>CM064867.1:20702620-21909905 GCA_032719365.1 Prinsepia uniflora
GTATGTGAGTCGTAATGACGGGATTGAACTTCTTTTCGAAGTGGGGCCCGTATGGTATTCTACTCGGGTGAGTAGGTTTTCAAGGTAGTTGAATTTTGTCAACCTTAGACGTGTGGAGGTTGGATTGGCTTCCCTATGAAGTCAATCAAGTGTTTTGAGCGGATAACCGACAGGTTCGGTTTTGGTGTGTCTTGGTAAATGTGAACGAGATTTCGGGATTTGGAATCGAATTTCTGGGTGACGATTCAGGATTCGATTTTGGAACTTGAAAGTATATTTCTGGGTTTGGGTACGGAATGATTATTCCAAATGCTAGCTTACGGAATAATGATTTCGGATTCGGATTTGGATAAGAATTAAAATTTGATGTCTGGGATTGGATCCGGGATTTCTTACGAAATTGCGGATTCGGATTCGGAATTGGAACTAGATGTTGGGTGGAGTTTCGATTTGCCTCATGCTGGATTGGGCAAACGTACTCCATTATTGGAACGCGTTCGGCTATGACCTAGGTGGTTGTAGTCTGGTTATTAGGTAGATGTGTGTACTTCGTACATGGTTCGAGGTACAATACCTTGTAGACTTGTGATGTCTAGTTACGGTATACGGGATATACCCGAGGTGTGTTGGTGAACGTGTTGGTAGTCGGATTGGTTCCGATACCATGGGATTGGTTGTGGACCGGACATTTCTATGCAATGGGTCATGGTATTTCCGATGTGTTTAATTACACACAGGTCGTGTGAAATGTCGGTAAGGGTATTGGTGAGTCGAGTACGTTGGTGACATGTGTAGCCACGAGTGAGTCTAGTGTCAGTTTTCGACTGACAACAACTGTGTGGTGACAGTTTGTCAGGATGTGTCAACTTAGATTGTTGAGTGGGGTCAGCTGACTCCTAGTGGGAGTGGGAAAGGAACCGTAGAGTTGTTGCGTTAACGAGAGGGTTGATTTGACAAGTGGTGTCAAATTCGAAACAAGTAGTTTCAGTCATTCGACGGGGTCGAATGTAATAGTTGCGTTTTGAGTATTAGTGGTACGTTTGGGTGTAGACAAGTTTTGTCTAAGTAGTTCGTGTACGGGTGTACACATGTTGCGTGGTCGATTCCACTTTCCACGAGGTGTTTGTGGAATCAGGGTAATCGTGTTTCGAGAGCGAAACTTATTAAGGAGGGAAGTACGTTGAGGTTAGATCGGTTGGAATTTCGAGGACGAAATTTATTAAGGAGGGAAGATTGTAACGACCCGTCCCGAATTCCGGGATTAGATTAGTCATTAATCCTGATTAGTGAGGATGAACGGTGGTTAGTAGGGCGGAATCGGACAAAATGTGCAAAATGACCGTTTTGCCCCTGGTCGTGGGCAAAATGTTGACTTTTTGTTCGGGCGGTCAAATGGACTTTGACCGATGACCGTGACGTAGTTCGGGACGTCACGAGTTCATAGACAGGTGGCACGTTCGATTCCGACATTCGTAGAGAAAGTTATGGTGTTCGGAAGTTGAGGGGTATTTTGGTAATTTGGCTTATTAGGGGCCAAATGTTGACTTTCTGACCGGGAGGTCCGATGGGCGAGGGCCAAGGACCGTTACGTAGGTATCGTCGATACGAATCCAACGACAGGCGGCATGCCGAAATCGGAGATCCGACGACGACGTTTTGGTCAAGGACGTGAAACGCGATTAACCGAGACTCGGAATAAAATAATAATATAATAATAAAATCTGATTACTTTAACCAAACCAATCTGGACCCTTGATGAGTGACACATGTCATCATCCCCTTCAATCCTTAAATCATGGATCTTGGTTGGCCATTGATTTAATTAATTAATTTTCTCCCCTCAAATCCTCACCATTGATTTTAAAACTCAAACTGATCCCAGCCCTTGATCTCCTCTTCTTTTATTTCTTAAACCATCAGACTACTCATTTCTCACATTCATTTCTCTCAAAACCGTGAGCACGGTTTCCCTCCTTGATCGTGCACATCATCACCCCACAACATCACTCCACACTCAGGTAATCTCCAGAGGACGACCACCACCCACCACCTTCACCTGGTGCGGCCACCACCACCACGGACGGCGGCGCAGCCCAGAAAAACCCCCCAGACCCGAGAGGAACCCGATCGGCCCAAAACCATCCAACCGTGCAAACCTTCATATCTGGGCTCGAACAAACGTAGGGATAGGACCACTGGAACCTTAGGACGACTCAGACCACGACTGGGCAGCCCACGGCGGCGACACGGCGGCGGTAAGTCCAGAAACCCGTGAAGACCCGATTTACTTCCCTGCCTTGAAACGTCCGTTTTTGACGTTATGAATGTTTGTTTGTTTTTGAGACATGTCCTAGGAACCTAGACGACCATTTTGGACCATGAACCACGGCCGGAATCTCGACGAGTCGCCGGAGAGGATGACCTGAGTTCTCAGCCGATTTTCCCGTCAGTTTTCAGGTAGTTTAATCCACCTAAAAATGAGTTTGGATGTCACAGAACCGTAGAGGAGGTTATGACGAGTCCATAGGATCAAACCGCATCAAAAATGGTGGTCTGGAACTCGATCTGTGATCGGGTCAAGCTGCGGGTCGACGGCGACCCGATTACAGACCCGGTTTCAGAACCCGTTACTGTAGCATGACGTCATCATTGCTGACCTGAATCTTGACCTGGCGCGTGGGGGCGCGTGAAGGGTATTTTGGGGAAACTTCCAACATGACTTTTAATCTATTCGATGTAACGGACATTTTGGAATTGGTTTCGTGTCGATCGGACACCGTCTCGATAGTGTTCGGGATGTCCGAAGGTTTTAAAATAAGTTTAAAAATAAGTAAAAATTCGGGAAAATTACGGGACTTTGATAGGATGTTAATAATGAGGTTAGTAACCCTCTAATGTGATTTGGACAGGATTGGGAGTCCCGGTGATAGTGGTGTGGCCCGGGAGGGCCGGTGGCACGCGTATCGAGGCACACGGTTAAAACGGTCTGTGAGTGGACTTTGGTTTCATAAATCTTATGCATGCTTAAATGTGTTATATGGTTTATTACATGATTTCTATGATGGTATTTGTGAGCATTGATTTTGGGTATGTTGCACATATTTCGAGGTGTTTTCCGTATTTCACGTATATCGGGATTAACGGTTTATTTGTGGTTTTGCGTGTTTGTGGTTAAATAAATAATATGATAAAATGGTTTTTATATTGGAAAGATGAATTCGGGCTTGAGGCCCACTTGTTTTGGAAATCTCGGACTTGGAGTCCATTTGAGTACGTAAGTCGGGCTGCGGGCCCAGTTGGTTTACAAATCGGGCCGTGGGCCCAGTGGTTCATAAAATCGGGCATGAGGCCCAGTTGGATTATAAATGTGCTTTTGGGTCAGGGACCCTATATTTAATAATTGTGATTTTGGGTCAGGGACCCTAAATGGGATTACGTGGTTTTATGGAAATTTCGGGCAGGGCCCATTGTAATGATGTGATAAAAGGATTTAATAAAACTGTTTTCCATATACCATCTGTACACATGGATATATGATGGTCTCCTCCAGATGTCTGGGACACTGGGGAAGTCACGGTGCATTGCCTGTGAAGGGTCACCATACGGAGCAGCCGGACCGTATGATGACTCAGGAGCAGGATTGCTATGATTGACGTCTGGGACGTCAGACATCAGGGATGTCGGATATATGGACCCGGAGAGACCCCGGGCAGCACGCGTAGCTTATGAAACCGTGAGACATGACGTCAGGGACGTCTAGCATCAGGGATGCTGGTGATGGTAATGGTAAAATACGAATTAATGAAATGGCTTTCCGGGTGGATTTATGATTGTGTGATTTTAATGAATTAATGTTCATTTATGGTAGTGGGTGGTGACTCACATGGTTTTAATATGTATGGTGGTGGTATTCCACGGTTTTGGGCTGAGTTCCCACACTTGGTTTTTGGTTAACGGTTTTTGGGCTAAGGCCCTAAGGGCTCGGTTGAGCAAACGTTTTGGTTACTGGTTTTTGTGGCATGCATACGTTTTTATTGGAGGGCATAAATGTCTTATAAATGTATTTGATGAACTTACTGGTTTTTGTCCACTCACAGCTTTTGGTTTTAATGCCCTTCAGGTTGATCACGGATGCGATTGCAGCAGAGACTGGGACATTGCACACCTCCTCCATCGATCCTTGCGCACTCTGGATGCCCTGTTTGGGCAGTGGCTCTTGGTCATCCTTTGTCTGACACCCCTTGTTGGACGGGAGCAGGGCACATTCCATGGTAATCCCGGGGGGATTGGGATGGGTCCTGTCATTTACTGTATAATTTACCATTTTACCCCTCATTTTTTGAGAACCATAACTTATCCATACGAAGTTCGATGCAGGCGTGCCGCCTATCGTTGTACTCAGGACGTCGAGACCTACCTAACGGTCCTAGGTCTACGTACAAAAACCCTGTCGTACGAAAAGTTAACTTTTTCCCCTATTTCAACCAAATTACGGTAATGCCCTCAACCTTCCGAATATCATAACTTCCTCCTCGGATGTCGGAATCGGGCGTGCCACCTGTCTATGGACTCGTGATGTCCCAAACTACGTCACGGTCATCGGTCAATGCCCAATTGACCTCCCGAACTTCCAAAATACGTCACGGTCATCGGTCAATATCTTCCAAACTTCGCAGAGTGCGCAGAGTCTACTGTGGATTGTGTGTGTGATGTCTCCATCTATCTCGACCGACAGCCCGCGCCGCAACAACCTGGAGGGTATCGAAAACATGAAAAGACTGTGAGTGGACAAAAATAAAGTTTAAGTTCGAAAACAGTTATCAGAAAACACATACATTTATACTCTCCGTTTTAAAAACCAATGCATGCATATCAATTTCATGTCATAAAACCATGTACGAAAAACCAAACACATTTTCCTTTTTCTCAAACCCGGGCCTCCGTCCAAAACCATCGAAAACCATTTCATCCGGGCCACTGCCCAAAACCTTAGAAAACCATTATCATCAATTCTCAGTGAAATCCAAAACACATTTGAAACCACATTCTCATCCATCGAACCTACTGGATCTATCCGAGTCTTTAAACTCCCGAGTCTTTAAACTCAATAACCAGGCCTCAATAATCCGAGTCTTTAAACTTCGAGTCTTTAAACTCAACAGGCCTACGGGGGAAATATCAATATATCCGAGTCTTTAAATTTCCGAGTCTTTAAACTCAATCCGGGTCTTTAAACCCAATCCAGGCCCGTCCCCCGTCAATCGAAATATCCGGGTCTTTAAACCCAATAACCAAATCCAATCCAAACCGTTTGAAAAACATTTCTAAATCCATATCCAAACTCGAATCCGAAATCACTAGCCGGAAGCCCTTCCGGCGTTCAGAACCGTCATTCCGAATCCAAATCCAGAATCATATCCATTTCCTTTCCAGATCCGAGTCCGCAACCATTATTCCGTAAGCCGGCATCCGGAATAACCATTCTGAACCCAAACTCGGAATCCACTTTCAAGTCCCGAATCGAATTCCGAATCGTCATCCGGAATTCCGATTCCAAAACCCGAATTCACATTTCCGAAAACCACTTTTGAACTGGGCTTCAAGCCCGAACACCCTTTCCGAAATCCCTTTACTTCTTTTGAAATCAAATTGTATTCAAATCGCGAAATCAAATCATGAAAACCAGGTTCAAATCACAATATCCGCCAAATCTCGTAAAAAGTGAAATACCGTAATTTCCTCGAAAAACGTGCAAAATCGTAAACCATTATAATCACAAATAAAATCATATAATCACGTATGAAAACATATTAAAACATATATACATGCATTAAAAGTTGGAAAGCAAAGTCCATTCACAGACCATTCCGACGTCGCCTCTATACGCGCGCACTTACGCTGTTCCCGGCTATTCCGCTATCCTCGGCTTTCCCGAACCTGTCCAAATCCCAATATAAGGTCACTAACCACTTTACAAAGGTCATACTAAAGCCCCATAATTTTCCCGTATTTTTAACTATTTTTAACCGAGCTTTAAAACCTTCGGGTACCCCGAAACATATGGACATGATGTCCAATCGTCTCGAAACCAGTGCCAAAATGTTCCTTACATCGAATACTTTAAAAGTCGTGTTGGAAATTTCCTCAAACTAGGCCCCACGCACCCCCCGTGCCACCCAAAGGGGCTGCGCATGAGGCCCACGCGCCACACTGTTCATCGTCTTCAACCTCTTGCTGGACCGGTTCAGATCGGTTCGATCCGGCCCGGTCCGACCAAACCGGCGAGGGCGGTTTTGCTCCATTTTCAAGCCATTTTCTGTCCTTTTTAGCCTATTAGGATCGTCCTTTCAAGTAGAGTCATTCTATCTAAACAGTTATGAGAAATTAAGCTTGAACAATTACCTCCAAAAACACATTTTGTGCACAGTCCCTATTTTCCTCGAGTCGTCACGATTCTGACCTCCAAACTCCTCGATTTTCATCCAAAACGAGTCCTTGAAACGTCTAAACCATAACCCAAACATTTGTAACAAAATCACAAAACACCATTTTTAAATTCAACTCACCTCTTTCGATTTTCTCACCACCGTCCACGGTAGACCACCTGCTCAAGTTCAGTCCAGGCCTAGATACTTCAAAAGCATGATATAGTACTTAAGTGAGCTCCTTAACCCTTATTGTAACATCTAAAATTGAACTTTACAACAAAGAACGTCACGGGTTCTTACTCCGTTCGACTCTCACCGTGCACGACGGTGCTACCAAGCAGCACCACCTTAGTCCTCCTCAACCACACTATCTTATTTTGTTCACAAGATACACAAAATGAATAGAGATCGAAGGAAAATAATGGGGGACTCCTTCTCTATTTTCCTCTGTTCTGTTATGCCACAAACACACCCGTGCACCATTTTGAAACCCATCGAGACTTCTACGCCCCTACAGACTCTGCCAGGTGTCCAAAACCTGTGGACACACCACTCAGAGCAAGCCAAGTGTCCCACTTCCATTGGGCACAGATTCCAAGGCAGCAAATGTCCAGAATACCCCTTACTGTACAATTTACCATTTTACCCCTTATTTTTCGAGAACCATAACTTATCCATACGAAGTCCGATACAGGCGTGCCGCCTGTCGTTGTACTCAGGACGTCGAGACCTACCTAACGGTCCTAGGTCTACGTACAAAAACCCTGTCGTACGAAAAGTCAACTTTTTCCCCCTATTTCAACCAAATTACGGTAATGCCCTCAACCTTCCGAACATCATAACTTCCTCCTCGGATGTCGGAATCGGGCGTACCACCTGTCTATGGACTCGTGACGTCCCAAACTACGTCACGGTCATCGGTCAATGCCCAATTGACCTCCCGAACTAAAAGTCAACTTTTTGCCCATTCTAGGGGCAAAATCGTCATTCAACCCTAACCGACCAAAAGTAACCAGCTAAACACCAATTAGGCTCACTAATCCTTGACTAATCACTTTGCTAATCCCGGCACTCGGGACGGGTTGTTACAATCCACCCTCCTTAAAAGAATTTTGTCCCCGAAATTCCACAGCTCGTATCTCTGTAACTAACGGGGGACAATCCAACTGATCTTACACCTGGGTCTCCTACCCGGTGTCCATCTCCTGCCAAGATAGTAACTCAACCAACATTTTAGTCCTCGGGACAAACATACTGGGGTTAGCACAAATCCATCTCGTTCCCGCGATATTCCTAACACCACACCAACCGATTTCCACAATTCAACTATCACTAGGTACGAACCACTACTACAAGACAGAGCACTTTCCCCAACATGTCCAACCTCTGTCTTGTCATCTCATCCTACTGACTAGGTTTCAAGCCACTACATCCAATCCAATCGACTTACTTTCACTTCTCTCAACTGCTCCGACGACCCTGTCGGAATAAATCAACAAAGTCCTAAAAGCACTCCTAGATTGTGGGTTCTCTTCAATAACCTCATATCGATCAGTTATAATCACTCATTTCTCAATTCCTTCCGTCATCCTTCAATGCAACTCACAATGGTTCCTAACCATGCCATCACAACGACTATATCCACCTTAACACTATCTCCTAACACTCGCTACACATCCTGGCATTTCAACCACAAGTTTTCCAACTCAACTCCACTAGCCCTAAGCGATCCTCACTTCAACGGATCATGACCACGCTTCCGCTGCGCTACTCTGATCATCCCACGGCATCTTGATCATTCGTCCTGATACATGACCGGCCCATGGTCATCCTTACCTTACTCGGCATACGAACCCTCGTCCAGAGTCATCCACCAGGCAACCACGACCCCGGCTGCACCTAGCAGTACCGTCTCCAATCTGGCCGTAAGTCGGCCCAAACCAAAAGGACTACGAGACCACAATCCCCAACTCACAGTTTCCCTTAGGTACTTCTCACTACACTCCGGAAATCCCTCGGGGTTTGTTAAATCATCCCCGTCGTCCGGGTTATCCAAACCCTCAACCGCCATTACCACACGGGTCGTCACACCCGACTAAGACCATCACTAGGGACCCTGCCCCTACCATCAAGGCCCCGATCAAGCAAAATCAGTGCCAACACATGAACCGTTCCGGTCCTAAGCCAACGTACGTCTTACCTAGCACCGCGTATCGAGCGACTAGCACCCTCAAACGCTGCTATCTAACCGCCTCAAACGTACTATCACTATCGTATCCAAGTTGCTAACGGGCTGTTCCGCATCGAGACATCACATCCACAGTAGCATCACATCACCCAAGTCGACGAACCAACGACTCTGGGAACCAAACCTCGCGCAAAACACACAAAACCTCGTTCTGATACCAATTGTCCGGGCCCACCCCTAATCCCCCAGGATTAGGGACTAAACCCTGCTCCCGTCTGACTTACGCATGACACGAAGGCTAAATGAACGTCCAACCTTCGTGTGATACGTAAGTCGGACAAGGGATTTCCGAACCGAACGTCTCAATATCTTCCAAACTTCGCAGAGTGCGCAGAGTCTACTGTAGATTGTGCTTGTGATGTCTCCATCTATCTCGACCGACAGCCCGCGCCGCAATAACCTGGAGGGTATCGAAAACACGAAAAGACTGTGAGCGGACAAAAATAAAGTTTAAGTTCGAAAACAGTTATCAGAAAACACATACATTTATACCCTCTGTTTTAAAAACCAATGCATGCATAGCAATTTCATGTCATAAAACCATGTACGAAAAACCAAACACATTCCTTTTTCTCAAATCCCGGGCCTCCGCACAAAACCATCGAAAACCATTTCATCCGGGCCACTGCCCAAAACCTCATAAAACCATTATCATCAATTCTCAGTGAAATCCAAAACACATTTGAAACCACATTCTCATCCATCGAACCTGCTGGATCTATCCGAGTCTTTAAACTCCTGAGTCTTTAAACTCAATAACCAGGCCTCAATAATCCGAGTCTTTAAACTTCGAGTCTTTAAACTCAACAGGCCTACGGGGGAAATATCAATATATCCGAGTCTTTAAATTTCCGAGTCTTTAAACTCAATTCGGGTCTTTAAACCCAATCCAGGCTCGTCCCCCGTCAATCACAATATCCGGGTCTTTAAACCCAATAACCAGATCCAGTAAATCCAATCCAAACCGTTTGAAAAACATTTCTAAATCCATATCCAAACCCGAATCCGAAATCACTGGCCCGAAGCCCTTCCGGCGTCCAGAACCGTCATTCTTAATCCAAATCCAGAATCATAACCAAATTGAACTTTACAACAAAGAACGTCACGGGTTCTTACTCCGTTCGACCCTCACCGTGCACGACGGTGCTACCAAGCAGCACCACCTTAGTCCTCCTCTACCACACTATCTTATTTTGTTCACAGGATACACAAAATGAATAGAGATCGAAGGAAAATAATGGGTGACTCCTTCTCTGTTTTCCTCTGTTCTGTTATGCCACAAACACACCCGTGCACCATTTTGAAACCCATCGAGACTTCTACGCCCATCCAGACTCTGCCAGGTGTCCAAAACCTGTGGGCACACCACTCAGAGCAAGCCAAGTGTCCCACTTCCATTGGGCACAGATTCCAAGGCAGCAAATGTCCAGAATACCCCTTACTGTACAATTTACCATTTTACCCCTCATCTTTCGAGAACCATAACTTATCTGTACGAAGTCCGATACAGGCGTGCCGCCTGTCGTTGTACTCAGGACGTCGAGACCTACCTAAAGGTCCTAGGTCTACGTACAAAAACCTGTCGTACGAAAAAGTCAACTTTTCCCCCTATTTCAACCAAATTACGGTAATACTCTCAACCTTCCGAACATCATAACTTCCTCCTCGTATGTCGGAATCGGGCGTGCCACCTGTCTATGGACTCGTGACGTCCCAAACTACGTCACGGTCATTGGTCAATGCCCAATTGACCGCCCGAACTAAACGTCAAATTTTTGCCCATTATAGGGGCAAAATCGTCATTCAACCCTAACCGACCAAAAGTAACCAGCTAAACACCAATTAGGCTCACTAATCCTTGACCAATCACTTTGCTAATCCCCGCTCTCGGGACGGGTCGTTACATCTTAGGGTAGAATAAATTCTTGAGCATTCAACTTGTGAATTGTCAACTTCTTTAATTTTCATTAGTAGAAGCCTTCCATTTTATGAGTGTTTTGTGATTCTTAGCAGATTTGACCTTTGTGTACTAGTTTTGATCTCTTGACTTCATTTTAGCTCCAAGTTGAGTTTCGTTGGTGGTCTTGGAAAAATGACTTCCATACCTTTTTAGTTCCATCAACCTCTCTTCGAGGAAGTAAAATTTGAGCTTGGTAAGTTTGAATGAATCCCAAACTTGTGTGCCGGAACTTGTTGACAGGACCCGCCCCCAATCCCCCTGGATTAAGGGTTAAATCCTGCTCCCGTCTAGCTTACGCATAACACGGAGGCTAAAATGACGTCCAACCTCCATGTGACACGTATGTCGGACAAGAGATTCTCGATCCAACCATCCTAAAAGTATTCGGACTTCCCAGAGTACGCTGAAACTACTGTGGATCACGGGTGTGATGTCTCCGTCACTCTCGACCAACAGCCCGCACCGCAACAACCTGAAGGGTATCGAAAACACGAAAAGACTGTGAGTGGACAAAAATAAAGTATAAGTTTAAAAACAGTTCATAAAACAATTACATTTATACCCTCAATTTAAAAACCAATGCAAGCATATCAATACATATTATGAAACCATTCATATCAAAACCATCAATGAAAACCATTTGAAAACCCGAATCAAATCCACTATTCAAATCCAGGTCTCAACCTCAAATCTCAAATCAATCTCAAATACGGGAACTCAGTCCCAAAACTCATCAAATCCACATCATCCGGGACACTACCCAAAACATTCTGAAAACCAGTGAAAAACATCAAGTATGCGAGTTTGTTGGATCTCAAGTGCACCCGAGTCTTTAAACTCAAAACCATGCACATAATCAGGCCTTCCCGGGATATCAACGAGTCTTTAAACTCAAAACACAATAACAGGCCTCGGGGGGTATCACAATCACCGAGTCTTTAAACTCAAAACATATACCGAGTCTTTAAACTCAAAACATATCAATCCAGGGCCCTCCCCCTGTCAATCAACTGAGTCTTTAAACTCAAAACCAGATCCATCGGTATTTCTTTTCTTTTTCCAGGTCTTTAAACCCAAAACCATTTTTCCAATCAACGGTGAAAACCATGGAAAATCCATCTCCGAATTCGCAATAATGATTCCGTAAGCTAGCATCCGGAACCATCATCCCAAAACCAAATCCAGATTTCCTTTTCCAAGTCTCAAAACCAAATTCGAAATCCCATTTCCGAAATCCAGTTTCAAAACCGAAAGCTCGTTTATTAAAATCTCAGAAACAGGGCTCCAAGCCCGAAATCATTTTTCCGAAATCCATTTCAAATCATTGAAATCAAATCATTAAAACCATGCTCAAATCGCAACAGAATCGAAATCTCGTAAAACGTGCAAATACGTAATTATCTCGAAATATGTGTAACACCGTAAATCATCAAGTTCATAAATAAAATCATAGAATCACGTATAGAGAACATATAAAAACATATATGCATGCATCATAATTTCAAAAGAAAAGTCCACTCACAGACCATTTCGTCGTCGCCTCGATACACGCGCACTTAATCTTTCCCGGCTAATCCACTATCACTGGCTTTCTTGAACCTGTTCAAATCTCATAATAAGGTCACTAACTACTTCACAATGTTCATACTAAATACCCGTATTTTTCCCGAATTTTTAACTATTTTTAACCGAACCCTAAAACCTTTGGACATCCCGAAACATGTCGAGACGATATCCGATTGACTCGAAAATAGTCTTAAAATGTTCGTTACATCGAATAATTTAAAAGTCGTGTTGGAACCTTCCTCAAAATCCCTGCCACGCGCCCACACGCGTCGCCCAAAGGGGCTGCGCGTGGGCCTCACGCGCGACTACTGGTCATCTTCAACCTTGGGACAGGCCCGGTCTAGACCGATTCAGGCCGGCCGGTTCAACTGGATCGGCACTCACGGTTCACTTCCCTTTCTTCATCGTTTTAAGTCCCTTTTGGTTTCTAATTCATCCTATAACATCGTACCCTTTTTCTCAATCGATCTACTAGCCCAAAAAGGAAAGAAAAACACGAGGGCTTACCTTCCCGATTCGAAGAAGGACCGAATATCATTCGATCGCCATTCCTGGCCACCACAGATCACCTCAGGTCTCGGGTTCCTATCATGTGAACTTGCCTCCTTCTCCAGAAATGAAACTAGGAAATCAACTCCATCATTAACCAACCGAAGCTACACGACTCTATGTAAATAGAAACAGAGAAACAGAGGCTGTATACTTACCTACGCCGTTCCTCCATCATGGCCTCCACCAACACACCGCAGATTCCTATTCTCTACCTTTTCTCTATTTCCCCCACTCTCACACCACCAGCACATCTGGTTTCACTCAAACTCACCTACAAACCCATACAAACCCGCACGATCCCCTGTTTTTATTTTTCTCTGTTCTTCTCACTTGCAGCACCGCCGTCCACAGCAGTCGGCATGGTCAAGCCACCAATATACTTTCACCGTCTTCTCCCATCTTTCTAGGAAAAGTATGGACACTTGATAAGATTTCAGAGAGTTTGGGGGTCATGATCATACTCTGTTCTCAGTTCGTGGCTAAACCCAGCAACCAAGCTTCCAAATTATTTGTTTTAAATCCCATTTAAGTCGGTTAACAAGATTCTACAGGCCTCTAGACATAGGACACGTGTTCTAATCACAAAATATCTCCAATCCAAAGCAGCCAAATGTCCACCTGCCACTGAGCATAGATCCTAAAGTATTAAAATGACCAAAATACCCCTAAATGGGATTTTACCATTTTGCCCCTAGTGGTTTTAGACCAAAATCCGAACCTATCGACGTCCGATGATAGCGTCCCGACTGTCGTTGAATTCAAGGAATTGAGACCTATCTAACAGTCCTCGGATTGCGTGAAAATTACTTGTCTTGTAAAAAGTCAACAAATTGTCCCTTTTTAACTAAATTACCAAATTACCCCTGAACTTCCGAACATCATAACTTGTCCTCAAATGTCGGAATCAGACGTGCCACCTGTCTATGAACTCTTGACGTCCCGAACTTCGTCACGGTCATCGGTCAAAGTCCATTTGACCGTCCGAACGAAAAGTCAACATTTTTTCCCATTCCAGAGGCAAAATCGTCATTTATCACCGTCCATCCGAAAGTATCCAACTAATCATTGATTAACTTCACTAATCCATCATTAACCACTAGTCTAATCCCGATTTCCGGGACGGGTCCTTACACTTGTAGTCAACCTTCGTGCACTAAGACATTTTCCTAAGAGTTGTCATGTCAAAAAACGGTTATTACCCTTCTTGGTGGGGTTGGGAAGCGATCTTTAGTAACTTTTCCAATTCCAACAATTCCATTTGTTTGGTATAAGTGATAGATTCTTCGGAATGTTCTTGAGTAGTATGCACCTCATTGTTGCTTAACTACATTGAACTTAGCCATCAAGTAGACTTTTCTAAGTTGCTTGAGGTGATGACTTAGCTCTGGAGGTGAAGGTTGTACTTTTCCCTTTGGGGAGGTGCTTCGAGTCCTTTGTAGGTGAAGTCTTTGAGTGCTTTGCTAGTGCAAGGCTTTGGTGCTTCACAACGCACAAGTGTTGTAGGATACGTGTTGAAGCATTAAAGCACCAGTTGTTGATGCTTCGCAGTGGAGAAGGTCTTGATGCTTCATGAGCGAATGCGTTTCTTCAGGAGTGAAGTTTTGGCTACTTCATGGGCCAAAGGCATTGACGCTTTTTGAGTAAAGGACTTTCCGCTTCGTTGGAGGAAGGTATCGCTTCTTTAAGCAGAGGTGTTGATGCTCTATGGATGAATGCATTGATGCTTTGTGAGGCGAGGACTTTGATATTTTATGGGTGAATGCATTGATGCTTTTTAGGGGGGAAATCATTTCTTCTTTGAGTAAAGGTGTTGATGCTCCATGACTTTTAATACTTGACTTTTAAGCATTATTTTATATTATTTTATACCCTTTATACTTGACTTTTAATATTAAATTATTAAATAATTAGATAAAATAATATATTTTGTGATTTTTCTGTTTAAATAAATAAAGTTAATAATTTGGAGCGTTTTGGCGAAAGAATCGTCCCGATCAGAATTATAACGAATAAATTATGGCCGAAATTCGATTAAATTATATATTAATTATTATTAATTTTGTAGCCCAAATTCATATTTAACTTAAACCCAATTTTTTTTATTGTTGCAGCCCAGCCCGCGAGCACAGCCTTTCCAGCCCCAGACCCGCGCCACCTTCTTCTATCAAGCCCAGAGGAGTGCCCAAACCCGCATCCGCTCCATCCGTTCCAGCCCCAGACCCGCACGAGCCAACTTCTTCCTCACGTGAGCCCATTTTGCACTACAGCCCAGTCCGTACACCTGCGCACTGCGCCAACTACCCACCTGCAGCTCGGACCAGTCCATCTTGCGTCGCCTGGTCCAATCCAAAAGTACATTTGCTTCCAGCCCTCGCGCAACTGCTCCCTCGCAACCACCTGCTCTTCCCCAACCCAACCAGCCCAACCACTTACTGAACAGCCCAATTGCTCCTTCACCCAGCCCGTACAACTGCTACAGCCCAACTGCACTGCACAGCCACCAGCCCGTCCAACTGCTCCCACTTTCTCTTATTTCTCTGATTTTCCAACCACAAATTAATTCCAAACCATGCCTAATTTCATCATTAATCATCATTGTTCATAATTAGTCATCATTTCATTTCTATCTATTTTTTTATTGTAATTTTTATTTACTTTATTTTATTTTTAGATTTTTCCCTTCTATAAATAGGAGTTCAATTCACTTGTTTAGGGACTTTGTTTTGAGAGAGAGCTCCAAAACACAAATTGTATCCTTCCTTTAGAAATATCAAGACTAGTATTTTCGTTGCAATTCTTGAGTTTAAGTTCGCATTCTCGTGTTTATTCCTCCATCTTCATAAGGTGTCTTCTGCTGTAAGAAAATCTTATGAATAACATTTCATTTTTTTCTTCCATTTTCGGAATCACAAGCTTTCTTGGATTCCGAAAGTGTAACTTGTTCTTTTCCTTACTTAAACTCTCATTGTTGTTTCGGTTTTATTTTCTTTTATTCAATATTTTTGTGAGTATTTTCTTTCTAACTTTTGTAGATAAGGATATCATTATAATGTGTTCTACTTTTCGAACTTCATTTACTTCATACATTTGAGTGCTTAAGCTTCAATTTTATGCTAAGTGTTTATGACCGCTGTTCGGTGCACTTAGTATAAAATTGAAGAGATTTAAATGTTTAATACACATTCAAATCATAGATATTAGGTTAATCATTTTATAAGTGTTTATGACCGCGTTTCGTTGCATTTATAATATTAAAAAAATGTATGCATGAGTGAGATGGTGAAAGTAGAGTTTTGTAATATGTTCAAACTTTGCAAATGTTAGAGTGTTGGTAGAATTTGTGTTCAAAGAAAGTCCACTTGTATATATGTTAAAAATAGGAATAGAAATAGTTTATTTATGTTTTTACTTGTTTTGTATGATCACAATCCCTAAAAACCCCCCATCTTTATTCTTTTATTCTTTATTTCATTAATTCATTGATTCTCTTATTCATTAATTCTTTCATTCTTTTATTCTCTAATTCTTTAATTCTTTGTTATTTAATTATTTAATTATTTGATTATTTAATTCTTTAATTTTTCAATTCATTATTCTTTGATTATTCATTATTCTATTTAACTAACATATTATTAATATTCCCTAATTTCTCCGGTTAAGAACGATCCCTATTTACCAATACTATAACTACATAAAAAGGGTTTAAATTGCATAATACTCAAATTACGTGTTTAATTTAATGTGTAGTTTGGGTGCTATCATCAAGCGAAAGTGTTGACGCTTCACAAGTCGCAGGTGTTGACACTTCGTGTGGCGAAGGCTTGCCTGCTTTGCTGATAAGTCCTCAAATAAGCATTATTTTATATTATTTTATACCCTTTATACTTGACTTTTAATATTAAAATATTAAATAAATAGATAAAATAATTTATTTTGTGTTAATTTTGTTTAAATAAATAAAGTTTGTAATTTGGAGTATTTTGGCGAAAGAATCGTCCCAATCGGAATTATAACGAATAAATTATGGACGAATTTCGGTGAAATAATTAATTTAGTTTTAAATTAATTAATTAATTGATCCTGTGCAGCCCAACCCATTTCTAAAAAATCCAAGCCCGCACAGCCAGCCGGCCCAGGCGTCGCAAGCCCAAGTCCCGGCCCAGCCATCCACCCAGCCCAGTCCGTGCGGCCCAGAGCTCCAGCCCAACGCGTAGCCCAGCAACAGCCCAGACCGAAACGCCTTCATTCCCTTCGGCGCGCGTGTACCGATTCCCCCTCGGCGTGCGCCTGCTGAACTGCAGCTCTTCATTTCAGCAGCCTCCTGCCGAGCTCCAGGCCCTCTTTTCAGCAGCCATCAGCCGAATTTTCTGCCCTATTTTCCAGCAGACTTCCACTCAATTTCCAGCCACTTTCCAACAACTTTCCAACCCAATTTTACAACTTTACAACTCAAACCACTTCTAAACATCATCACAAATCTTTATTACTCATCATTCCATTATTTAACATTTTTTATTGTATTTTTATATTATTTTTGGTAGCTTTCTCCACCTATAAATAGGGTTTCAATTCACTTGTTGAAACACACCTTCTTTGAGGCACACATTTGAGCCTTCTTTGAGAGAAACTTTGGCAAAGTATCTCCAATACAAAGTTTAGAGTTTGAGTCCATATTTCCCGAGTTTATTTCCTCCATCTTCACACGGTTCTGCCTACTGTCAGGGTTCCTTGTGAAAAATCATGTTTTTCTACTTAAACTCTTATTTTTGTTATTGGTTTTGATTATAGTTCAATATATGTGAGGTTTTTCTTACTAATATTTGTAAGTGTTAAATGCAATCTCCATGTGTCTTACTTTATGAATTTAAGTTATTTTATACATTTTAGTGCTTCATACTTCAATTCAATGTTAAGTGTTTTATCCGCTGTCGGTGCATTTAAAGTAGAATTGAAGAGACTTAATGTTGATCGCTGTCGACGCATTCAGTCAAAAACAAAAGGTGAATCATATTGTAAGTGTTGTCCGCCGTCGGCGCATTTATAGTATTGAAAAATGTATGAAGGTAATTAAGACGATTAAGGTAAAATTTCGTGATTGATTTAATATTTGCAATTATTAGAGTGTTGGTAAAATTTGTGTTTTAAGAAGGTCACTTGTACATAAATTAGAGTAGAAGTAAAATTAGTTTATTTATACTTTTACTTATTTGCATGATTACAAACCTTTTCAAAACCCCCCTTTTCATTCTTTATTCTTTTATTCTTTTATTCTTTTACTCTTTTAATTCTTTAATTCTTTGATTCCTTTTCATTCTTTATTCTTTTATTCTTTTACTCTTTATTCCTTTATTCTTTTACTCTTTATTCCTTTGATTCTTTTTATTCTTTTATTCTTTTAATTCTTTAATTCTTTGATTCCTTTTCATTCTTTATTCTTTTATTCTTTTACTCTTTATTCCTTTGATTCCTTTTATTCTTTATTCTTTTATTCTTTTATTCTTTTATTCTTCTTTCATACTTTTAGTTTATTATTCTTTGATTAATTAATTCTTTTATTCTTTAATTAATTAATTCTTTAATTTGTTAATTCTTTGATTATTTAATTCTTTGATTATTTAATTCTTTAATTCATTATTCTTTTATTCATCTCCCACTAACACATTATTAATGTTCCCTAATTTCCCCAGTTAAGAACGATCCCTATTTACCAATACTACATCTACACAAAAAGGGTTTAAATTGCACACACTCGAATTACGTGTTTAATTTGATGCGTAGTTTGGGCGTAATCATTTGCTAGCCCAAGGTCCCGATTCTTCATAAATGAAGGTGTTGATGCTTTGACTATTGAAGATGTTGACACTTCGTTTGGTAAAGGCTTGATGCTTTAGCGAGCGAAGACATTGATGCTTTGTGGGAGAAAGGCAGTGATGCTTCAGCAGGAGAAGGCATTTATGCTTCATCGATGAAGGCGTTGATGCTTCATGGAGTGAAGGCATTGATGCTTCACGGGTCGAGGGTGGTGACAAATCGTGGGGTGAAGTCTTGGCTGCTTTGCTGGGCCATGACTTCGATGCTTCACGAGCGAAGTTGTTGATGCTTCAATGGTTGAAGACATTGACATTTCGTTGGGCGAAGGCTTGATGCTTCAGTAGGGGAAGGCTTAGGGTACTTCACGTGGCGAAGGTTTAGATGCTTCTTATGAGAAGGCTTAGAATGCTTTACATGGTGAAGGATTGGATTCTTCTTATGAGAAGGCTTAGTGTGCTTCGCGTGGTGAAGGCTTAGAGTGCTTCTCATGGTGAAGGCTTAGAGGGCTTCACATGACAAAGGTTTGGAGTGTTTCACATGACGAAAAGCTTGGAGTGCTTTACATGGCAAAGGCTTAGGATACTTCGCGTGGCGAAGGGGAGTGCTTCGCATGTAGAATGCTTAGATGCTTCTTATGAGAAGGCTTAGAGTGCTTCGTGTGGCGAATACTTGGAGTGTTTCACATGGCGAAGGCTTGGAGTGTTTTGCATTCCTAAGGCTTAGATGCTTCTTATGAGAAGACTTAGAGTACTTCGCATGGCGAAGGCATAGAGTGCTTCACGTGACGAAGGCTTAGTTGCTTCTTATGAGAAGGCTTAGAATGCTTCGTGTGGTGAAATCTTAGAGTGCATTGCATGACGAAGTTTTGGAGTGTTTCGCATTGCAAAGGCTTGGAGTGCTTCATATGGTGAAGGCTTAGAGTATTCCACATGGCGAAGACTTAGATGTTTTTTTATGAGAAGGCTTAGAGTACTTCGTGAGGCGAAGGATAAGAGTGCTTTGCATGGTGAAAGCTTGGAGTGCTTCGCATGACGAAGACGTGGAGTGCTTTGCATAACGAAGGCTTAGCGTGCTTCACGTGGTGAAGGCTTGGAGTGCTTCACATGACAATGACTTGGAGTCCTTCGTGTGGCAAAGGCTTTGAGAGCATTGCATGGAAAAGGCATGGAGTGCTTCCCATGGCGAAGGCTTGGAGCACTATGCCATTTTTAGACATAGATGACACTAATTAGATGACAGTTTAGATAAAAAATGTCATCTATGCTCATGTAAAAATTCTAAAAGATGACAGTTTTAGTTAAAACTATCATCTATGCTCATGTAAAAATGTTAGTTACTTTATTTTTTTCAGTATTTTGGGAGCTAATAGACAACACATTTTAATTTAGTGTTGTCTATTGGGTTCCATAGAAGGTGAGGGAATTGAAAATTTGAAAAGGGAGTGAACGCGACAATCAAAATTTGGAAAGGTAAAAAACACGCTCATTACTGTTCATCTAAAAAAAACACATAGCCACAACAGTTGATATGCTCGAAAGAAAGGGGAATTTTTGAAGAGAAACACCAAGAACGAACCCCGTTCAGCTGAGAGGAATGACCATGGAGATTCAGTTGAGAGATTCAATCCTGCCTCTTCACTGATTGAGAAACGAACCATTGAACGACTGAGGACAACGATCGTTGCCTTCAAGGTGCCGATTTCAACATTCGTTAATCCTGCCTCTTCATTGTTCCAAAAATGACCCATTGAACAACCGAGAACAAACAGTCATTATCTTCAATTTACCAATTTCAACCTTCAATAATCTCGCCTCTTCACTGATGGAGGCTAGCTAAAGCGAAGCATTTCAGGCTAAACAAAAAACACCGAGAAACAACAAGAGATTCATTGAGATGTTCAATTTTCATCAAGATCCTCTGGTGTTCTTCAATACTTTAACCTATTTTCAATCCTAGAAGAACTCTCCCTGGTGATTTCCAGTCACTATTGAAGAAAGAAGAACCTCTCACCAAAAAAAAAGTAGGAAGGAGATCGTAGCTGATAGGACCCGTCTTGATCCCCCTGGGACCACCCGGGGACGTGCCCTGTTCCCGTATGACACGCAACCCCAGAATACCAAAATCACCCTTAAATAGTTGAACATGAATAAATTACAATAAATAAGTTCATACATAAGTCTCAACGGTTCAACAATGTCAGACAAGGGATAGCTCGAAATACAAATAACGAGCACGACATTTAGGTTACACACGATGCCAACCTACCTAGAAGAGTGTACAGGTGAGCAACGTCTGGTCTATGCCCTGGACTCCGGGTCCTCGTTTTCCTCAGTAGCACGGCCTCAAGGGGTCAATAAAACAATAAGGGTGAGTGGGTCGAAAATATAAATATTATCAAACAGTTTAAGCATATAGTAAACATACGATTTTACCCCTCCGTTTTCAAATCATGCATGCATCCGAATCGAAATCCATAATAATATATGATATAGCCATAAACAGAATAATATAATCATAATCATGAAATCAGCTGCACTATACATCCCAACCCGGACATCCCAGATGTCTGACGTCCCAGACACCTAATAAGGTCACACTCCCAAGGCTATGCGTGCCCCCTGGGGTCTCAATCCCGAGTCCTAATCCCGAACCCTATCCGGGTATGACATTCCAGATGCCTGACGTCCCAGACATCTAATGTATGCAATCCTGCTCCTATGTCACTCTACGGCCCGGTTGTTCCGTAGAATGACCCCTCGCAAAGAATGCGCTGTGACTACTCCAGGGTACCAATATCTGGAGGAGACTGTAAAGCTAAGGTAGGTCTATACAGTGCAGAAATTAAGGAAATCATCGAAAACTGTGGTTGATTCTGAAAGCAAGTTATATACTAACCAGACGGGTATCATGCCCAACATCTCGTAAAACATGCAAAATAGTAAATCTTGGTATTCCAAATACGTCAATTAAAATCATAGAATAATGTAATTAAAAAACTTTTTGCATGCAAGGGTTAATGAAATCAAAGGCCCACTCACAGTTCGGTCCCACCGCTAAATCGAACGTATAAACCTATCCTGATGCTATTGTATAGTCTCTGTCATGTCCAAAACATATGCAAAGGTCACTATGGATCCCAACAAACTCATACTTAAGGCCTAGGAATAGTATTGTCCTGAAAACATGTCTCGGACATGCTTCCCGAGGTAATAAACTCAATTTTAACCAACTTAACGATCTTCGATCTACACGAAACCACCACCATTGGATTTTTATCATCGAAACCATAAAAATGGTGCCAATCCTACTTGAGATTCGCTCCCACGCACCAGGTCAACGCGTGGTCAACATTGGTCAACTGTGCTAACATCAGCATGACGTCACTGCTGGCGTCATCGCTGACGTCACCTAACAGCTGTCAGACTAATATGTCAGAGATGATGTCAACAGCTGACGTCACTGCTGATAACTCGTCTAAGTCCATTTTCGATGCAATTTTTCCTCCATGCTCGTCTAAGTCTAGCCTAGGGTTCTGTGGATCCAAAACTCGTAGCCCAGTTTTCCTTCGTCGTGTTCTTCAGTTTCCAGCCACCTAGATCCACAAAACCAGTACCAAACAACTCATCTCTGACCCTAGAATGATCCCTAAAACACTACATCGTTCCATACATGTCAAAAATAGAAGTTTCAAAAATGGGTAAATGACAAGACCCGCCCCGATCCCCCTGGGACCACATGGGGACGTGCCCTGCTCCCGTCTGACACCCAAGATAACATTCCAATTTTAACCTCAAAAGTTCAAATGCATAAATAACCAACTGTTAAAGTTATACATCAAATCCAAATTTAACAGATGTCAGACAAGGGATGAAATCCAAAATTACAAGTTCCGAGCACGACTCTAAAATAATCCTGCGGGTAAACCACCCAACAGGGGTTCAGGTACGCAGAAGTAGATATATGCCTCAGCCTCAGGATCCTCCTCTACCTCAGTAGCACGGCCTGGAGGGGTTACCAAAACATTAAGGGTGAGTGGGCTGAAACTCAAAGTTTATAAAACCGTTTAATAAGTAAAACATATAATTTACCCCTCCGTTTTCCAAACATGCATGCATCAGAATTTGAAACCATAAATCATAGATATGATAACCATAAGGCATATAGTAAAACCATAACATAATTATAACCACTGCACAATACACTCCGATGTTGACATCCCAGATGTCTGACGTCCATGACGTCCAATAAGGTCACAGTCCCAAGGCTACGCGTGCCACTCGGAGTCTCAATCCCAAGTCCAATCCCCGAACCCTGTCCGGGTATAGCATCCCAGATGCCTAGCGTCTAGACGCTCGATGTCGTAGACTCCCAATCATAGCAATCCCGTTCCTGAGTCATTCTACGGTCCGGTTTCTCCGTAGAATGGCCCATCGCAGGCATTGCGCCATGACTACTCCGGGTTACCTCATCTGGAGGAGACAGTATAATACGAGTATATCACTACAGTGTAGTACCAAAATATAATCATTGATATCCACATGCATATATAAGTATAAGGAGTTAAAATCCAAAACCATACTCAAGTTTCACTAGACGGGTCTCAAGCCCAAACATCGTAAAACGTGCCATAATCATAATTTCAAGATCATCAAAACCATTTCTTGTTTCCAGCATGTGAATATATAAGTAAATCAGAAAAATGTATGCATGCAAGGGTTTAATGAAATCGGGCCCACTCACAGTACGATCCCGCTGTGAATCTGCGCTACGGACCTGTTCCGGGATTATTGTACAATTCCTGTCAGTCCAATTCATACGTAAGGGTCACTACAAGTCCTTAACATTTATCCAAAAATCCGAAACAGAAACCAGCTCGGGGAAACCGTCCAAACACGCGGACAACCGGCCCTAAACTGACCCACCTAACTATCTCAGATCAACATGGTTAATTCACCAAAAATGTTCAGAATGATGAGAGGAATAAAAGTCATGTTGATCGTGATCAGAGATAAGCTCCAACGCGCCCTCACGCGCCGCCCAAAGTGGCTGCGCTTGATTGGACCTTCAACCCGCGACATGACCCGGATAATTACCCTTCAATTCCTAATCGATTCCCTTCTTTTTTTATTCTATTATCTTCCCTAAACATCCAATTTAGGTTCTGTGACACTAATTAGTCAAAACAATCCCTTAACTGGTCCTTCGACCCGTGATCACCCAAATGGGTCGATCACCATAACTCCCTGGTTTCCAAACCATAGTCAAATTAACTTAACAGGAAGCATCCTAGGGCTAATACGAACTAGAATGAACGATCAATTGTGCCAGAAAGTACCTGGAAGTTGTCGTCCCAAGCTCTGCAACTTCACTGGAAATAGTGGCCTCAGTCCTAGCTTAATCGTGGCTGGGTCACCCTGAATTCGATACGGTTGAGTTCCAAACACTCCCAGAAGACTAAACCAAGCCTTGGTTTAGTCCAACAAGCACCAGAAATCAAATCTCGATTTTTCCCTCCAATTTTCCCGAAATGGTTTCACTCTGGTTTCCTCTCCAATTCTCAGTTCCTTCAACAGCAGAGTGAAGCTCACTCAAATTCTACTAAGTTTAAACAAACTGAGCCGTCCCAGAAGCTCGTGGAAGTCCAATCTGTCCACTGAGATTTGTCCACCGAAAGCAAAGATTCTCGAATTAACAATGGTGGCCTTGCTGGATGGGTGATTCAGACCATGTTCTGATGCCCCTAAAGCTATAAACAATGTTTTCATTCCAGCACATACCTGAATACTCAATTGGGCACTCAAAACCACCGTACATGGTGGTGCAGCCCGTGTTCCCCCGCAGTTGCTACAGTAACCAGGGGTAAAATGACCAAAATGCCCCTAGTTCAAAAATTACCATAATGCCCTTCACTTTCCAGACCCGTAACTCCGCCATCCGACGTCCTATTTCAGCTAGCCGCCTATCTACGGACTCAGGGCATCGAGACCTACCTAACGGTCCTCGAGTCTTGTGAAAATTAGTTGTCAAACAAAAAGTCAACATTTTCGCCCCTATCGTCCAAATTACGGTAATGCCCCCGAACTTCCGATAGTCATAACTTTTTCCCTGATCTTCCGAAATGGACGTGCCATCTGTCCATGGACTCGTGACGTCCCGAACTACGTCACGGTCATTGGTCAAAGTCCGTTTGACCCACCAATAAAAAAGTCAACAATTTGGCAATACAAATTATAGGGGTAAAAACGTCATATCATTCATTAATTTACAATATTAAAATCCTCGAATTTCGGGGGTGTTACAGTAAAAATGAGGGGTTTCGGGTTTTTCAGCGTACCTCCGCGTGGATGTTCGTGAGCTCTTCCCCTTGTCTCACTGGTCATACCCTCACAGTCACACAGTCGCAGGCTCCCTTAGTTAGTCAGTGACAGATGATGGTGAAGGTTATGGTGTTTGTGTGAAATTTGGGGGGAGAGGGGGGGATGGGGGGGATGCACGGGTTCGAAGGAAACAAAAGATGATGAAGATGGGACTGATGATGATGAAGGGTGAGGATGAGAGGAGATTTAATGGGATGAAGATGATGGACGGTGGAAGGTTTTTTAGAATATAAAAAGGGGTAACCAATAGGACAAGATCCACATTTTGGGGGAAGTTAGCCTCATCCAAGGGTCCACAATAATTTAGCCATTTAATATTATTTTAATCGAATCCCGGAATGTAAGTTTAACCAATTTCGCTCCCGTGCTGCCTACCTACGGACTCGTGACGTCCTGATCTACGTCACGGTCGTTGATCAAAGTCCTAAATCTCTCCCGGGTCAAAAGTCAACTTCTTCCTCCCCCCCTCAGGGGCAAAATGGTCATTTTTCATTAAAATATTATTTATAAATGTTTGGGTCGTTACAACCTACCCACCTTACAAAAATTTTAGCCTTGAAATTTACCCAAACAGATATGAATACTACTCCCTCATCTGGTCCTCCGGTTCCCACGTCGCTTCTTGTACGTCATGATTCCTCCACAACACTTTTACCAATGGAATCGTCTTGTTCCTCAGCATCTTGTCCTTCCGGTTCAAAATCTGCACTGGTTGCTCATCAAAACTCAGATCAGTCCTTAATTCTAATGGTTGTTCCAGAAAAGCATGAGATTCATCCCGTAGATACTTCCGTAGCATAGACACATGAAATACGTCGTGTACTCTGGCTAGTTCTGGAGGTAACGCCAATCGATATGACACTAAACCAATCCTCTCCGTAATCTCGTACGGTCTAGTGTAACGGGGACTCAATTTCCCACGTCGACCAAAACGAATGATTCCCTTCCACAGAGATAACTTCAAGAATACAAAATCTTAAACTGGGAACTCCAAGTCCCGAATCCGCCGATCTGCATAGCTTTTCTGGCGATGCCGCCTTCAATCTCTCCTTGATAACTCAGACTGCCTCCTAGGTTATATCTATTAAATCTGGCCCCACTACTGCTCGCTCTCCTACCTATCCAATAGACAGGTGTCTTGCACTATCGACCATATAATGCCTCGTAAGCTGCCATTCCGATACTTGCTTGATAGTTGTTGTTGTACGCATACTCCATCAATGGCAAATGGGTATCCCAGGAATATTGAAATTGTAGCACAAATGCCCTCATCGTGTACTCCAGTGTCGGTATAGTCCTCTTGGACTGTGGGTGAAAAGCTGTACTGAAGTGTTGATTCGTACCCAAGGCATTTTTTAGACTCCGCCAGAATCTGGAAGTAAAGTGCGGATCCTAATCAGAAACTATCGACTCCGGCGTACCATGTAGTCGAATGATCTCGTCTACGATTAGTTAAGCCAACCGATTTGTCTTGTACATCTCACGTACCGGTAGGAAATGTGTTGACTTCGTCAATCTGTCCACTATTACCCATACTCCATCAAAGCCATTCTGTGTCCTCGGTAACTTGAACAAAAAGTCTATAGTGATGTGATCCCACTTCCATTCAGGGATCAAAAGTGTTGCATGGCTCCGTACGGTCTCTGCCGCTCCGTCTTAAGTTGCTGACAGGTCAAACATCTGTTGACAAACTCTACTATATCCTTCTTCATACCTACCTACCAATAGTGGTCCCGGAGGGTACAATACATCTATGTTCCTCCCGGATGCATTGCATATGCCGAACTATGGGACTCTTAAAGAATCTTCGTCCACAACTTTGCCACTGCAGGTACACACATATGACCTAGTTTCACTAGAGCTCCATCGCTTCAGATAGAAAAGTCTTGTCTCTTGCCTACTTCAACCTCAATTTTGTAAACATATAGTGTCAGATCCTTGACAGCACGGGTCGTACATGAAAGCTGACTAATAAAGCTCCCTGATCGTCCATCCTTAGCATGACTCCAGTCTTTCGGAGTTCCACAAGTAAGGGAAGATATACCATCCTCGGGTGAGCAACCGATCCTGCTGACTTCCTACTGAGTGCATCTACCACAACATTCACTTTTCCCGGATGATACTCGATCGTACAATCGCAGTCCTTAATCAATTCTAGCCACCGCCGTTGCCTCATATTCAATTCCCTCTGGGTAAACAAATGTTTTAGACTTTGATGGTCGGTGAAGATTCTACAAGTCTCTCCGAACAAAAAGTGTCTCCAAATCTTCAAAGCGTGAACCACCGCAGCCAATTCCAAATCATGTGTAGGATAGTTCAATTTTTGTGGCTTGAGCTATCTTGAGGAGTATGCAATCACTCTGTCATTCTGCATCAATACGCAACCCAGTTCTTGCAACGATGCATCACTATAGACTTCAAATTCCCCGCTGTTATTTGGAAGTGCAAGGACAGGTATAGTGGTCAATCGATGTTTCAGTTCCTAAAGCTCTGCTCACACTGCTCATCCCAAATAAACTTTACTTCCTTCTGGGTTAATCGAGTCAAAGGGCTGCAATACTGGAGAAACCCTTTACGAATCTCCGATAGTAGCCCGCCAAACCCACAAAACTCCGTATCTCGGTCACCGTCGTCGGTCGTGCGTAATTAGTCACAGCTTCGGTCTTCTGAGGGTCCACACTAATTCCGTCAGCTGAAAATGACTTGTCCCAGAAAACCAATGTTGTTTAACCAAAATCGACACTTACATAGTTTGGCTAATAACTGCTTCTGTCTCAACTTCCCCAATACCAACCGTAGATGCTTTTCATATGCTTTGGCACTCCTGGAATACACTAAGATGTCGTCGATGAACATGATCACGAACTTGTCCAGATATGATCGGAAAACTATGTTCATCAAATCCATGAATGCAACTGGTGCATTCGTTAGTCCAAACGGCATCACCAAAAACTCATAGTGCCCGTATCTAGTTCGAAATGCAGTCTTTAGAACATCATTCTCAGCGATCCTCAGCTGATGATAACCAGATCATAGATCAATCTTAGAGAAGTATCGTGCTCCTCGTAATTGGTCGAATAGGTCGTCAATTCTGGGTAAGGGGTATTGGTTCCTTACCGTTACCTTGTTGAGCTGTCTGTAATCTACGCATAATCAGAGACTTCCCTCCTTCTACACGAATAACACGGGTGCTCCCCACGGTGACGTGCTTGGTTGGATGAATCCCAAATCCACCAACTCCTGTAATTGAGTCTTAAGCTCCCGCAACTCTGTCGGTGCCATCTGGTATAGTGCATGTGATATAGGTCGAGTACCAGGGAGTAGTTCAATCGTGAACTCGATCTCAATGTGGTGGTAAGCCAGACAAGTCTTCCGAGTACACATCCGAAAACTCGCGTACCACAGGTATATCCTCGGCTTTCGAAGTATCACCCCGTGACTCCACAACATGTGTTAGATAGCCCTGGCAACCCTTCCGTAGTAGTTTGGTTGCGACAAGTGAGGAAATTACTTCAGGTGGCGAACCTTCACGCTCTCTCTGAAAAGTAACCTCCGGCAAATCCGGACTCCATAGGATTACTTGCTTACTGTAACAGTCGATGAGTGAACCGTGCTCCGATAACTAATCCATCCCCAAGATGACGTCGAAATCATGTATGTCCATAATAATGAGATCAACTGGTAAATCTACATCCTCCACTCTCACTGGACATCTCTGTAACACTTGGTTCACCACGTACACAACTCCCATAGGTGTTCTGACACCCATATCACTCTCCAACGCCGATATCTCACAATCTAACATGCCTACACAACTCCGCAAAATAAAAGAATACGTAACCCCGACATCCATCAAAACACGAACATCAAGGTTAGATATATTAAGAGTACGCGTGACAACACCCAGAGCTACCCTAGCCTGATGCTGGGTCACTGCAAACACTCGAGCTCGAGATCCAAAAGTTTGTCCACGTCCACGTACTCCACGATCATCACTGCGAGCTTCGCCTTGTCCTCGGCCTCCAGTAGTGTTAGAAGCCAAAATCTGAACCACGCTGTTTCCTCCCGCATTGTTTCCCCCACCCAGAGATGGGCAATCACGAGCATAATGGCCTGATCCTCCACATGCAAAGTAGACAACTACATTCTTCCTGTCAGAAGATCGACTAGAAGTACCGCTCCTAGATGACTGCTATTGCCATGAACCGGGCCTCGATCCAGATCTCTAAGGACTCCCATAGCGACCAAATCATCCTCGGCCATGTGAAGAAGATGAATCTCCCCCGTAGTGTCCTCCCTTCGAGCCCCGATGGCTCGTGGGTCCAAGGTATGGATGATCCTGGCGTCATCCCTCACTGATAGCCTACCGTTGTTGCTGTGTCGTCAAACTGGCTTCGACTCACACTGTTGCATCGATCATGTCTCTCAGGGTGGTGTTGTTGGTGGCAGTCACGATTGCCCTGGTATCTCCTCTAAGTCCCAATTCAAAAGTCGACATTTGTCCTCCTCAGTGCTCACAAATTCCGCAGCAAATCGGGATAACCTCAAGAATTTCAGCTCATACTCAGCCACTATCATGCTCCCCTGCTCGAGCTGCAGGAACTCCGCCTCACGAGCATCGCGAAAAGATCGCGGGTAATACTGGTCTTGAAATCTCGCTCAGAAGACCTCCCAGGTAGTGGTGTGGATAGTCCATCTTGACATCTCCAGGCCATACCACCACTGGTAGGCCCTGCCTTTAAGTAAGAAGGTAGCCAAGGTCACTCGCTCTTTCGGTGGATAGTGCATCACCGTGAATATCCTTTCCCACCTAGCGATCCACAATTGTGCTTCCTCGGGGTCAGATCCCCCGCTGAACGGTGTAGCTCCCAAATGTAGAGCTCGTTCAATGTTAGCGCATTCTATTTCCCTCGCTAATTCTTCTTCAGTCCGTGCTTGAGGATTACGTCTTGGAGGCATAACCAATTGTTAAGGCATAACCAACTGTTAAGAAGCATAGGTTAGATAAATGATATCTAAAGCGTCAATTGTACAAAGTACTGGCCGCTAACCTAACATGCTAACCATTAACCTAGTGCTCTGATACCAAGTTGACAAGACCCGTCCTGAACCCCTTGGGACCACCCGGGGACGCGCCCTGCTCCCGTCTGACACGCAACCCCAGAATACCAAAATCACCCTTAAACAGTTAAACATGAATAAATTACGATAAATAAGTTCATACATAAGTCTCAAGGGTTCAACAATGTCAGACAAGGGATAGCTCGAAATACAAATAACGAGCACGACATCTAGGTTACACACGATGCCAACTACCCAAAAGTGTGTACAAGTGTGCAACGTCTAGTCTATGCCTGAGACTCCGGGTCCTCGTTTTCCTAAGTAGCACGGCCTGGAGGGGTCAATAAAACAATAAGGGTGAGTGGGTCGAAAATATAAAATTTATAAAACAGTTTAAGCATATAGTAAACATACGGTTTTACCCCTCCGTTTTCAAATCATGCATGCATCAGAATCGAAATCCATCATAATATTTCATATAGCCATAAACAGAATAATATAATCATAATCATAAAATCAGCTGCACTATACATCCCAACCCGGACATCCCAGATGTCTGACGTCCCAGACGCCTAATAAGGTCACAGTCCCAAGGCTACGTGTGTCGCCCAAGGTCTCAATTCCGAGTCCTAATCCCGAACCCTGTCTGGGTATGACATCCCAGATGCCTGATGTCCTAGACTTCTAATGTATGCAATCCTACTCCTAAGTCACTCTACGGTCCAGTCGTTCCGTAGAATGACCCGTCGCAAGCAATGCGCTGTAACCACTTCAGGGTACCATTATAGGAAATCACGTTTCTATAATGGAGTCCATCTGTCCAATCTAGTACTAGACAGATCCAAACTCCAACCCATCATCTATTTTCAAATCTGAATCCGAATCCGCAATTTCGTAAGAAATCCCGAATTCAAACCCAGAAATCATATCCATAATCATGTCCAAATTCGAATCCGAAACCATCATTCCGTAAACCGGCATTTGGAATAACCATTCCGAACCCAAATCCATAAAAGAAAATCCACAGTCAAGCTCTAGAACCAAATCCTGAATCGTCACCCAGAATCCGATTCCAAAACCCAAATCCAGAAATCCTTTTTCAAGTTCCAAAATCAAATCCTGAATCATCATCCAGAAATCTGATTCCAAAACCTGAAATCTCGTTCTCGTCTACCGAGACGCACTATATCCGAACCTATCGGATACCTGCTCAACCGATTACCACAATACTATCGATTGACTTCATAGGGAAGCCAATCACAATACTCACACATCTCTAAGGCTGACCATATCCTACCTCATTGGACACCTACTCACCTGAGTAATATACCATACGGGATTCACTTCGAAAAGAAGTTCAGTCCCAACATGCTCCACTCAAAAATCCCAGTAAGAGTGATAAACTCTCCACCTATCTGGATCATCAAGATCACGATTCAGATCCATCAATACAACACCCGACCATAATTGTCACGATCCTCGATCGTCATGACGACCAAAGTCCTCAACCATTTCCCACATCTAACAAGATCAGTCAACGACGAGACAAGCCGAGACTGTGGGAAACATCAAGAATGATACAAGACAATGACATCAAAATTCATCCAACGTGAATGCAAACAAAACTCGCTGCACTCACCACGCCACGTAATCCAACACCGTCTGCCACCTAGCAGAAAATGAGAAATCTCAGTTACCTAACTTCGAAATACTCAATTCCACTTGATGACCCAAGACAAATCACAATTCCACCAACCAATACACGATCAGCATACTGGTGACAAAACCATCATCAACTGTCATCTGTCATGGCAGAACCTGAGAAGTCACCCAAAATGACTTCGAAATATCGATTACCAATGCGAAAAACCCGCATTCCACTCGTCACCTCAATCACAACCTCTCGCGATTCCGAAGTTCCAATCTGGTTGGAAACAACATACTCGAACATCAACCACGTGTCCATCACCAATTTAACTCTATCCGTGATCCACTCCTGCGCTAGTACCAGTACCAACACACTATCATCAACACTAGTATCAATATCAGTATTGGCACACAGGCATCAGTATCAGTATCAGCACCCCGTGTGCAAACTGACAACCCTGGATCTCCGCTCATACCGAGCGACGACCCCGTACCTCTGCTCGAATAGGAGAAACTCTGCCTCCCTCGTACCCAACACCTCTGGGTACAGTCACCCTGACATCTCCTACGAGAAAAAGAAAACGTCCCCTAAACGTCCCCGTCTCATTCTGCGATCGCACTCAGCTGTAACCGAGTCGAATCCATAATATCTGCTCGTACATATGCATTACTCACGTACCCCGTATCATCGTCACGACTGACAAATCTCATCGTCACAATCGTCACGGAAACCTGAGTCTACACGACCTGATAAGACTCAACTACGTCCATCGATAGTAGCGTCTGCCACCACCTCGTGCAGACCTAACTACCAGGCATCGCTATCGAGATTCACATCCAACGGAATCAACCGCCCGTATTAACCACTCTGTATCCCACTCAGGGATTCCATCGATAAGTACCAACCCTGATAACTTGTCCAAATCAAACACTAACCAGTCGTAACTCGACTCAACCGATGTCGTCTACTAGGTCACCCATGACCTTAGTTGCACCAAACCACAACTGAGTAGCACGACAACCAACTAGGTTTAACCGATAAGTAAAACCTTGACTACAGAGTGGAGTCCCAACAAAAGCTGACATGACTAGACCGACTAACGAACCCAAATCCGAATAATCGTCAAAGTCATACCACTCGCCAACTCACCATTCCGAACCATACACACCAAGGTAGGGTTCCATAATCACACCTAGGGTCAATCTGAACCCAACTGCATAAGACTGTATATTCCACAATCTGACCGACTTCGCGGTCTTGACATCGAAAAGACGTCAATCCAATCCTACCGTTAATCCAACTAGGATTCCATGAATCCGACCGCTAACTGCCAACCACAGTAAATCCATTTAACTCACCAACATCCGATCATCGGATGGTCACAACACCCAACCAGTCGTCGGAATCGATCCTACGACATCGTGAAAGACGATCCCAACTAACCGTCTCATGATCACAATCTAACGCACGAATACGTTCATCCTTCCGTAGGGTCCCACATTGTCAACCCTGACAGAACCATGGCAACCCCGGCATCAAGTGCCCAACCAAGACATTCCACGATACAGTCCTACTAACTATCGTATCAGCATCCCAACAATCAGGTTGACCACGAACTGTAGCCCATTGAGATATCACATCCTCGACCTGCGTACTACTCCAAGAGCTACACGGTTGCTTGAATAGAGACAACCCCGCTCTGATACCACGCTGACAGGACCCATCCCAATCCCCCCCGGGATTAACGAGGGATGACCCTGCTCCCGTCTAACACGAAGTGTCAGACAAGGGATATTTTCGACCTTTCCCCTCCCGGACTATCAGAGTACGCCAGGATCCGGAGGAGGCATGTGATATCTCGATCTCTGCTACAGTCCACATCCGCTGTCAACCTGAAGGGCAGTCAAAACATTAAAATCTGTGAGTGGACAAAACAAAAGTTTATAAAAATATTTCCATAAAGACATTTGTACCCTTCACTAAAAAGCATGCATGCATTTGAAAACCATTTATCCAGAAAAACCATCGGTGGAAATTAAGCCCAAAACCAAGATTTAAAGAACCATAATGAAAATGACCATATGGGCCACTGCCCAAATCCATAAGGGACTCGGCCCAAATCATAAGAAACCAACCATACGGGCCACTGTCCAAATCCATAAGGGACTCGGCCCAAATCATAAGAAACCAACCATACGGGCCACTGCCCAAAACCTGTGTAAACACACATCATATATCATATCATATAGCATACATCATATATACATATAATTCACACAACCAATCCTGTCACGGTTCCAAAGCTACGCGCGTGCTACCCAGTTCTCAATCCGAGTCTTCTCAAAGTCAAGATCAATGTCCGTAGACCACTGACCCTACCTGAGGTAATAGTAACCATAGCCTTCCTGAGAGTAAGGAACCCAACTGGGGGGTGACTCCACTCAGTCCGTGCTTCGTGACTACTCCGGGGTTCACCCAGGCCAACGACCCTCCCCGGAGGAGATAATAGAACCAGTAAAGGAAGGTATATGAACATATATATACATAACATAAACATTCATGCCTGGTTCCCCTGAACGGTCATGATCCATAACATCCATAAAAAGGGTTCATGCCGGTTCCCATAAACCGTCATGTACCATAAAGACCTGACAAGGGTTCATGCCGGTTCCCATAAACCGTCATGAACTTGGAAATCCACGTAGGGTCCCTGACCCGAAATCATAAACCGTAAAGTAACTAGGTCTCGTGCCCGAACATATGACTCAACTAGGCACCGTGCCCGATATCTAAGGGTTAATCACGACTCTAATCATAGTGATACGTGCAACCATCCATCCAGGACCGCCCTCAATCCTGGTATGTCGCCGTGAACGTATCAACCGACGCGACCACCACAAGATCATGATGCACTCATCACCGATCGATATCCTGCACCGTCAGCACTCCGAAGTCGAGCCTCCCCAGGCTGTCTGACCACGAATCGTGCATCGTGACCTCTCCGGAAGAAACACATCCCAATCCGGAGGCGAGCGTCGTATCGTCGATCGCCATGCACATAGCACCTTCCGCGACCACGACTCGGACCCGTAGGTCATCAATAGGGTCATATGCTTTAGACAAAACCAAATGGGTCTCATACCCGAGTTTATCCATTTGGAAATCCAAAACCATTTCATTTAAACCAATAAAGAAATACAGACCCGTATAGGTCCGAAACCTCGAAATACGTTCCTATTCATAACCACACATCCAAATGCACTCATGGCATCACAAACAAGTATTTAAAACATATAATAAACATTTATGCTTGCACCAATTTAGAAAACAAGGTCCACTCACAGACCGTCCGAGCTGCCGCCTCAATTTGCGTGCCATAGGCTCTCCCGAGCCAATCACCATCACCGGGACTCCCAAACCTGTCCAAATTGTAATAGAAGGTTACTAACTACTTAATTAACCTCCTACCAAAGCTCCGTAATTTTCCCGAACTTTTAACTATTTTTAAGCCGACCCTAAACCTTCTGATTCCCCGAAACATATCGAGACAGTGTCTGATTGACACAAGACCAGTCCCAAAATGTTCGTTACATCGAATAGAAGGTTTCGTGTGTTGAACTCATCCCCAGAAAGTTAGGCACGCGCCCTAAGAAGCCACCTGCGCGTGAGCCCACGCGCTAGGTGTACAGTGTCGTCTTCAACCCGTGTGAACCGGTCCGCACTGTGCTGAACCGGTATGACCGATTCAGTGCTTTCCCCTCTTTGTTTTGGTCCAATTTCAACCCTAATCAATCCTATAATTCCTATTTTCATGTTTCCTATCTATTCCAATCATTAAACTTAGCTAAAAACACCTAAATCCTATGGTTTGATTTTGAACCAAACGGTTCAAGTTTTCCAAAATGCAGCCATGGCTTCACAGCCGTCCCTAGCTTCCTAAAATCGTCCTAATGACTTCCTAGCAACCTAATGGACTCATTAAAACCATTAAAAACAACCCCTAACAATAAAAATGGAAATTGGATAAAAAATGGCTAACCAGGTGCATTCTCGGGTTCGTGGCTCCATCGCCCACGGCGACGCCGTCCTGGGCCGGCCACCACATCCTCCTGTCTTCCCTCACTCCCTAGTCCTCCCAGCTGATCATAGGTTGAAGGTTGGATGGGTTTGGGTTGCACAGATGAGAGAAAAATGGTGAGATCGGGGAAATGGTTTTGTGTGTTTGAATGAAGAAAATGAAAATGCATGGGAAAAGTGCATGAATACAATTTGGGTGGCCTGTGGATGGGTGACAAGTGTCACTCATCCATTGGGCCTCCATAAAATATCTAGGCCCCACTAAATTCCAAAATTCAACCGTTTCGTAATTCGCGCAATAGTGTAACAACCCGTCCCGGAAGCCGGGATTAGTAGACTGTTTAAGGTGTGATTAGTAAGGGTAATCGGCGGTTAGGTGGTCCTGATAGGTCTGTTAGCCTAGAATGACGATTTTGCCCCTGGTCCGGGCCAAAAATGTTGACCTTTATTCGGGTGGTCAATTGGGTATTGACCAGTGACCAGGACGTAGTTGAGGACGTCACAAACCCGTAGACATGAGGTACGTTCGATTCCGACATCCGAGGAGGAAGTTGTGATGTTCGGAAGGTCGAGGGTATTATCGTAATTTTGGTAAAATAGGGGGAAAAGTTGACTTTTTGAATAATCGAGTGTTGGTAGGTTGACCTAGGATGGTTAGGTAGATTTCGTCGTCTTGAGTTCGATGACAGGCGGCACGTATTCATCGGACTTAAGAGGCGAGAGTTACGGGTCTAGGAAGTTTTGGCAAAACTGTAAATATGAGTTAAAAAGAAGGGTAATTTGGTCTTTTCTGCACATTGGGATTTGTGCACAAAGAAAGGAAATGGACGGCTGAGGTTGGGCCATGTGGGAGTGTGTGGATTGGATTGTGACATGTGGCAAGGGGCTAGAGGATTCTGGGAGAATCCTGTGTGGTCTCAGCCCAAATAATTGGGGTGCACTCGTGCTTACCCGTGTAGTGTTCTTCGAAACACAGAGAAACAGAGAGAGCTTGTGAGGAGAAGGTGAGGATTGATCGTGGTAATTGACGAGTCCTGGTGAGTGAGAGAGGAACAGGGAGGTAAGAGGAAGCTGCTGGTCGTGATTTGGTGGTGCAATCGTGCACGGCGGCACGGCGGTGGTGCGGCAAAGGTTTTGGGGAAACAGGGAGACCGTGAGTTCGAGGTGGTGGCTACGCCGTGGAGTGGCTCAAACCAAGGCAGTAGGAGGCTGAGGAGACTGCAGGGAGGCTAACGAACACCGTGGCACGCGGCGGTGTGCACGGCGGAGTTGCAATCGACAGGTAAGATCTTTGCTCTGTTTTTCCCGTGGATTTCATTTGGAAAGTCGTGGACCTAGGGCTAGAGTCGAGGGATCTGGAGGTTAGGGTGAGACTCCTGAGGGTCCTAGGAATCTTTTGAGTGTGCTGCCGTGATGGGTGGTGCACGGTGGTGGAGGGCACGACGGAGAGACCTTCAGTACTCTGTTTTGGCCGTGGGTTCAAACGGCGAGTCGTGAAGGTAGGGGCTGAGTCGACGGTATAGGAGGGTTGGTCTAGGTTCAGTAAGGCCCTAGGTATTGTCTGGTGAAGCCACCGTGAAGGGAGGTGACCGGAGCAGAGGGATCGTGAAACAGGGGGAAAGTGGCCGTCTGGTTCGAGCCTGAGTCGACGATGTAGGAGATGAATCGAGGTGAATGGAGTTGGGGGCTGATTAGGGTAGGTTTGGACGAAGAGAATGGTAAAGGAAGGAGGTGGGATGGTGGCCGGACGGCGGAGAACGGTTCTCGCCGGTCCAGTTGCAGCGGCCGGTTCAGCACAGTGCACTCGAGGTTGGGGGTGACACTGTAGCTGGCGCGTGAGAGCCACGCGCAGCCACTTTGGGCGGCGCGTGAGAGCCACGCGCAGCCACTTTGGGCGGCGCGTGGGGGCGCGTGCGGCGGTGGTTGGAAAAGTGGTCAACATGGTTTTTGGTCTAGGAGTTATGGTAAGTTCAATGGAGTTGGTTTCGGGTCAATCGGAAGTCGTTTGAGTATAGTTCCGCGAGGGTGAATGTTTAGGGTCCCGGGTTTTAGGTTTTCTATTCGGAGATTTTTTTTGGGAATTTAGGAAAGTGTTCGTAGACGTATTAGTAACGAATTTGACGGTGATTGACAGGATCGGGATTTCCCGAGGAAGCCGAGGAACGTGCTGGACGTTCGGGACGAGAGTAGGGCTCAGTACTGTGAGTGGACCCTTTCCTTATACTCGATCATGCATAACTGTTTTTATATACGTTTTTGATGGTTTTACTCATACATCTATGGTTCTTGAATATGCCATGATGGTTTTACGTGATTGTACGGTTTTCGGGGAAAGACGGTTTTGGCACGTTTTACGAGAAAAGGGTGATTTTGAAAAGGGTGGTTTTCAAGTGGAAAAGTGGATTCCGGATTTGGGTTCGGAATGACGGTTCTGGACGCCGGAAGGGCATCAGACCAGTGATTTCGGATTCGGGTTTGGATGTGGATTGGAAAAGGTTTTTAAATGGTTTTGGGATTGGATTTGCTGGATCTGGCTTTTGGGTTTAAAGACCCGGATATATGTGATGGGGGACCGGCCGGATTGGGTTTAAAGACCCGGATTGAGTTTAAAGACTCGGGAGTTTAAAGACTCGGATATATTGATTTTCCCCCGTAGGCCTTCAGTTTAAAGACTCGGGAGTTTAAAGACTCGGATATGATTAAAGGCCTGGATTGAGTTTAAAGATTCGGATAGGTCCAGCAGGTTTGATCATGAAACTGATGATTTGATGTTTCTGGTTTCTGATACGATTTTATGATTCACATGCTATGATTTCTACAACTGTTTTATAGTGTTTCTGTTTCTTATGATGTTTTAATTGTGTTCATGAAAAATGGTTATGCATGTGGTTTTTAAAACGGAGGGTTAAACTCGGTTTTCTGATAACTGCTTTCGAACTTTTCTTTTATTATGGTCCACTCACACCTTCTGTTTTAACTTGCCCTCCAGGTTGTGGAGCGAGCGCGGGGTCTTGACGTCGAGGCAGTGTCCGAGGCATAGAAGCGACGTGAGGGATCCCAGAATAGCTTACAATCTTCCGTGTGCGTGTAGTTTATCAGTTTTTATTTTTCCTTGTGTTACGTACTATGCTCTGTAAACGATAACTTCGGAATATTTTGTTTGGTTACTCCTGCGTCTGACAGGGTTTGAGTGAGTTGTTACTTGGGTGTTGTGTCGGGGTGTCAGACGGGAGCGAGATTTACCTCGGGTTTCGGGGTGAAACCGGGATGGGTCCTGACAAATAGTACCCTCGAACTTCCGTGAACCGTAACTTCGTCGTCGAACGTCCGAATTCGACGTGCCGCCTGTCTATGGATTCGTATCATCCCGATCTAAGTAATAGTCCTCATCCCTCGGCCATCGGACATCTCGGTCAAAAAGTTAACTATTTGCTCCTTTTAACCATAATTACCAAAATGCCCCTAAACTTCCGAACGTCATAACTTCTTCCTCGAATGTCGGAATTGAACGTGCCTCCTATCTATGAACTCGTGATGTCACGAACTACGTCACGGTCATCGGTCAAAGTCCATTTGACCACCAGAATGAAAAGTCAACATTTTGCCACGACTAGGGGCAAAATGGTCATTTTGCATCGTTCGTCCGATTTCGCCCAACTAATCACCGATTAACCTCACTAATCATGATTAGTCACTAATCTAATCAAGGAATTTGGGACGGGTCGTTACAGATGTCATCAACCGACGTCACTATTGACGTCACTGCTGACGTCATGTCTAACACATGTCAAACCCCTAACAGCGCCACGTGTCACCACAGGATTGGTTGCAGGCCTGACTGGTCTGACATGGTGCTGACATCATCATCCCTGACCTCCAGCCGAGTCGACTCGGGTTCCTACAACCGGGTCATCGCTACCCGTGACTCAACCCGTTCATTTCTCCTTCGTTTCAAGTCCATTTTTTATGCAATTTCTTTCTACATGCTCGTCTAAGTCTAGCCTAGGATTCTTTGGATCCAAAAACCATTCAAAAGCTCGAGATTTTTACCTGTAACTCAAAACCCGCAGCCCACTTTTCCTCTGTCGTGTTCTTCAGTTTCCGGCCACCTGGATCCACGAAACCAGCACCAAACAACTTGTCTCTTACCCTATAATGATCCCTAAAACAGTACATTGATCCATACACGTCAAAAATAGAAGTTTCGAAAATGGGTAAAAATGAGGGGTTTCGGGTTTTCCGGTCTACCTCCGCCGTGGACGGCTGTTAGCTCCTCCTCGTCGGTTGGTCCTTGTCTCACTAGTCACACCCTCACAATCTCACACTCACGGGCTCCCTCAGTTACAGATGATGGTAAAGGTTATGGTGTTTGTGTGAAATTGGAGGGGGGGTGCACGGGTTCGAAGGAAACAAAAGATGATGAAGATGGGACTGATGATGATGAAGGGTCGTTAAAAGTAAACTTTTCCTCCTTAGGGGAAAAATGGTCATTTTGCATTAAAATATTATTTATAAAAATTTGGGTCGTTACAATAGCTTCACCTTCGCCTGCACCGCTTTCAATTTTCTTTCTTCATGGTAAGGCAAAATAATCTTTGTTAGGATTTAAGATTTCTGAATAATTTCAGTTCATGGTTGTTCCGTGTTCGATTGTGGTTGGATTGTGATTATCCTGTTAGGTGCACCAACATTGATTTCAGACTAGGGTCGAATCCAGGGCTGAACTTAAGTTGCAGCAGATTTGGAATCAAAGTTATGCCTCTTCAAACTTAAACTCTCTACCTATTGTATGAGATTGTGTGGAAATGGATTAATGAATTATTGATGGTTAATCATATTGTAACTTAGCATCCATTACCATGGTTTTGATTTCTTTAAACTAAAACCTTCCTGTTTCAAGTCGAGTCATATTTGGTTTAGTATCGGTTCCTAAAGAACTAATATTTGACATGAAAACAATTTTGTATGACACAGACCATGTATAGCAATATAGCATATCCAATGGCATCAGATTCCTTTGAATTTATGCAGGAAACATGGAGAGGGTGGGGGCATATGTGAAGATTGTTTTAATTTCTCACTCATCTTCTGTTAGACTTTCTGCATCTAATCAGATAAGAACTTATAGATGTATATGAAGAGAAGAACGATTTTCTTATTTGTAGTTGATGGTTAAGATGAAGAATAAGCCCTGAAAACACTGAGAATTACTAGCCATTGTCTCAATTAGAAGAACCACATGGTTTAGTGGGGGATTAAATAAAGGGGTAGCTATAAATTCATTTTTTAAATTTCATGCATTCTCCTTTTTTCTGGTAACAAATTGGTAAAAGAACACAAGATATCTGCATTACTTTAGTTTCAAAAGTTATCGACCAAGAAAGAATGTAAGCTCTAGCTATATATGATCTCTTCAAGTTAATTCCCTACCTAGCTAACTATCACTTTTCTTCTTCACCTTGTCGGAAAAGAATGAAACTAAATTAGAAATCCATGAAAGAGAGTCTAGAAGTACTGTCAGTAGATCCATACCAGATTTCTTTTATGTTTTGATTACTTCCATTTGAAGGTTTAAACCCTTTTTCGGGTTCTTGTTTTTGTAATCTATTGTCTGTAGCGCCTGTAATCACAATTTATCCTGCTTTCTAGCTTGGAAAGGTGCATAGTCTACACCTGTATGAAAAGCATCAAGGTTCGTATAGCATTCATGGGATCCTTAGCTACAATGATCTAGTATTATTCAAAGAAAAAATGAGCACTAATTTGACTAGTATAAGCAAAGTCATGGTCAATTAGAATCATTGTCATTGGTAAAGTGTTTCCTGACACATTGCGTGAATCGTTTCTAATTTTCTTGCATGATCAAAGGTTTATAATCAAAGAAACGAAGACTTGTGAAGCACGAGTTAACCTTCCAAGTTCCCATCATTAAGTCTACTACCACTCCTCCTCCTCCACCACCCTATGAATGCTAAGAACTTGCTTAAATGACAGGCATCCTCATCCCAAGCTAGCAATCTATTATTGCATTTGCATGGGATCATCATAATATGATTTGACAACCTTAAAGTGTGGGAGCATCATCATAATAACGCTAACAACATTATTATTATTTTGTTAGGCCTTCTAGTGTGGGATTGAAACATTCTTTTCCCCCAACTTTAGATGTGTACTTCATCGCTTAGTTTTGAGCCGGGATTTTGTTACGTTTAGGCTGGTTTTTACCTTGCCTAATTTTCTTTTTCCTGAGAATTCATCTCAGTTTGAAAAACAGATGTCTTTTTCTGTACTGTTTGTTGCGACTTTTAAATAATTGAAGCAAACTAGCTGTCTTGTTGAAGCCCATTTGGCCTTTGAAACAATCATCTTCTTCTCAATTTCTTAGTAATGTAGCAAATTGACCAAAGCGATTTTAGTGCTCCTTTCACAAGCTCAGTAGAAAACTGCAAATTTTATTGGACTAGTAGTATTCTCGTATCTTCTATATAGTGTGCAGTTTTATGAGGTTAATAGGAATCTATCTCATGAGGAATCTGTAAGACCCGGTCTTGGAAGCAAGAACGGTGAGCAAGACCCGTGAGATTGAGAAGCAAGACCCGTGAGCTTGGAAAGGTAAGATCGGTGAACGATCCCACATCTCTCGGGGAGGGAAAGGTGAAGTACCTTATATGTGTGGGCACGTATCTATCTAACACAAGGCCTTTTGGGAGCTCAGTGGCTTTGGGGGGGATTGGAACCCCAAAGTTAAGTGAGCTGAGTCTGGTGCAATCCCATGATGGGTGACCTATTGGGAAGTTGCACGTGAGCTCCCGAAAACAAAACCGTGAGGGCTGGGCCCAAAGCGGACAATATTGTGTTAGATGGGCCGGGTCGTGACAGAATCTATCTCATGTGCAGTTTTATGCAGTTTTATGAGGTTAAGACAATGATTAATAAATGAAAATAAAACTTTGTTTGTTCATTACTTAAATGAACAAAGCCTCATTTTCTCAAAAGTAATTCTTGCAATGTTTGTTTCTCAAAAGTTTCTAGCCATATGCAAAATTTTGTACATACTTCAAGAACAACCTCTATAATCTATGATGCGTGAAAAAGAAAAATCTGAATTCAAATCCTTAATTTTTCCTGAAGCAGTTTTTCTATATGCTACAAATAGTCTTGCTATGATTTCATTATAGCAACAATGAGAGAAAGAGCAGAGTGATTGAGAGATTGAGAGATCTAGAGCAAGGTAGAGAGGCAAGAGTGATTGAGAGATCAAGAGCAAGGTTCTGGGGATTAGCATATGGTTTTCTGTAACGACCCGTCCCAAATTCCAGGATTAGATTAGTGACTAATCACGATTAGTGAGGCTAATCCGTGATTAGTAGGGCGAAATCGGACGAACGATGCGAAATGACCGTTTTGCCCCTGGTGGTGGCAAAACATTGACTTTTCAATCGGGCGGTCAAATGGACTTTGACCAATGACCGTGACGTAGTTCGTGACGTCACGAGTTCATAGACAGGTGACACGTTCAATTCCGACGTTCGTGGAGGAAGTTATGACGTTCGGAAGTTTAGGGGCATTTTGGTAATTTTGGTTAAATAGGGGTCAAATGTTGACTTTTTGACCGGGAGGTCCGATGGCCGAGGGCCGAAGACCGTTACGTAGATAAGGACGATACAAATCCATAGACAGGCGGCACGTCGAATTCGGAAATTCCCGATTACTATTCACGATGGCACGTTTTACGAGACAAAAAGTGCAGTTTTGTCTCTAGTGGGCCCAGATATTTAATGGAGGCCCAATGGATGAGTGACACTTGTCACCCATCCACTGGCCAACCTCACCCACTCATGCACCAAACCCTTCCCCGTTCATCCATTTCTCCCATTTCTTCCCAAACCAACCCGATCACCATTTCTCACCCAAACACCAAACCCTTCCTTTCTAACCAGAACTGAGACCAGAGGGTGAGAGAGGAGGACTAAGGATGGCAGCTGGTGGCTGGAACCGCCGTGGGCGGTGGCGGGAACCCAGAACCCGATCGGGTACCCGGTAAGCCCATTTTTCCTTATTTTTCGATGTGAGCATTATGGTTGGTTTTAAATGATTAGGGAATGATTATTAGGATGCTAGGAAGGTTTTAAGGGGGTTTTGGTGGTGGTTGACGGCTGAGCAGCAGTGTAGGCTGATCGGGAAAAATCGAACCGTGAGGTTCAAATTGGACCGGTCGGATTTCGTAGGTTTTAGGTTGTTTAGTTAATTAGGATTGATAGGAAATGAAGAAATAGGAATTTAGGAGTTGGAATGGAAGCAAACAGACCGGAAATGAGGGAGAAGGAGACCTGGACCGGTTACGCCGGTCCAAGTTGCAGGAAAAACCGGACCAGCTGTGCGAGGTTGACGGTGGTGACGTGGCATGATGACGTGGCACCTGTCAGATTGTCAGGTGACGTGGACCACTCATCAGCTGACGCGTGTCACATGTCAGTGCACAGTCAGCACTGACATGTCAGTGACGTGGCCCAATCAGGGGCTGACACGTGGCACTGACGTGGACCAGTGCCGTGATGACACGTGGCACATGTCAGACTGCCACGTGGCACTGACAACACAGTGACGTGGACCAATGAGAGCTTGAAACGTGGCACCTGTCAGAGTCTGACATGTCAGACCTGACAGCTGTCAGATGACGTCATGCTGACGTCAGCAGGTACTGTAGCGGCGCGTGAAGCCCACGCGCAGCCACTTCAGGCGGCGCGTGAGGGCGCGTGGCAGGGAATCTGGGGAAGGTTCCAACATACGAAATCTTCTATTCGATGTAACGAACATTTTGGGACTGGTTTCGCGTCAATCGGACATCGTTTCGATAGTTTCCGGGGTGTCGAAAGGTTTAGGGTCGGCTTAAAAATAGTTAAAAATACGGGAAAATTACGGAGTTTTAGTGGGAGGTTAATTAAGTAGTTAGTAACCTTCTATTACGATTTGGACAGGTTTGGGAGTCCCGGTGACGGTGATCGGCTCGGGGAGCCGTATGGCACGCAAATCGAGGCGGCAGCTCGGACGGTCTGTGAGTGGACCTTGTTTTCTAAATTGGTGCATGCATAAATGTTTATTATATGTTTTATTACTTGTTTGGTGATGCCATGGGTGCATTTGTATGTGGTTACGTATAAGCACGTATTTCGAGGTTTCGGCCTTATACGGTGCTTATACGAGTCTGTATTTCTTATTTGGTTTTAATGAAATGGTTTTGGATTTCTAAAAGGATAAACTCGGGTATGAGACCCATTTGATTTTGTCTCGGGCATATGACCTCAGATATCGGGCACGGTGCCCAACTGATGTCCTATGTTCGGGAACGAGACCCAAGCTACTTTACGGTTTTGATTTCAGGTTAGGGAACCTTAAATGGATTTCCTGGTTCATGACGGTTTATGGGAACCGGTATGAACTCTTAATATGGTATCATGGTTCATGACGGTTTATGGGAACCGGCATGAACCCTTGTTGGTTATTACGGTACATGACGGTTTATGGGAACCGGCATGTTACCTGATTATGTTATTACGGTACATGACGGTTTATGGGAACCGGCATGTTACCTTGGCTATGGATATTATGGATCATGACGGTTCAGGGGAACCGGGCATGGATATTATGTTATGTATATATATGTTCATCTACCTTCCTTTACTTCTATTATCTCCTCCGGGGAGGGTCGTTGGCCTGGGTGGACCCCGGAGTAGTCACGGAGCACCGACTGAGTGGAGTCACCCCCCAGTTGGGTTCCTTACTCTCAGGAAGGCTATGGTTACTATTACTTCGAGTAGGATCAATGGTCTGCGGACATTGACCTTGACTTTGAGAAGACTCGGATTGAGACCCGGGTAGCACGCGCGTAGCTTTGGAAACCGTGACAGGATTGGTTGTGTGAATTATATGTGTATATGATATAGATATGATATATGGATTGTGATATGTGGTATGCACAGGTGTGCACAGGGGTCGAGCAGTGGCTCGGGTACTTGGTTTCAACATGGTTATGGTTTTGGGCTTAGTCCCACATATGGTTTGTTTTGGCTAAATGGTTTTCAAATGCATGCATGCTTTTTAGTGGAGGGTAAAAATGTCTTCTTATTAAATGTTTTTATAAACTCTTGTTTTGTCCACTCACAGTTTTTAATATTTTGACTGCCCTTCAGGTTGACATCGGATGTGGACTGTAGCAGAGACCGAGATATCACATACCTCCTCCGGATCCTGGCGTACTCTGATAGCCCGGGAGGGCAAAGGTCGGAAATATCCCTTGTCTGACACTTCGTGTCAGACGGGAGCAGGGTCATCCCGCACTAATCCCCGGGGGATTGGGATGGGTCCTGTCATTTTCAATAAGTTTGTTGTAATCTTTTGTTTTATCTTTATAGTGCTAGTGATTCTTTCAAGGCCACATATTCATACTTCAATAGAAGCTGTATTTTAAATAAACATTAAGTTTTGAATATTTACAAAAATTGGGTCATGTATAGAGACACCACTCCTTTTTTTCCTTCTCTCCCCCATTTCCTCCTTTCCTTTTCCATCTGCAGAGGCTGCATTATTGACCTTGTTTTGTTCTCCTCAATTTTAGTCTGGTTTTCTCTTTAATTCAGATTCAATTTCCTATCTCTTCTTGTGAGGAAAAAAAGGAAAAATGAAAAAGTGGAAATAAAAAATTATTACTTAATTTCTGTAAATTCCATAATTCATGCTTATATGAATGTTGTATATTGTTAGAATGAGGAATTAGACAGCCTTTAATGTGAAGGCATTTTTCATGATCTGCAGAGGGTGTTCGTGAGGGATTCAAGGCCGCTGTCATTGGGGCTGTTGCCAGCTCTATGCCTACAGTATGTGCCTTATTGGCTAATCCTCCATATTGTTGCTTGTTTCTTAGATCTTGGCAGCTTGTTTATCTCTGGATTAAATAACATATCTACTCACTACTCACTGCTCATGCCATTGATAATTGGCCTAGTAATATTCTCTTATCTTCTGTATAGTGTGCAGTTTTATGAGGTAAATAGTAATCTATCTATGAAAAAAGCAACTGCTCATGCCATTGATAATATGCTCACTGCTCACTATTTATTCCATTGATAATCTTCTCACTGCTCACTGCTCACTGCTCATGCCATTAATACACGAGTTGCACTGCCATTGAAAGGATTTAATCAAAACGATTTTAAATTGGCCACATAAAAAAGCAACGTTCATGCCTTTTATTTAATAATTTTGGCTGAGGATGCAGTGGGCTGAGATATGAAGTACTATAGATATAACAAAACAATAGTAAGCATAATTTATTTGGATATCAAGTGAATCATCACCACCAAAACTTTTATGTTTAACAGCCTCATCTCACTTCATACAAATGAGGACAAACAAAATTTTACAAAATTCTCAGACATTGACAGATCATTGACCTAAATTTGTACTAAAACGAAGATTTAAGATCACTAGTTTGGTATTTTCTCAACTGAAACAAAATTGTGCCCTACGTACACTAAGAAGCTTTGCTCCTTTTGGAACTTACATTTGCTTTGAGCCTTACTCTGCCTCTCATTTGTTTTGTTTTGTACCTAATTGTTCTAATCTAATGAAAGCTATAAGAGTATATCCGAGTATTTGTGTTCATGTAATATATGATGAGATTGATATCAAAACAACAATAATAATAATAATCAATTAAGCATTATTTCCAATTGGGATGTGTTTGTGTTCATGTAACATGTTCCAAGTTTTTCAGCCCCAAATTTTCATGCCTAGTTTAGTAGGATGGTGGAGAAATTTTGACTGAGCTAGTCAATTTTCAGAAACGAGTTTTTCTTGCATTAATGCTTTAAACCTGTTTCACTAGGTGGATCAAAGAGACTTTATTAACCAACTATTGGTTAGAAAGAATGCTAAATGAAAAAACGTTGCAGAAGATGCAATGGAGTGAGTTAGGATTCGAATATCCATTACATATGACCCAGATTTACCAATAAATTAACTTTCTAGAAACATAAATAAAAGTGACGCTGGGAAATTGTTTTCGGAGAGTCTCTTAATGTTTACAAGAATACTTTTGAGGCGCCAAAAAAGATGAAAACAACCACTAATTGCATTGATTAGAGTTAATAAGTTACCTTCCATGACAAAATTTTGGATACGGTTTGGAGTTAGTATAAAACCCAACACTTTTAGCTCTGACATGAATTAGGACGGTAATGACAAAACAAATTATTTTTTAAGTTACTTCCATATCTAATTATAGAATTTGAAAAAGAAAATATATTGTTATATAAGAAGTATATGCATTTCATTAAAAGAAGTTGGCCACAAGAAATACAAAATGATTTCGAACAGGTGCGTGTGCAGATCAGGCAATTGCATTATGACGGAAAGATGGTAAATTAGTAATCACCGCATAGCATGCAATTTGAAATTTGTGGACTTCTTATGCCTTTGCAGTCTTTTATGTAGAAATTTGAAATACTTAGGGAGGCTGTGTTTTGTTGTGAACTTACACCTTGTGTGTTAGCTTTGTTGTTGAATTGGATTTGTATAGTTGACAGTTGAAAGCTAGAATTTGTTTTGGTTTCTATTGGTCGAAGATTCGATCCCTTTTTCCTTTTTCCTTTTTCGTTTTTCATTATTGTTGTTGTTGTTGTAGCAGCAGCTTGTAGCAGTATTGAATATTTCTAGTATAGCTAAGAACCTTTGAATCATAATCCTCTGACCTATCCTTTGTTAGGATTGAATGAATGAATGAACAATTTCTTAATATTCATCTTTTATTTCTATTTTGAGCATATAAAATGTAGTTAAATAAATGGCCCATTTACATTTGTAGGGGTTCAAGACAAGTCTTTACTATTTCCTTGCTTCTCCCTCCCTTCGTGGCCCTTCCCTTTTCTTTGCTATAATCTCCGGCTTTTAGCCTCCTATCCATTTGGACGTAACTCAAGGTTCATTCACTGTCATTGTAGAAAATGTGGAAACATGAATGGTGATTTGTGTAGGAAAAAAACCCAAAGTTGCATTTTGAATGACTTTTTTGGTTTTATATATACATATTCCTTTGACTTACTCTTTGGAAATGTGAAATTTGAAATGTTTGTATTTCTACATTTTAAATTGTATATTGGATAGTGTTGAGAATGAATAAGTTTTTGTTGGCAAAATGTGCTTAATACTTGCTAGTCACTAGCAATGAGTTATAGGATATTTTGACAATGTGTAGGATTTTTTCTTTATTGGACCTTATATATGTTTGATTGAATTTCTTTTTAATATTATAGTGTGAGAAGAGACGACTAGCACTTACACGCAAAATGAGCTAGATGAAGTGCTTGGTGAGTGGACTGATTTTTTAGGAAATTATGTAACTTAGGTTTAGGTAGCATATGAATGACTCAGTACAATTGAATTGCACGACTTAAACAATGTACTTTTATGTTAATTTTTCTTCTTTGTTTTGATTATATCTTGAGAGGCATGCACTTAGCTATATATAACTAATTCTTGTACTTTCGGGATTGCAATGTATGGCTATCTTTTTAGTTTTTAGTTGATTTAATATAAGAATGATTATTTGATGGATTTTCTACTATTGATTGAAAAAATTATATGTAAACCGACAACAAGTAACACCCCGAACCTTGATTAATTTGTAATTTCAGAAATTTAATGTAAAATGACCATTTTGCCCCTAGTTAAGGGAAAATTTTGACTTTTGACCCAAGATACCTTTTGGACATTGACCAATATCTGTTACGTAGATCGAACGTTCGACGAGAAAGTTATGGGTCACGGAAATAAATCAGAACTATTCACATTTTTCAGGATTTTTATACAATTGTCACTTGTGAATCGGTCAGAAAATCTGGGTGGACCAATAGATGAGTGACAACTCATCTGATTGGCCCAAAACCCAATTAATGGGATATTTTGAACATTTACCTCTTATCTCTCTCATTTAATCTCTGTGAAACCCGAAAGCCAAATCTCCCAAAACACAAACACTCACCACCCCAACTCAACCATTATACCATCATCTTCTGTGTGTTTAACTGAGAGAGTGAGAGAGAAGTGACGACGGAGACGGGCTGAGCACGACAGAGGGCACACGGGCAAGGTAAACCCAAAAACCCAATTTTGACCCAAAAATGTAAATTCATTTTCTAAGGCTTGTTAAGGGATTTCAATCGTTCAAACACGTTCTTAGGTCCAATATGAACTCGGAGGGGTCAATTTCGAGAACAGTGGTGACCGGAGTCAATTGGAAACCGATCTTGAAAATCGACGGTTACTGTTCATCATGGGAAAGTAAATCCTAGATCTATTTTTATATTTTTGAACCCATAGATCTTTTCTAGGAACCCAGGCGACCATGTAGAACCAAATAGGATTGAAAATGGGCTAGGAATGAAGGAATTAGAACTAGGTTGGGTCGCGGGTCTAGGCGTTCCGTTACAGTGGAAACAGGTGACCCGTCAAGAGGTTGAAGATGATGCCGTCAGTAGGGCGATGTCATCACCTGTCAGGCCACGTGGCAGTTTTCAGAGTCTAGTCAGAACTGACGTGTCAGACACGTGGACCAATCAGCGCGTGACATGTGGCACGTGTCAGACCTGTCAGGTTGACATCATGTTGAAGTCAACATTGAGTTTGATGACGACAACGTTGACCGTTGAACATGATGTCAACGTTGACTTTTGCTGACATCAGTGTTGACTTTTTGACCACCGTTGATCGGGACTTTGACCCACGCATGGGGACGCATGGGCACATATTTTGAGGTGAGATCGGTCCCATTTTAAAGGTTTTGACGATCCAGATCCAACTGTGGTAGTTTCGGGTGGATCAGAGATCGTTTGATAGGTCATTTAAGGGTTTAAAGCTTCGGGATGCCCGTTCGGACGCGTTCCCTGTATCAGAATTTTTGGGGGTTTTGAGTATGAACTTGTAGAGTCCGTTAGTGACCTTTAGATGTGTTTTGGACAGGCCCGGAGACTGTGGTTTAGCTTCAGGGCAGTTACAGCGCAGTTCGTTAGCGCATCGAGGGCCGTTTGTGAGTGGACCTTTGGTTTATAAAATGAATGCATGCATAACTATTTTTAACTACTTATTATATGATTTGAATTGGATTACTTTGCTATCATTCATTGATGGTTTTATGGATTTTAAATGATGATTATGGACTGTTTTACGTATTACAATGCTTTGGGCTTGAGACCCGTCTAGATTATATATTGACTAGTTTTGGAGTCAAACAGAGATTTTAAGAAACGATTTAAATAGGATTTTCACTAATTTTACTATTACAGTGTACGTACCATCCTTACTGGTTATTGTCTCCTCTAGACGTCTTTTAGTGTCTTGGAGTAGTCACGGTGCATTATCTGAGAAGGGCCGCTCTGAGGAGAGGCTCAGGATCAGGATTGCGAGTTATGGATATCACCTAGGACAGTGTCCGGTGATATCACCTGGACACTGGTGGATCCTGAGGAGGATTTGGGATTGAGACCGCGGGTGGCACGTGTAGCCTTAGGACCGTGATAGTATGACATCTAGGATGCCGGGGATTGGTTATACGGTGTATTATTACTATTTCACACATACTATTTTATATTAATTTATATTGCTCATTGGTTCGATTACATTTCTTATGATTTTACTTGAATGCATGCATGTTTGAAAATAGAGGGGGAAAAACTTTATTTGTTTCTGTAAATGGTTTTGGAAGTATTATTTATTTTCGGTCCACTCACTCTTTAAATGTTTTCTTGACCCCTCCAGACCGTGACACCGAGACAGGTACTGATCTAGAGGCTGAGGCATAGATATTTGCGTTGCGCACATGTACACCCGTTTAGGTAGGTTCAGCACCATTTTGTAAACTGACATATGTGCTCACTTTTGTGTAAAATGTTTATCCCTGGTCTGATAATGTAGAACTTGAACTGATTTTATTTTTAAAATTTTAATCCCAGTAAGGGTATTTTCGGCACTCTAGGGTAATTGTTAGACGGGAGCAGGGCACGTCCCAAGGTGGTCCCTGGGGGATCGGAATTGGTCATGTCACAACAAGTGCACGAGGAAGTGACACACAAATGTCATTTCTATTATGATTATAAGTTTCATACAACATTGATTTACTGTTATCTTATTAATATAAAACTGTTGTATAAAAAGTATATCACACAACATCTAAACAAAAAAACTGTTGTCTACATTATAGAAAAATTGTTGTCTATTAGGCTAATAGACGACAGTTTCCAAAAACACTGTTGTCTGGTGCACCATCAGACAACAGATTTTCACACAATCTGATGTATGAGAGCCTAATAGATGACAATTTTTCACAAAATTGTCATCTATTAGGCTCTCTGACGACAGTTTTTCTGGATTTAGTATTTTTTTTTCAACAGACGATATTTTTTTAAAAAGTACTGTCGTCTAATGTTACTTTAGACCACAGTTAATAAGTGTCCTATGATATTATTCAAATAGATGACATTCGAATAGACAACACTTTTTTTTTCAATCAGATGACAGTTTTTCACTATCGTCTAAGACAAAAAATGGCATAGCGGAGTGCTTCGCGTGACAAAAGTTTAGAGTGCTTCCCGTGGCGAAGGCTTGGAGTGCTTCACGTGGCAAGGGCTGAGCTTCCAATGCCATCAAAAATCGTATAAGTACAATCTCAAGTTTCTTGATAATTTTTTTAAGACAATAATACAGCGGAGACAAAAACTGATATGGATTGCACTGATGTTGTTCACCTTTGAAGCAAGATCCTTGTAATCTTCATAGATGAGATGTTCTACATCTTTATGGGCGAGGTATTCAGTGCAATACTTCTCCTTTGCAAGGTTCGTAGTTGTGATAGATGCATCATAGCAGTTGTGATACTCTTACTACACAAACTGATGGTTCTCTCTTGGTCGCCATTGATGGGTGTTGGCCTTTAGAATAAAGGATTATACTTGATTTCATTGTAGATTCAGTGGAGGGGCATAGATAATCGCTTGCTAAACTTACTTCAAGTCAAGGAATCAGTAATTTGGGTTGCCTTGCATTTTTCTTACTCGATTGGCGTGGCTTCGAAGTCAGTGTGTAATGCATCATGTTGAGGAAGGTAGTTACAATGAATATTTTCTTCGAGTCTCCATCTCTTAAACATGCGAGTCTGATGAAGAATATGACTCACCTTTTTCAATTTAGTGGTTGGTCCAACTTGAACTCCCATCTGCTTATCCACTGGGACAAGTGCATGTACTTTGAGAAGATGCTTGATCAATTCGACTTTCTCGCATGTACTTGACATGTGATGGAATTTTTACATTCTTTCCAATTTGTCATACACCGAAGGTTGTTGGTGAAGCCGCACTCTTGTTCCTTGTGTATATCATTCTTCTTCGGAGTCGCTTGGAGATGTATCATGGGACATAATCTAACACTTGAAATTAATGATGCATGGTTGAATCTGACGTCGAATGCCACCTTCTAGATCTCTTTCACGTTAGACTCCTTGGAGGCATCGATACAGCATACTTTAGACGTCTTTAGCATGTAGTATACCTTGATGAGGGGGAGATTAACGTCGAGTCAAGTGGCGTCGACTTCCTCGGGTCACCATTTTCAAAGCGCGTGGACATGTTGGTGAGTATGTCCCATCATCCTCGCTAAAGTAGCTAGAACGTCTTGAGCCTTCGTCGACTTGTCCACTTAAGAAGACGTGTGTAATCTTGGAGGTTGCATGATATTGTTGGCTCTTACGTGATACTTAACGTGTGATAGTGCCTCTCAATTCGTTCATGGGTTGATGGCCATCGGTGGTGTTGGCTTCTTACTCCATAAGTGCAGCTTTTTTTCCATAATCACTTGGTGATGCGTCTCAAGAAATTGGCCAGCGATGGACATGCTTCTTGCTGATGCACATAGAGATGTTCCCTGACACTTCATGAGGTACGTTAAGTCTCCTAGTAGTTTCATATGTTCCGAGGTCTCCTTAAAGTCGTTGTAGGAGCTCTGATTACTTGGTCTTGGTTGCTTAGCTATTCAACTTGTTGTGATAAGTCAACTTGCGGATGCGAATATTGTAGCACACAGGCATGTCACGTGGAGTGTTGGGACTTATGCCACGAACCTTAGTGGCAAGTTGTCTCATCGTGTTCTTCATGGGCTTGAGTGCATCCTCGTGTATGGCGTGCAAAGCATTGGGAGTTATGTCTCGCGCTCTAGCGGCACGGTGTCACGTCGCATTCTTCTTGGGTGCAAGTGCGTCCTCGTGTAGTGCATGTCATGCAGAGCGTTGCGACTTATAACTGAAGCTCTAGCGGCAAGGTGTCACACTGTGTTCTTCGTGGGCTTAAGTGTGTCTTCGTGCATGGTTCAGGTCATTAAGAAGCCTCTGAAGTTTCACGTCAGTGTGGAGCCAATCTGGAGCTTGTTGTGGCGCTTCTTTAGCCAATCACCTATCCGCGAGTGGGAAGGTTGCCCTCACATAGAATGTAGGAAGTGGATTGATGTAGGGGAGTATGCTGGTACTGAGTGACTTTGACATGACATGTGCGTCGTAACCACGAGCTGGTGCCCTTTCTTGCACCATGGAAAATTAAGATTGCAAAATAGGTCGATGTTTCCATTCAGAGTGTTTTAGTTGAACCTCTGGAATCCTATTAAGCATGTCGCACTTATCGTGAGTCATTATGACGAAGATGGTGAGCCTGTTAGATCGTTTCGTTCTTCATGTTCTTGCCATGTGGAGTGATTATTTATTATTGATGTTGATCTGATTAATTAATACATTCATTTTGTAAATATATTAAATTAATGTGGAGATCATGTTATGCCGTCATCGTTTATTCGAGGGATAATATAGAAATTATGAGAAATATAGGGCAAGTGGCAACTCCATAATTTTTCGGTGATTTATGATCCTACAGTAATTTTGTCGAATGATTTTAGACATAATATTGCTGATAAATGCATCTACTCAAAATTCACGAAAGAGTATGGCATCATTATATGTTTATATGTAGATGACTTGCTAATTTTTGGAAGCAATATGCAAACTATTTATGGTACTAAGAAGTATCTAACTTCAAACTTCAAAATAAAAGAACTATATGAATTAGATACTATTTTAGGTATTAAAGTAACAAAACATGATGGTGGCTGTGGAACCCAAAATCATCCGAAAATTATGGAGCCGCCACGTGTCCCGTAATTCTCAAAAATGACCAAATTGCCCTTGGCAAATAACGCTGATCATTTGAAAAAACACCCACACATTAAATAATCTATTTACCAGTTAAATGCGTTATTTGATCGGGTTAAAGTGTCTGTAATATTGATACTCTCTTAATTATCGTTATTCTTAATAACGGATAATTAATATTAATATTAAAATACAATAAATATCATTACTATCATGATGAGCTATCATTACAATTATTAAATAATATATTTAATAATAATATATTATTTACTAATTAAATATTCAACCGACCAATCAGAACGCTCCAAGGCTCCCAAGATTTTCCTATAAATAGCAAGGCACATTTCATTTCCAAGGTACGTTGATTCTTCGTTTCGAAGTATATCCCTTTCCTCTCTCGAAGCTAACTTAGGCATCGGAGTGTTCTTGGTCGAACAACCCCCCGGGTAAATCGATCGAGGCAACGATAGCTAATTGTTTGCTGTTTGCAGGAATTGTGAGGACTTTTCGCGACGGGTTCAATCTTTGATTCAACAATTGGTGCTTTCATTGAGAGCTATTGAGATATACACAGAAGAAGCTCTCTCATTTGTTCATCGTTCATCTTTCTTTGTTCGTCGTTCATCGACATTGTTCGAAGATTTTGAACGTTGTTCATCACTCATCATGAATTCGTTCATCGTTCATCTTTCTTCGTTCGTCGTTCATCGACATTGTTCGAAGATTTTGAACGTTTGTTCATCGTTCATCTCCCTTCGTTCGTCGTTCATCGACATTGTTCGAAGATTCTGAACGTTGTTCAAATTATCCATCAACAGCTTTCCAACTCAACATTCTTCGAATCAGCATGGCTAAGGTTCGTCGATCCGTTCAGTCAGCCGGAGAAGGTGTTTCTGCCTCAACGGCCCAGACGAGGAATGAAGCTCACATAGAAACTCCGGAGAAGCGCCCAGCTCGACTCGGGCGTGTGTCCATAGAAGCGCCCTTTGAGACACTCGAAGGGAGGCCAACCTTCAGTTTTGAAGCATTCCTCTCTCCAGCTAACCAAGTACCCGCGCTAGGGGATGGAACTTCGACTTTACAACAGGCAAACGAGAGGTTGATAGGAAATGCAGCACGACATGATCAACTCACAACAAACATGGTCCTAAGGGACTTTCTGGACGGGTGTCATGACATCTCAGGGAGAAGTCGTCACCAACCTCCCCAGGACAACTTGGCGCAGCAAGTTGAAGGGTTAAGCAAACAAGTTCAACTTCAGTCAGAGCTCTTGCAGCAACTCCTAGCAGGGAGACCAATCCAGGAGTAGGACAGACGATCCACGTCACGTGGAAGACAAGAGAGTGCCCAAAGACGTCCTGGGAAAGAGCAGGTCCGCTACCAAACAATGTCACGAGATACTTCGCTAGGCGACTCTAGAGAAGAAAGTCACGCTCATCGAGCGAAAAACCCACAACGCCTAAAGCCGTTAGTACGTGAACGGCTAGGAGGTAGGACTGGGGCAACTTCACGGGCAGAGCACTCACAACACTCACATGGGAGCAGAGGGCAACTTCGAGCTCTATACAAAAACCCAAAACGATCTGCCACGGCAGTAAAGGGGAAGATGAAGCCTACTCCCCTGCACGATCCCAGAGATCAGGGGGAGAAGCTCAAAGAGGTTCTCAACGATTAGCAAAAAGGGACTCATCGCCTCGGCAAGGAGCATTGCGGGCTAATGATGTTCAAAAATTACTGGACATGCACCTTCGTGCTCAACAAGGTGGCGATCTAGAGGACGATCTACGTCGCCAGATACAGCTTTCTACGCCCTTTATAAGGGATATTGAGGAGGAGCCATTCCCCCAGAGATTCGCAACACCAAACTTCACTCCATTCAAAGGAGCCTCCGACCCGGTAAAACACATTGATTATTATCGAGGAGTCATGATCCCCCACAGGTCTAACGATGCGCTCATGTGCAAAGTTTTTCAAGCTTCCCTTCAAGGCCAAGCCATGACTTGGTTCAATCATCTCCCCCCGAGGTCGATTAAGTCCTTCGAAGAGTTGGCTTTGACATTTGTGAAGGAATACGCACAACTTCGGACAATCGAGGTGAAAGACGACCATCTTTTCTCTGTCCGAAAGGGAGCAAAAGACACTCTGCGAAAATACATACGAAGATTTTGTGAGGAGAAATCTCGCATTATCGGCTGTAATGACCTTGTTGCGGCAATGGCATTCAAGCAGGGACTCCCTCGAGACAGCCAGCTTTACGGGGACATCTTCATGAGCAATGCGCGAAGTCTTTCCAAAATACTTTCGCTAGCAGAGCGACATGCAAGTTGGGAGGACGAAAAGAGCGCCGCTCATACTCATGACCATGCTGGGACTAGCGAAAAGGCCTCCAATGAGGATGAACCCCATGGAAAGTCTGCAACTGGAAAGCTCAACAAGCGAAAGGCAGGGCAACACTCCCAAACGCCAGTTATGGGGGAGCCTAACTTGCAGCTATCTTTACCAGCCCATCAGATCCACAATGAAATTAAGAACAAGCCATGGTTTAAGAAGCCAGAGCCAGTCAAAGGCAATCAAGAGAATGCTGATAAAACCAAATGGTGCGCCTATCATGAATGTTATGGGCACAATATCAGCACATGTATATCTTTCGAAAGATATCTCCGAAATCTCCTGAGGGAGGGGCATTGTACAGACTACATCAAAAAAAAACTGTAAATCACATGGAGAACAAAGAGTCAAACGAGCCAGCGTCAAAGGTGATCCGCATCAACTAGACGCAAGTCAACATTAGAAAGACATAAAACTCTATGGAGCTTTTCAATTTTGCTTTTCAAGTTGCCTTCTGAATTCAAGTATCTATGAAATGAGATTAACAAATTGATTTGTTCACCATGTACAATTTTCAAAGCTTATTCTCTCTAGTGTAAAAATCCTTCATGATCGAAGCATCCAAGCCTTCGTCATCGAAGCATCTGAGTTTTCGCCTTGCGAAGCATCTAAGCCTTCGCCATGCGAAGCACCTAGGCCTTCGTCATCGAAGCATCCAAGCCTTTGTCATCAAAGCATTCAAGCCTTCGCCTTGCGAAGCATCTAAGCCTTCGCCATGCGAAGCACCTAAGCCTTCGTCATCGAAGCATCCGAGCCTTCGCCCTGCGAAGCATTCAAGCCTTCGTCATCGAAGCATCAAAGCCTTCCGAGTCCTGCAAATTTCTGTGCAGCAGGGAGAGCTCATCTCGAGTGGTATCTCGCTCATTTTCTATCAGCATCCTCTCTGCACGGCTCATCTCCAACTCACCCATTTTGGCTTCCGATGTGAAATTGAGATCTCAAGTTTTCTTAAGTTATCGCAATCTCACATCAACAACATAACTTTCCATTTCCGCCTGCCCTTCGCATCAAGATGGCACATTCGCAGGGCCAGAACGGAAAGGTTAGGAAAGAAGTTGCTCGGTATGCTTATGGGTTAGGAAAGAAGTTGCTCGGCATGGTTTTTTCTCCCAAGAACCAGTAAGCCCTTGTTTATTGTCCTTCTTCTGAACAACGGTCTCCTTCAAGCACAGTGGAACGCACAACCACTCCTTGATTGGGATGTCTGAAAGCTTCTCGCCATTCATGGAGAAAGTAGTCGGCTCATGTCCCGAAACTCTAGAAGAACGTCTGTCGCCACGCTCCCACAAGGCAAGTTTGCTGGGTCTCTCGGCACCTTGACGCATGGCGAGCATATTTGCGGTACTAGCAAGAGTCACGGTGAAGGTGATCCAGCCTACCAATGCTCTCTGGTCACATCCGCTAGTGCACTCAGTCACCGCCAAATTCCCGTCTTCTGTTCTTCCCCAATTCGACACGATTCCTCTTCGTTTTTGTTGCAAGGAGTTTCGTTTTGATCCCAGGAGCTTAAATTCAAACCTCAAATTCCCTTCTCCTAGCTCACAAATTCAAATTCGAATTTCCCTTGATTTTCTGAATTTTCGAACTCTGGATACACCCAGTTCTCTCAGTCTCTCGATTTCCTCTCTCTCAATTCAGTTCCTTAAGCTTTTAAATTGCTCAATGACGGTGAGACAGTGGGATATCACGGATCAATTTGGACAAAATGATTACAATTACCCTTAATTAAAGGTGAGTATCATTACCCCCAAAACCGGATTCCATGTTATCTGGGGTAAGAAGAAGACAAAGGACAGGTATCATTGTCTGATCAAGGTTAAAAGACCATTTTGCCCCTGGTTCGACAAAATATCATTTTGCCCCTAGCCTTCCGTGACCCGTAACGTTCGCATCTGAACTCCATTTTCAACATGACAAGCGGAAGTGTGAGGCAATCCTCAGATCCGGGGAGGCGTGTTTGTCCCATGCACCGCCAACTTCGATACAGTTAACTCTGTACGTGCTGTCATTGAACTCCGTCCTAAAAAATAGCTCCGCTTTAGGTACGACCCGAGAAAGCCGACCGCCGACAGGGTTTTTTTCCTCTCATGCTTAAAAAGCCTTCATGGAAGAACATCTGTCGCCAGGCTCCACAAAAACATCATCTGGAAAAGAAATTTGATTGCGAGCCTTCCACTCCTTGAAGATTTCGGGTTTCTCAAAACTCCATATATTTCCCTCGGAATGGACTAAGGCAACAAGAACCGCCACGCTCCCACAAAGCAAGTTTGTTGGGTCTCTCGGCACCTTGACGCATGGCGAGCATATTTTGTGGTACTAGCAAGAGTCACAGTGAATGTGATCCAGCCTACCAATGCTCACTAGTCACGTTCGCAAGCGCACTCAGTCACCGCCAAATCCCCGTCGACTGTTTAGCCAAACTCCGCCCACCACGTGGCGCTGTTTGTACACCCGCTTCAACAAAGTTTCTAAACACCTTCGACGGATTCTTGACGTATAGGAAGCATTTTGTGGTACTAGCAAGAATCACATTGAATGTGAGCCAGCCTACCAATGCTCGCACACACCATCCAAACCGCTCGCTTTCTAAGCTGCACGCGTTTCCGTAATTTCCGACGCTTTCCAGGAATCTCGAATCCTGTCCAAAAACATCATAAAATGTCAATAATAACTCTATGAGTATCATATCAATCTCCCACAATTTTTTGGGTACTAAATATTAATTTAAAACATAACCTAAACCTTCGGTGAACAGTGTTTTGCTACAGTGCGCGGTAGATAGTGTTTTTCTACAGTGCACAGTGAACAGTGATGTGCTACAGTAATCAGACTCTTCAAACACTCAAATACTCACTCTCATGAACAATTTGTGTTGTTCACGGATTGATGAAGGAAGAGGAAGATTAATGGTGTTTAAATAGGATTAGAGATGGATTAAAAAATGATTAAAACATGATGATGATGTTTTCCATGAAACATGGATTAAAACATGATGATGATGTTTTCCATGAAACATGGAGCACATTTTAAGGGTCCTTAAATCAAGGGATGGGTGACACTTGTCACTCATCCAAGTGTTCACAATCAACGGTCACTATTCACAATTTAATATTATTTTAATCGAAATCCCGGTTTGTTCGGTTAATCATTTTCGTCCCCGAGACCACGACTTCGTCTACGAATCTCCGATTTCGGCATGCCGCCTGTTTATGGATTCGTATCGATTCGACCTACGTAACGGTCCTTGGCCCTCATCCTTTGGACCTCCCGGGTCAAAAGTCAACATTTCGCCCTTACCTTTCAAAATTACCAAAATACCCCTCGACTTCCGAACGTCGTAACTTCTTCCTCGAATGTCAGAATCGAACGTGCCACCTGCCTATGAACTCGTGACGTCCCAAACTACGTCATAGTCATCAGTCAAAATCCATTTGACCATCCGAACTAAAAGTCAATATTTTTCCCACGCTTGGGGGCAAAACGGTCATTTTGCACATTTTGTCCGATTCACTCCACTAATCCCAGATTAGTCATTCTAAATCATAAATTAATTAATATTTCATCCCAATACTCGGGACAGTTCGTTACACCCCGCCTTCGCAGACCTATAACTTTCGCATCCGACCTCCGATTGACGCATGCCGTCTGTCTACAGATTCAGCGCCTCGGTACCTACTCAGCAGTAACAAGTAAACATGGTAAAACAAGATTCCAAACAATGTACATCCCTTCGGATTCCCTGAATTCCAAATCGATGTGGGGGCATTTGTGGAACCCAAAATCATCCGAAAATTATGGAGCCGCCACGTGTCCCGTAATTCCCAAAAATGACCAAATTGCCCTTGGCAAATAACGCTGATCATTTGAAAAAACACCCACACATTAAATAATCTATTTACCAGTTAAATGCGTTATTTGATCGGGTTAAAGTGTCTGTAATATTGATACTCTCTTAATTATCGTTATTCTTAATAACGGATAATTAATATTAATATTAAAATACAATAAATATCATTACTATCATGATGAGCTATCATTACAATTATTAAATAATATATTTAATAATAATATATTATTTACTAATTAAATATTCAACCGACCAATCAGAACGCTCCAAGGCTCCCAAGATTTTCCTATAAATAGCAAGGCACATTTCATTTCCAAGGTACGTTGATTCTTCGTTTCGAAGTATATCCCTTTCCTCTCTCGAAGCTAACTTAGGCATCGGAGTGTTCTTGGTCGAACAACCCCCCGGGTAAATCGATCGAGGCAACGATAGCTAATTGTTTGCTGTTTGCAGGAATTGTGAGGACTTTTCGCGACGGGTTCAATCTTTGATTCAACAGTGGCTATGGATTGTGTTAGTGACACTACATAGAACCGATGCTACAAAAGTACAAGCATCTGAAAATAACAAAAGTACATATTCCGTATGATTCACAATCAAGTTGCTTGTAAATTTTAGAAGATCAATTGTACAAATTGTTTTGCTAGTGTAATTGATTGCTTAATATATGCTACACACAACAAATATAGCATTTTCTGTTCGTAACCTTTTAAGATAGACAAGTAAACCTAGTATACAACATTGAGAAACCATTTGTAGAATTTTGGGATATCTTAAAAAGACAATTAATTTAAGGTCGATTTTACTCCAAATTCCTAGCAATACTAAAAGGCTACTGACGCTAGTTGGATTACTAGTGCTTATGATAATAAATCCACATTAGGATGGATATTCACTATTGCATATGGAGCAACTTCGTGGGCATCAAAGAAACAAACTGGTATATCACAATTCACCCTCACTATGCTATTTTTAGTTATAGATGACACTAATAAAATGACAGTTTAGATTAAAACTGTCATTTTATTCCGAGAGATGACAATTTATTTTAAGTATAAATTGTCATCTATAATAGCAAAAAGATAAAAAAAAATTTAAAAAAAAAAGAAAAACTGTCCTCTATTATTGTGGGAAATAATAAGGGGAAATTTAAAGACAATACTTTTTTTAAGAAGTGTCGTCTCGTATACATATATATGATATCCGGGAAAGGAGATTTTCACTCAAACTGATAGCGGCAAAGGCAAAGCGTGAATAAACACGCGAGCTACTGTAGAAAAAGTAAAAAACTTTCCAAAACTTCAAACATCAACTTTTACACTCTATCGACAATGGATCGAAGGGGACGCACTGCTGGGTTTCGATTGAGATGGAAGGGGCCGCTCTGCTAGGGTTTCGATTGAGATGGAAGGGGACACTCTGCTAGGATTTCGATTGAGATGGAAAAGGGATCGATAGCTCGATTGAAATGGAAAGGGACTGATAGCTCTGAAGGGGACTGAGAATCGACTCGATTGAGATGGATAGAGTACTGGGTTTGGGTATTATCAATCTCCTGTTCAAGTACGCTTGCTTCTCGCTTTTATATTCTTGCTTCTAGATTTCATTTTCATAGTTTTGCTAGATTGATTCTCATAATTTTTCATCCAAGGTATTTTCAAAGGGCAGGGAAATGATAGTTGGGAGCAGAGGCGAAAAATGGAAGAACCGAGATATTGTGTTCGCTGGTGAAGGGCAGCTGAGACGAAGGAGGCAGCTGAGTCCTGATGCTTCAGCTAGGATCAACGATGTTCAACCAAGTTCTATGTTTTCAAGGTTAATCTCTTTTATTATCGTTGTGTTTTATTTTCTAAAAACTTTGTTTATTTCTATAAAGGGATAGCTAGGGATTCTGTAAAGAGAATAATTTCAGGTGGTCTTCGTTTCTTTTCAGCTGGGCTTAGAGCTCTCATTGCAATATGATGTTCATTGTTGTGTAGATTTCTGAAGATTGATAATTCTGGGTTTGTTCCTCTTTGGACAAGTTAATGATCAGTTTTGGAGAAACTGCTAATTGGGATTTGGATTTCAGATGCAACCTTCTATATTCTCCCTTATGTGGATAATTTCTCTACTTTTATCTATATGCTATGTCTCTGTAGTTTTAGATACTTGATTAGTGTGTTAGATTATTGGGTTAGGTTTGATCGATGTTGTTTTTTTTGTATGATTTGGTGCGATTATGGAGACAAGTTCATTGAAAATTCACCATGGTCCAGCCAATCCGTGGCCTTTGTTAGACGAAGATCATCCAGAACACAGCCACTCTCCCTCAACCTCAGCTCCAAAGACTTCTTGGTACAAATTGATTGCGGGGATTGTTGCTAAGTTCTGTACTTTTTAGTTTATTATGTGGTTGACCATAATAGCCCTAGATCGAGTAATGACGACCTCTTCTCTTCCTTCAGCACGCTCTTAACCATCTGAAGGAATTTTTAAATTTTGTTGCAATCGCAGGTCAGTTTATCTTTCTCCCCTTAAGTTCTCAGCCATTATTTGGCTACTTTGTCAGTGTTTGATAACATTTTTGTGGTTTATCTGAACCTTTGGCTTATCTGAATCATAATTTCATTTGGTGTTCGATCAATTACCTCTGATGGTTTCTAACGCTCAATGCCCTGACTATTTATCATTATTAGTGTCTCAAAGCATATCAACACTGGTGTGTGGTCTCTGAAGAATTACATTACTTTGGGAAATCTGTTTCGGTTGATACGCTGTTCTAATTTGAGCCTCTACACGTACTTTACATATGCAACTGCTGTGAAGTCTGTGACTGCAATAGGGATTTTTTCTGAGGTGTCTCTCAGTCACATGGATGGCTCAAGGGAGTTAGTTGACAATCCCATTGGCTTTCATTTTCTTCATTCATTGATTTTATTTCTACAATGGAATAAGGAATTTTCATTTTTTTTAATTTTTTTTTATACAGCTTCAAAACGTTTTGGAAGTACTCCAAACTATATAGTTGTTTAGTTGGTAAGGGAATGAGAGAGATATGTTCAAATTATATACCAGTAAGTATTGCTTGCTTCCTTCCTATACAACCCCCATTTCCCCACACCCCAACGCACACAGATTCTTCTAATTTTAGCCATCATGCAGGTGACTATTAAGACGGATCCGATATTTAATAATGACTCTGACATTAGTGAAGATCTGTTAGCTTCCAATTCCATTTTCTTTGAATATCTTGATTTGTAATGCTATGCTTTGATTGGGATTGTCCCTTTTCATTTGTATCTATAGCTTGTTTTAAATGAAGGTGTTCTCCCAAAGTGTGATTTCCTTTTCTGTGCTTCTGGCTGCTGCAAATACCTAGTCCATGGAGATATGCCTCTTGGAGAGTTTGTTGAGTTTATTCGGAGAGTTTTGGGGAGCTCTGAACCTATCTCCGGCCTTTGTAAGAACACTGTACTTCCCACTAGTGAGAAAAAATGCAATTTTTTTTTTTGCTAAGCATAATAATATTCTCATCCTGCTCCCAAAATTATTTGTGGTTTTGAAATTTATGCTTCTTCCATCGTTATAGATGCCTCAATGTTTGAAATCGATGAGCAAAATTAGGATCCACGTTGATTTCTTCTCATGGACTTCTGTGGAGCTGCTGGTTCTACTCGCAGGTGACTGCAGCTTGTTCGTTTTCAGTCCCTTGTGCTTTAATCATATTGGTTTGAATTGCTACAATAATAGATTGTTCCCTCTTTGTATTGATACTTTTATTAGAGATTTGATGAGACTTTAGGAAGAAGAAAGAAAGAGGGAGTGCCCTTGTCTAAATGGGATTGTCAGGAAGAAGAGGACGTTAGTGGGAAATTCCTTTGTGCTCTCATTTATCAACTTGATTTATATTGTTGCTCATTGATAGAATAAAGATTGTAATTCCCTTTTCATTGCTTTATTGTTGTGATTTATGTTCAGTCCTTCGAGAAAGAGGGAAGAGACAAAGAAGAGAAAAAGAGAGATGGAAGTTGATAGGCCGAGGTTAGTTGTCAAATCCCTTGTGATTTAACTATCTTGATTTGTATTTCTACAGCAAATTAAAGATTGATTGTTTCCTCCTTTCATTTGTGTTTTCGATATATGTTCAGTTTGGCCAAATGTCAAGACTTTATTCCTTTCCAACCCATTCGTTATTTAGACCCTTGGAATGGGATTGGGGTAAGAATAATCTATATGTATGTCTATATGTGTGTATATATATATATACATACATACACACTCTTAATGACCTCTTGTAATTGATGTGATTATGAAGGAGGGTTTTTGCGGAATTGGAAGCCCGAGGGTCCTGAGTCGTACAAGACTCACAAGATAATGAAGTTAGTGACGAATACCCTTACAATTAATTATATTGGTGTCTGGTTTTTGTTTATTTTTTGGCCAAGTCTATTAACAATATACACATATCGTAGTCACACTTTCATATCAGCTTATTGTTGTATACAATTTGGTTTTTGTGGTTGCAGATATATTGAATACAGTGCTTATTTGTGCTATTTCGTATTGATATTTCATGGTTTTCCTCACTTCTGTACTTGCCGATGGAGTTTTTGGCCCGAAGGTTGGCATACTGGACTTATCTGCTTCTGGTTTCTGTCTTTTGTTTTGTTTTTAAAATTTTAAAATGTTTAATGAACCAAATAAACCAAAAACTCTGATTTATACCTTTTCTTTAGGACTGTAGATCATATCAGTTTTTTGTGTGTAGTAATTACGTTTATAACATCATACAAATGAATTAAGCTACGAATATAGTAATAAAATGGGATTACAGAGGAATACCACCAATCTGATGTTGGATGAATTACACAAGGACCTCATAGTAGTTGATTGGGGTTTTAGGAAGGAGATTATCTCATGCTTTTGTCATTGTTCTTAAATAACATTGAAAAAACAAACTCTAGGATGTTATAAGAGCTCACAAATCTCATGCTAACCAAAACTCAACTAATGATGTTTATGGCATTGAAATTCTTAGCAATTGAGTACTTTCTTTTCTTTTTCTTGGGTGATGTTAGTTTCATTTGATTTCATTATGTTAAGGTTCATTGTGGTTCATTCATATAGGTACTTGATACAAGAGGTTTTTAGAAGAAGTGAAGAAAAGAATAAAAGCGTAACCAAAGTAAGAGGGAATTTCCCCAACAAATAATGCAGTGAATTTAGACAAGATTTCTTTATTTAGTAAGCACTGTAAGTTGTTTCTCTAACAATGTATATCAACTAATGCAGCAAAGAATGATCTCACTTTTAATTTCCATCAATTTTATAGCTAATTGATGCATTACATTTTGCTTGGCAGTAGGTAGCAATGGAGCAGAGGACATCACTAAGGTGCTTACAGCGTTGGCTTCTTCGAGTATCACAAGCAGCATGGGATTAGATTATTTTTTTTAAATGATTTTTTTAGATGGTTTGTAGATGATTTTGTTGAGACCTTGATGTTCCACTATCATACTATGGTTTGTAGATGGTTTTTAGATGATTTTGTTGAAACATTGTAAGAATGTTGTATGGATTTCCTTTAAAGATTTATATATATGACTTTCTTCTAATTTCAAAGTTTAAGTTATTCAAAATCTATTATTGTGGGTGGGAGTGTATAGGGCGTAAATCAACAATGAATAAAAACCTCTAATATTGTGAGATTTTAGACAACAGTGGATACCTATTGCCTTATGATGGATAAGACAATGGTTAAGGAAAAAACCGTCGTCTAAAATAGTCTTAGATGATAGTTTTATAACAAAGTGTCGTTTAAATGTATGTTAAAGACAACACTTTTTAAAAAAACTGTTGTCTTAAGGGTTCATAGACAACATTTTTTTTTTTGCAATTAGATTACGGTTTTTCACTGTCGTTTAAAACCAAAAATGACATAGTGCATGAAATATGAGTTTATTGCATTAGCAGAAACAAGCAAAGAAGCAGTATGGCTGAGAAATTTTCTTTTATATTTAATGTTGTTGCCACAACCAATATCATCAATTTCTTTGTATTGCGATAGTGAAGCTACACTGTCTAGAGCTTATAACAAGTTTTTTAATGGAAAATCTAGAAACATTAGCAGACATGAATATGTCAAACAATTAATAACAGCTAGTGGAATGAGGCTAGAACCCTTTACTAAAAAAATTACCAGTATAGGTAACCCAACTTTGCCTAGAAAATCATGACGAGAGTTAAATAGAGTAATAACAAATTATTGATAAGTGACTAGAATAGAACTAAATTAACTAATAATTATACATCCCATATCGAAAACTAGATATTAGAAATTTGGAATTTCTAATTCACACCTTTGCGTTTTGTTTCGGGCCTTATTTAGTCTAGGATTTTTGTTTCGTGCATCTTAAGCCCAAGTCAACTCAGGCCCAAACGGGGAGGTCTAAACCCATTTTTACTAGTCATAACTCCACACCCTTGTGATATTTTGTTTCCCTCTCAATTTCTAAAATGTACCATTACCATCTCCACAAACTTTACCTCGGTGAAGCACCCACACCATACGATTCCAAGCCCCAAACCAGTACCACCCACCACCACCTTCAATGAGCATTCCTGGTGGTTGTGACTCCTATGGACTGAACCCGGAAGCACAAGGCTCCCCGGAGCTCGAGTCTGTCGAGATTCCACGAGGAGCATGTAAAACCAACCAGGCAATATCCCTAGTTCATACCTACGTTTTTCACTTCATCTCATCATGAAGATGCTAACAACATTCTTGCTTGTCAATTTCGTGTGAGATTTGATGGCGGTCGACCCCGCTGGAGATCGCAGAACCACCACCAAACAACCTTAGATACACTCTACTTTCTTACCTCGGCAAGACGAAGACCCCATACAAGGCTTGCATCTCATTTATCGCAGTGGAAGGAGTTTCGAGGGAGGGAATCACAAAGGAGTCGAGGCTTCTCAGTTGTTTTCCAGCCAATGCAGTTACTTCTCGATCCTAAAACATGATTTCCTTGATCCTTGTGATGAATATAATAGGTTTGGTGTGTTACTTGTCAAAATCAGACTAGATTTGAACAAAAGATAGGCTTCATCGACGACGGCAGTGATCTTGTCGTTGTCTCTAGAAAACCTCTAGCAATTGGATCGGTCGTCAAAACTGATTGAAGCTGTTACGTCCTGATGAAATATGCTAATAATGTTAGCATGTTTCGTTAGAGACTAAAGGCGTTAACAAATAATTAACAGATAATTAACAGAATATTCCCACAACACCCTGAGGAATATTCCCATATGCGTTAACAAACTAAAGGCGTGAGACAGTTTTCGAGCCTTCTACTTGCGCTTGGCGATGCGTGGGCCTAGTTTTACATTATTTCGGATCGTTTTGATGACATTTTGACTCATATAAAGTGATTTTAAAAACTATTTGAGAAATCCTATTGTGATTTTGTTTAGAATTCGATTTGTAGTTCGTTACCAACCCTTACGAATGGTCTTGATAAGGTAGGATTGGCTCGGAGCTCGTACTAACTTGATTGTCAGGTGATTTCGACTCCTGACTAATTTGTGAATGGACCTCCTTTACTTGTTTATTACCTTTTTTCTTATTTACTTGCACTTTTTTATGTACTTGATTATGATGCATGCTAGTTACGTTGTTACTTGTTGTTTCCGAAACATGATAGTTCATGATGTTACTTGTTATTTCCCGAGCGTGATAGTTCCTAACGTGACTTAATGTTTTCTCGAACATGCTAGTCGTGATTTTATGTTATGATTACTGAGCATGATTATTTTTATTAAAGATTGCATTGCATGCTTAGTTATTGTTGATTGTGGTAAGTGTGTAGTAGTACTGGGACAATTATCTGAGATAGTGATTTTAGAACCATCTAGGAGTCGTCGATATCTTAGTACATATCTGTATGACCACGGACCAGCCTCATCGTCATTGTTTACCTACGATGCTTGTAATACTAGTTAAATAGCGTTAGCTTATCCCTGAGCACTAGGGAACTTGTGGTGACCGGTGCTTAGCACCCAACTTTTACGTGGTCGTGGTACACGAGCATTATAGATCCCCAACTTGGCATAAGCGTATAGCTCGAGCTACTCATGAGCAGTAGATTGTGGTTCATGCATGATTAGTTCATACTTCAGGATGCTTTATGTGATTCTTTCTTTTATTTTTTGTTATTATTTTTTGTATGACGTGCAAATTAAAGGTTTTACTTACAAGGTTTTAATAAAACTGTGGGGTTAAATGCTCTATTCTCGTGATTTTTCGTTGAAATAAAAACTAGGTACACTCACCCTTATATTTTGGCACTCCTCAAGTCTCAATGTTACTTTGCGTACTTCGAGGAGGTTTCAGTAGCTCCATTGACATTCATGACAATAGTGTGAAACTGTACAACGAAAATTGTGATAACTCAGGTAGTTATTTAATTGTATAATCATCATTAGTGCCCTATGCTTTAGCTTCTGCTGTCGCGCTGAAATGTTAATTGATTTTTACTAATTACGCTTCATACGACCTTTTAAAACGCAACGTATTCAAAAATTGGCTTTTGTCATCTGGACAGAATGACCAAATGTCGGCGAGCATACCTCGATCATGGCGTCCTAGAAAACTTCCCGAATCAGGATGTGTGAAACAGCTTTATAGCCCATTCTAGGATGCAGTGCATACAGCTATGATATAGAGGAAGAGTTTTCAACTCTTACTAAGGTATAAATTATATTTTATGTTTAGTAACAGAAACATAAATGAGAGCAAACTCACTTATATAAACATGAGAAGTGGTGCCGCTTTTGGCAAGAGATTATAGGGTTTTCTCTTCTAAATGTTTGAGAAAGCAGGATGTTGCACATGACCGTAATAGTACTTACTTGATAACATTCTTCAATGAAACGATTTAATATGATTATGTGTGTGCTATTTTCCAATTTTGACATAAGGATACTGATTTAAGGTATAAACGACCACCAATGTGTCCGCCAAAACTTTGACATATTACACTAATTGAAGGTTAAAATTAAAAAAAAATTGAAGAATTGTTATATTTTTTAATATATATATATATATATATATAACTTATCATAGATGATTTTTTTTTTTTTTTATAATTTGTGCAGATACATACATCATAATTTTGTTAGAATATTGTAGATGCATGCATCTCTTAGTGAAGCCCACAATGCATTCTTTTGATGAAATAACGAATTAAAAAGAACTAAATATTTTCACTAAAAATAGATGAAATGGCAAAACACCCACTCATAATGCATATGAAGCCCACAATGCGGGAGCTATTCTATTTCATATATACCTTTCTCCCTTCCTTACATTGTTTCCTTAAGGAAAACGTTCCTTAACATCACTTTAAGGAAAACGTTCCTATATGCCTTAAAAATATCTGTCTATTCTATACCCAATTTCTAATAATCTTACAGCGATATTTTTCGCCATCTCAGAAATTTTGACATTTTCGAATGACAATTCTTCAACGGAACAAATTTAATGCCTTGGATGCTGACTGCCTTGAAAATTGCTTATGTTCTTGATCCAAATCTGTAGCCAATTCCAGAGGCTCCTGATGCAGATACATAAAAATTATTGCTAAAAGAAAGAGGCGAGAGGAAGATGAACTAATTTGCAAAGACCACATTTTAAACACATTGTCTGACGGATTACACACTCTTTGCTGCTACACAATCTCGAAGAGAAATCTAGTGAAGGTTGGGAAGATGGGGAGATAAATAGTATTGCTAGCCAAACCAAGAAGTTATTAGGCAGCTAAAACTTACAAGAGTACCACCTTAATTATGGGCATCAAGTCTGGATAGAACACACAACTGCAGTGACAAAAGAGCTTCTTATGGCAGATATCTAACACTAGTAAAACTTAAGCAGACAGGTAGCCGGTCATCCATGACTGGAAGCGAGACCAAGCCAGCTGAACTGCGGCTTCATCCTCATCAGGCAACCCCATGTCCTTCCTCCTCTTCACACCTTCTGGAGATCGATTCATGAAAGCATGCGCATTTCCTGGATAAATGTGCACCTCATGTGGGATTCCTGCTGCTTTCAGCTTCTGCTCCAGAGCCTTGCAGAGCCGGTCCAAACATTTAGAGGCCTAGGGCAAAAATAAAAAATGAGCCCTCAATTCGCATACTTAATTATTGAAAATTTAAATTTTATAAATTGATTATATTATATTTTTATTAAGAAGTATCGTTAAAATTTTTGTTATGAGAAAACTCAAAAATTAGGACAAAACCCCAAACAAAGAAAAAAAAAAACATCATATCCAAAAAATTACATTTAATTTTTTTTAAACAAATCTTATACTTTTGTTGTAAAATCAGTAAGCAATTTGCAATTATATACAAACTTTTATATTCAAAACAAGAATGTAATTAAATATTGTTAAACTAAGAACTTTTGTAACAATGACCTTATCAATTTCGGTGAGTTTCTTGAAATTTTTCTGAAATGCGAAAAATACGTAATTAAAGTTTCAAAAGGCACCAAAAAAAAAAACTAAAGAGGCATAGTTTCTAATTTCTAACAAAAAGTAAGAACTGACATGTCATTTGTAATGTTAGATTCGTGGTTTAGACCCATAACATTGATCCTTTGATTATATGAGAGGGTCTTCCTGTCGTAAAAAACTACAACATCCATAAGGGAAAGTTGTCAAATGGAAGTGTTCAATTAGGGAACTGTAATAGGAATTCTATTAAATTAAATTACTTATTTTTGAAGTTTGTAACTTAGAAATATCTCGGATAGGGCGAGGCGAAAATGTCTAGATGTCTTCGATTGGAAAAACAAATTGTTGAGAAATTGAGGTTAGGATTTGAGAGTTTGAATGAGATTGCAAAAACTTAAAAATTTAGACAATTGAGAGTTTGAGATTGAATGAGATTGATATTTAACCTTGGAACATTGAATTAGAATATTAAAACACTGCGTTTTTTTCTTGAAACTTTGAAGGAAACTTTCCTTCATTTTCTTGTTCACTCGTACCCTCATCTAAATTATCATACAACTTACTATTTTTTTTAATATAACAAAAAAAAACTTAATTTTGGGCCCTTCAATATTTTTGGGCCCGGGGCCTAAGCCCCTCCCGCCCTACCTATTGGCCGGCCCTGGAGCCTTGGCAGCCTGAAAATTTAAATCCAATGCCAACTTGAGTCTTTGTCATCTTTGTAAAAATCTTGTTCTCAATGAAATCTAGAAATTTAATCATCATAGGAGTTACATCAGTAGCACAGTCATCATATGAGCCGAAGGGAGCATTGCGCCTTTGAACATTTCCAACAACACAAGAAATTGCATACATGCCTCAAAAGGCACATGCTATGCAAACAACCATCTGCATGTTCAAATGGGGTCGTTTGGTGGATCATATTGGATTAGATTGTATGATCATATTGGATTAGATTGTATAACTCATAAGTTCGAGCTATTAAGGTAGAAGTAAATGCTCTGTCATTGTAAGGGGATTAGATGACATCAGTCATATAAGGAAGCTTATTGGAAGAGGTAAGTTTCTTTCTATGTCTAATTCCTTCTAGTCCCCTCACAATGAGAAAACATTCACTTATACCTTTAAAATACTTTGTATTTTTAAGTTATAAAATCCAATCCAATATGATTCACCAAACGGGCCCTATGAGTACACTCAACATAAAAAATAATCATATATCACCGGTATTTAACTTTTGTGAAGTTATGGTTGAGTATAGTGTTTATGAGTTTACAATGAACTTAAAACAATCATAATACCCACATATCCTCCCCTTCAGTATCTAGTTCTCCCACCATGATGGGCCCAATGATTAGTATCTAAAGGATTTGGATACTCGGAGCTTGTAAATAATTTAACGCTAAGGTACTTAAAAGAGGAAAAAGATGACCTCCTATCGTTTTGAAAATAAGTTACTTTTCCTCGTCAAGAAACAAATACCAGTACATGGAATTAGGTAACCAATGAAAAACATGGCTACTTCTACTTTTGCTGCACATGCAGAAATGCTAAGTCAGGGGGAAAATGAAGATTCCCATATCACAACTTGATAGTATGCACGAATGGCAAGTAAAACTTCATATGTAAAAGAAATGGCTATACATAAAGCAAATCTAAATCAAAGGACCAGTCCCTGCTTCAGGAATTTATTAAGTGAGTTCTTGCATGGGTCAAAGGAGGATCCCATGGGGATCCAGAAAACACAATGGCCTAGATTTTTTCTGTGTCAATTATATAATGCTAGTCATGGCCCCAAAATACACAACCATGAGGCTTCAACACCTCAGCCCCCAAAAAAAAACAACTTTACTAAAATAAAGGAACATGCATTAACAGCGGAAGATAAATACCGTAACATCTGAAAAGCCCACAAAATTATCAAGCTCTCCAAAATGGGCCTGAATAGGAGCCTTAGCTTTGGAAGGGTCTGCAAGGTCTGATGAGGGTACTCCATAAAATGCAACAACAGCATCAACCTCAGGCACCAGAACAGAACTTGCAATTGAGAGAGCACCCCCCATGCAAAATCCAGTAACACCAACCTATTTTGAGTAAAAAAAGACATAAATTGAATTTACTTTCTAAAGTTCATAGCATAACTGATTGCCAACATTATAATTTCTGTGTACGGACTGAAGAAAAAGAAAGATCATGTTCAAACTTCAGCACTGACTATTCTTCCCTATCTGTTCAATAAGACATAACAATCGTCTATCTGTTATGTGGCTAATAATGTTATAATACAAAGTTAGCACACAAATTTAAAATCGAAGGCTTAAGATTAAGCTTGGAGAAATAATTAAAAGTTGGACAATGTTGTGACCAGGAAAAAAAAATATATACATAAAGGAACAATTCATCATTGATACTTCAGCATTCAGATATTGCTTAGCGTAGATAATGTGTAATGGAATTTTGTTGTTTGTTAGTAGGTTGACAGTGTTTGTTAAAAAAATTTGTACATTAGTGAAGAGCTTGTTCCTAGGTATTTCCCGTCTTTGTCATTTCATATTTAATTTAGCCCAGACCAGCCCCAAATTATAGATACTACAAGAATCAAATCATAAAATAATGATAAGAAGTAAACCATGTCACACCTTCTTTGAACCATTTTCTTTCAGCCAATTAACAGAAGCTTGGATATCCTTAACAGCACCTTGCCAATCAAGACCCTCCATCAAATGTTGTGCTTCCGCAACATCCAAACCAACCTTTCCTCGATACAGGCTAGAAACATGAAGCAAGAAGATAGTTGACATTCAAATGCAACAGATTCCTTTCATACTTTCTTATAATACCATAAAGAAAGCACTTATAATAGTAAAACAATGCAGAGTACCCTCAACAAACTTACTCTGGGATAAGTGCCTTGAAGCCAGGAGCAAGTTCAGAAATTTTCACAGCATGGTTCTTGATTTCAAAATCCACGCCCCACCACTCCTGAAGAACAACAATCCCCGGAGCAGTTTCTTTTCCGACAACATATGCATCAAATGTCTGCTCAATTAGATAACGGAAGCCAGAAGTTATAAACAAGGTTTAGGAGCAGCTACTAACATTGAAAACATTTTAAGATGAACAATACAGTAAAAAAATAATGAAATGGTCTATAAGTAAAATCTGTGAAGAGAACCAACTTCGTATTCGAAGTTCATTAGGTACATGAATCATGATACGTTAAAGAAATTGAACGGCCTGTTCACATTAGCACAAAGTTCATTTCCGTAATAAGCTAAAAACCACAAACGCATAAACGCATAAACGCATAAACCAACAAACGGAAATAGTTCCAATTCCACTCAAACACATACAAATCCAACAAAAAAACACAGTTCACAAACCCATTTCAATTCCTCCTTAATTCATTTAAATACTTCAAATTCCCATAACCCAGTACCGAACTTTCCAAATGAAAATCATCCAACATCTACTAATAGAACTAAAAAAAAAAAGACTTTATCTTCAAAGCAGATGAAAGTTGTAATGAAAATGGGGAGGAAGATTAAAGAGCGAGTAGGAACAAGGGGCCCGAAGTGAAACTCACAGTGTCCTCTCTTTTGATTTGGACTTTCTTGAATGGGGAAGCAGAGGCGGCGGCCATGGAGTGGACAGAGAAGCGGGGAACGGAGGGGGAAAGAGTCCGGACGGGTGAGAATACAGTAGCGGTGGAGTTGGAGAGAGCTTTGCAGAAAGCTCTGGAAGCTCCTGATCTCAGTTTTACTTTTCCAGCAACGGTTAGCACTCTTCATACAACTCGGAAGAAAGCGGATCCCCATTTATAGACCAGGCACATGTCACTTATCAGTGAGCTAGTGTTGACATTTCCCCTCTACGACGCCGTTTTTTATGATTTGGTCGCCAACACAAGCCCAATCTTCTCTGCCGGTATGCCGTATTGTATTGACTATTTCAATCGGATAGACTGATTATTTAGTCGGACGTTCGGTACTTTTCCGGATTAGAATGCCGACTATATTATACTGACCGGATTATATTATAGTAATTGACGAAATACTTATATCTTAAATATTAATTATGTATGTCATTATTTTTATTATTATTTATTTTAATAATTATTATTATTACTATTTATTACATTTTTATTAATTAATTATTTTTAATTTTATCATTATTATTTATTAAAATATTATTAATTATTAATTTATTATTATTAGTATTTATTACTTTTGTTGACACCATATCTGACCAGACCCACTGGGCCGTATACTTAAAGCCCTGACAACGCTCAAGGCCCAAGAACACCATACTTGCGACAGCCCTAACACCGGGCCCAATGTGGGATGCTGCGTGGAAGCATATCCACCCTCGATTTACGTAACACGTGTCCGCACGTAAATCGAGAAGCATTCGTCCCACATCGGAACTTTGGGAATTGAACATCTCACCTACTTATACATAAAGGGTACACATTTCCCAATAAAGGTAACTAAATTTTACTATTACAATTACTCTACCGAACTTACCATTTACTGCTTCCTCTTACGAACAAAGTAACTGACTTGATCGTCGGAGAGCCTTAGGCTGGCACCACACCGGTGCCCGTACTAACGGAGACCCGCGATCCACTTGAGTTGACAGGTCACAAGAGGGACACGCGTCATTTGGTGATTGGGCAACGAGTACTCGACAGTTGGAACATTTAACGCTTCAACAGTTTGGCGCCGTCTGTGGGAAATCTGACTAAGGTTGCCCACGCTCAACCAGACCGAGTTACGACTCATCCACAAGTTATACCGAGAGTCAACTCTTCGTCACCAAACATGCAGGGTGAACACGACCTCGGTGAAATCACACCCGGGCAAGGCACCAGAACGAGGGGAGAACCCTCTCCCAACTTCTTGCAGATAATTGAGAAACTCCAGAGCGACATGGCCGAGGTGAAAGCTAAGGGCACCCAGGCCGAGTCGAGGTGTCAGGTGCTCGACGATCGGTACACTGAGGTGGCCGAACAGCTACGGGTCGCACAGGCAGAACTCGCTGCCCACCGAGCACGCGTCGGTAGCGCTGAGGCCGATAAGGTGGTGGTCGAATGCGCGGAGCGTGCCGAGAAGAATCGCCGACTGGCGGAAAAAGGAAGGGAACATGCAGTCGCCGAGCCACGGAAGGGAAGGTATGGGGACACCGAGCCGAGCAAGAAACCGGCTCGGATGTTAATCATCCCCGGCAGTCAACCCGGTGACACCAGGATCTACCGGGACGCCCGAGACGCCCTCAGCGAGGGAGGGCGGAACCGATCAGTCAACGAACAATCTTCACGCCGACTTGACCCTCGGTCGGAGGTGGGAAAAGGCGACCACCACCGAGGAAACATAACCGCTCGGTGGTCCCGCCCCAATATCAGCCATGGGACCTTCGTGACCGGAGATCCTGTCCCCATCACCGACTCGTCCATGGAGGCCGAGAGCACGGCCAAATCCGCTCGGCATCTCGGCACCAGAACCAACCGCTCGGGCAGGGGGAGGCAAACATCGAGGTCCCCCCGTGGCGACACCGAGCGGTCAACCCACCTCGGCCTCCCGCTCCCTCCTCCCCCTGAACCAACCCGCCGAAGGAGCGCCGAGCGGTCAGGGCAGGCTGGGCGGCAGAACGACAAGCCTCAGGAACGATCCCGCCAGCGGGACACCGAGCGGTCTAGGCCGCCCGGTCAAGATGCAAGTATATGCCGGAGCATACCCAAACAGGGGTACACCGAGCGGTCACGGCAGGTCGGTCACGAAAGGAGTGAATCACAGAGCCCGCCAAGCGGAGGTGGCACCGACCGACCTTATAGGGTCGACCGTGATCGAGCATCCAGGGATAAACATCAATCCAAGACCGACTCGCTCATCCAGCACCTCATGGACCGAGTCCGGACGCTTGAGGCCGGGACGGCCCGGGAAGCAAGGCCAACCTGGTCGAAAACCAGCCCGGGCCCCTTCACAGAAAGAATCAACCAGTTCAGGATCAACCACGAGATTAAACCCCTGAAAATTCCCCTTTACAATGGGAAGGACGACCCGTGGAATCATCTGAACAACTTCTACTCGGCCATCGCCCTCAAGAACCTCGCCGATGAGGAACAGTGCCTCATCTTCAGTTCCACACTGATCGAGGCAGCGATCAATTGGTTCTACAAGTTGGAATCTAGGTCCATCGACTCTTTCGAGCAGCTCACCTCCACCTTCATGAACCAGTTCATGATACAAACCGACCGCCTGTCCTCGGCCGAGGACCTCTTCCAGCTCAAGCAAGGTGAAAACGAGTCGCTGCAGCGGTATGCAGCGAGATTCAGTCATGAATACTCTCGGTGCGTGGAAACGGACGATCGAGCAGCCTTTACGACCTTCAAGGGCGGCCTCCGAGACTCCCCATTCAGGTACGCAGCTCACACCCAAGGTTGGAAAACTTATAACGAAATAATGAAACAGGCGGCGATCCACGCCAAGGCTGAGGCACTAACCCAAAGGTCCAACGCTGCCAATACCTACCAACCACCCCGGGCCGACTCGGTGAAAACATACCCACCGAGCGTCCCAGAACAGCAGGGCTCGGCACAGCGTCCGCAGGAGCAGGGGCAACAGAGCTATGGGGGAAAACGGAAAGACTACCCCCACAGCAACAATCTGTACAGCCCTGGGAAGAAGGGTAAGAACCCGAATCACCAGGAGAGACAACAGGGGGAGCGGTCAAACACCGGGGAAAAACGGGTTCCTCGTTCCAAGTACGAGACATACACCATCCTCAACACCCCCTACGAGAATGTCCTCCTCAATGTGGAACACATGATCCCGAAGTCTACTTGGGCACCAGCGAAGGGCAAGCTTGGCAAAGACACAGGAATTTATTGCCAATACCACAAATACAATGGCCATAGCATTGACCAATGCGTTGCATTCCGGGATCTGGTGGAGGCTTTGGCCCGAGATGGGAAGATCAACCAATTTCTTCAACACGCTTCACCTCCACCTCGCAACCCACAGATCAACACGATCTCCGGAGGACCGTCAATCTCTTGCCCGCTCACTTCCAACCGGGCAAAGAAGAACTTTCTCCGGGCCACCAAACAGAATCAGTAGCTCTTCAGCATAGAGGAGGGAAGAGCCAAGAAAACAAATCGACTCGGTTGGGAGCCGATCACATTCTCCGAGGAGGAGGAACGCGGGATCATCTACCCCCACGACGACCCCATTGTCGTGGTGGCGGAGATATCTAACTTCGACGTACAACGGGTAATGGTCGACACTGGGAGCTCGGTGAACGTCCTTTTCATGCGAGCTTTCAAGCAGTTGGGCATCCCAGAAGCAAGTCTGGACCGCTCACCCACGCCACTCTTTGGCTTCACGGGGGACTCCATTGTCCCGCATGGAACGGTCACTCTTCCCCTCTCCCTCGGAACACACCCACGGAGGGCAACCGTACTGGCACCCTTCCTGGTGGTAGACTGCCCCGCGGCCTACAATGCCATTCTCGGGCGGGGAATACTCAACCAGATGAGGGCTGTCGTCTCCACCCACCTACTACTGGTAAAGTTCCCAACCCCTATGGGGATTGGTCAAGTCAAAGGAGACCAAATGGCTGCAAGGGCCTGCAATTCTGCCACCCTCATCCAACCTCCGAAAGAAACCATGGCAGTATCAGAGTCCGCGTTCGAGGCCGACCCCGTAAGCCCTCAGGACGCACAAAAAATCTGGGCCGAACCAATCGAAGATCCTCGGGACCATTCCGCAACACCCCATCCACAGCCCATTGAGGATGTCGAAGAGATAGTACTCTCCCACGACTTTGCGGACCGGAAGGTAAAGATTGGGACAACTCTTTCGCCCGACCTGCGCTCACAACTGATCCGGTTTTTAAGGGACAACTCTGAAGTCTTTGCCTGGTCGTACGCCGACATGCCCGGCATCTCCACCGACGTGATCTGCCACCGGCTCAGTATCGACCCTACCTACAAACCTGTCGAACAGAAACGCCGCCTCTACGATGCTGAGAGGACCGAGGCTATGAAGGCAGAGATCATCAAGCTCAGCACCATCCACTTTGTCCGGAAGGCCGTCTATGCTACCTGGGTTGCCAATGTCGTACTCGTCAAGAAACCCTCGGGGGCGTGGCGAATGTGCATTGATTTCACTGACCTTAACAAGACCTGCCCCAATGACAGTTTTCCTTTGCCCAAGATTGACCAACTGGTCGACGCCACGGCAGGACATGGGCTCCTGAGTTTTATGGATGCATACTCGGGCTACAACCAAATCTTTATGCATCCAGCAGATCAGATCCACACAACCTTCCGGACAGATCAGGGGTTATACTGTTACAATGTCATGCCTTTATGACTCAAAAACGCCGGGGCCACTTACCAGCGCCTAGTGAACTTCATGTTCGCTGACCAGATTGGGAAAACCATGGAGGTTTACGTCGACGACATGCTCGTCAAGAGTAAATCGGCTGACCTCCACATCCCCAATCTCTCGCGAATGTTCGACGTCCTCAAACGGTATCGAATGAGGTTAAATCCGGCGAAGTGCGTGTTCGGAGTCAGCTCTGGGAAATTTCTGGGTTTCATGATTAGCCAGAGGGGCATCGAGGCCAACCCGGAAAAAATCAAGGCCCTGGTCGATATGGAGCCGCCACGAACCCAGAAAGAAGTGCAAAGCTTAACGGGCCGAGTCGCTGCCCTTACACGCTTCATCTCCAAGGCCACGGACAGGTGCGTGCCTTTCTTCAAGGCCCTAAAGGGCAGGTCCAAACACATCACCTGGACCGAGGAATGCACCAAGGCCTTCACTAAACTTAAGGAATACATGGGAAAAGCGCCGCTGCTGGCAAGACCAGACACCGGGCAAACCCTCTACATGTATCTATCTGTCTCCGCTTCTGCCGCAAGTTCAGTTTTGGTCAAGCGTAGGGACGGCGCCGAACATCCGGTGTATTACGTCAGCAAGGCTCTGCAGGACGCCGAGACAAGATACTCTGACTTAGAGAAGCTCGCTTTCGCCCTCATCATGTCCGCCCGGAAGCTCAGGCCATACTTCCAGGCTCATTCCATCGTCGTCTTAACCGACAGACCACTCCGGCAAGTGCTTCAGAAGCCCGAAACTTCGGGCCGCCTACTGAAATGGGCAATCGAACTCAGCGAGTTCGACATCACGTTCATTCCCCGCACTGCCGAGAAAGGACAGGCCATGGCGGACTTTATCTCTGAGTTCTCCTACGTCCCGGCAGCGACCACAGCTGAGATGCCACCATCTCCCCCTCTGTCCATAACACATACTTTGGACGGAGAGAACCCCCAACTCGACCCCACTCGGCCAACCTGGCTCCTTTATGTCGACGGGTCGGCTTGCCACAACGGGTCCAGAGCCGGACTTGTCCTTACCACACTGGACAAGGTCCGGATGGAGTATGCCCTTCGTTTCCAATTCAAGGCCTCCAACAATGCCGCCGAGTATGAGGCCCTCCTTGCAGGGCTCCGCCTCGCTAAAACCATGGAGGCGGAACAGGTCAAGATCTTCAGCGATTCACAGCTCATCGTCAACCAGATCAACAACGCCTATGAGGCGAAAGACTCTTCCATGGCAGCATACAGGGCACTGGCGAAGACCCTTCTATGTAGTTTCCACAGCTACGCTATCACTCGGATTCCACGCTCCGAAAACAGCCATGCCGACGCCCTGGCCCGGCTCGCATCCTCCCTCGATGAGAAGCAGAGTCGAAGCGTACTGATCGAAATTCTGGATCAACCCAGTACACAATGCTCGGCGGTCTACGCCATCAACACTAATGGCACGTGGATGGCCCCACTGATTAGATTCCTCGCAGATGGAACTCTTCCTTCTGACAAAATCGAGGCCAAAAAGGTCCGGAGACGGGCAGCCCGCTATACACTCATCAACCACCAACTTTACAAACGGGGCTTCACTTTGCCCCTCTTGAAGTGTCTCGTCCCGGAGGCAGGCAGAGCCGTTCTCGGGGAAATCCACGCCGGTATTTGCGGAAATCATTCTGGACCACGGTCGTTAGCCCACAAGGCTTTCCGGCAAGGTTTCTATTGGCCAACCATGCACGGAGACGCGGCCGAGCTGACCAAGCGGTGCGATAAGTGTCAACGATTCGCCCCTCTCTTCCACCTACCTCCAGAAAACCTCACACCAATGGTCAGCCCCTGGCCCTTCTCGCAGTGGGGACTTGATTTGATCGGGAAAATGCCGGCAGGAAAGGGCAAGACAGAGTATACGGTGGTAGCGGTGGATTACTTCACAAAGTGGGTTGAGGTGAAAGCTTTGGCTTCTATCACCACGGCCCAGATAGAAACGTTCGTCTTCCAGAACATTATCTGCCGTTTCAGTCTCCCCCACACAATCGTCACGGACAATGGGAAGCAATTCGACAACGCACGCTTCCGTGCCTTTTGTGACAGACACAACATCCGCCTTTGCTTCGCCTCACCAGCTCACCCTCAGTCCAACGGCCAAGTTGAGGCCATAAACAAGATCATCAAGCATACACTGAAAACGCAGCTGGACGAGGCCAAGGGAAAGTGGTCTGAAATTCTCCCCAACGCACTCTGGTCATATCGGACATCCTACCGCACATCTACGAATGAAACCCCCTTCTCGCTCACCTTCGGAACGGAAGCAGTCATTCCCGCCGAACTAAGCGAAACTTCTTACCGAGTGTCGTCCTATGAGCCTGAACAAAACAACCGTCAGATCGCACTCAGTCTAGACCTCATCGAGGAACACAGGGAGCAGGCCAACCTCAGAAACATCGCCTGCAAGCAGCGGCTTTGCAACTATCATAACGCCAGAGTCAAACATCGGGGTTTTCAGGAAGGCGACTGGGTCCTCCGAAAAGTCAGCCTTGCCACCAAGGATAGCTCAGCAGGGACTCTCGGCCCCAATTGGGAGGGTCCATATCGGGTTACCAGAATCTGCCGGCCCGGAACTTACGAACTGGAAGACCAAGATGGGCGAAGACTGGGCCACCCATGGAATGCCGATCATTTGAAGAAGTACTACATTTAAGGCTGTCTTTTTTCCTTCTTCTGACTTGCTGTACTTTCCCCGTTTTTGCACCGGTTATTTATAAACTCTTCCATTTATCTAGCCTTTGTAACATAACATTTCGACTCAAACACACGAGTCGGGGTTCGGTCTTACTCGGCCTACACCCCAACACTTGCTATTTTGACTCAAACATTAGAGTCGGTGTACAGCCCTACTCGGCTTGCACCACCACTACGACTCAAACATACGAGTCGGGGTTCGGTCTTACTCGGCCTATACCCCAACACTTGCTATTTTGACTCAAACATTAGAGTCGGTGTACAGCCCTACTCGGCTTGCACCACCACTACGACTCAAACATACGAGTCGGGGTTCGGTCTTACTCGGCCTACACCCCAACACTTGCTATTTTGACTCAAACATTAGAGTCGGTATACAGCCCTACTCGGCTTGCACCACCACTACGACTCAAACACACGAGTCGGGGTTCGGTTTTACTCGGCCTACACCCCAACACTTGCTATTTTGACTCAAACATTAGAGTCGGTGTACAGCCCTACTCGGTTTGCACCACCACTACGACTCAAACACACGAGTCGGGGTTCAGTCTTACTCGGCCTACACCCCAACACTTGCTATTTTGACTCGAACATTAGAATCGGTGTACAGCCCTACTCGGTTTGCACCACCACTAAGACTCAAACACACGAGTCGGGGTTCGGTCTTACTCGGCCTACACCCCAACACTTGCTATTTTGACTCGAACATTAGAATCGGTATACAGCCTCACTCGGCCTACACCAACACACTTTAACAAACAGACAAATCGAAAGGATAACTCGGTATACAATTTATGCTCGAAGAAAGTTCTATTTCATTTCAAAATGTGAAGACCTATTTTGCTCGGCCTGCAGGAGCCTTACAAAATTCGACCTCTCGGCCGCCTCAACTATTTCTAAATAAAGGAAGATTTACAAGTGTCCTACACTAACTCCCCCATCGACTGCTCGGCTTGCCCTATCCCCTCCACCTCCGGCTCAGGCTCCTTTTGCGGCTCAACCTGGTCGGCTTCCGGCTGGTCACTCGGCTGGGCACCCTCCTCATCCTCCTCCCCCGACTCGTCCTCAAACATCTCGGCGGTTATATCCTGGCCGAGCCAGGGGGTCTTCACAGCCAAGCCAGGGTTGCGCAGGAAGAGGTTGCGGAAGAACTCCTGCTCGCACTCGGCAGCCTACTCGTTCTTGAGTTTATCGAGCTCCTCCGACGCCATGAACTCGGCCACCGCCTCCTCCTTCGCCTTTTGCAAGTCGGCCTCCCTCGCAGACTTCACCCGACACAGCTCTTTCCAGTGTTTCAGGCGGTCTTTCTCCTTTGCCTCCAGGTCGGCCTTCACCTGGTCCCTGGAAGCAAGAGCCTCCTGAGTCTTCCACCTCTCGGCTTCCAACTTTCGAGTGAGGTCGGCCGCCTCTTTCATTGCCCTCTCGGCCTCCTGAAGCTTGGGGGTGAGCTCTTCTTGTTTCTGCTTCAGCCGCTCCTTCTCCCGCCGAGCAGATGCCACCCTCCTCTGGCTGTTCCCAAACTGGAGGTACACCTCACCGAGAGCCTGCACATGACAACCGTTAGTAACTCACTCGGCCTAACATACCACACTTGCAACATAGGATAACTTACATTTCTCAGTAGCAGCAGGGCCTTCTCCATCCTCTGATCAGCCGACCGGCATTGCACCTCGGCCAGCTCTTCCAAGGGCGTCGAAGCCCCCTGACAGACCCCATTCAGCAACGGCACCATTTGCCTCGGGCAGCAGAGGGTTGTCTCGGCACTGGATCCCTCGCCGATCGCCTCCCCATCGGTGAACACACCGAGATTCACATCTCCTCTCCTCTGGAGCATCTCCAGGATCCTCGCGCCGAGGGGGGGACGGTGGAGGATTGAATTCTGGGGCCGTCATGGTCCTCTTGCCCCCAATGGCCTCCTGTGCCGACATGATCATCTCGGCCTCCATCCTCGCCTTCATCCGCCTTGGTTCGGGAGAGCGCACTCGGTCTCCGTCCATTGCGCTCTGTTTCCTCTTGGGAGACCTAGGTCGCGGACTCGGTGGCCTCGGTTTGGAAGTTTGGCCCTGCTTTGACAGGTCGGACCGCTCCGACTGACCTCTCTCGGCTCTCTCCTTTTTCTTCTTGAGAATGAGCTCCAGGCGCTCGGCAGCCTTCGTCAGGGACGCAGATTCTCCGGAGCCTTTGTCTGCCTTCATTCTCAGTTGCTCACAATCCTTGTAAATCCAGCTGCTGAGGTGGTAGGGGACTACAACACCGAGACACGGGTCAGATATATGAAAACAAAATAGCAAACCAACAACAAAAACAGACTTACCCTCGTCGGTGTCGATGAGGCCGGCCTTGTACTGAAACCCAGGTAGCCGAAGTATTCGTCGGTTCCGCTCCAACTCGTCCAAGATCTCCCTTACTCGGTGGACGACCGCTTTCTCCTCTGGCGTTATTTCCTCTTCTGGGAACAAACCTGCACACCGAGAAATGATCAGCTACAACACTAATACTTAGCATACAACCTATCAACATTTACATTAAGGGGCGACCTATGCTACAACTATCAACCTTGGGTCTGGAATTTGGACGGTATCGGGGGTCCCTCGGTGTTCCCCTCTCAGTCCCCACCGACCAGGCAGAACTTCGTCTTGTACGACTTTTGGGAGGTCGGTATGTCCAGAATGAACTCCCCCCATTTGCTCTTCTTGCGGTGGCGGACGAAGACCCACCCGGTACTCTGCTGCTGGAAGCCGAACTCGTACAGGTACATCAGTTGAGCATAGGTCGGCTCCGGTTGCTCGAGCAGAGCACAATCCACACGTTCGGATTGAGCTGACCAAGTGCCACCCCCATCTTCTTCACCATCCTACGCAGCCAAGGGTGAAGGGGCAGCCTTACCCCGTGGTGCATCAGCTCGGTATAGAACAGTGCCATACCAGGTGGGGGGTTGCTGGGTCTTTCTTCTCTTGTGGGTAACCTTGTCGTCACCGAGTCGGGAACGCCAAACTCAATCCTCATCTTCATCAGGCTCTTCTCGGTCTCCTTGTTCACCATTTCGTCCACGGTGAAGGCCGCCCGCTCAATCGGCATGGCTATCGGGACCGACTCGTCCCCGTTTGTTTTCACTTTGTTCAGCCGCACTGTGCCCTTGTCACGGCCATGGGTCAGCTTCAACGCTCGGTGCACCCCCACCTTTACTATCATCTCGGCGTCTCCCAGCAGATTCCCACTACCCGACCTGCCCGTCGGCCCAGCCCCCGAACCGATGTCCGTGGTCCTACCGGACGACTCGGCCGTGCTGTGCACCGCCTCTACCCTCTTTTGTGCCTCGAACGAGTGGGCCTCGCCCTCACTCCCGGAGATGGGAATGGGCACCTGTACGCTACTACCCGACGACTCACCGCCCTGTGAGTCGTAGCATTTACCCTCAGATACCGAGTCACTCTGGACCGACATCTACAAAAGAAAACAGAAAAACCAAACTCAGCCGACCGACTCGTTCCTATGAAGATCTGACCACAACCTTCACCACGTTCATGACCAGTTCTTCACACCCTCCTACTTTAATCGAAAAACTAAACTTGGACAGGTGCTTACCTTGTTTTTTCACGGGGGACCGTAGGTCGGAAATCGCAAACACCGTACGCACCGCCGTCAAATGCTGGTCGGAAATCGCCTCTTTGTTTGGCCAGCGTTTCTCAACTTTTCTCAAAAAACACAAGTGAGGAAATCGGTGAAGAGCTCCCCATATTTATAGAAATTGATGCACAGACTACGAAGTGTCACTCCCCTCAGTGACAGACACGTGTTGCAACCAGGCATTCTGACCGGACACGTGTCAACCATCTGTCCGCGGAAACCCAACCGTCTTCCTACGGGTCTACACCGACTTCCGTACACCGCTCGGTGTCTGGGACTGCTTCACAGACGCTGGTCCTCCCACCGACCCATGTACACCGCTCGGTGCTCTCATCCGTGGGCGGGTATTGGCTCTATCCACCGACTCATATACACCGCTCGGTGTCCTCACCCACCGTACGGACGCTGGTCCTCCCCCACCGACCCATGTACACCGCTCGGTCTCCGCAGCTCCAACGCGTCATTTGGCTCCTATCACCGACCATGACGTCGCCACCGACCGACTGCGCACAACCGCGACCGACTGAGCCACCTTTCCGCCGAGTGCTCTTTCTCACCGACTGCCTACTAGCTCCTTCCTCTCCATGACCGAGGCTGTCTCGGCGGACTATCCCACCAGGGGACTTGGGGGACTACAGGTATACTTCCCACCAGGGTCTGGGAGAATGAGACAAGTCCCCGACCGAGAAATTCCACCTCAGTCAACGACTTGGGGGACTTCTGTTGACACCATATCTGACCAGACCCACTGGGCCGTATACTTAAAGCCCTGACAACGCTCAAGGCCCAAGAACACCATACTTGCGACAGCCCTAACACCGGGCCCAATGTGGGATGCCGCGTGGAAGCATATCCACCCTCGATTTACGTAACACGTGTCCGCACGTAAATCGAGAAGCATTCGTCCCACATCGGAACTTTGGGAATTGAACATCCCACCTACCTATACATAAAGGGTACACATTTCCCAATAAAGGTAACTAAGTTTTACTATTACAATTACTCTACCGAACTTACCATTTACTGCTTCCTCTTACGAACAAAGTAACTGACTTGATCGTCGGAGAGCCTTAGGCCGGCACCACACCGGTGCCCGTACTAACGGAGACCCGCGATCCACTTGAGTTGACAGGTCACAAGAGGGACACGCGTCATTTGGTGATTGGGCAACGAGTACTCGACAGTTGGAACATTTAACGCTTCAACAACTTTATTACTTTTTATTATTAATATTTACTAAATTAATATTTTATTTTTATTATATTACTATTTATTATTATTTATTATTATTTATTATTATTATTATTATTATTATTATTATTATTATTATTATATTTTACAAGATTACTAGTTATCCGACTATTTAATACGGACAATTTCAAACGTATTATTTTAGCGTGTCTGGATCGTATAAAAATATTCAACATTATTAACTTATACGGTGACTAATTAATATGACTAGTACCAAGCACAGATTTCAAATTATTTAGCCTATCTGAAGTGTAATAAGGCATACCAAACACACCCTCTCTGTAGCTCGCAAGTCGCAAGCTTCAAGTGAAGAATCGCTTCAAGGCCAAGTGAAGAATTGCTATTGAAAGCTTCAAGCTTTTGGGCTTTTCTTGGGCTTACTTAACAGCTGACATCGGATGAGCCCCTGGCTATGAATGTTCTTGCAATGCATAAAAATGGAATTTTTGGCTTTTTATATTGGCTTTCATTTTGTGTTCTCTTTACTTAGTTGAATGAAAATATGGGTAGATTACATTTTTAAAGTCTACATGAGTTAGGTTTGGAGGTCCATTCACAAGAATTGGTCTTTATGCCCGAGTGTCTACTGCAACTCCTCCAACGCTTCCTGAAGAACCCAATTCTAGTCAAACAAATCCATTCCCGCCTAATCACCAACGGTCATCTCCTCCATAACCCAAACCCTTCCTCAGCTTCAAAATGGATGGCAACACTTCTTTACAACGCTTTGATCAGAGCCCATCTCGGTTTCGGCCAACCGCACAGGGGCGGACCGACCAAGGGGCAAGCAGGGTCACTTGACCCTCCCCCGGCCAGAGAAACTCTCAGGCAAATAAGTTTTTGACCCCCTCCGCTCTTTCTCTGGCCTCCTCTGCGCCGGACTGCCCCCAACCCAGCAGGGAAGATGATCCCAGTTTTTTTTTTTTTCTGAAGGTTCAAAACGACGTCGTTTCACTTAACCCTCACAATCTTCTTAAAAACGACGTCATTTTCGCTGTTTAAGTTAAAAAAAAAAGAAGATGAAGGACTACTCCCTGCCTGCAGCCCGCACACCTTCCGCCGTTCTGCGTCTCGCAGTCTCGCTCTCGGCTCTCCTCGCCTCCCAAATCCCAACCTTCTTTGGCCGACATCTTCTCCCCTGCCTCTACGAAAGTCCGTTCCCACCACCCACCAGGCCACCACGGCACCACAGTCCACAGGTCCACCGTCCACAGTCGGCTCTGCCTCTGCAGCGAGCTAGTGAACCAGTAGTCAGGCTCCAGCAATCTAGTCGTCCAGCCTCCAGGCTCCCCGCTCCAGGTCGTCCCCCTCTCCTTGAGTTTGTCTTATATTCGTGTTTCCTTGAGAATGAAAAATTGATGAACTGGGTTCTCTAAATGTTCATGAAATTGATGATCTATTTTGATTTATATAAAGGGTACTAACATCTTAATTAGCATCAACAAACTGTTTTGAATTTTGCTCAGTAATGAAGGGTATTAACATCTTAATTAGCATCAACAAGTTGTTTCGAATTTTGCTCATTTTGGAACGGGAATATGCGGCCACAGATTTTGCACCTAGATTGACCCCCTCAAACAAAATTTCTGGGTCCGGCCACAGCAACCGCACAAGACCTTCCTTCTCTTCACCCGCATGCTTACCCACCAAAGCGCACCCAACAGCCACACCTTCCCTCCGCTTATCAAAGCCGCCTCTTCCTCCTCTTCGCCCAATTTTGGCTCATTCCTTCATACCCATGTTGTCAAACGGGGCGTTTGGCTTTACCCCTTTATACAAACCTCGTTTGTGAGCTTCTATGCTCAGTTTGGTAAACTCTCCGATGCTCGCAAGGTGTTTGAGGAAATTCCTGAACCATGTGTTGTTGAGTACAATGCGATGATTGATGGGTTTAGTAAGAATGGGGATATGGGTTCTGCTATCTCTCTCTTTAAAAGCATGCCAAAGAAGGACGTGGTTTCGTGGACAAGTGTGATTAATGGGTTTGGTAGAAATGGGTGTTTCAGGGAGGGGATTCAGTTTTTGAAGACGATGGTGAATGAGGATGCGATGGGTTGTTTTGTAAAGCCAAATGAAGCCACTTATGTCAGTGTGCTTTCTTCATGTGCTAATTTGGATGGGTTGGGATCTCTTTATTGGGGAAAGCAAATACATGGATATGCTGTGAGGAATGAGATCGAATTGACTGTATTTATTGGGACTGCATTGATAGATCTTTATGGGAAGATGGGTTGTCTGAGAAGTTCTGCAAATGTTTTTGAGCAGATGTTAGTTAAAGAGGTTTGTACTTGAAATGCAATGATTTCAGCGCTTTCTTTGAATGGTAGGGAGAAGGAGGCTTTGGACTTGTTTGAGAAAATGAAGATGGATAGATTGCATCCTAATGAGGTTACATTTTTTGCAATTCTCACAGCTTGCGCTCGTGGAAATTTGGTAGCATTGGGTATGGAATTGTTTATATCAATTTCCAATGACTTCGGGGTTGAACAGATAATGGAACACTACGGATGTGTGGTTTACCTCCTCGGAAGAGCAGGGCTATTTTGGGAGGCAACTGAGCTCATCAAAGGAATGCCTTTTGAACCCGATGCTTCTGTATTAGGGCTCTTTTGGGTTCTTGTAAGATTCACGAGACCCCTGACCTAGCAAATGAAGTTCGTAAGAAGCTACTTGAATTGCAGCCACAGCATTGTGGACGGTACATGGTTTTGTCAAACATTAATGCCAGGAAGGAGAGCTGGGACCGTGCTGCTGCTGTGAGAAAAGCAATGGTGCAGGCTGGAATTCAAATAATTCCAGCCTACAGTATGATTGTGGTATCAGGAGGTTGTGCTTTTCGGGATAAGAAGGTTGCTAATGTTGGCCTAGATTGTGCAATTTCTGCTACCGAAAATGAAGATTAGTGTGAAGCAAAGCAGATCCATATTCTGCCTTGGCACCCATCAGTGATCACCACTGTACTTCTGACGTAGTGAATCAGAAGCAAATCATATTATATTTTATAGCACAAGGAATATGGTAAGCATCTAAAACCCACTCTTTCTTGGAGTTAAGAATACTACATGCAACGCGTTTGTGTTTAGCCTGTAGACTATGCTAGAAGAGTTAGTTTAGCGGCATTTGCTCCTAATCGTATTATCCTCTTAGATTGGCTAATGAAATTGTCTGCTGCTTTAATCACTCTTTACATTTTAAAATTGCTGATTAGCTAAATATTTGTGTCTGAGCCATTAAATTCAGATAGTGAAATCGGAATCTCCATGTACTTTTCCTTTTCCAGTATGAAATTATGAATTTCCAACTTCATTAGTTCACACAATAATGATGCACCGACACTCTACTCTTGTTTCTCTGAGGTGTGTTTGGATGACCAACTTCAAAGTACCCAGGGATGTAGGCAATTAGTTAAAAATGAGGAACTTCCCAAGTACCAAGGGATTTCAAATGAGCATAGCAAATCTCGTCTAAATGCCTTGCATCTACTCATTTGAACTTGTATGAGACTTTAAAGTTCCTTATCCAAAATAGTCTTACAGAACTCTGCTGTGCTTTTTAAAATCATATCCAACTTTTGGTGAATTTTCGGATCCGCATACGGTTGCCTTTGAACAATTAGCCCAAAAAGAACCACCGTCATTACTTTGAAATGGCTCAATATAAAACAACCTGAACTCCCAAACTTTGTGTAATAAGTAAACGAAATATTAATCTTGGTCACTTTGCCATCGTGCATCAGTGATACTGACGTGACTGGGTAAGGAGGGGCCTCACTACTTTGCCCCACTAACAATAATATCCATTTTGTGCCTACTACGATGAACTTGCATGCAGTAGTGTATAATTTCCTACCGGTCCTTCATGATGGCTGTGTCGATTTGGTTTGTAAGTACTCCACATACCATCTATACATAGTCACTCATTGTCATAGTTACCTATCCAAGACAATAACATCAAAATCCATCCTACGTGATCCCACTATACTCACCATGTCATGTGACGCCAAGCATCATTTGCCCATAGCAGAAATAAGAAGTTTCCTTCATCGGCTTCGAAATCAACTTGGATATGCTTCCCCAAATTCTCTCGGACATCGTCCTACCACTGGACTTTTTGAACTCCCTCACGTGGATGGATGTCCATAAACAATCTAACTCAGTACCCAACTCGCCTGTCCGTTTATACCGTTTATGCACATCCAAAATGATGTCATCCATCACTACTTGATTCTCACGTTTCCACCCATATGGTTACAATTTTCTGAGCACGCAAGGGCGTGCTTCCAGTATCACAACCACTAAGATACAAGTCACCAACTCTCGTGATCACCAGTCACCACACCTCGAGAGATCCAATCACCCAACCAGTCACAAAACCCTGGGATACCTAGTTTGTCCAATCCAAATTCTAACTCACTAAGCCACTCGGATCCACTGACGTCTGCTGGTAGACCCCATTGATGTACCGCTCAACTGAGAAGTCAGCGGTGATTTGAAGCCAAATCTTTGCGTACCACTATATCTAACAAATCAACCACTACCAGATGATGATGATGCTCCCCAAAACTGTCTCTCTTCGAGACCCCCTGATGTCACTGACTATTCAAATCCCAGTGCACTATCCTTAGCTCCAAATCCACTAATTCCCATCTCACTTATACTCATTGGGATTCCATCCAGGCTGTCTATCTGTCATTTCGACACAACTCCAAAGACTCAACTCTAGCTGACAAATTGTTCTCGTATAATCAACACCAAACATGAGCACATCACGACCGAGTCACATCCTCAAGTCGTGGCTGACAGGACCCGTCCCAACTGGACGTCAAAAACCGTACCTGGTCCTGCTCCCGTCTGACAAGTCAACTAAAGGTCCGAAACTCCCCTTCAGTGCTTGCCAGACAAGGGATGTTTGCGCGAATTTCTGCTGCTGTCACTACCTCACGATCAGTCCCGAACGTCGTACCACGGCCTGGAGGGTCACAAAACAGAAATGGTGTGAGTGGACAAAAATGACCTCTTATAAAAACATTTATCAAAATACAATCTTACCCTCCAGTTTTCACAAACTTGCATGCATATCGTAAAACATGAGTGACCGATAAAATTAAAACATATTTTCCCATGGTCCATAAAACTCATGTTCACCAAATCAGTTCATGTTATAAAACATCAAATCCCGGCTCTCGGGCCAAAACATGTGAAAACATAATCACCTGGCCACAAGGACCAAAAACTCGTACTCAATACCAGTACATCATCACAGTCAATACCAATCAGCATTACTTACCAGTGCACAATAAATATATCAATCCAATCAATCCGCACTACTCACGAGTGCATAAAATATCACCAATCACATCTGCACTACTCACAAGTGCACAATCAATCAAACTGTACTACTCACAAGTGCTGCACTACGCGTAGGCCAATATCCAGTCACTCTCTCGGGAATAAACACCTCTGGGCTCAACCTCCTCGGGCTCAGTCACCTCTGGGCGAACACATCCCCAGGATCAGACACCTCCGAGTGGTACATCCAGGCTCAGTATCATCCGAGAAGCTGACTTCCATAGGATCAACTCCCGATCCTACAATCACATCCCCCAAGCTCCGGTCGTCTGGGTAATCCCCCCAAGCACCGACCGTCTGGGAATATCACAATCACAATGAAAACCATCCCGGGAATTACATCCCAAAACATTTCAATCAAATCTTGACTTCATACCAAGTCAAGGTCATTCTCAACTGGGTCTCAAGCCCAAAATACATTTTTCACATAAACCGTTAAAATCACATTTAAATCAATAGAATAATCCGGAAATCATCATTGACTCATCATTGACTCACCAACCAAATCAAAATATCATTTTAGAAATCATTTAGACTCCGGGCCTAGCCCAAAACATCATCTGCACATTCCTCGTAAAACGTGCCCGAAAGACTGATTAAAATAATCATAAAATCCCAATAAATCATTAATTTCACAATTTCACAAATGACTCCAAATCCGAGTCAAAATCACTATTCACTTGGGTTCTCATGCCCAAAATAACATTATCACGCAAATCCATGCGTTGCAACCTCCGTTGCCATTTTCACGTAAATCCACAAAGTCAATCACTGACTCATAACCCGAGTCCAAATATCATTTTCAATCCATGACTCAATAATCCCAGTCCAACCATTATTTTCAATCAATTTCAATCCCGGACTCATAAACCAAGTCCAAACATTATTTTTACCAAATTTCGTAATTTCTCGAAAATCGCCCAAAATAATAATATAATAATCATAAAACCGAGAAATTACCGGATTGAAACACAAATCATGCCCAAGCATATAAAATCATATAATAAGGCATTTAAATCATATATGCATGCATCACTGTTAGAAAACAAAGTCCACTCACACACACCGTCCAAAACGGTCCGTTTCCGAGCTGCACGTTTTTCCGTAAAATCTGGAAATCACAACTCCTGTCCAAAATCATTATAGAGGGTTACTAACATCTCAAAATACAACATATAATTTTCCCCAATTTTTCCGGGATTTAAATACGTATTTTTAACGTAATACAAAACTTTGGATACGCGGAACATTAACGAAACAATATCCGATTTCATCGAAATCAACGTCAAAATGTTCGTTACACTGAGAGGATCAAAAGTCATGTTGACCTCACCTTGAGACTAGGCCGGACGCGCCCCCACGCGCCGCCGTGAGTGGCTGCGCGTGAAATCCACGCGCCTGCTACAGTGTCACCGTCCCAACCCGTTTGTCTGCTAAACGGGTCGTTTAACCCGCGATCAGACCCGGTTTGTTTTCTGTCAATTCGACATTGATTCCACCAATTGAACATTCAGTAAGTTTCGATTCAAGTCTAATTAGAGTTCTGTGGACTTAATTACAAGCAACATTACCTCTAACCTCACGATCACAGAGGATCAATCGAAGAACATCCGGCCACTGTTCATCCTTCGAAAACCATCAAAGCTTCTTGATTTCGTTCAATTGATTCACCAGTAAGCTTCAATGGACTCAGGTAGGTATTTTCCCCAACTCAATTGCATCAATTCGTGGCTCAAACGCCACGACTCAAACTCGAACATCCGTACACTGTGCATCCATGGAGCTTCATCAATCTCCAGTGTTTTCCTTCAATTGATGAACCCAGAAGCATCGTGGGATCTTCAGGAACACAATCCCCACATCAATTTCGTCAATCAAAGCCTCAATTCCCTCGACTCAACCTCGAGATTTCTGAAAGTTTCCTTCCTCAGTTCTACCTCAATTCGACCTCAATTCCACTTAGTTCCTTCTACAAAATGGATCGTAGTAATCCCAGAAGACAGAAACTGAACCCAATTTCGATCAACAAGGCTCAATTCATCCAATTTGATTTTTCCTCCCAAAAACCCAATTTCGAATTCCTAGTTTTCAGCCACACTCAACCTCCCGTGTTTACCCAGTTGAGTTAGTCTCAACAAACACTCGATTTTGCCCTCAAAACCAGTTAGGAATGGCAACACACACTCTCCAATTCTGCTGCTCAATGCTCACGGGTAAGAAGAACAAAGAAGGAGAAAATTAAGGAGAAAATGGAGGAAATGATGAAGGATAAATGATGATGTTGTAATGATGGTGTTGGGAGGGAAACATGGACCAGATTTCAGGGGATGGGTGACACTTGTCACTCATCCGAATGTGTACAGTCACCGGGTACTGTTCATATTAAAATATTATTTTAATCCCGGTTCGTTCGGTTAATCGAGCCCGATTCCGTGACCATAACTTCGTCGTCGAATCTCCGATTTCGGCATGCCGCCTGTCGTTGGATTCGTATCGACGAGACCTACGTAACGGTCCTTGGCCCTCGTCCGTTGGACTTCCCGGCCAAAAAGTCAACATTTGGCCCCTACTATGCCAAATTACCAAAATGCCCCTCATCTTCCGATCATCATAACTTTCACTACGAATGTCGGAATCGAACGTGCCACCTGTCTATGAACTCGTGACGTCCCGAACTACGTCATAGTCATCGGTCAAAGTCCGTTTGACCGCCCAAACTAAAAATCAACATTTTGCCCACGCTAGGGGCAAAACGGTCATTTTGCACGTTTCGTCCGATTTCACTCAACTAATCCCCGATTAGTCATTCTAAATCATGATTAATTAATATTCAATCCCGATATTCGGGACGGGTCATTACAACCTTCCCTCCTTAAAGAATTTCGTCCCCGAAATTCCAACTACTTGTATTCCACATCTACCTCGTGGAAAACAAATGGGCCTCACAACACGTGTACACCTGTACACCCACTAGCCAATGCAGAACTCGTCTGCACTCAGACGTCACATCACGGATGCACGTCGTACTGACCACACTCGACCACCCCGAGTGAAAATGAATCACCAGAAATTGGCAATGTCGTCACTAAGCTGACTCCTTCAGCCTGACGGCCCCACGTAATCACTAATGTGCCCTGACATCCGCTCTCATAGAGAGTCACCAAAACTCACCTGTCAGTCCATGCTGACACCACAAGCCAAACTGTCACCACCAAGCTTTACCACCTTAGTAAAGCGTCAATCAGTAACAAATCAGTGACAACACATCATACCACCACGTCCGTCAATGTAGCACAAGATCAACAACACGATCTCCCCTCGCAGGGCAAACTCAATCCAGCGACAAATACCAACAGCAGTATCCACAACTGTCACCCCCGCAGCGATCCCAGATGCTGGTAAGGTCACGACAAGGTAACATCTCGCCGCAAAGCAACTTGCGGTCACACTAACCACCAACTCACTCATCCTGAGTATATGCATACCGTCATCACACTCAAACAGACGGTGTAACTGGAACACATTGAACACCAGCCTAGCAGTGATCACACAACTCAACACTAGAGTTATACTAGCCAACCATGGCTTAGAGCACCTGCTCAAACAATCACTGAAATCATCAGAATCACTCTGCCCAGTGCATCGTGTTCAATGTCCAGTTCACGTTCACAACCCATCCCATGGTATCAGGATTTAGCCGACTACTAACACGTTCACCAACGTACTACTGGTATAACCCGTATACCGTCACCCGACACCACAAGTCTGCAAAGTATCGTACCCCAAACCATAAACGAGGTACACCCATCTATCCCTTGACAAGACTACAACCACCTAGGTCATAGCCAAACACGTTCCAATAATGGAGTCCATTCGCCCAAACCAACAAGAGACAAATCGAAACTCCACCCATTAACTAGTTCCAATTCCAAATTCGAATCCGCAATTTCGTAAGAAATCCCGAATCCGAACCCACACATCACATTTTTAATTCATATCCAAATCCGAATCCGAAATCATTATTCCGTAAGCTAGCATTTGGAATAATCATTCCGCACCCAAATCCAGTATTCCACTTTCAAGTTCTAAAATCGAATCCTGAATCGTCACCCAGAAATTCGATTCCAAAACCCGAAATCTCGTTCACGTCCACTCGGACACACCAAAACCGAACCTATCGGTTACCCATTCATTATACTCGGTTGACTTCATAAGGAAGCCAATCCAACAACCACACGGTTAAGGTTGACAAAATCCGATCACTTCGGAAACCTACTCACTTGAGTAACATACCACAAAAGGGCTCCACTTCGAAAAGAAGTTCAGTCCCGTCATTTACGACTCACATACCGGAGTAAGAGTGACAAACTCTCTACCCAACTGGATCATCAGGATTACGGTCCAGATCCATCACGACGTCAGCTGACCATGAACATCACGATCCTAGATCGTCACAATGCCCAATGTCCACGACATCACAAACCCGGTCCACCTAGGATCCACACGGTTAACTACTAGGAACCATAAGGTCTGACACCCTCATCTAATTCGCGTACTGTCACAACGTTTGACAACTAACGCCCCCAATTAGAAAGTTCAGTCAACGACGAGACATGCCGCGACTGTGGGTTCTCACTGATTACCTCATATCCACCCTTGCCATCCCACCTAGGGAAAACCAAGGATGATCCCAAACGATAACACCAATATTCATCCCCGGGTCAAGTTTATTCTGGGCCCAACACGCCCATCTACAAACCAAACTGTGAACAAAAACAACCATCCGGACCCACACTAGTCCGACACACCCAAAACACATGATACAATATTACAACACAAATGGACCATACAAACCATTTACAAGGTATCAATACAATTATTTCGACCTACGGTCAAGTCGATCGGGGCAGTTCCTTCGCAAATGTCCAAGGTTCCTACAAAAGTGACAAGTGGCAGTGCTGAGGCGACTTGCCCCACCACGCCGCTTACTTGTCGACTGGGTTGAAGTTCCACCCGAATGAACGCCCACCGAGGATTGCGACACAAGAGTATGAAGGCTAACTCGTTTCGTTGTATCCTGACTCATCTGTTCAGTATCCTGACGCTCTCGGCGTCGTCCAGCGCCCAAAGATTGTTCTGGCACAGGTAAAATAGTAGCCTCCACTAGGATAGCAGCATCCGATAATTCCCTCAGAGTAGAATACGAGCCAACAGTTACAGCACCTCGTAACTCATTCCTCAATCCCTGCTCAAACCTTCGACACTTATCCTCCTCTGTAGCCACATACAGAGGAGCGAAACTAGATAAGTGCAAAAATTGTTGTTCATAATCGACCACTGACCGATTCCCTTGCTGCAATTGGAGAAACTCAACCTCCTTAGCGTTCCGAAATGAGCGAGGATAAAACTGATCCAAAAATCGCTCTCGGAATGCATCCCATGCCAAGGTACGGGCATCCCAGCCAGTCAACTGTAAACTATGCCACCACCTGTAAGCATAGCCATCCAAGAGAAAAGTGGCTAAGGGTACCATGTCCTCCAGGGGACATATCATAACCTCAAAAATCCTTTCCAATCGCGTAAGCCAATCTTCGGCACCATCCGGTCCCGAATCACCACGAAACACAGTGGCTCCCAACCGTCGAGCTCGCTCAATATCTGGGCCTTTACTAACACTACTCTCGCCCCTCCCATCTTCAGACCGTGTACGGGACGCACGACTCAGAGGCATGACGTATCAACAGAAATCAAGAACCAAATGCTCTGATACCAATTTGACAGGACCCGTCCCAACTGGACGTCAAAAACCGTACCTGGTCCTGCTCCCGTCTGACAAGTCAACTAAAGGTCCGAAACTCCCCTTCAGTGCTTGCCAGACAAGGGATGTTTGCGCGAATTTCTGCTGCTGTCACTACCTCACGATCAGTCCCGAACGTCGTACCACGGCCTGGAGGGTCACAAAACAGAAATGGTGTGAGTGGACAAAAATGACCTCTTATAAAAACATTTATCAAAATACAATCTTACCCTCCAGTTTTCACAAACTTGCATGCATATCGTAAAACATGAGTGACCGATAAAATTAAAACATATTTTCCCATGGTCCATAAAACTCATGTTCACCAAATCAGTTCATGTTATAAAACATCAAATCCCGGCTCTCGGGCCAAAACATGTGAAAACATAATCACCTGGCCACAAGGACCAAAAACTCGTACTCAATACCAGTACATCATCACAGTCAATACCAATCAGCATTACTTACCAGTGCACAATAAATATATCAATCCAATCAATCCGCACTACTCACGAGTGCATAAAATATCACCAATCACATCTGCACTACTCACAAGTGCACAATCAATCAAACTGTACTACTCACAAGTGCTGCACTACGCGTAGGCCAATATCCAGTCACTCTCTCGGGAATAAACACCTCTGGGCTCAACCTCCTCGGGCTCAGTCACCTCTGGGCGAACACATCCCCAGGATCAGACACCTCCGAGTGGTACATCCAGGCTCAGTATCATCCGAGAAGCTGACTTCCATAGGATCAACTCCCGATCCTACAATCACATCCCCCAAGCTCCGGTCGTCTGGGTAATCCCCCCAAGCACCGACCGTCTGGGAATATCACAATCACAATGAAAACCATCCCGGGAATTACATCCCAAAACATTTCAATCAAATCTTGACTTCATACCAAGTCAAGGTCATTCTCAACTGGGTCTCAAGCCCAAAATACATTTTTCACATAAACCGTTAAAATCACATTTAAATCAATAGAATAATCCGGAAATCATCATTGACTCATCATTGACTCACCAACCAAATCAAAATATCATTTTAGAAATCATTTAGACTCCGGGCCTAGCCCAAAACATCATCTGCACATTCCTCGTAAAACGTGCCCGAAAGACTGATTAAAATAATCATAAAATCCCAATAAATCATTAATTTCACAATTTCACAAATGACTCCAAATCCGAGTCAAAATCACTATTCACTTGGGTTCTCATGCCCAAAATAACATTATCACGCAAATCCATGCGTTGCAACCTCCGTTGCCATTTTCACGTAAATCCACAAAGTCAATCACTGACTCATAACCCGAGTCCAAATATCATTTTCAATCCATGACTCAATAATCCCAGTCCAACCATTATTTTCAATCAATTTCAATCCCGGACTCATAAACCAAGTCCAAACATTATTTTTACCAAATTTCGTAATTTCTCGAAAATCGCCCAAAATAATAATATAATAATCATAAAACCGAGAAATTACCGGATTGAAACACAAATCATGCCCAAGCATATAAAATCATATAATAAGGCATTTAAATCATATATGCATGCATCACTGTTAGAAAACAAAGTCCACTCACACACACCGTCCAAAACGGTCCGTTTCCGAGCTGCACGTTTTTCCGTAAAATCTGGAAATCACAACTCCTGTCCAAAATCATTATAGAGGGTTACTAACATCTCAAAATACAACATATAATTTTCCCCAATTTTTCCGGGATTTAAATACGTATTTTTAACGTAATACAAAACTTTGGATACGCGGAACATTAACGAAACAATATCCGATTTCATCGAAATCAACGTCAAAATGTTCGTTACACTGAGAGGATCAAAAGTCATGTTGACCTCACCTTGAGACTAGGCCGGACGCGCCCCCACGCGCCGCCGTGAGTGGCTGCGCGTGAAATCCACGCGCCTGCTACAGTGTCACCGTCCCAACCCGTTTGTCTGCTAAACGGGTCGTTTAACCCGCGATCAGACCCGGTTTGTTTTCTGTCAATTCGACATTGATTCCACCAATTGAACATTCAGTAAGTTTCGATTCAAGTCTAATTAGAGTTCTGTGGACTTAATTACAAGCAACATTACCTCTAACCTCACGATCACAGAGGATCAATCGAAGAACATCCGGCCACTGTTCATCCTTCGAAAACCATCAAAGCTTCTTGATTTCGTTCAATTGATTCACCAGTAAGCTTCAATGGACTCAGGTAGGTATTTTCCCCAACTCAATTGCATCAATTCGTGGCTCAAACGCCACGACTCAAACTCGAACATCCGTACACTGTGCATCCATGGAGCTTCATCAATCTCCAGTGTTTTCCTTCAATTGATGAACCCAGAAGCATCGTGGGATCTTCAGGAACACAATCCCCACATCAATTTCGTCAATCAAAGCCTCAATTCCCTCGACTCAACCTCGAGATTTCTGAAAGTTTCCTTCCTCAGTTCTACCTCAATTCGACCTCAATTCCACTTAGTTCCTTCTACAAAATGGATCGTAGTAATCCCAGAAGACAGAAACTGAACCCAATTTCGATCAACAAGGCTCAATTCATCCAATTTGATTTTTCCTCCCAAAAACCCAATTTCGAATTCCTAGTTTTCAGCCACACTCAACCTCCCGTGTTTACCCAGTTGAGTTAGTCTCAACAAACACTCGATTTTGCCCTCAAAACCAGTTAGGAATGGCAACACACACTCTCCAATTCTGCTGCTCAATGCTCACGGGTAAGAAGAACAAAGAAGGAGAAAATTAAGGAGAAAATGGAGGAAATGATGAAGGATAAATGATGATGTTGTAATGATGGTGTTGGGAGGGAAACATGGACCAGATTTCAGGGGATGGGTGACACTTGTCACTCATCCGAATGTGTACAGTCACCGGGTACTGTTCATATTAAAATATTATTTTAATCCCGGTTCGTTCGGTTAATCGAGCCCGATTCCGTGACCATAACTTCGTCGTCGAATCTCCGATTTCGGCATGCCGCCTGTCGTTGGATTCGTATCGACGAGACCTACGTAACGGTCCTTGGCCCTCGTCCGTTGGACTTCCCGGCCAAAAAGTCAACATTTGGCCCCTACTATGCCAAATTACCAAAATGCCCCTCATCTTCCGATCATCATAACTTTCACTACGAATGTCGGAATCGAACGTGCCACCTGTCTATGAACTCGTGACGTCCCGAACTACGTCATAGTCATCGGTCAAAGTCCGTTTGACCGCCCAAACTAAAAATCAACATTTTGCCCACGCTAGGGGCAAAACGGTCATTTTGCACGTTTCGTCCGATTTCACTCAACTAATCCCCGATTAGTCATTCTAAATCATGATTAATTAATATTCAATCCCGATATTCGGGACGGGTCATTACAACCTTCCCTCCTTAAAGAATTTCGTCCCCGAAATTCCAACTACTTGTATTCCACATCTACCTCGTGGAAAACAAATGGGCCTCACAACACGTGTACACCTGTACACCCACTAGCCAATGCAGAACTCGTCTGCACTCAGACGTCACATCACGGATGCACGTCGTACTGACCACACTCGACCACCCCGAGTGAAAATGAATCACCAGAAATTGGCAATGTCGTCACTAAGCTGACTCCTTCAGCCTGACGGCCCCACGTAATCACTAATGTGCCCTGACATCCGCTCTCATAGAGAGTCACCAAAACTCACCTGTCAGTCCATGCTGACACCACAAGCCAAACTGTCACCACCAAGCTTTACCACCTTAGTAAAGCGTCAATCAGTAACAAATCAGTGACAACACATCATACCACCACGTCCGTCAATGTAGCACAAGATCAACAACACGATCTCCCCTCGCAGGGCAAACTCAATCCAGCGACAAATACCAACAGCAGTATCCACAACTGTCACCCCCGCAGCGATCCCAGATGCTGGTAAGGTCACGACAAGGTAACATCTCGCCGCAAAGCAACTTGCGGTCACACTAACCACCAACTCACTCATCCTGAGTATATGCATACCGTCATCACACTCAAACAGACGGTGTAACTGGAACACATTGAACACCAGCCTAGCAGTGATCACACAACTCAACACTAGAGTTATACTAGCCAACCATGGCTTAGAGCACCTGCTCAAACAATCACTGAAATCATCAGAATCACTCTGCCCAGTGCATCGTGTTCAATGTCCAGTTCACGTTCACAACCCATCCCATGGTATCAGGATTTAGCCGACTACTAACACGTTCACCAACGTACTACTGGTATAACCCGTATACCGTCACCCGACACCACAAGTCTGCAAAGTATCGTACCCCAAACCATAAACGAGGTACACCCATCTATCCCTTGACAAGACTACAACCACCTAGGTCATAGCCAAACACGTTCCAATAATGGAGTCCATTCGCCCAAACCAACAAGAGACAAATCGAAACTCCACCCATTAACTAGTTCCAATTCCAAATTCGAATCCGCAATTTCGTAAGAAATCCCGAATCCGAACCCACACATCACATTTTTAATTCATATCCAAATCCGAATCCGAAATCATTATTCCGTAAGCTAGCATTTGGAATAATCATTCCGCACCCAAATCCAGTATTCCACTTTCAAGTTCTAAAATCGAATCCTGAATCGTCACCCAGAAATTCGATTCCAAAACCCGAAATCTCGTTCACGTCCACTCGGACACACCAAAACCGAACCTATCGGTTACCCATTCATTATACTCGGTTGACTTCATAAGGAAGCCAATCCAACAACCACACGGTTAAGGTTGACAAAATCCGATCACTTCGGAAACCTACTCACTTGAGTAACATACCACAAAAGGGCTCCACTTCGAAAAGAAGTTCAGTCCCGTCATTTACGACTCACATACCGGAGTAAGAGTGACAAACTCTCTACCCAACTGGATCATCAGGATTACGGTCCAGATCCATCACGACGTCAGCTGACCATGAACATCACGATCCTAGATCGTCACAATGCCCAATGTCCACGACATCACAAACCCGGTCCACCTAGGATCCACACGGTTAACTACTAGGAACCATAAGGTCTGACACCCTCATCTAATTCGCGTACTGTCACAACGTTTGACAACTAACGCCCCCAATTAGAAAGTTCAGTCAACGACGAGACATGCCGCGACTGTGGGTTCTCACTGATTACCTCATATCCACCCTTGCCATCCCACCTAGGGAAAACCAAGGATGATCCCAAACGATAACACCAATATTCATCCCCGGGTCAAGTTTATTCTGGGCCCAACACGCCCATCTACAAACCAAACTGTGAACAAAAACAACCATCCGGACCCACACTAGTCCGACACACCCAAAACACATGATACAATATTACAACACAAATGGACCATACAAACCATTTACAAGGTATCAATACAATTATTTCGACCTACGGTCAAGTCGATCGGGGCAGTTCCTTCGCAAATGTCCAAGGTTCCTACAAAAGTGACAAGTGGCAGTGCTGAGGCGACTTGCCCCACCACGCCGCTTACTTGTCGACTGGGTTGAAGTTCCACCCGAATGAACGCCCACCGAGGATTGCGACACAAGAGTATGAAGGCTAACTCGTTTCGTTGTATCCTGACTCATCTGTTCAGTATCCTGACGCTCTCGGCGTCGTCCAGCGCCCAAAGATTGTTCTGGCACAGGTAAAATAGTAGCCTCCACTAGGATAGCAGCATCCGATAATTCCCTCAGAGTAGAATACGAGCCAACAGTTACAGCACCTCGTAACTCATTCCTCAATCCCTGCTCAAACCTTCGACACTTATCCTCCTCTGTAGCCACATACAGAGGAGCGAAACTAGATAAGTGCAAAAATTGTTGTTCATAATCGACCACTGACCGATTCCCTTGCTGCAATTGGAGAAACTCAACCTCCTTAGCGTTCCGAAATGAGCGAGGATAAAACTGATCCAAAAATCGCTCTCGGAATGCATCCCATGCCAAGGTACGGGCATCCCAGCCAGTCAACTGTAAACTATGCCACCACCTGTAAGCATAGCCATCCAAGAGAAAAGTGGCTAAGGGTACCATGTCCTCCAGGGGACATATCATAACCTCAAAAATCCTTTCCAATCGCGTAAGCCAATCTTCGGCACCATCCGGTCCCGAATCACCACGAAACACAGTGGCTCCCAACCGTCGAGCTCGCTCAATATCTGGGCCTTTACTAACACTACTCTCGCCCCTCCCATCTTCAGACCGTGTACGGGACGCACGACTCAGAGGCATGACGTATCAACAGAAATCAAGAACCAAATGCTCTGATACCAATTTGACAGGACCCGTCCCAACTGGACGTCAAAAACCGTACCTGGTCCTGCTCCCGTCTGACAAGTCAACTAAAGGTCCGAAACTCCCCTTCAGTGCTTGCCAGACAAGGGATGTTTGCGCGAATTTCTGCTGCTGTCACTACCTCACGATCAGTCCCGAACGTCGTACCACGGCCTGGAGGGTCACAAAACAGAAATGGTGTGAGTGGACAAAAATGACCTCTTATAAAAACATTTATCAAAATACAATCTTACCCTCCAGTTTTCACAAACTTGCATGCATATCGTAAAACATGAGTGACCGATAAAATTAAAACATATTTTCCCATGGTCCATAAAACTCATGTTCACCAAATCAGTTCATGTTATAAAACATCAAATCCCGGCTCTCGGGCCAAAACATGTGAAAACATAATCACCTGGCCACAAGGACCAAAAACTCGTACTCAATACCAGTACATCATCACAGTCAATACCAATCAGCATTACTTACCAGTGCACAATAAATATATCAATCCAATCAATCCGCACTACTCACGAGTGCATAAAATATCACCAATCACATCTGCACTACTCACAAGTGCACAATCAATCAAACTGTACTACTCACAAGTGCTGCACTACGCGTAGGCCAATATCCAGTCACTCTCTCGGGAATAAACACCTCTGGGCTCAACCTCCTCGGGCTCAGTCACCTCTGGGCGAACACATCCCCAGGATCAGACACCTCCGAGTGGTACATCCAGGCTCAGTATCATCCGAGAAGCTGACTTCCATAGGATCAACTCCCGATCCTACAATCACATCCCCCAAGCTCCGGTCGTCTGGGTAATCCCCCCAAGCACCGACCGTCTGGGAATATCACAATCACAATGAAAACCATCCCGGGAATTACATCCCAAAACATTTCAATCAAATCTTGACTTCATACCAAGTCAAGGTCATTCTCAACTGGGTCTCAAGCCCAAAATACATTTTTCACATAAACCGTTAAAATCACATTTAAATCAATAGAATAATCCGGAAATCATCATTGACTCATCATTGACTCACCAACCAAATCAAAATATCATTTTAGAAATCATTTAGACTCCGGGCCTAGCCCAAAACATCATCTGCACATTCCTCGTAAAACGTGCCCGAAAGACTGATTAAAATAATCATAAAATCCCAATAAATCATTAATTTCACAATTTCACAAATGACTCCAAATCCGAGTCAAAATCACTATTCACTTGGGTTCTCATGCCCAAAATAACATTATCACGCAAATCCATGCGTTGCAACCTCCGTTGCCATTTTCACGTAAATCCACAAAGTCAATCACTGACTCATAACCCGAGTCCAAATATCATTTTCAATCCATGACTCAATAATCCCAGTCCAACCATTATTTTCAATCAATTTCAATCCCGGACTCATAAACCAAGTCCAAACATTATTTTTACCAAATTTCGTAATTTCTCGAAAATCGCCCAAAATAATAATATAATAATCATAAAACCGAGAAATTACCGGATTGAAACACAAATCATGCCCAAGCATATAAAATCATATAATAAGGCATTTAAATCATATATGCATGCATCACTGTTAGAAAACAAAGTCCACTCACACACACCGTCCAAAACGGTCCGTTTCCGAGCTGCACGTTTTTCCGTAAAATCTGGAAATCACAACTCCTGTCCAAAATCATTATAGAGGGTTACTAACATCTCAAAATACAACATATAATTTTCCCCAATTTTTCCGGGATTTAAATACGTATTTTTAACGTAATACAAAACTTTGGATACGCGGAACATTAACGAAACAATATCCGATTTCATCGAAATCAACGTCAAAATGTTCGTTACACTGAGAGGATCAAAAGTCATGTTGACCTCACCTTGAGACTAGGCCGGACGCGCCCCCACGCGCCGCCGTGAGTGGCTGCGCGTGAAATCCACGCGCCTGCTACAGTGTCACCGTCCCAACCCGTTTGTCTGCTAAACGGGTCGTTTAACCCGCGATCAGACCCGGTTTGTTTTCTGTCAATTCGACATTGATTCCACCAATTGAACATTCAGTAAGTTTCGATTCAAGTCTAATTAGAGTTCTGTGGACTTAATTACAAGCAACATTACCTCTAACCTCACGATCACAGAGGATCAATCGAAGAACATCCGGCCACTGTTCATCCTTCGAAAACCATCAAAGCTTCTTGATTTCGTTCAATTGATTCACCAGTAAGCTTCAATGGACTCAGGTAGGTATTTTCCCCAACTCAATTGCATCAATTCGTGGCTCAAACGCCACGACTCAAACTCGAACATCCGTACACTGTGCATCCATGGAGCTTCATCAATCTCCAGTGTTTTCCTTCAATTGATGAACCCAGAAGCATCGTGGGATCTTCAGGAACACAATCCCCACATCAATTTCGTCAATCAAAGCCTCAATTCCCTCGACTCAACCTCGAGATTTCTGAAAGTTTCCTTCCTCAGTTCTACCTCAATTCGACCTCAATTCCACTTAGTTCCTTCTACAAAATGGATCGTAGTAATCCCAGAAGACAGAAACTGAACCCAATTTCGATCAACAAGGCTCAATTCATCCAATTTGATTTTTCCTCCCAAAAACCCAATTTCGAATTCCTAGTTTTCAGCCACACTCAACCTCCCGTGTTTACCCAGTTGAGTTAGTCTCAACAAACACTCGATTTTGCCCTCAAAACCAGTTAGGAATGGCAACACACACTCTCCAATTCTGCTGCTCAATGCTCACGGGTAAGAAGAACAAAGAAGGAGAAAATTAAGGAGAAAATGGAGGAAATGATGAAGGATAAATGATGATGTTGTAATGATGGTGTTGGGAGGGAAACATGGACCAGATTTCAGGGGATGGGTGACACTTGTCACTCATCCGAATGTGTACAGTCACCGGGTACTGTTCATATTAAAATATTATTTTAATCCCGGTTCGTTCGGTTAATCGAGCCCGATTCCGTGACCATAACTTCGTCGTCGAATCTCCGATTTCGGCATGCCGCCTGTCGTTGGATTCGTATCGACGAGACCTACGTAACGGTCCTTGGCCCTCGTCCGTTGGACTTCCCGGCCAAAAAGTCAACATTTGGCCCCTACTATGCCAAATTACCAAAATGCCCCTCATCTTCCGATCATCATAACTTTCACTACGAATGTCGGAATCGAACGTGCCACCTGTCTATGAACTCGTGACGTCCCGAACTACGTCATAGTCATCGGTCAAAGTCCGTTTGACCGCCCAAACTAAAAGTCAACATTTTGCCCACGCTAGGGGCAAAACGGTCATTTTGCACGTTTCGTCCGATTTCACTCAACTAATCCCCGATTAGTCATTCTAAATCATGATTAATTAATATTCAATCCCGATATTCGGGACGGGTCATTACAGTGGCTCGTCGTCTCCTATCGTTATCGCAACCGTCGTCACACAGCCCTATCATTGTCGTAATCACTATCACACTGGGTGCTAATCAAACCAAACTTGAATCTATGCTCATACTGAGCAACAATCACATACCTCTACTTAGATTGGAGAAACTCTGCCTCTCTCAACTCACCAATTCTAGGTAAAACCACTCTGACAAAACCACCATGACAAATCATACAAGAAAAGAACGTTCCTCGAGCGTCGCCAAATTCTCAACAGTCTTAACTACAACCACCCTCGATAGTCGTGTCTGCCACAACCTCATGCAGGCACAACCAAAAGACATCGTTGTCAAGACTCCATATTCACACGTCAACATTACTAATCGGGGATGAACCGATCCCAAAGATCATCTCATAACGGTACTCGGGACTCGGATCCCACCATTTCACTTAGTGTCAGACCAACCAATCTCATAGTCTCATCGACGTCTGCTGCTCTCTGTACAAACTCCAATCTAACCAATCCCACGGTCTAGACTCCGAAAAGTCGTCATATACAAAAAAACTAGCTAACCCAGCTTTTCCAGATCATCAAACTAAAATAGTTGCAAACTAGGGTTCCTCAAACCGGGCTGCTCACTGCAACACAATTCCCAACTGACATGACCTGACCGTCCAACGGCCACAACTCTGCAATTTCGTCAGTTCCTCGGGTCTAATCTCACTGACTCACGACATATCGTACCTACCGTAACCTATCCACTATTCATTTCCCCTAGATTCTCGTACTATTACCCTAACTTTCAGGTTAATGACGGGCTATCGTACTCATAGAGACATCACATCTTCAGTGCAGGATGCACACTACTGCTCTGATTCCACACTGACAAACCTCGCTCTGATACCACCCCGACCCATCCCAATCCCCTTGGGATTAACGCGAGATGTGTCATACTCCTGCCTAACCCACGTGTGACACGCACGTGTGACACGAAGGCCAGACAAGGGATAACCCAAAACTTAGCCCAAACGGGGCTTCCAGAGTGCATCAGGATCAGTGGAGGACTATGATGTCTTGGTCTTTGCTACAGCCCGCATCCGCGATCAACCTGAAGGACATTAAAAATCATAAAAGCTATGAGTGAATGAATATAAATAATTTAATAAAAACTCATTTCATAAAAGACATTTATGCGCTTCACTTAAAAATCATGCATGCATTCAAAAACCAGTTAATTCAAATAATCAAATCAAATATAATAAAACCGTTTATAAAAACAAATCCATTTCCTTCCTCAAATCATTAAGGCTTTAGCCGAAAACCATAAAATCAAATCCTCAAATTCAGTAAATCCGTAAATCCGTAAATCCAATAAAACATATTTATACCAATCCTTGGCATCTTAGATGCCTGGCGTCCAGACGCCTGATGTCCCAGACGTCTAATGACCCCTCGGTCACTATAAGCAATCCTACTCCTGAGTCACTATACGGTCCAGTCGCTCCGTATAATGATCCCTCACAGGCAATTCCTAACATCCCAGATGTCATGTCTAGAACTACGCATGCCCCTCGGTCTCTGCTGAGTCTCCCCTAGGGTCCACCCAAGTCCCTGACCCTCCCTGGAGGGGCGATATCATATCATTAGGATGGTATATGGAAAACATTTTATAAATCCTTTCAAAACCTTTCAAAGGGGCCTATGCCCAGGATTTCCATAAAACCATCATAAATCCATAAATGGGTCTCAGCCCGATACTTCATTAAATAAAATGGACTGTAAGTCCGAGAGTTTCCAAATCAAATGGGTCTCATGCCCGATTCCATATTTTCAATTCCGAAATCATACCATCAAACTATAATTGGAAACATAAGCACGTCTAAACACCGTATAAAACCATAAACTTTCGAAATACATGCAAATACATGAATAATAATTACCACAATCATATTCAACGTAAATCACATATTTTAATCATATAAAACAGTTATGCATGCATCCTATTTAGAAAATAAAAGTCCACTCATAGATCGTCCTAACTACCGCCTCGATATGCGTGTCATAAGCCTCCCAGGGCTAAATCACCATCTCTGAAACTTTCGAACTTGTCTGAATCATACCCGAAGGTCACTAACCATCTATATAAGTCCATATGATAAAACCCCAAAACTCCCGGAAAAGTCAACGCGTCACAAACACGTTTCCTGAGGCTAAAACCCTCGATTTGACCAACCTAATGATCTCTGATCGACCTGAAACCACCACTATTGGATCTGGATCATCGAAAACTTTAAAATGACACTAATCCCACCTCAAAATTTCAGCCCATGTGCCCCCACGAGCGTGGTCAAAGCAAAGTCAACGCTGGTCAACGATCAGGTCAAAGTCAACATTGACGTCAGCATGACGTCATCACTAATAACCTTGACAGTGCCACATATCACCTGCGTACCGGTCCCCATTATTGACATGTCAGTGACATGAGGCAGCCCGTGATTGTGCCACGTCACTAGCATGTCAGTGCTGACTATGCACTAATATGTGACACATGCCGCCTTACGATTGGTCCACCTCTGACAGCTATCAGTCCGACATGTCAGACTTAACACGATGACATCATCATATGATGTCATCACTGACGTCATCTCGTCTCTAACCTCCAGTCAGATCCTCTGAATCGGGTCGCGTAGACCCGCGACTTGACCCGACCCTAACTCCTTCAATTTTCAACCATTTTTATCTTTTCTTCTTCCTATGTGATCGTCCTTAACCCTAGATTAGTTCTATCTACTCAAAAACATCAAAATTGAACTCAATCATACCTTAAATTCGATGAACAGTAAACCCAGGTTTCCTCCGTCGATACCTCTCGATTACGGCCACGGTTGCCCTCGAAATTGGGTCCCCTGAACTCGTCTCATTTACTAGAACATCACCTAATCCATCACAACAGTCAACACATGGCCTAACTAGGTTTTCCAATTTTGAACTAAAAATGGGTCTTTCGGGTTTCGACTTGCTTACCTCCGTCGTGGCTCAGGCCGTCCATCCAGCTCACATATCCCTTCTCAATCTCTCAGTCCCACAAATGAACACATAAAAGGATGGGGGTAGTGTTTAGGATTTTGGGTTTTGAGGGCTTCGGGTTACATGGAAGACATAGAGGGGAAGGATGAAGATAAAGATGAACCCAATTAATTGGGGTTTGGGCCAATCAGATGGATGACACTTGTCACTCATCTGGTGGGTCCTCCCCAGATTTTATCCAATCAAAACAATCCTCGTGTTGACATTTCTTGGTTTGCATGCAATAGTTTTGATTTTTGTTTTAGACCCATAACTTTCCTGTCGAACCTCCGATTTCAACATGCCCCCTGTCTACGGACTCGTAACGTCCCGATCTACGTCACAGTCCTCGGTCTTCGTATACTTGATTCCTCAGGTCAAAAATCAACATTTTACCCATTCTTAGGGGCAAAATAGTCATTTTACACCGTCCGTCCGAAATCTCTCAACTAATCAGGGATTAGTCACGATAATCCTTAATTAATTCTTAATTATCCTTAACTAATCACGATTACTCTTAATTACTCCCGAAATTCAGGATGGGTTATTACATTTTTTGTATATGATGAATTATTAATTTTGATTACTGATATTGTTTAAGTTGTTCTTATGCAACTTTCTAACTAAATTTTGATAATAATGTTGTTTACTATGAGACTTGATTGTTCGTTGTTACGATTTACATATGCATACGTAGTTTTTATAAAAAAAAGAGGGTAAAAGAATTATTTTTTTTTCAAACTATCTTTTAAAAATGTTATTTTATCCACTCACATGTTTTCGTGATTTTGGTAACCCTCCAAGGTCCTTGCGCTGAATTCGAGACTGTTCGAGAGACGGAGACATGAACTGAAAAAGGTACGAGTATCTCATATCTAACGAGGGTTAGGGATAATTTCGGTATTTTGGGTTACTCGTCAAATGGGAGTATGACTGATAACGCTCAAACTACGCATTAAATTAAACACGTAATTTGAGTATTATGCAATTTAAACCCTTTTTTTGTAGATGTAGTATTGGTAAATAGGAATCGTTCTTAACCGGGAAAATTAGAGAATATTAATAATATGTTAGTGAGAAAGAATAATGAATAATTAAATAATAAAATAATTAATGAATTAATGAATAAATAATAAATGAATTAAAGAATAAATAAATTAAAGAACAAAAGAATAAAGAATTAAAAAATAAAAGAATAAAGAATTAAATGGGGGGTTTGTAAATATTGTAATCATAAAATAAAGAAAACAAGTAAAAACAATTAAGAACTTAATTCTACTTCTACTTTAACTTTTGTACAATTCAACTTTCTTCAAACACATATTTTTGTCAATACTCTAACATTTTGCTCATATTGAACCAATCCCGAAATTCTACCTTCATAATCTTAATTACATACATACATTTTTCATATTATAAATGCACCGAACAACGATCATAAACACTTATAATACGATTCACCTTATGTTATTGATTTTCAATATGCGTCAAACATTTAAATTGAAGGTTAAACGCTAAAACATATAAAGTAAATTAAATTCAAAAAGTAAAACACATGGAGATTGTATTCACATTTACAAATGTTAGAAAGAAAATACCAACACATATATTGAAATGTAAATAAAACCAAAACAATAACTAGAGTTTAAATAAAGAGAGGAAGGTTACACTTTCAGAACCCAAGAACAACTTGTGATTCCGAAAGTGGATGGAAACAATGAAATGTTATCCATAAAATTCTCTAAACAACAGAAGGAACCTTATGAAGATGGAGGAATAAACATAAGAATGTGGACCTAAACTATAAAATTATTTCGGAAATATTCGGCCTAAGTATTTCTTAAGGAAAGCATAAAAACATGTGTTTAAGAGCTCTAAAAAAAAAGTCACAAGAACAAAGTTAAGAAGAAATGAAATTAAGAAACAAAATGTAAGACATAAATTAAAAACAAGAATTACAAGAAAGCTAATTAATAAGAAAATCTACGAGAAGTTACAAATGGTCCCAAAAATAAAGAACAAAATAGAGAAAAGTTGAGCTAAAAGAAGAAAAAAAAAAAAAAAAAAAAGGGACCCCTTGACAAGTGAAATGGTCTCCCTATTTATACAGGGAGTGCCAAAATTCAAATAATAAAATACAAAAATTAAATATAAAAATAATAATAATATAGTACATGGAGAAATGATGAAAATGATGAAAATTAGGATTGATTTGGGGCTGGAAAATCAGCTGAAGGGAATAGTTGAAAGCTAGGACAATTCGGTAGAAAGGGGTTGAAAAGAGTGGTTGGAGTTGGTGCCAGCTGACAGCAGGCAGCTGGGAGTGAAAGGTACGGCTCGGTGGCAGGTGAATGGCAGGAGCATGCGGGAGTTGGTGCACGCATGCTGACTGAAGGCGTGGGATCCGCGTGAAACGCGCTGACATGATGAGGATGAATTCGGCGCGCGTGCGCCAAACTTGGCATGGAGTATTCAGGAGTTGTGCTTCGAACGTGCGAGGGGGCTTTGCTGGGCTGCTTCGCGGATTTATGCCGCATCTGCGAGACGGACTGGGCCTGGGCTGATTGCTGGGTTAGGCCAAATTTTTGCGCAGTGGGCTACGTGAATTGGTTTGGAATGGGCTGTAAAAATTTGTGTTGGACTAGGTTTCTTGGGCTGCTGCAAATGAATTTCAAAAATGGATTTAAATCCACTGAATTTCGTCCATAATTTCTTCGTTCGGACTCCGATCGGGACAATTCTTTAGCCAAAACGCTCCAAATTCCAAGTTTTATTTATTTCTATAAAAATCCCACAAAATATATTATTTTCTCCAATGGATTATTATTTTATCATTAAAAGTTAAGTATAAATGGTATAAAATAATATAAAATAATGCTCAATTAACGACCTATTAAATACCCCCACACTTAAACTTTGATAGTCCCTAGCAAATACTAAAATTAAACTACGAAGTCAAAACAAGTAAACCCTTAACCTTTTGTCTCAATACTTCATTATTATAATCATGACATCAAAGATTTTCACTTAAAGTATTTAAGCATATAGAATTCAAGAGTTAATACATGGTAACAAAATATTTCAACAAGTAAGACAATGAGTAAATATGGTGAAATGGATTACAACATGAATAAAACAAGTATGAATCAACTCACAAGGATATGAACTCATAAACTCACTCAATTTGTAACGATTTGTGTTTACACTCAGAGTATGTGAGAAAGATACTCACATAATAGAAATAAAGTAATTTTGCAAAATTTCAAACAAACACCTCAAGATAAAAATAAAACATACTTGCACAAATGAGCCAAAACCATAAGCTTGCTCTAGTGATTGACTCAACTAATAAAAATTTACCATCTTAAGGATCATAAGGTCTTTATGAAGGTTATAATGGGACTAAGTTTAGAGACAAGTAAAATATAAGACAAGTGGTGCTCAAATTCATTTCATGACTTAATAGACTCCCAAAACGTAACATAACTTACAAACCTTAGTGCAATGACGTTAATAATCCATCCTTCGAGCATATGCCAAGTTTCATCATGTTGGGCCTCAAATTCATTCTTTGTGTCAGATTTACAAATGTAAAGGACTTAACTCAAAGATTACATAATCAAACTTTATTACCTTGACAGAGACTCAAACATTTTTTTTTTCATTTTTTTCCTTTTTTCGTTTTTTTTTTCTTCACATATCAAGGTAATAACATGTGTCAATAATACAACAAAGTTTGAGTAATTAAATCCAAATAATACACAAAAAAGTCTTTACAACATTATAATTTTCTCTTCACACGATCTTCATGTCTTCAACCAAGTTCTTGGAACAAGGGTAAAGGATGTCTATACTAGGTTCAAGTGTTTAGATAATCATAGTGATGAAAGAAAAGCTTAATGTGGGCTCAAAAGGGGTTAAAACTAAGGGGGTCGCAACTTGTGCGCACAAAGAGGGAACATGGATGTTGAATTTGTGGTGTTAACCCTAATGCTTTAATCATGTTCAAAATCAGAGAATTTATTGACTTAAAAGCTTTGAAAATCACATAGAATAAGTTCTAGTACTCTAGAGTTCATTAAAAGTTATGACAAGCAGTTATGAGGCATAAGTATATCAATTTAAACAAAGAACTTATAAATCACTCATGAAAGATGTATATAAAGTTCTAAAGCTCACATAAGGTTCAAATGATTCATACTTATCTTATCATGCTCGTATATATACCAATTTACATGCATTATCTACAAGTTATAACACTTAATCACAAAGTTTTAACAAACAATTTCAAGTTGTAGTAATCATCTTTATAGTCATAACATATTCATTTCCGTTCATTTTTTTCATTGACAAGTTAAAGGGCAACTTAAAACTCTTAAAAAACTAAGTTAAAACAAAAAAGACTCAAGAAATCAATAAACAAATATATATATATATATATATATATTTTTTTTTTATAATTTTTATAAAACAATTTTACTGGACAATTAAAATTGTAAACTATTCCCCCACATTTAAATTCTACATTGTCCTTAATGTAGGAAAATAAGAAGTAATTGAACATAGAATCGAAGTAAGGAAGAAGATTTACGAAAATAAAGAAAGAAAAACATTAAATAAATAAAATAAAAGAGAGTGAAGGGTAGAAAGATAGCAAATTTGCGTTGATGACTCCTTCACCTCCCGGGAACACATTGAGTTGTCTCCCCACAAGCGCTTGAAGTTTAATGTCCATCAGGCGTAGACAGAAATGCAAGTTTGTTAATCAAAGATGTACGTTTGTCAAGAATGTAAGTTAGATATGCAAATTTAAGTTAGGGATGCAATTTGAGTTAGAGATGCAAGTTAGATTAAAAATGCAAGTTAGTTAAACTAACAATGCATGTTAAGTTAAAAATGCAAGTTAGTTAAACTAACAATGCATGTTAAGTTAAAAATGCAAGTTAAAAATGTAAGTTAGAAATGCAAGTTTAAATTAAAGATGAAATGCAAGTTAGAATGAAAGATGCAAGTTAGTTAAACTAAAGATGCAAGTTAAAGTTGTCATGACAAGCAATGTAAGTTAAGATATAAACAAATGTAAAAAGATATAAACAATATTTACATATCGGGGGAAGTCAAAGATATATATAGTTCACATAACTTCAAAGTTTAGATGGAGACTTTTACGTCCGTACGGCCCAAGTAAATATCTTAGATTTATTCAATTGTTTGAGCAAGTCCAAAGTTGACCAGGTTAAAGAGAATAAACATAATAGGCAGGGCTAATTTCAAGACATCCCGAAGCTTGAACTCCATTGATGTCCCTTTTTTAGACCCAAAACCCGTTATGAGTACCGTCTCTTGTCCTAAACATCACTCTCAAAAATTTCTTACTCTAGGGAACTAAGATAACTCAAGTGTTAACAATCACCGCATGTGAGAATTAACAAAAGAGACTTCACCTATTCCATTAAATATCAAAATCTAAACTCTGGAACACAAGTGATCTACATATAGCCGAGACTAATGTATGAATGCACGAATTATTTACAAGTATGTTTTTATGCACAATTTACAAATATAACATGACAATTTATATATGAACAATTTATACAAGTATAAATAATTTATTCACAAGTAAGGTTTTATACACAAGTAATGATATTCACAAGTAAGGAGATTCAAACTAACATATTGACAATATATATTCACAAGTATATATTTACACTAACATAAAGTTAAGACTAGAAAATTTTGAATTAATTTTTTAAAAATTTTTTTTCCAAAATTTTTTAAATTTTTTTATAATTAAAAAGGTAATCAAAACGTTTTCTTTATTTTAAAAGAAATTTTTAAAAAAATATTTTTTTGGATTTTTTTGTTAAAAGTAAATAAATAAATAATTGAAGAAAAAAAAATAATGAATAATTTTTTTTTTGTTTTTTTAAAATTACAAAAACAAATCAAAATAAATAAAAGTAAAAATAAGGAAAAGTGAATATGTACAATATGCACTTATTAACAAGTAACAAGAATGAACATTATGTACAAGTATTAACAAGAATAATATGACAAGTATAAGAATTATGTACAAGCATAAATGAAAGTCAATTATGAACAAGTATGTATAAGTATAAAATGAACATGAATAAGTATGAAAATATGAAGACTATGAGTAAATATAACTAAAATAAAAAAATATCAAAATTATGAACATGCATAAAAATAAAAGTTATGGACAAGTATAATATGTACATTTATAAAAATAAAAATAAACAAATAAACAAAAATAATAAGAGCATAAATAAGATGGATAAATAAAATATAAACAAGTGTAAGAATTATAAACAAGTAAGTAAAAGTTATGAACAAATATAATATTAACAAAAGTAAAAATTATAAACAAGTATAATGTGCACAATTTATATACATACACTAAAAAATTAAAAATGATTTTCAATTTCCTTGGCAACGACGCCAAAAATTGATAACGTTCAAATTACGCATTAAATTAAACACGTAATTTGTGTATTATGCAATTTAAACCATTTTTGTGTAGATATAGTATTGGTAAATAGGAATCGTTCTTAACCGGGGAAATTAGGGAACATTAATAATATGTTAGTGAGAAAGAATAATGAATAATCAAATAATAAAATAATAAATGAATTAATGAATAAAAAAAGAAAGAATAAATGAATTAAAGAATTAAAGAATTAAAGAATTAAAGAATTAAAGAATTAAAGAATAAAAGAATAAAGAATTAAAGAATAAAGAATTAAATGGGGGGTTTGTAAAGATTGTAATCATAAAATAAAGAAAACAAGAAAAACAATTATGACTTTAATTCTACTTCTACTTTAACCTTTGTACAAGTCAACTTTCTTCAAACGCATATTTTTGCCAACACTCTAATATTTTTAGGTTTCACCATTTGGCCCAAAAGCCCATGGGCTTATGGGGGCCCGATAAGCCCGATGGACAAAAACCCGGCCCGACCCGCTATGGGCTATGGGCCAGCCCGGCCCGAGAGTTAGCGGGCTGGGCTTGGGCTTATGGTGTTCAAACCCGATAGGCCCGAGCCCGATAAAGCCCGATAAGCCCAGCCCGACCCGCCCGTAATAAACCCGGCCCATAAGCCCGAAAATATAAAATATTTATTATTTAAAAATTAATACTCAACCCATTCTTAATACTAATATTTCAACCCAAACCCAAATCTCAGCCCCAAGTCCACCTACTTTATTTTAAAAAACCCAATACTCAATACTCAATAGCCAATATCCAATACAAACCCTAACCACTCATCCACCTACTTAATAAGCCCAACGTTTTTGGACCCTTGAGTATTTTATTTTAACGAGACCACATTTTTGCACCTTTGTGTATTTTTTTTCATTATTAATATTTTTTTGTAATTTTAAAATTTGAGACATAATTTATTGAAAAAGCCCACGTAAGCCCGATCCAAGTGGGCTTAATAGGCCCGACCCGAAAAGCCCGATATAAACCGGGCCCGATAAAAGCCCGTGGGCTCTTTTTTATGTCATTAAGCCCGCCCGGCCCGGCCTGTAAATTTAAAAATTATTTAATAAGCCCGGCCCAAGCCCAAAAAATTTGGGCCGGGCTTGCCCGACCCGGCCCAATGCCGAAGCCTAAATATTTTGCTCATATTAAACCAATCCCGAAATTCTACCTTCATCATCTTAATTACATGCATACAATTTTCATATTATAAATGCACCGAACAGCGGTCATAAAAACTTATAATATGATTCACCTTACGTTATTGATTTCAATGTGCGTCAAACATTTAAATCTTTTCAACCCTATTTTAAGTGCACCGAATAACGGTCATAAACACTTGGCGTTAAATTGAAGGTTAAGCGCTAAAATATATGAAGTAAATGAAATTCAAAAAGTAAAACACATTGAGATTGTATTCACATTTACAAATGTTAGAAAGAAAATACCAACACATATATTGAAATATAAATAAAACTGAAACAATAACTTGAGTTTAAGTAAATGGAGAAATGTTACACTTTCAGAACCCAAGAACAGCTTGTGATTCCGAAAGTGGATGGAAATAATGAAATGTTATCCATAAAATTATCTTAACAGCAGAAGGAACCTTATGAAGATGGAGGAATAAACATAAGAATACAGACTTAAATTATAGAATTATTTCGGAAATATTCAGCTTAAGTATTTCTTAAGGAAGGCATAAAAAATGTGTTTAAGAGCTCTCAAAGAAAAGTCATAAGAACAAAATTAAGAAGAAATGAAATTAAGAAACAAAATGTAAGACATAAATTAAAAACAAGAATTATAAGAAAGCTAATTAATAAGAAAATCTACAAGAAGTTACAAATGGTCCTAAAAATAAAGAACAAAATATAGAGAAGATGAACTAAAAAAAGAGAAAAAAATAGACAAAAGAGAACCCCTTGACAAGTGAAATGGTCTCCCTATTTATAGAGGGAGTGCCAAAATTCAAATAATAAAATACAAAAATTAAATATAAAAATAATAATAAAATAGTACATGGAGAAATGATGAAAATGATGAAAATTGCGGTTGATTTGGGGCTGGAAAATCAGCTGAAGGGAATAGTTGATAGTTATTCGCCAGAAAAGGGTTGAAGGGAGTGGTTGGAGTTGGTGGCAGGGCGCTGACTGGAGCTGGTAGAATCGGCATGGGTTGCTGAAAGCAGGTAATGATTTCGGTAGGCTGTAGTTGGGAGTGAAAGGTACGGCTCGGTGGCAAGTGAATAGCAGGAGCATGTGGGAGTTGGTGCATGCGTGCTGACTAAAGGCGTGGGATCCGCACGAGACACGCTGACATGATGAGGATGAATTCGGTGCACGTGCGCCGAACTGGGCATGGGGTGTCAGGACCCGACCCTCTTCTGTCAGGTCCCGATTCATCTAGCACGATATTGTCCGCTTTGGGCCTCCTTTCCCTTGCCCTCACGGTTTTGTTTTCGGGAGCTCACGGTGCAACTTCCCAGTGGGTCACCCATCTGGAATTGCACCAGCCTCAACTCGCTTAACTTTGGGGTTCCAATCCCCCCCAAAGCCACTGAGCTCCCAAAAGGCCTCATGCTAGATAGGTGTGTGCCTACACCTTTAAGGCACACCACCATTCCCTTCCCAGACCATTCCCCCCCTCGCAGGAATGTGGGATTGTTCACCGTTCCCTCCAGGACACGGGTCTTACAATCCACCCCCCTTAGGGCCCAGCGTCCTCGCTGGCACACTTCCCGGTCGGGGTCTGGCTCTGATACCAAATTGTCAGGACCCGACCCTCTTCTGTCAGGTCCCGATTCATCTAGCACGATATTGTCCGCTTTGGGCCTCCTTGCCCTTGCCCTCACGGTTTTGTTTTCGGGAGCTCACGGTGCAACTTCCCAGTGGGTCACCCATCTGGAATTGCACCAGCCTCAACTCGCTTAACTTTGGGGTTCCAATCCCCCCCAAAGCCACTGAGCTCCCAAAAGGCCTCATGCTAGATAGGTGTGTGCCTACACCTTTAAGGCACACCACCATTCCCTTCCCAGACCATTCCCCCCTCGCAGGAATGTGGGATTGTTCACCGTTCCCTCCAGGACACGGGTCTTACATGGGGGATTCAGGAGTTGCGCTCCGAACGCGCGACGGGGTTTTGCTGGGCTGCTTCACGGATTTGGACCGCATCTGCGAGACGAACTGGGCCTGGGCTGATTGTTGGGCTAGGCTAAATTTTTGTGCAGTGGGCTGCGCGAATTGATTTGGAATAGGCTGTAAGAATTTGGGCTGGACCAGGTTTCTTGGGCTGCTGCAAATGAATTTTAAAAATGGATTTAAATCCACCGAATTTCGTCCATAATTTCTTTGTTAAAATCCCACAAAATATATTATTTTCTCCAATTGTTTATTATTTTAATATTAAAACGTAAGTATAAAAGGTATAAAATAATATAAAATAATGCTTAATTAACGGCCTATCAATGACTGGGGCATCGTTACCATGGTAAATTAGGAACAGGTCATGTTATCTACATCCATGAAACCTTCTCGAATTGGTTTCGATATACTAAAACACAAGCACAACTTTGAAGTGCCTTTCAAATATTTGAGTATTCACTTGACCGATTCTCAATGCTCTCCACCAGGGTTAGAGAGATACCTACTAAAAATACGAATTGCATGTGCTATATTTGGTCGAGTGCAGACCGTAGTATACACAAGACTACCAATAGTTTATGAGAAGAGAATACCGGCCATCTTGTCCTTTTCCTCTTGTGTAGTTAGGCACAAGTTTCTGCTTAACTTGAATTGATTACCTAGAGATAATTTCACTGGCTTAGCTTCGTTCATGTTGAATCTCTCAAGCACTCGTTCAGCATACCTCTCCTGTGACAATCATAGCTTCTTCGCTTTCCGTCATGAATAATCTATATACCCAAAATCTGCTTAGCTGGACCTGTGTCTTTGATATCAAAATATTTTGAAAAATCTGATTTCAACTTGTGAATCATAGTAACATCTTGCCCCATAATCAACATATCATCAATATATAACAATAAAATAATGAAGCTAGCTCCAACAAAGTGATGGATATACACACATGGATCATCTGTTCTCTGCTACCTAAGACCCATCATGAATGAGTCAAACTTCGTGTTCCACTACCTTGGCAGTTGCTTTAAGCTCTACAAGCTTTTCTTCAACTTACAAACCATGTGCTATTTTCCTTCAACTTCAAAACCTTCTAGTTGCTTCATGTAATTTTCCTCTTCCAAACCACCATGTAGAAATGATGTCTTCACATCCAACTACTCCCCCTAAAGATCCATGCTAGTTTTCATGCCCAAAATAAGTCGGATATAAATCATCTTGACCTCTGGTGAGAATATCTCGTTAAAATCAAATCTTTCCTATTGCCCAAAAATCTTGACAACCAAGCGAACCTTGAAGTTTGTCAACTGCTTATTCTCATCCCTTTTCAACTTGAACACCCACTTATTTTTTAGTGATTTTTTCTTTAGGAATCTCCACAAACTCATAGGTGTCATTCTTCAATAAAAACTCCATCTTTGACTTCATTTCCAACATCATGTCATTATATGCATGAGTCTTTGCTTCCTCAAAATTTTCAATATCTCCATCACCAGTCAACATAATGTATCTGGAATACGGGTCATCCCTATCATTGGTCACATGAATATATTGTGAAGAAGTATACTTGGTATTCGTCTTCGGCACTCTATTTAATTTACGAACTAGTACTTGAGCAATCTCTGGCTGCTTCTCCTGGCTTGGTTTCCTCTGATTAGGCTCCCCTTGATCATGATCCTCTTAATCATCGTCTTCAAGTTCAAACACTATCTCAGCATTTCCTGCTTCACCCATATCAGGAACATCTTCATCTACAACCTCCTGAGCTTTGCCACTGGATTCTTGTTGCTGTGGTGATGAATTAAAGGTGAGCTGGCCTACATTCTCAACTGTCTCCTTGTTAAGATCTTCCATGGTCTGATCTTCAAAGAAGTCTACATTTATGCTTCTGAATATCTTGTTGCCTTTGGTCCCACATCTGGTAACCCATTTTTTCATTATCGTACTCTAGAAAGATGCACAGTGTGCCATTATCATCTATCTTCAATCTTTCCTTATCAGATACATGTGCAAATATGTTGCACCTACACACTCTCAAGTGTGAATATGAAACGCTTCTACCAGTCCATATACCTTCGGGAGTCTCAGAGCTCAATAGTACACTTGGAGATCGGTTGATGAGGTAATAAAAAGCTGACATAATTTCGGCCAAAAAACGCTTTGATAGATTGGTCGTCTTCAGCATACACCTAATCTTCACTAGAATGGTGCAGTTCATCCTCTTAGCTACACCATTATGTTGTGGGTGGTAGGAATTTTCTTCTCATGTTTAATGCCATTCTTTGAACAAGAATCTCTTAACTCGTTCGAAGTGTACGCTCTGCCATTATCACTACGAATCCATTTGAGGGCTCTCCTAGTCTCCTTCTCTATTAGGGGTATTAATCAATTTTTCAGTTCGGTTTCTTTACTATAAAAACCAATTTAGACCGAAACCAAATGGTTTGGATCGGTTTCGATTCAAGTTAAATCGAACTCGGTTTAGTTTAGCCTAACCGAAAGGTTCAGTTTTGTTGAACTGGTTTTTTTCCAAAATTTAATGCCTAAATTTAGGCAAATCCTGCGTATATTTCGGCACCTTCTGTTGTTCTAAATCAGTACATTCCAATTTCCATTCAAAGCTCAACCACCAACATAATATAATTATAATTCATTGCAAAAAATACAAACAATAATCAATAAGTCTATTGTTCAAATCATACAAAGTTCGAAAGTATAAATAAAATTTAGTAAGTTCAAATAGTCTAAGGATTGGACTTTGGAGGCAACATAACACGAACCTTTGCCATTTCTACATATGAGACACAAACAAAGTTAATTATTTATGTAAATTGACAATTAATAACTAACAAAAGTAGTAAGAGTAATAAATCCAATAATCATAACAATCCCACATCACAAATATCAAGAAACACACTTTATCCACACTTCAACTAAAATCTACAATCGAAGCAAAAGCCTAGAAACATAATCTAAAGAAATCTCGTAAAATGTGTCATTAAAAGAATTTCCATAAATTGTCAAAAATCATATAAAAATCTCAATAAATCAAATATCACCAAAAACACATAGGAAAACATTTAAAACAAGTAAATATATATGCATAATATTTTAATAAAAAGGCTTTTTGGCTTAAATGCACCATGAACTAGCACCTTTGTCACACTTTGCACCCTATACTCGTTATTCGCTCACTTAAAAGCATCAAACAGTTGAGTGGTGTCACTCAGCTCCTTTTTTCGTCCAAAGTGTTAAGTAGCCGTGAAAAGTAAGGGTAAAATAGAGATTTTTGACACGATGACACCCTTTTCCATGTCAGCCGGAACGTGGAATGGGATTGAGACCCATAAATGCCAAATTAGATATCTCTTCTCCAGTTCACATTCGAGATCGAAATTGGGGGGAAATTTTTAGGGTTTGAGTTCGATTGAAATTGGAGAATTGCTGGGCATTGAATCGATGACTAGAAACGAGTGTAATCGACGCATAGGTGTGAACAAGCAGATGCAAACAATTTCGAATATGATTCCTCGCAAGCCTGAAGCGAAGCAGCCTGTCTACAGTTAGTCTTCCCTTCCTCTATGCTTCTGGGTATATATTTCTTTTATTATCCATTATCCATGGAATATACTTGTTGGGTTTATACTTCGTTGTTTCCTCCATGATTCAATATGCTATCTTCTTAGGTTGTGTCTTTATTTTCCTAATTTCTCCTTAGTCTGAACTGTATGCTCAAATTGATGTGCATTGTGAAATAAGATATGTAGTCTTGGTTTGTCTCATTGGTTTTGGCATATCCGTTGAAAGAGAAGGTATCTAAATTGACTATGTGTCATGTAATTGGTTTGTGTTGTTGCTGTTGAAAGAGATATACAATTTAACGAATATACACCCTGAACTCGATGTTCTAGTTTCACTTTGCACCATGTACTGAATAAATGTCTTACATTTTCCACGCTGTACTTGGACTGTTGTTTACACTTTGGATTATGTACTATATATGTTGTTACAATTGGCACCTTCAGGTCATTAATCAGTCACAGTTTGTAGTTAGTTGGTTAGTTTCTTAGTTGCTATTTGGCACCTTAGTTGCTAGTTGTTATTTGTCACTTTGCACCATGTACTACCAAATTTGCACCCTGTAACAGATTAATTGGCCAAATTTTACAGAACAATCCATAGAAGGTTTGAATAACCATCGTTACATTGCCAAAACAATCCATACATTACATTGCCATTACAAGTCATGTTTTTAGCACTAATTACAAAATTGGATTGTTAGGCAATCCTTAAACCCTAAACTTCAGTCTTCTTAAATATCGCCACAAGACAGGCTACAATTAGGGCAACCCAAAGCTTCCTTGTCCTAGCTTTGTACCTTTCCAAACCCTCTTCCAATTTACTAGTTTTCCTCAACAATCCAAGTATGATTATCTTGCACCAATGACACATTTCATGATCAAACCATTCCCAAAATCCACATTTGCTTTCCTACATCAAAACAAACTCAATTATCATAAACTTACACACAATCCCAGCAATTGATTGGAATTTGAACATCTTTCATCTAAAAGTTGAAGTACTAAACCTAATTTAGATTGCAGGGTTACCATATGAAGAAATTCTTGTGTATTCATAGTAATTTCAATGAAGAACAAAAGTTTTAGATTTTTCATCACCCCAAAACAAGGAAAAACTTGGAATCTCCTCCTAGAATGTTTGTTAATCCACAAAGTCAGGAATTTACATTTCTTCCTGCAGTAGCAACTTCTGACTTCAAGCTCTTCCATCTTTTATTCTTCAAAGGACGAGTGGATGATTAGAAGGTGGGTCACACCGATGGGGGAAGGAGGACTTGGGTTCGTATCGAAGCTTGGGTTTGTGTCGAAGCCTGGGTTCGCATCGAAGCTTGGGGGAAGGAGAAACTGGGTTTGCGTCGAAGCTTGGGGGAAAGAGGAACTGGACCGCGTGTATTTAGGGTTTCTCAATTTGGGATTTGAAATTGAAAGGGTCAATTGTGAAGTTTAACAATTTCCCTTTTCCAATTTAATATATTTTAATCCATGTAGTACCACATATGTTTTTCACGGAAAATGGGACGGTAGTGACAGAAAAGGAGTTAAGTGGCACCACTCGGCCATTTGATGTTGTTAAGTGAGCAAATAACGAGTACATGGTACAAAGTGTGACAAACGTGCGAGTTTAGTGTTCATTTAAGTCAAAAAGACTAATAAAAATAAACTTCCATTCACATGTACCGAACATGCAACCGTACCAAATTTCATGCCTTTCTGTAAAATTCGAGTACGTCACCTCCTATGAAAAATCACGTCTAAGGTCACTAATCATCCCAAATAGCCGTATATTTAATCCCTTAATTTTTTTTTTGGATTTTTAAACGAATTTAAAATAACACCTAAACTTTCTAATAGTCAAAACTGCTCTATGACAACATCTGATTGCCACGAAAATTATATCGTTGGGCTCGTATATCGGTTGAACCAAAACTTTGAAAACACAAATTGAAATATACTTAAAGTGTTTAAAGTATTTGATGAATAATATGGTTTTGCGATTTGAAATAATTTTCGAAATCAATATAATTTTCGAAATCAATCAACGGATCTAATCACCCATGTTTATTGTATGTACCCATATATCGCTTATGCTAAAAATTAGCCAATTTATAATTTTTAGGACTAGGTAACGATACGACACAATTTGACGGTACAAAACATTTTAGAACGATCAGATGGCTCTAATTCTTCAAAACTTGACGATTTCGGCATGTGAGGTTTGGGCACTTAAAACCATCATGTGAATGGTCTCATTCTTCAAAATTTGATCATCTGAATATCAGTTGAACCAAAACCTGGAAAAATAAATTGAAGAATGTATAAAGTGTATAAAGTGTTTGATGAATAAGATGATTTTACAATTTTAAATCATTTTTGAAATCAACCGGTTGATCCAACCGTCCACATTTATTACACATACACATAGATCGCCAAAGCCAAAAATTAGTCAATTTAGAAATCTTTGAGACTAAGTAACAGTGCAACACAATTTAACATGTACAAAATATTTTATGACGATCAGAGGGTTTTCACTCTTCAAAATCTGGAGATTTTTTATGGGTTCTAAGTAACTAAAACCATAAATTGAATAGTCCTGACCTTGAAAATTCGATCGTCTAAATATCGGTTGAACCTAACTTCAAAAATTATATTTAAATACACACTTAAAAAAATTTGAAGTGTTTGATGAATAAGATGGGTTTACGATTTTAAATAACTTTTGAAATCAATCGGTTGATCTAACTGTCCATATTTATTGTACGTACTCATAGATCGCCTACGCTAAAAATTAGCCATTTTCGAATTTTTCGGGCGAGGTAATGATGCAACACAATTCGACAATTACATAAATTTTTTTGATCATCAGACGACTTTAACTCCTCAAAACTTGTTAATTTTCAATGGGCAAGGTTTAGGCACTTAAAACCACAAATTAAATAGTCCCCATCTTGAAATTTGATCGTCTTAATATAAGTTGAACTAAAATTTCGAACAACGTTTTGAAATACACTTGTACTGTGTAAAATGTTTGATGAATACGATTATTTTATGATTTTAAATAATTTTCAAAAGCAATCAACCTTTATGTCCACATTTGTTGTACGTACTCGCCAAAAATTAGCCAATTTTGAAATTTTGAGACTATGTAATGGTACAACACGATACGACAGTTGCAAAATGTTTTTTTTTACTATCAGACGACTTTAACTCCTCAAGATCCAGAGATTTTGGACGAGAAAATCTAGGCAAGTAAAACCACAAAGTGAACGATCTCAATCTTGACATATACTTTAAAATGTTTAAAATGTTTGATGAGTAAGATGATTTTATGATTTTAAATAATTTTATAAATCAATCAATGGATCTAAACATCTACATTTATTGTACGTACTTATATCTCCTATGCCAAAAATTAGCCAATTTTGAAATCTCGGGTCTAAATAATGATGTGACACGATTTGAGGATTATGAAAAAGTTTTTTGAGGATCAGACAACTTGTAACTCTTCAAAATCCAGACATTTTCAACGGCCAAGTTCTACGCACATAAAGCCACAAAGTGTAGGGTCACAATCTTGAAAATCCGACTGCCTAAATATGGGTTGAGCCAAAACTTTTTTAAAAAGTATAGAAATATACTTAGAATTGTTTAAAATGTTTGATGAATAAGATGATTTTATTATTTCAAATATTTTTTGAAATCAATCAACCGATTTAACTTGTACGTACTCACAGACCGATTAAGAAAAAAATGGCCAATTTTGAAATAATGGGACTACGTAACAGTGTGACACAATATGACGGTTACAAAATACCTTTTTGACGATCAAAGGAATTCAAATCCTCAAAATCTGGAGATTTTTTATGGGCAAGATCTTAGCACGTAAAACCATAAAGTGAACTGCCCCAATATCGAAAATTCGATCGTTTGAATGTCAGTCGAACCAAAACTTCGAAAAAATATTGAAATATACTTAGAGTATTTAACGTGTTTGATGAATAAGATAATTTTATGATTTTAAATAATTTTCGAAATCATTCGATAGATCTAGCCGTCCACATTTTTTGTACGTACTAATAGATCACCTACATAAAATAAAATAGCCAATTTTGTTGAACATCAACTTTGAATTCACCCTTCATGCTAAACATTGATTGTGACATGTTTGTTAACAACCTAAATACTATCTTCCACGCAATGTGCATTTTGCTGAGAATGCATACTAACTTATTTACCAATTAGTTTATACCCACCGAGAGCTCCACTATTCCAATCCTGTAACGACCCGTCCCGAATCAGAGGGATTAATTAAGGATTAATGACGGATTATAGAGAGTAATCGGAGATTAGACGAGGATTAACGGACGTTCAGGGAAAAATGACGGTTTTGCCCCTAGAATGGGCGAAACGTTGACTCTTCGTTCAGGTGGTCAAATGAACTTTGGCCGATGACTGTGATGTAGTTCGGGATGTCACAATTTCATATACAGATGGTATGTTCGATTCCGACATTTGAGGAAGAAATTATGATGATCGGAAGTTCGGGGGTATTTTGGTAATTTGGTTAAAAAGGGGCCAATGGTTGACTTTTGACCCGGGAGGTCAGATGGCCGAGGGAGGAGGACCATTACGTAGATCAAGATGAAACGAATCCGTAGACAGGTGGCACGTCGAATTCGGAAGTTCGACGGAGAAGTTACAGTTCACGGAAGTTTGAACATACTATTGCACGTTTTACGAGATGGGGGCTATTTGGCAGCAAGTGGGCCCCAGATTTCTGGACAGGCCCAATGGATAGGTGACAAGTGTCACCCATCCATTGCCCAGCCTAAACACGGTCATGCATATGCCTTCCCCTTTCTCTTGTTCGATCATTTCCCCAAACCCAAAACCGATCAAACCTTTCACCCCAAGTCCAAACCCTTACCCCATATGATCATGTCTGAGGAACCCAGACAGTGAGAGGAGGACTGAGGATGTTGATGGCCGCCAGGAACAGCGCCGCCGTGGACGGCGGAGGCCAACCCGTGCAAAGGTATTGGTTTACCCGATTTTTCTCCATTTTCAATTTTTATAATTATGGGCCATTTTGGGAGATTGTATTGAGTTAAATAGGTTACTAGGGATGTGTTACGATGATTTTTAGGGCTAGTTCACAGCTGTGCAGCCTTAGGACAATTCTGGGAAAATGAACCGTGGGAAGGAAAATCAGACCGTGGGGATTTTGTAGGTTTTAGATGTTTTGGTTCGTAGGTTTAGGTTCCTAGGATCAAAATATCAAGAATGGAATCGATTAGGAAGGAAAAGGATGAAAATTGGACCGGGAATGAGGTTGGATCGGTCACGCCGGTCCAAGTTGCAGGGGAAAACCGAACCGGCCGGTCTGACAGATCGACTGGAGGACAGGGATGACCCTGTGCAGTGGCGCGTGATGACGTGTGGTGAAGCTTTTGGGGAAGCTTCCAACATGTGAAATCATATATTCGATGTAACGAACATTTTGGCACTGGTTTCGAGTCGATCAGACATCGTCTCGATATAGTTCGGGATGTCCAAAGGTTTCAGAGCACCTTTAAAAATAGTTAAAAAATCCCAAAAAATTATGGGGCTTTAGTGAGGGATTAATTAAGTAGTTAGTAACCCTATAAAGTGATTTGGACAGGTTTGGGAACCCCGGAGATGAAGATTGACCGGGAAGGCGTACGGAGCGCTTATCGAGGCAGCAACGCAGACGGTCTGTGAGTGGACTTTCTTTCTGGAATAGATGCATGCATAAATGTTTTATAAATGTTTTAGTATGTGTTTTGTGATGCCTAGAGTGCATTTCTATGTGTGTATACATGCTTATACGCGCTTATGCTTTCGGTTTTCATGAAATGGTTTTGAAAGGGTAAAACCGGGCATGAGACCCATTTGGATTTGGTTTTGACTCGGGAATGAGACCCTATTGATGACCTACGGGTCTGAGTCGTGGTTGCAAAAAGAGCTGTGTGCACAGCGACGGACGACGTGACGCTCGTCTCCGGATTGAGATGTGTTCCTTCCGGAGAGGTCACGATGCACATCCTGTTGTCGAGCAGCCACTGGAGGCTTGACTTTGGAGTGCTGAAGGTTTAGAGGATTGATCGGCGACGTGTGCACTATGGTCTCGAGATGGTCGCGGCAGTGATGTGTTCACAGCAACATACCAGGATTGAGAGCGGTTCTGGATTGATGGTTGCACGCATCGCTATGATCGGGATCATGACTGACCCTGAGATATCGGACTCGATTTCTAGTTGATTTGAGTTCGGGCTCGATGCCCAGTTATTGTGAAATCGGGCTAGAGGCTCTGTTGAGTCATAAGTTCGGGTTGGAGGCCCAGTTGCTTTATGTTGTCGGACGTAAGTTTCGTTTTATGGTTTTGTATACTAGTATGTATATACCCTCCTTACGAGCTTATTGATTGGTTTCCTCCAGTCCTAGACCTAGAGAGTCACGATCCACAGACCAGAGTGGGTATCCCCATATGACAGGACCCACCCCGATTATCACCCCGATAACCGGGACGAACCCTGCTCCCGTCTGACAATCACACTCAAAAGACCAAAATAACCACAAAAGAACCACAAAATATACATTTCCAGACCAGGGAGAAGTTATAATACAATAACAGTAACACAGAGTATAGTAACAGTACAAGATAAGACAAAAATCCTACTAAGAGCTGACTACACGCGCAACGGGAAAGCTCTATGCCTCCGCCTCTGCCTCAACATTAGCCCCGGTGCTAGCACCACAACCTGGAGGGTGTTAAAAACATTAAAAGCGTGAGTGGACTAAAAAAAAGAGTTATAAAACCGTTTGCGAAATAAACCAGGGTTCACCCTCCGTTTGAAAACATGCATGCATAACCAAGTATCTTAAAACAACCATATGTACGATATGAAAATAAGTGCGGAAATCATCAGAAATCAAAACCAAAGTTCGGGCACTCGGCTCTAAATCCATAAGAACCAAGTTATTCGGGTCACAGCCCAAAAAATTTGAAAACCAGTGAAAAACATAAATCATACAAGTTTACTGGATCTCAAGTGCGCCAGAGTCTTTAAACTCAAAACCATGCGCAATAACCAGGCCTTCCCGGAATATCAACGAGTCTTTAAACTCAAAACACAATCACAGGCCTCGGGGGTATCACAATAACTGAGTCTTTAAACTCAAAACAGAACCGAGTCTTTAAACTCAAAACATCTCAATCCAGGGCCCTCCCCCCGTCAATCAATCCGAGTCTTTAAACTCAAAACCAGATCCAACGGGTTTTTCTCTTTTTTCGGGTCTTTAAACCCAAAACCATTTTTCAAGCATAAGAAAAATGCATCGAAATTCGAAAACCAAAACCAAACTGGAAATCTTCGAAAACCGAAATCACGTTTGACCCTAAGTGTCCAAATTACCATTTTACCCCTCACCTTTCCAGACTCGTAACTTAACCGTCTGACGTCCAATGACGGCGTGCCGCCTATCGTTGTACTCAAGACTTCGAGACCTACCTAACGGTCCTCGAATTACGTGAAGAATATTTTCCATGTAAAAAGTCAATAATTTCCCCCTTGTTAACTAATTTACGAAAATGCCCCCGACCTTCTGAACACCATAACTTCTTCCTCGGTTGTTAGAATCGGACGTGCCACTTGTCTATGAACTCGTGACGTCTCGAACTACGTCACGATCATCGGTCAAAGTCCATTTGACCACCCAAACTAAAAGTCAATATTTTATCCATTCTAGGGGCAAAATCGTCATTCTGTACCGTCCGTCCAAAAGTATTCAACTAATCACCGATTATCTTCACTAATCCGTCATTAACCACTAACCTAATCCTGACTTCCGAGACGGGTCGTTATACCATAGGGATCCCGTTCCAGGAATGAGCGTTTTAATGTGATCCTTGACTAGATTCTGGAGAGATGATCGGATTAGGTCCGAAGATAGAGCCTCCCATATGGAGAATTCCTGGGAGAAGACTCGGAGTGAGACCCCGAGTAGTATGCATATTTATATATATTGAGACATTGTGACATACATCGGGGATGTGTTCCCTAGGGCCTGTGTGCCCCGAGTTGGCATCTTCTCAGGAAGTGCCTAGGATGGGTTATATATGTATATACGTATATGTGTACGAGTTTTCACTGAGATGGCGTTGGGCTGAGACCCACACGTATTGGTTTTGGGCTGAGACCCATATGAGATGGTTTTGGGACGAGTTCCCACGTGTTTTGGTTTGGGCGGAGGTCCCATGTATTGATTGACAGATTTCGGGCCAAGACCCAAATGGTTTGATGGTTCATGATGGTTTATGGGAACCGGGCATGAACCCTAGAAATGGTTTTTGAATGCATGCATATATTTTTAATGAAGGGTATAAAGGTCTTTTATGAAATATTTTTATAAAATATTTGTTTTGTCCACTCACAACTGTTGTATTTTGAATGCCCTTCAGGTTTATTGCGGATGCAGGATGTAGCAGAGACGAGGCATCACATTCCTCCTTCGGATCCTGGCGCCCTCTGATAGCCCAGTTGGGCAAAGGACGGAATTATCCATGGTCTGACACTTTGTGTCAGACGGGAGCAGGCACGTCCCACGCTAATCCCGAGGGATTTGGGACGGGTCCTGTCAAATCCATACTATAACGGCCCGAAAATTTGAGTTGGAAAAATTAAGTGAAAATGATGATTTTGCCCCTATATAGGGAAATGTTGTCTTTTTTACCTGGACACTTTGTGGACATGTCGTGAGGGCTTTTATGTAGTTCTCGAACTCTTGAATCCATAGACATGCAGTATGCCAAAAACAGAGGTCAACTAGATTAGATATGGGTCAAAATCGATTATGGGCATTATGGTAATTTTGGCATAAAGGGTAATTTGGTAATTTTAAAATTTTACATAAATCATGTGTGATGTTGACAAGCATCTAGAGGGTTCTAGTATTCTCCCTCCTAAATCTTCCATCGACCTACTTGTGTATATATATGTGTGTGTGGTGATTTGGGGGGGAATTCGATGGAAGGAGGCCGAAATGAAGATTGCCCACCAAATCACCAACCCGTGAAAGAAAAGGTTAGAGAGAAAGGGAGAGTGCGAGAAAGGGGAACATAAGAAAAGAGGAAGATGGGAAGAGACTGGAGAATACCCAGACCCGTGAGTCGAAAATAGAGAATCAAAAATAGGAGCAAAGTTGAAAATTGGTTGTTAAGTTGTTAAGAGCTTATAGCTTGCACCTCGTGACAGGACCCGCCCCGATCCCACAGGGACCACAAGGGGACGTGTCCTGCTCCCGTCTGACACCCAATAATTCATACCAATTTTAACCTCAAACATCAATGCATAAATAGCCAATTTAAAGTTATACATCAAATCCGAATTAAACAGATGTCAGACAAGGGATGAAATCCAAAATTACAAATTTGCAAGCACGACTCTAAAGTAAACCTGCGGGTACACCACCCAACAGGGGTTCAGGTACGCAGAAGTAGATCTATGCCTCAGCCTCAGGTTCCTCCTCTACCTCAGTATCACGACCTGGAGGGGTTACCAAAAACATTAAGGGTGAGTGGACCGAAACTCAAGTTTATAAAATCATTTGATAAGTAAAACGTATAATTTACCCCTCCGTTTTCCAAACATGCATGCATCCGTAATTAAAACCATCAATCATATAATATGAACCATAAGGCATATAATAAAACCATAAGTATAATTTTAGTTGCTGCACTATACACTCCAATCCCGACATCCCTGATGTCTGACGTCCCTGACGTCCAATAAGGTCACAATCACAAGGCTACGCGTGCCACTCGGGTCTCAATTCCGAGTTCAATCCCCGAATCCCGTTCGGGTACAGCATCCCCGATGCTTAGCGTCATAGACGCTGGACATTCTAGACGTCCGTGACCTCTCCGGGGTACCTCATCCGGAGGAGACAATGTAATATGAAAGGATCTATACAGTGCAGTACTAAATACATTTTATTGATATCCACATGCAAAGCATATATATACATAGATAAAATCCGAACCAATCATTAAGTTTCATCTAACGGGTCTCAAGCCCAAATACCGTGAAACGTGCCATAACCATATTTTCCATATCATCAAAATCATCATTGTTTTTAGCATGTGAATAAGTATAATAAACCAGAAAACATTTATGCACGCAAGGGTTTAAGAAAATGGCCCACTCACAGTACAATCCTGCTAGGAACCGAACGTATACCCTCGTCCTGGTACAAATGTACAATCCCTGTCAAGTCCAAAGTATTCGTAAAGGTCAATTTAAACCCCTAACGTTCGACCATGAAACCCTAGACCGAAACCGGTCCGGAAAAGCCCCTGTACGCGCTTCCCAAGGCAACAAACCTCATTTTGACCAACTTAATGATCTCTGATCGACCCGAAACCACCACCATTGGATCCGGATCGTCGAAACCTAAAGAATGGTGGTGGTCCCACCAAAAACACTGTTCACACGCACCCCCACGCGCCGGTCAACGCGTCGGTCAACGCAGGAACAGTCCCTGCTGACATCACTGCTGACGTCAGCATGACGTCATCTGACAGCTGTCAGGTCTGACATGTCAGACTCTGACAGGTGCCACGTGTCAACATCCGATTGGTCCACCTCACTGATCTGTCAGGCCACATGTCAGTTCTGACATGTGCCACGTGTCAGCACGGCACTGGTCCACGTCACTAACATGTTAGTGACACGTGGCAGTCCCTGACTGGGCCACATCACTGACATGTCAGTGCTGACTGTGCACTGACATGTGACACGTGTCGGCTCATGGTTGGTCCACGTCACCTGACAGTCTGATAGGGTGCCACGTCACCACCTCTGTCCTCAGACGGGTTGGCCCGTATCTCTGCAACTCGGGTCGATCAGACCAGCGACCAAGACCCGGTCACCATTTGTTCAATTCTCAATCATTTTCACTCTGGTTTGTTCCTACATACTCGCCTCACTCCCAGAAATAGTTCTATGGAATCAAAATCGAGAAACAAGGACCCAAACGAAGACTTACCTCGATACTCAGTCCGGTTCTCCCGTTGCCGTTTAGCCACCGTCCTGATCACCTCCAGTCACGAACCCGAGCCCAGAAGGTTCCTATAAGTCCCTAGAGTCGATTAGGGTTAAAAAAAAGCAAAACTAAACGTGGGAGTTCGAGTTACCAAAATCTGAGTTTTAAAACCGTTTCGGGTTTTCCGGTTTTCCTACCTCGCCGCCGTCCTCCGCCGTGATCACTGCCGTCTGCCGCCTCACCCGTCCAGTCTAGTGTCACTCAGAGCAAGGGTCAGATGCAATGTGGTGTGATGGTTTGGAATGGGCAGTACGTGAGTGTGTCGGGTTAGGAAATATATAGAAATGGTGGGAAAGCTGCACAATGAAATGAACGGTCCAGATTAGATCTCTGAAATGAGATCAAAGGCTGAGATGCAATCTGGGGTAGTTTCAGATTAATGGCTGAGATCAAAAGTGGTTTTTAAATCTATTTAAATGCTTAGTGGAGCTTGATCCAATCCAGCCAATGGGTGAGTGACACTTGTCACTCACCAGGTGTCCTCCAATCAGAAATTTCAGAATAAAATATTCGACACGAAAACCGAGACACGAACCTCCCGATTTCACGTTTCTGATCATAACTCCCTCGTACAAAGTCCGATTTCGGCGTGCCGCCTGTCTACGGACTCAGGACGTCGAGACCTACCTAACGGTCCTTGAGTCACGTGAAAATTAATTGTCAAACGAAAAGTCAACATTTTCGCCCCAACCGTCAAAATTACGGTAATGCCCCTGAACTTCCGATAGTCATAATTTTTCCCTGATCGTCCGAAATGGACGTGCCACCTGTCTATGAACTCGTGATGTCCCGAACTACGTCACATTCATAGATCAAAGTCCATTTAATTCATAAATCAAAAAGTCAACAATTGGTCATACCAATCACAAGGGTAAAAGCGTCAATTCACATATTAAATTATAATATTAAAATCCTCGAATTTCCGGGGTGTTACACCTCGAGCCACTGATGTCCAAGAGAGGTTTCTACAAGTCTTTTAGGACGAATAAAACGAGGGTTGCATGCAGGAACAGACCCAAAAGCTAATTCGAGTTTGCCCGTGAGTTTGTGTTCGACCATCGTGAGACATTAGGTAAGTTGTATTCGTTTTATGATTGTAGAGCTTTTACTGGATGTATTTAGAGTAGCTTGAACATGGAAGGAAAGTAAAAGGATGAAAATCAAAGAAGTTATGGCCAGGTATAGTCGTCAGGTCGAACAACCCGGGTTGTAGACCAGATGAGAGGAAGGTGAGGAGACATTGTAGCTAGCGCATGAGGCCCACGCGCAGAGGGCCTCACCGGTGCACGGTGGCATGTACAGCGGTCGATCGTCGTTCAGCCAACATGAAAGATTTATGTTTTTAAATTTTGAATTCAAAGGTACAAAGTTTGAATAATTGAACCACGTTTGAATTTATTTTTGAATTTTTGGTATAATGTGTTTATATTTAAACCATAATTTATATAAGGAGGTTGGGTATATAATTTAATGTAAATTTGGATATTATTAGCCCTTAAAAAAAATTTTCTTCATGGGAGAAATTTATAAAGAATTATTGTATGGTTATTATTTTCAAAGAATATTGGAAAGATGAATGATGTTTATGTTATGTTTTGTTTTTAATTTAATAAGATACGAACATGAATAAAAGTTGATGATATCCCTTATCTGACAAGAATTGTCAGACGAGAGTAGGACCAGTTTGATTTTTAAGGAAATTAGGGACGGGTCCTGTCACATACCATCTCCATCGAAAGACAGACAAACAAGTCGAGGAGGCGAAAATTCATAAGTACGTCTCAAGAGACTTGAGAAGAGATGGACACAGTGAAAATCAATAGAGGAGACTTCGATTCGCAATGAATGAGGTTTCTACTCACGATGGAGGAGGCTTCCACTTGCAATGGAGGCTACTTCGACTCGCAATGTAGGCGTTTGTCGTGCTGGAGATGGACAGAGGCATGGCGATAGAGGTGTCTGCCTATGTCGGTTGTGGTCATGAAGCTTAGAGTCGGACTCGAAGGTTCTCAAAATGCCTAATAAAACACTCAGCCTATAATCGGAGGGAAAGACCTCCGCCATGCGCCTAAGCGGGCACCTAAGCTGCTGTTTTGAACATTGGTCTGAAGCATGAGTTTTGTGCTGTTTGTTCGGTACCTGGGTGAGGTAGAGATAAGCACAAAAGGGATGATTTTATCATGTTTTTTTAGCGTGTAACTGAAGTTAAATTCTGGGAATAAACGAACCAAAACTCCCGATTGCCTGTGACTAGTTTTCTTTTGTGTGTAGACTTGAGGGGAAGAGATTTAGCTTGTTTAGCTGTGTTTCTTGAATTTTTTAGATATTTGTATCACTTTATTATTTGTATTTTATGTATATAAAATTAGCACTGCTAGACTATAAAGATTCTCATTCAACATCCAAGCTTGGTGCTGTATTTAATCGATTGTTAGTCGTATTGTAAAATTTCAGCAGACATATACTATGCATTTTTGTATAATGTGGTTTATAGTAAATTTTAGAGTCGTATCTGACATTTTAAATTTTATATTTTAGTAACTTACATTTTTTAAGTCACGCTCTTAATTTTTCTATTACAAATTTGTTAAATCTCAATGTGTCAAGTTTGAAACTTACCTTTTAAATTTTGATTTCCCATATAGATAAAAAAATGAAAATAAAATAAATGAAAATAGAAATAAAATAAACTCCTTTTTCTCTTTTCTCTTTTCTTTTTTCATCTTCCCCTTTCATCCCACAATCATCAATCCATTGTTATTTTGGAATTTTTGAGGTCACAAATTTAATAATTGTTTTAAATCTATTAATATAATCTATTATATTATTTATTAGCCTCAAAAATTCTAAATATCGGTGAATTGGTGTTTGTGGAAGAGAGAGAGCAAGAGAAGAAGAAGGAAGAGCAGAAAAAGAAAAGGACGAGGAGGAGGAGGAGAAGAACCTTTCCAAGACCTGATGGACTCTTTTCATTGTATCCTATCCAGTGATAACTTTACTTTTGATACTTGGCATTTGTTTTCGTGTGTATGATATATGTTGTGTGCTTAAGAATTAAGATACATGGTATGCATTTGTAAAATTTTGAGTATTCTAAGTTTGATGATACTGTAATTGGTCATTGGCCACTGAAAGAAATACATATACACCCATATAATAATCTTACTCATGGCCATTAATTTTATTCTGTTGTATAATTTATAAAATGTCTAGCTATATAAAATGCTTATTCAAACATAATTTATTTGGGGAATGACACGAAACATTACTTCAATTTCTCAAGTGTTTTTAGTTAGATATATATAAGGGTGGTTCATGGATATATGTAGATAATGTATATATCGTGAATATCTTGATGTACGTATCTATCTTTCCTTGTGTCATATATATCTTCACCCATCAGCTTTTAGCTAGATCCGGAAGACAAGTGAAGTCCTTACAAACCAGCCATCCTCATGAGGTGCCTTGCACGTGGAAGCTAGCAACTTGGAAGAACAAACTCATCATTTCCTCAGTCTCTGACAGAGCGGATCCACACCATGGAGGAACACATTTCCAAAAATTTACTGGATTTTATGCAGATGTACAATATTTTCTTGGAACCTTTTGATCGAGTGGATGGTTTTGGGAAGACATTCGAAATACTATTATCACTAAACTAAGAATATATAGATCATTTTTTAATTTCTGAACTCACTAGAAATTAAGTGATGCCTTCGAAATGGTTTGCTTCACACTATTTGAAAAGTTCATCAATTTGCAATCAACGAAAATTGAAGAGAGACAACAAACCTAGATAGTTTTGCCACAAATAATGAAATGGAAGGTAAGCCACATTGAGACAACAATGCCTACAGTTCTTGAGGTGATACTGAAGTTCAAATTGATGTACTATATAACATTAATTCCTCATTGAAGTTATGAGTTTTTGAAGTTGAAATTGATGTATAGCATTAACTAGGGGTGGGCACGGTTCGGTATGGTACAAAATTGATCGATACCAGAATCATACCATTTAATTTTAATCGGTACGGTACGGTTCGGTATTCAATATTTTGAAAGTGAAACCAGATCGTACCGTACCAATTAAGTTCGGTACGGTTTCGGTATGGTTTCGGTTTTGAGCCAAAATTTTGTTTGTGATTATAAAGCAAGGAAAAGACTAAAGAAAAAGCAAAACTACATTTATGAAGGACTTAAATTTTCAAATATGTATTGAAAAAGTTGCACTAAGTTGAAGATATCAACTCTTAGAAGCTAAATTAAGACATGTATGGTCATATCAACTCTTGAAGAAGGCCTAATAAACCAATAAGAAATAAATTTAATTATTAAAAAAATATATTATAATTCGGTACGGTATCGGTATGGGACGGTTTTTTAAAATATCGATACCGAAACCGTACCGAATTATATCGGTACGGTTTCGGTACCGTACCAATCATACAACGGTTTTACTATTCGGTTTTTTTTCAGTATGGTTTGATCTGAAACGGTACGGTTTCGGTATTTTGGTTCCATGTGCCCAGCCCTAGCATTAACTCCTCGTTGAAGTTATGGGTTTTTGTAGTTGAAATTGATGTATAACATTAATTCGATCCCCATAGTGATAATTTTTTTTACTAAATAAAGATAATTTCACTTTAATAAATAATTCCGACTGGCGGGACTATGTCACTATGGGAGGAATTGAAGTAGCAAATATATGGAACATTTCAACACATTAGGACTATATATAATCATGCCTCATTTACACAATTAAACAAGAAAATAACCAAAAAATTGTTCATTTCTGAAATATAATCAACTCTGTACATAAAAAAGAATATCATTCAAATTTAAAATAGTTTAATATTTTTCTATATAACTATGATATAAAAAATGAATAGTCAAATTATAGTATATGTAAAATTTGGAAAAACAAGGTGATTCCTCAAACAAAGTTTCCTTCTCGTGCGCTTTTCAATGGCCGACACAAACCCTCTCCCTCTCTACGAAAGGTTCGAGCACAAGAACACTGCAAAGAAAATCCATGAACTCGTAATCCTCTTCCTCCTCCTTTCACTCCTCGCTTATCGTCTCATCTCTTTCGACGGTCGGGATTCAGTTCGGATCGTCGCATTCCTATGTGAACTCTGGTTTACTCTCTACTGGGCAGTCATCATCAGCAGCAAATGGAGCCCTGTGGATTATAAAACGTACCCAAATCGCCTCTTGCAACGGTATGTACGTAGTACCAAATATCATATTTTATTTATTCGTCTAGATTCAGAGTCTGATCATAAATATTTAAGCTAGATAACAGGTTAATTAAGTCTTATTATATATATATATATATATATGTTTGTTAAAGATTCACAGTCCGTCCGACAACTTTTATAGGGTGGCAGAGCATGAGCTTCCTGCAGTGGACATGTTTGTGACCACTGCAGACTCGGAGCTGGAACCACCCATCATCACCGTGAACACTGTGCTTTCTCTGTTGTCTTTGGATTACCCAACAAACAAGCTAGCTTGCTACGTCAGCGATGATGGATGCTCCCCTCTCACCTTCTACTCGCTTGTGGAAGCATCAAAGTTTACTAAGCTTTGGGTTCCATTTTGCAAGAAGCACAACGTTCAAGTTAGAGCTCCGTTTCGGTACTTCACCTCCGACAACGAAACCCTACCGCAGTCCGGTAACACCGCAACCGAATTCAAGCAAGATTGGAAAATAGTGAAGGTACGTGAAATCTCCAAATCCCTGCGCGCGTTAATCGACTAGCTCTTATTTTAGATCAATTTATTATATAGTTTCAGATTCGAACATATATATTTGGGCTTCGTGTTTTCTAGGATGAGTACGAGGAGCTTAGCCGAAAAATTGAGGATGCTGCTGGGAAATGTAGACCGTTTGATTATCTTATTACTGAAGATTTTGCAGATCTTTCAAGTACAGAACGAAATAATCATCCAACAATAATCAAGGTGCACATTGTATACACTTCCACTTGTATGGCTCATATCACTTACACTTCCACTTGTATATATAGCTCATATCATCACTATATAACATAATCGAAACCGTTTATTTTCTAAATCATTATGTCAAAATCGTCTCCGTCAAAAATTAACAAAATTGGAAGTTATTTAGTAATTCATATAATCATATGTATCAAATAAATCATCGATTTTGGTAAGAATTAAGATCTTCATGACGAGTCATCTATTTAGTTGATAATTTGATATACATGAATGACTAAAATGCCTCTAATTTTATTCATTTTTACGGACATAATCTTGACATAATAATTTAGATTATGATATGTTCCAAAATACATCACTTTGTATTCTTGGTTAGTTTGACGTTAATCTTCAGTAAAAGTAGTAACGCTTTTCAATACCGACGGAAATTAATTTGTAATAATTATAAAAGTAATCTTCAGTTAAATTAGTAATGATTTCAATATCGATTGAAACTTTTTTGTGATAGTTATAAAAGTAATTTTCAGTTAAATTAGTAACAATTTCAATATCGACTGAAACTAATTAAAAAATAACGATCAAATTGATAGAAAAATTAAATTGCGACATTTAAAAAGCCTTAAGAAAATAAAATGATTAAATTAAGAGGCCAAATCTCATATGATTAAAGAGGCGAAATCTTATGAGATTTGAAGTGAACATAATTAGAAGAGGTAGCCATTTAAATTTTCTTTTGGAAGGTTGTATTGGAGAACAAGGAAGGAGCTTCAAATGGACTCCCCCATTTGGTTTATATCTCAAGAGAAAAGCGCCCAAAGCATCCACATCATTCAAAAGCCGGGGCCATGAACGTTCTGGTACACATATATATATATATACGTACTAGTGATTAATCTATATATATATATATTTATTTATTTTTATATTTGTCTATCGGTTTCATTCAATTTGATTTTTTAATAAAAAAATTTAAATTAATAATATTTATTAAATTAATTGTTCAATTATATTTGTGGTGCAGACCAGAGTCTCAGGATTAATGACAAATGCACCCTTCATGCTGAACGTCGACTGTGACATGTTTGTCAACAACCCAAACACCATCTTTCATGCAATGTGCATTTTGCTGGGATCCAAAACCCAAAAAGAGAATGCATTTGTTCAATTTCCACAAGTCTTCTATGACGCACTCAAGCACGACCCATTCGGAAATCAAATGTCAGTCATCTGGAAGGTTAGAGACGTCGTATATATAGTTCAAATTACATGAAGTAAAATATTAATTGCTCGTATATATGAAAGTAACCCGACTATGTAAATTATGACTTCGATCATTTTTTGTTATTAATGAACATATATCGATCCAATTGTCATAATGCTAGAATTTCGGGCATGGAATAGCTGGGATCCAAGGAATATTTTATGCCGGAACGGGATGTTTTCATAGACGGAAAGTTATCTACGGCCTATCCCCTGACGAAGTTGAAATCGGAGAAAGAATTCACGATGAGAAGACGGACGGTAACCATATTAAATATCCAATGCGTTTACAAGGAAGGAGAATGTATGAAACAAAAACAAATTTGTTTCGACAAATAACATGACCTAAATTTCCTTTTGCAGGAAACTCGCCATATGAGGAGTTACTTAAAACATTTGGAGATTCAGATGAACTTACCAAATCAGCAGCTGAAGCATTGAGAGGGAATCCCGAATGCCAACTGAATATTTCGAAATCTGTTGAGGCTGCATACCATGTAGCGGGTTGCGGGTACGAGTTCGGCACGAACTGGGGTGGGAAGGTATGTTCGTAAAATGAAAGAGATTGTAAATTCGAATATCTGTAATATACTTTTATATTCAAGTGTCGTGCTTTGAGAGATTCAAAATTCGAATTCGTAACAAACAAACATTTTGCGGGTTATATAGGTGGGATGGATATATGGATCAACCACTGAAGATATTCTCACTGGGTTTTCAATCCAGAGAAAAGGTTGGAGATCAATTATGTGCACACCAGACCCACCGGGCTTTCAAGGATGTGCACCAACTGGTGGGCCTGCTTCCATGACCCAACAAAAGAGATGGGCAACGGGCCTGCTTGAAGTCCTCTTCAGTAAAAATTGTCCCATATTTGCTACTGTCTTTGAAAACCTCCAATTTAGGCAGTGTTTGGCCTACCTCTGGATCCTGACTTGGGGCATACGCTCAGTCCCTGAGACACTCTATGCTTCTCTCCCAGCTTATTGCCTCATCACCAACACACATTTCTTGCCAAAGGTAAACGATCACAACCATATCCTCAGATAATATATTGCATTTTTAAAATGATATGACAGTGTCAGTGTTTTATTTGTTTAAATATGACTCATGCAGGTCGACGAGCCAGCTTTCTATATGACAATAGCTCTATTTGTCATTTACAATATATACACGTTGTCGGAGTATTTTGCAGCCGATTTATCGATCCGGGAGTGGTGGAATAACCAGAAAATGGGAAGAATAACGGCTATGAGTGCTTGGTTATTTGGAGTTGTTGGGATCATACTCAAACTCTCAGGCATATCCGAAGCGGTGTTTGAAGTGACAAGAAAAGATCAATCTAATAATTCAAGTGATGAAGGCAATGAAGAGACTGAGGCAGCCAAATACACATTTGACAAGTCCCCAATTTTTGTGTCTCCAACAACTATTTTGCTGATGCATTCGGCCGCACTGGCTACTGCTCTGTTGGGCCTAAGATCGCCGGCTTCTGATGGGCCGGGGTCGGGTCCGCTCGAGGTTATATGCAGTGTGGTGTTGGTATTGTGCCTCTGGCCATTTATGCAGGGGTTGTTTGGTAGCGGGAAATTTGGGATTCCCATGTCCACCATGTTCAAGTCTGCTGGCCTCACACTATTGTTCTACACCTTGTGCAAAAGTTAGTGAAATAAAGGAAAGTTTCCCATGTTATAACTTAGACCATCTCTAGCAATGTTCTCCTAAAAGGTTAAAGAGCAAAATTTAAAAAATTTGAATAAAAATCATCGCTAGTAAGTATCCTAAATGTATTCTAAAGGGCTAAACATTGATTATTGGGCTAAAAGACCAACGAAATATAACTGGCCCTTGATATGAGTTAAAGGGGGACCCTTTTGTTATTGGTCAATCTTACACTATGCTTTTTTTTTATTTGATTACAACTGCTGCTTTGAAGCTAATTTACTGCTACTTAGCAAGCAGTTGCTATCTTCCCTCTCAACCTGAGAGTTTCCCTCTCCACCAGAGAGTCTCCCCCTGCTCCTTGGTGTGCATCTCCTACCATTCCTCTACCCTACCTACCATCCCCAACCACCACCCATAACCTACTTCACCATGAATTCATTGACCCAACATAACTCATCCCTGGAAACCCTACAAATTTTCTTAAACACTTCTACCTTGTCAAATCCAAATCTGGCAATCAACAATCCTTTATATCCCTGCTCTATCTGACACGACCCATCCCAATCCCACCGGGATTACCATGGAATGTATCATGCTCCCGTCTGACAAGAGGTGTCAGACAAGGGATAACCTGTTGTCACTGCCCAAATGGGCTTCCAGAGTGTGCAAGGATCGATGGAGGAGGTGTGTGATGTCCGAGTCTCTGCTGCAGTCGCATCCGGAAATCAACCTGAAGGGCATTAAAAACAAAAGCTGTGAGTGGACGAAAATAAACAAGTCTGTTTAAAACATTTATAAGACATTTATGCCTCTCAGTAAAAACATATGCATGCACCAAAAACCAATAATCACATATTTATTTAGAAATAACCATTAGGGCCTTCGGCCGGAAACCATAAGCATAGTTTCAAATCCAAAAAGTCAATCCAAGAGTTATTTCAAAAATCCAGTAATATACATTTATTATTTTTCCATCTCCGGCATCCCCGATGCTTAGTGTCCCAGACGCTTGACGTCCCCGACGTCATATCTCACGGTATTAAGCAACGCGTGCTGTCCGGGGTCTCACCGGGTCCATATTTCTGACATCCCCGATGTCTGACGTCCCCGAGGTCAATCATAGCAATCTTGCTCCTGAGTCACTATACGGTCCGGTCGCTCCGTACAATGACCCCTCGCAGACAATGCACCGTGATTTCCCCAGTGTCCCCGACACCTGGAGGAGACCAATATATATCATCGTATCGAGATGGTTTTATGGAACACATTTTATTATTAATTTCCAAAGTATCACAAGGGCCCTGCCCCAAATTTCCATAAAACCGTCATAAGTCCAAATAGTTGATTATTAAATCCGAAATCATTTATTCAATTCCATTTTAGGGTCCCCGATCCGAAATAACATATATAAATCAACTGGGCCCCTGGCCCGATTTCTTAAATCAACTGGGCCCCTGGCCTGAATTTACTTTATCAAATCCGTAACCGTTTCATGAAATCATATCCAACCACAATTATGGAAATCAGTGCAAATCCAGAAAACTTCGATTTACGTGCAAACACGTAAATCGCCTCGAAATGCGTGAAATCATATAAGTTCACCGATATCCAAAACAAATCATAAAATCACAATTAGAACAATCATGAAACAGTTATGCATGCATCGAATTGATAAAACCAATGTCCACTCACAGACCGTTTAACCGTGCGCCTCGATACCTGTGCCATAGTCCTTCCCGGGCCACACCACTATCACCGGGACTCCCAATCCTGTCCAAATCACATTAGAGGGTTACTAACCTCTACATTAACATCCTATTCAAGTCCCGTAATTTTCCCGAATTTTTAACTATTTTTAAACTGGATTAAAAACATTCGGACATCCCGAACAATATCGAAACGGGGTCCGATTGACACAAAACCAACGCTAAAATGTTCGTTACATTGAATAGGACAAAAGTCATGTTGACCTCACCTCGAGATTCATATCCACGCGCCGTCACGCGCCGCCCTGAGTGGCTGCGCGTGAAAGCCACGCGCCTGCTACAGTGACTACTACAGTCATCGTCCTCACCCGTTTCTCTGTAATTCGAATCTGCAACCCGTGAGTTCAACCCGGACAATTACCCTTCAATTCAAGCTCGAATCCTTCCGTTTTTGATCCTAAAACATTCATTAACCAAATAATTTCAGTTCTGTGTCATTGATCAACCTCGACATGGATTAAATCGACCAAACCAAGCTCGAACAGCCGAACGGGTCGACGTTAGCAACTCACCCAACTCAAGCCCATTTTCAAATTAACTTCACAGGAAGTGTACTAGGCCCCAAACGAACCCAAAAGCACATCCAATTGAACAAGAGCTTACCTGGAAGTCGTCGTCCTCAACACTGCGTTTTCCCTGAAAACAGTGGCCACAGTCTCAGCTCAGCCGTGGTTGGTTCCCCCCGAAATTGATATGGCTGAGCTCTAGACACTCCCAGAAAGCTAAACCCGTCCTTGGTGTGGTCCAAAAATGCTCAGAAATCAAACTCTGAATTTTCCCTCCAAGAAACCGAAATGGTTTCTCACGGTTTTCTCTCCAGTTCGACAGCCACACATGCTCAGAATGATCCTCACGACTCACTCACTTTCCCTTTAATCCAATTCAGCCTTTAAAAGTACCCCAAAGCACCACTCAGTCCTCTGTGTAAAGTTCCCTGCACTGACCCGAAACCAATATAAAAACAGTGCCCATGTTCTGTGATCTGATGCCAACCCTCACCATGTGCATCCACACCACAAAGCTGCCCCAAATCAGTCCATCAATACTAAACAATCCATGGAACAGATCGCACAAAACATCCAATTTCACGGTTGTTTCGATCAAACAAGGCCCCTGTGAAATTACCATTCTGCCCTTGTGCAGAAATTTACCAAAATGCCCCTCACGCATCGAGACCCGTAACTTGGTCATTCTGACTCCGATTGACGCGTGCCGTCTGTCCACGGACTCGGGGCATCAAGACCATCCTAATCGTCCTTGGCCCTTGGCCATCGGACCTCCCGATCAAAAAGTCAATATTTTCCCCTATTTCGTTCAAATTACGAAAATGCCCTTGGGCTTCCGAACATCATAACTTTCACCACGAACGTCGGAATCGAACGTGCCACCTGTCTATGAACTCGTGACGTCCCAAACTACGTCACGGTCATTGGTCAAAGTCCATTTGACCGTTCGAATTAAAAGTCAACATTCTGCCCACGCCTAGGGGCAAAACAGTCATTTTGCACAATTCGTCCAAATTCACCCAACTAACCCCCGATTAGTCATTCTAAATCATAATTAAATAATATTAAATCCCGATATTCGGGACGGGTCGTTACAACCTTCCCTCCTTAAATAATTTCGTCCTCGAAATTACCAAATATCCTTACTCCACATCCACCTCGTGGAAAACGTTTCGATCTCACATCTGTGTACACTTGTACACCCACCATACTTGTCTGTACTCAGACGTCCCATCACGGTCTCTCACCGTACCGACCACACTCGAACACCGCGAGTGAAATTGATCACCTGATCCTTGTCAATTTTACCATTTAGCTGACTCCTTCAGCTTGTTGGTTTCTTTCAATCATCAATATATCCGACGTCTGCTCCCCCCTAGGAGTCACCAAAATACACCTGTCAGTCCATGCTGACACCATCAGCCACACTGTCACCACTAAGCTTAACCACCCTAGTAAAGCTCAAACCATCGATTAATCAGTGACAACACCTCGTACTGCCACTCGCTCAAAGTAGCGTAAGATCAACCACATGATCTCAATTCGCAGGGCAAGCCCAAACCTGCGACATATATTAATCTAAATGTCCATAACCGCCGACTCTGTCAGCGAACCATGACGCTGGAAAAAAAACACGGCGTAATAACATCACACAAGGCTACTCGTAATTACACTGACCATCAACTCACTCATCCTGAGTGTACGTATACCTTCAACTTACTCAATCAAGTGGTGTAACTGGAACACATTGAATGCCAGCCCAGAAGTGATCACACATCTCAATACTAGGGTTCCACTAGCCATCCATGGCTAAGAGCACCTGCTCATACAATCACTGAACCCGACAAAATCGCACTGTTCAGCGCACAGTATCCAATGTCCAGTCCTCAATCACAACCAAACAAATGATATCGGAACCAGCCGATTACCAACACGTTTAATCACACACCACTGGTACATCCCATGTACCGTCACTAGGCACCACTCAGCCTATCCAGTATCAATCCTCGTACAACGTACCCTGTATGTACATCTATCCATCAATCCGCATACAACCACCCAGGTTGTGGCCAAACACGTTCTGATTACTCTAGAGTCCATCTGTCAGATACTGTACCAGACAGATCAAAACTCCGACCCAATATCCATTTCCAAATCCGAATCCGAAATCATTATTCCGTAAGCTAGTATTGGAATAATCATTCCGCACCCAAATCCGGCTATCCACTTTCGAGCTTCGAAATCGAATCCTAAATCATCACCCAGAAATTCGGTTCCAAAACCCAAAATCTCGTTCACGTCTACCGAGATGTACCAAAACCGAACCTATCGGTTACCTGCTCAAAATACTCAATTGACTTCATAGGGAAGCCAATCCCAATATCCACACGTCCAAGGTTGACAAAATCCGACCACTTCGGAAACCTACTCAACTGAGTAACAAATCATATGGGCTCCACTTCGAAAAGAAGTTCAGTCCCGTCATTTACAACTCACATACCAAGGTAAGAGTGATAAGCTCTCCACCTATCTGGATCATCAAGACCACGATCCAGATCCATTACTACGCCATCCGACAAGTAACATCACGATCCTAGATCGTCACATCGTCCAAAGTTCACAACATCACAATTCAGATCCACCTAGGATCCACACATGTTCACGTCACTAACAATCCATCTGAAATCTGATCGTAGGGTCCTTCACCCTCTTTGAATCCGTTGTTAAATTTCTTTAGGTGGAATGGTGACCTCGATTTTCACCACCAATTCCAGAATCATACACAACTTCTTGTGTCCAATGACCCCAAGCCAAACATGGGTCCACCCACCAATACACGCTCAACGTACTGGTAACAACAATCATCATCTTCCACAGCAGGAAATAAGAAGTCACCCCCAATGACTTCAGCGTACCGATCACTGATGCGGAAACGAGCACTCCTCTCGTCTCCACAATCACAACTCTCCTCGAAGCTAAGATTCCAATCCTGTTGGGAATAGACATGCTCCCAATGAGGTGTCAAGTCCAACCACTGGACTTCCCACATCCTCAACTCACTTGGGCAACCACATGTCCAAAATCAATCCATTACTCGGACCTCACGTCCGTTAATAATCATTTATGCACACACCCCGATTCCGAACGGGAATTTCTCAACTCTTCCTGGATGTGCATACCTTACTTCCTTCGTCTCACATCTCAACCTTTACAGGTTCAATCCTCAGGTTCCACGTGATTCACAATCACAAAATCTCACATCTATACCACAAATGGTTTTCCTCGTATTTTCCATTCCCAGTAATTTCCTTGTACTTTCTGGGGATATTAGAGATAAACAATCTTACCAATCTCGGAGTTGACAACAACTCCCCAAATCCACTGATTCTCATGACGTAGGGAACATCGTCCCTAGATTCCCCAAGTCTCAATCATACCTTTTTATCCATTCATCACTTGTCATCTCATAACTGTTGGGACTTATCCCAACACGTCACAACCTCCACTGGATCCCATCCAGTCCAAGACTCAACCACCACTGAGTCGCAGATACCGATCATTTGTCCATCATGATAGAGTCACATCCCAAGTCGTGGCTCACCACAACCCCAATCACCTACACCGGTACCAGCACCAGTGCTAGTATCACCAACACTTGCCTCCACATACAGGCATCCATACATCCACACTAGCACACGAACATCCATACTAGCACACGAACATCCACGCTAGCACACTGTGTGCAAAGTTGATACCCTGGATCTCCGTTCATACCGAACGACGATCCCGTATCACCACTCGTACCCCACGACTATGGGTACCTCCAATTTGACCATCCGCACATCAGGATAATGAACGTCCCCTGATCCTCAAGTGTTGAAACCACACTAAATACCCTCGATAGCTAATCATCTCGACACAACTGTCGACCAACAGTCATCGCTGTTAAGATCCGTATCCACACATCACACTATTATTCGATCCAACACGGAATTCCACATCTTATCACATAACCGTACCCGTGGATCGAATCACGTAATCCTGACTAGACTCACTAGAGTCATCCACCTGGTCATCCACGACCTCAGTCGCTCGTCGCAGCACAAGTTCCCATTTAAAGTTCACTTTTCCTGTCCATCAATTATAAATTAGGGTTCCAAAATCACACCCTAGGGTTCCGCCGAACCCAACTGTCTTCTGCAGTAAAATCCACAACTTGACCGACCCCGCGGTCCTGACATCGTATAGACGTCAAATCCAATCCAATCGTCAACTCAACGTGGGTTCCATCGTGGGTTCCACCACGAAGGTCATCGGCTAACTCTGATGCACCAACACCCCGTACACTAGCCAACACTACCAGGGTCCATATTTTAGACCATTACTCAACTGAGTTTCGCATTTCCATATCATTATTCAAATGGGGTTCCCTGAAACCGGCTGTGCCCAGTAGCACAACAATCCATCATCACATGACCGAACCGACGGTCCCACATTACCAGTTAATCACAAACAACCCCACTTGGGTCGAATCACGTTAACGCACGGCGTATCGGGCCAAACACACTCTATCCACTATTCAAACCCAAAAATATCTATCAGGTTGACAACGAAACTGAAGCCCAAAGAAACATCACACCCTCGACCTTTGCACACAAAAGAGCAAACCTGCTCTGATACCACTTGACACGACCCATCCCAATCCCCCCGAGATTACCATGGAATGTATCATGCTCCTGTCTGACAAGAGGTGTTAGACAAGGGATAACCTGTTGTCACTGCCCAAATGGGCTTCCAGAGTGCGTAAGGATCGATGGAGGAGGTGTGCGATGTCCGAGTCTCTGCTGCAGTCGCATCCGGAAATCAACCTAAAGGGCATTAAAAACAAAAGCTGTGAGTGGACGAAAATAAACAAGTCTGTTTAAAACATTTATAAGACATTTATGCCCCTCAGTAAAAACATATGCATGCACCAAAAACCAATAATCACATATTTATTTAGAAATAACCATTAGGGCCTTCGCCCGGAAACCATAAGCATAGTTTCAAATCCCAAAAGTCAATCCAAGAGTTATTTCATAAATCCAGTAATAAACATTTATTATTTTTCCATCTCCGGCATCCCCGATGCCTAGTGTCCCAGGCGCTTGACGTCCCCGACGTCATATCTCACGGTATTAAGCAACGCGTGCTGCCCGGGGTCTCACCAGGTCCATATTTCTGACATCCCCGATGCCTGACGTCCCCGACGTCAATCATAGCAATCCTGCTCCTGAGTCACTACACGGTCCGGCCGCTCCGTACAATGACCCCTTGCAGACAATGCACCGTGATTTACCCAGTGTCCCCGACACCTGGAGGAGACCAATATATATCCTCGTATCGAGATGGTTTTATGGAACACATTTTATTATTCATTTCCAAAGTATCACAAGGGCCCTGCCCCGAATTTCCATAAAACCGTCATAAGTCCAAATAGTTGATTATTAAATCCGAAATCATTTATTCAATTCCATTTTAGGGTCCCCGACCCAAAATCACATATATAAATCAACTGGGCCCCTGTCCCGATTTCATAAGTCAACTGGGCCCCTGGCCCGATTTCTTAAATCGACTGGGCCCCGGGCCCGATTTCTTAAATCAACTGGCCCCCCTGGCCTGAATTTACTTTATCAAATCTGTAACCGTTTCATGAAATCGTATCCAACCACAATTATGGAAATCAGTGCAAATCCAGAAAACTTCGATTTACGTGCAAACACGTAAATCACCTCGAAATGCGTTGAATCATATAAGTTCACTGATATCCAAAACAAATCATAAAATCACAATTATAACAATCATGAAACAGTTATGCATGCATCGAATTGATAAAACCAATGTCCACTCACAGACCGTTTAACCGTGCGCCTCGATACCTGTGCCATAGGCCTTCCCGGGCCACACCACTATCACCGGGACTCCCAATCCTGTCCAAATCACATTAGAGGGTTACTAACCTCTACATTAACATCATATTCAAGTCCCGTAATTTTCCCGAATTTTTAACTATTTTTAAACTGGATTAAAAACCTTCGGACATCCCGAACAATATCGAAACGGGGTCCGATTGACACGAAACCAACACTAAAATGTTCGTTACATTGCATAGGAAAAAAGTCACGTTGACCTCACCTCGAGATTCATGTCCACGGGCCGTCACGGGCCGTCGTGAGTAGCTGCGCGTGAAAGCCACGCGCCTGCTACAGTGACTGCTACAGTCATCGTCCTCGCCCGTTTCTCTGTAAATCGGGTCTGCAACCCGTGAGTTCAACCGGAACAATTACCCTTCAATTCAAGCTCGAATCCTTCCGTTTTTTATCCTAAAACATTTATTAACCAAATAATTTCAGTCCTGTGTCATTGATCAACCTCGACATGGATTAAATCGACCAATCCAAGCTCGAATAGCCGAACGGGTCGACGTTAGCAACTCACCCAACTCAAGCCCATTTTCAAATTAACTTCACAGGAAGTGTACTAGGCCCCAAACGAACCCAAAAGCACAACCACTTGAACAAGAGCTCACCTGGAAGTCGTCGTCCTCAACACTGCGTTTTCCCTGAAAACAGTGGCCACAGTCTCAGCTCAGCCGTGGCTGGTTCCCCCCGAAATTGATATGGCTGAGCTCCAGACACTCCGAGAAAGCTAAACCCGTCCTTGGTTTGGTCCAACAATGCTCAGAAATCAAACTCTGATTTTTCCCTCCAAGAAACCGAAATGGTTTCTCACGGTTTTCTTTCCAGTTCGACAGCCACACATGCTCAGAATGATCCTCACGACTCACTCACATTCCCTTTAATCCAATTCAGCCTTTAAAAGTACCCCAAAGCACCACTCAGTCCTCTGTGTAAAGTTCCCTGCACTGACCCGAAACCAATATAAAAACAGTGCCCATGTTCTGTGATCTGATGCCAACCCTCACCATGTGCATCCACACCACAAAGCTGCCCCAAATCAGTCCATCAATGCTAAACAATCCATGGAACAGATCGCACAAAACATCCAATTTCACAGCTGTTTCGATCAAACAGTGCCCCTGTGAAATTACCATTCTGCCCTTGTGCAGAAAATTACCAAAATGCCCCTCACGCATCCAGACCTGTAACTTGGTCATTCTGACTCCGATTGACGCGTGCAGCCTGTCCACGGACTCAGGGCATCGAGACCATCCTAACGGTCCTTGGCCCTCGGCCGTCGAACCTCCCGATCAAAAAGTCAACATTTTCCCCTATTTCGTCCAAATTACGAAAATGCCCTTGGGTTTCTGAACATCATAACTTTCACCACGAACGTCGGAATCGAACGTGCCACCTGTCTATGAACTCGTGACGTCCCAAACTACGCATGGTCATTGGTCAAAGTCCATTTGACCGTCCGAATTGAAAGTTAAAATTTTGCCCACGCCCAGGGGCAAAACGGTCATTTTGCACAATTCGTCCGAATTCATCCAACTAACCCCCGATTAGTCAATCTAAATCATAATTAAATAATATTAAATCCCAATATTCGGGACGGGTCGTTACACTATCCACTGGGCTCAATTCATCTCTCGAGCCACTCAACCAAGGACCTGGGCTATGTTTTGCACTGATGATCTTTTAAGATCTTAGCTACCACACAACTCCATACTAAGAATCATCAATGCAGTTTTCCTGATTATCACCATGGATCCAATTACCTACTTAAAGATGTTCCATATTCATCAATGTTCACAGCAAACCATACATCCATATCCAAGCAATTTACAGGAAACACAACTTAGGGAATCTTTCAGGCCAATAGCAAAACCACATTTCCTACTTTCCACAATTTATACTTACCCATCAAAGAGCACAATGGATTTGCCGGATTCCTGCAAAACCGATGACTTAGTCATCAATTGGAAAACAGTCAGGACTTATTTAATCTAGAAAGCGGGCCTCGCCTCATTGGTGCTGTGATTGCAGACACGGTTCCTAATCGTGGAGCAATAAAGAACATTCTGAAGAAAGCGTGGAGGAATTTTGGTGAGTCAAACATAATTTTTATTAAGGACAAAATTTTTTCAATCACCATTCAAGATGAGAGTATGGCTCACCGCATCATTGATGAAGGCCCCTGGTCGGTGATGGGCTGCTGTTTCTCCCCATTCACTGGCCTGAAAACCTTGCTATTGAGGAGATCCCACTACATTTCGTGACTTTCTGGGTTCAGGCGCATGGAATCCCTCTGAATTTACTTACTGAAGGAAATACGAAGGATATTGGGGAGACGTTGGGCACTGTAATCGCCATGGATCCACCTGAATGTGGTCGTGCTCGTGGTTTCTTACGGGTAAGATTTAAGCTCGATTCCATTAAGCCCCTGTTGATTGGTTTCTGACTGCCCCGATTAGAGGTCCCTGCAACCTGGGTCGAGTTTTGGCTGGAGCGTCTTTTAGATTTCTGTTTCAATTGTGGGCGGCTCAGACATTCGTCGAAGTTCTGCAACTTCCATTTTGCCCCCTCTATGAACCCAGACGTCGCAGCCTATGGTGAGTGGATGCGTGCTTGGCCAATTCGCAATCTTTACTCCCAAGAAAGGCTAACTGCACCCCGCGGCGTCCGCCGCCAACCAGGCACGGCCTGCATCTCCAGCTCTGGCATGACGGTTCTCTGCAACTCCCAAGTTGTTGCACGTGGTAATCGTGGAAAGGGGCGCGTCGAGGAGGGTCTGGAGATGGGCATATCTATCAAAATTTGGGATGACAAAAATTTCGACGGGGCCACCCTTGTACGATGCTTATCAGTCATTAACTCTGGATCTGCACCCTCTGTCTACTCAGATCAACTTTCACGCTAGAGTACCCTACTAGGAGCCACCTTCCCCTACAAGGACTTTCAACATCCCTTTTCTGATCACTTTTCCAGCTCTGAGCGACAGGACGAGACTGGTTTTCATCAGGGAAATGTCGTCCTTTTAGAGTAGAGCCCTCCTCCTAGATTGGGCCAGTGGGGTGGACTGGCCCAAGCCTTTTGTGGATTCCCTTGAATGAGCCAAGAAACAAGTAATCTGCTACCTACACTCTATAGGCCCATTTTTTACTCCCTTTTTGATGGCCCATTCACCCGTACCCAAACTCTCTGATGACTTGCCCGCCAACTGCAATTTGGATACTCGCACACCCCAATTCCCTCTGGGTCTTCAACCTGAACTCAATCCAACCATTTTTAATCTTTCATAACATCCCCGCCAATTTGGTCATCATGGATCAAACTCTCCCACCTGTTCCCAGCCCACTGCAATCCACACAATTTCAATTGCCCGTTCACACCCTCACTTCCATGGAACTGAAGAGGGACTATAAGCCTAAATAGGAAGGAAATCCCTCTACAGGGAAAAAATTTGTCAGGACCCGTCCCAATCCCCCCCCCCCCCCCCCCCCCCCCCCCCCCCCGGATTAACGTGGGACGAACCTGATCGCATCTGACACGAAGTGTCAGACAAAGGAATTTCCAATCTTAGCCCTCGGGCCATCAGAGTACGCTAGGATCCGGAGGAGGTACGTGATATCTTGGTCTTTGTTACAGTCCGCATCCGCTGTCAACCTGAAGGGCAGTCAGAACATTTAAAAGCTGTGAGTGGAAAAAACAAAGAGTTTATAAAAACATTTTAACGAAGACATTTGTACCCTTCACTAAAAAGTATGCATGCGTTAAAAAACCATTTAATCCAAAAGAACCATATGTGGGAACTAAGCCTAATACCATAACCGAAAGAACCATAAAGAACCAACCATATGGGCCACTGCCCAAATCCATACGGGACTCAGCCCAAAACCTGTATTCATCACACATCATATATCATATATCATATATCATATATACATATAATTCACACAACTAATCCTGTCACGGTTTCCAAAGCTACGCGCGTGCTACTCGGGGTCTCAAACCCAAGTCTCTCAGAGTCCAAGGTCAATGTCCGTAGACCAATGACTAGCCCTGAGGTTACGATCCAAGCCTTCCTGAGAGTAAGGCACCCAACGGGAGTGACTCCTCTCAGTCAGTGCTCCGTGACTACTCCGTGGTCCACCTAGACCAACGACCCTCCCCGGAGGAGACATACAAGTAAAGAAAGGTATATGAATATATATATGTATATATACATATAAATATAGAAAACATCCTTAAAACCTTTCAAAGGATTCATTCCATTCATATACATATAGAAAACGTCCTTAGAATCTTTCAAGGGTTCATGCCCGGTTCCCATAAACCGTCATGAACTTGGAAATCCATTTAGGGTCCCCGACCTGGAATCATCAATGTAAAGTAACTGGGTCTCCTGCCCGAATATATGACTCAGCTGGGCATCGTGCCCGATATCCCAGGGTCAGTCACGACTTCGATCGTAGTGATGTGTGCAACCATCCATCCAGGACCGCCCTCAATCCTGGTATGTCACCGTGAACGTATCAACCGACGCGACCACCACAAGATCATGGTGCACTCATCACCGATCGATATCCTGAACCGTCAGCACTTCGAAGTCGAGCCTCCATTGGCTGCCCGACCACAGACCGTGCGTCTTAACCTCTCCGGAAGGAACACATCCCAGTCTGGAGGCCAGCGTCGTATCATTTGTCGTCGTGCACATAACACTCGCTGCGACCACGATTCAGACCCGTAGGCCATCAATAGCGTCATACGCCTGAAACAAAACCAAATGGGTCTCATACCCGAGTTTATCCTTTTGGAAATCCAAATCCATTTCATTTAAACCAATAAGGAAATACAAACCCGTATCGGCACTGTATAGGGCCGAAACCTCGAAATACGTGCCAATACGTAACCACATCCAAATGCACTCATGTCATCACAAAACATGTATTAAAACATATAATAAACATTTATGCATGCACCAATTTAGAAAACAAGGTCCACTCACAGACCGTCTGAGCTGCCGCCTTGATACGCGTGCCATCCGGCTCTCCCAAGCCAATCACCGTCACCGGGACTCCCAAACCTGTCCAAATTGTAATAGAAGGTTACTAACTACTTAAATAACCTCCCACTAAAGCCCCGTAATTTTATGGAATTTTTAACTATTTTTAATCACGATCCTAAACCTTCAGACACTATGAAACCTATCGAAACGATGTTTGATCGACACGAAACCAGTCCTAAAATGTTCGTTACATCGAATAGATGATTTCACATGTTGAAAGTTTCCCCATCGGACCCACCATGCACCCCCATGCGCTGCTGCAAACGGTAGCGCGTGAAGCCCACGCGCGGTGAACATTGGCATCCCCTACCTCAGTCGAACCCGGTTCTTTGGTTCAGACCAGTTCGACCGAACTGGTGAACTGACCCAGCCGGTTCTCACAGTTTTCTCACCCATTTTCATTCCTATTTCAACCTATGTTATCCTCGCATTCCCAGCAACCATTTTATGAATTTAAAACCAAGAAAACTAAACTTAAAATTCACCAAAGGACGATGAACAGTAACCACGGCCTTCCTCCTCTGTTTCCAGCCGTCCCAGACATCCATTTCCATTAAAATCGATCCCAAACAAGTCGTCCTTGTCCCTAGGCCATAATAGAATCAAAAAGGGGTTCAAAACGATAACTAAAACTCGATTTCCAAATTTGAACTTTCACTGGTTCATGGCCAACCTTACCTCCGTCGTGGGCCGCCGTTCCCGTCGTCCTTCAGCCTCTCAGTTCACTCTCTCACGGTCACACACGAGCACTCTGGATGATTATGGTCGTGAGGTGTGGTGAGTCGTGTGGGTTGTGTTTGAGGGTTGAATGGAAAATGGATGATCGGGTTGTGAGAGAACAGAGAAGAGATGATGAAGTTTGATGAAGAAGGGAAATGAATGGACGGTGGAGATTGAGAGGGGTGATGAGATGAAGGGTCAAGATTACAAGATGAGTTAAGTGGAAATTATAAAATAATTAAAATATTATTATTTAATTCTAATCTCACCAATCAATGTGAGATCCATTTTTTAGGGATAATAACCAATTGGATGAGTGAAACTTGTCACTCATCCATGGATCCCACACTAAAAGTCAACCAATCAGATATTGCCAAGTCATCTTCGCCTTGTAATGCGCACATAGTGAAATCGAACTTCTGTGACCCATAACTCTCCTGTTCAAAGTCCGATTTTAGCGTGTCGTATGTCTATGGATTCGTATCGACCTGATCTACGTAACGGTCCTTGGCCCTCGGCCATCAGACCTCCCAATCCAATAGTCAACTATTTGCCCCATTTAAACCAAATTACCAAAGTACCCTTGAACTTTTGAACGTCATAACTTCTTACTCGAATGTCGGAATTGAACGTGCCACCTGTCTATGAACTCGTGACGTCTCGAACTACGTCACAGTCATCGGCCAAAGTCCATTTGACCGCCTTAACAAAAGGTCAAAGTTTTGCCCACGCCTAGGGCAAAACGGTATTTTTGCATCATTTGTCCGATTTCGCCCAACTAATCACCGATTAACCTCACTTATCAGGATTAGTCACTAATCTAATCCCGGAATTTTGGGACGGGTCATTACATAATTTAAGCTTTGTTCCCTAAGCCCAATTGAGTTTGTCCAAAGCAAAAACAGGTGGGAAAGAAAACAAAATCTAAACACAAGTGGGGGCTAGTGGTTCAGGAAAGACTGATGTTTTGGACTGTGCTGGATTTAATGCTGGTGCTCTAGTGGATGTTCCCGTTTTTTCAAGTTCTCTTGAAACATACCAGGGGGATAAGGACCCTCATGGCTGCCAACCAGGTTTGGTGGTCGAGAAGAAATGATGTTCTTGAGCTGGAACTGTCAAGGACTTGGTGGGGACTTGACATGAAAAAACCTTCGGAGCTTAATCCGAAATTATGATCCTTCTGTTATTTTTCTTATGGAAACAAAGATGAAGTTTAGTAGGTTTCAAAGCTATTTTAAAGATCTGAATTGTGTTGGTCATCACTTTGTTGAGCCTATTGGTAGCGCTGGTGGTTTATGATTACTTTGGAATGAAACTGTTGATCTTTCTATTTATTCCTCGTCTAAATTTCTGATTGATACCTTGGTTACAGATAATAGCACTGGAAAGATTTATCATTTGTCTTGGATTTATGGTTCCCCCTACCGAGAGGAGAAAGATGCAATGTGGAAAAATTTGGGCACTATGGTCTCTGCCTCTGATCTTCCTTGGCTATGTGCTGGGGATTTCAATGATTATTTGTGGGCGCATGAAAAATGTAGGGGTCGTCCAGATTCGATTTCCAGAAAACGTTATTTACAGGACTTTATGAATTTGCACAGCCTTATTGATCTGGGATTTCAGGGGCAAGCTTTTACCTGGAAAGGCATCCAAGGTGATGGTTTTATGGTCCAGGAAAGACTGGATCGTGGACTGGTCAATGAACAATGGCAAATTACTTGGCCATGCTCAATTGCCACCAATCTTCCAATACTAGGCTTTGATTACTACCCCGTTCTTATTGATCAACACCCTAGAGGGCGGAAAACTGAACGTTTATTCCGTTTCTAGTCCTTTTGGATTGATGACCCCGAGTGTGGGGAATTCATCGACCCTGTTTTGGAAATTTCCTACCCCTCGTACTGGTTGCTTATGGGATAGTAAGCTGGATAATTGTTGTCGCAAGCTCACATCCTGGAGTCGCGAGAAATACCCAAATAACAGGAAACAGATTGATAAAATGATAAGCAAATTGGGCTGTCTCCAACGAAATTGGGAGGACAATGCGGCTTCTATTGATACTTTGAAAGGGGAAATTACCTCTGTCTGGTTCTTAGAGGAGAAATATTGGATGCAACGTTCCCGTATCAAGTGGTTATGTTCTGGTGACCGTAACACGGCTTTTTTCCACCAATCAACCATTCACCGGCGCCGTCAGTATCGACTTTTGAGAATCCATACTGTGGGGGACGCTTGGGCGACTTCCGATGACTCGGTCAGGTCTGCTGTGGATAATTATTTCATGGATATTTTCACTTCTAATGGAGACCGCGATTGGGGTGATATTCTGAACTTCATCACCCCCTCCATTGGTGTCCAACACAATCTGGATCTCAACCGCCCTGTCTCTTTGAAGGAAATTCATAATGCTACCTTTCAAATGAGGGCTTTGAATGCTCCTGGCCCCAACGACTTCTGTGGTATTATCTATCAAACTTATTGGAACTCTATTCATGATGACTTGCTGGTTATTGTCAATAAGGTTTTTGCAGGTGAAATTTCTCTGGAGTCTTTGAACTCTTCCCATATTGCTCTTATCCCAAAAGTCCTAAATCCGGAAGCTGTTACCCAATTCCGTCCTATTGCACTCTGCAATTATTCATACAAGATCATTGCAAAAGTTATCGCTAATCGCCAGAAATGCCTCCTCCCTAGCATCATCTCCCCCTAGCAGAGTGCTTTTATATCTGGGAGACAAATTCAAGATAACATTGTGGTAGCTTACGAAGCCTTCCATGTCCTCAAACTTTGGAAGACTATAAATATTTATGAGATTGGTATCAAGCTAGATATGAACAAGGCCTATGACCTCATAGAATGGGATTTTCTTTGGGAGCTTATGCTAAAAATGGGTTTCTGCTCCTCTTGGGTTAATTTGGTTATGCGGTGTGTTTCCTCTGTGAGTTTCTCAGTTCTTATTAATGAACAACCTGGAAGGAGTTTCTCCTCATCTCATGGCATCCAGCAGGGGGATCCGCTTTCTCCTTACCTATTTATCATTGTGTGCGACGTCCTGTCTCAGATATTCAACCATGCTGTTCTTGCGGGTGTGCTCGAGGGAATCAGGTTCAGCCCGGAGGGGCCTATCCTCTCCCATCTCTTATTTGTTGATGATGCTCTGCTATTTATGAAGGCTACCATGAACAATTTTACTGTTGTTGAAAAGCTATTGAATGTCTACTGCCATGCCTCAGGTCAAATGGTAAACTACAACAAGTCTAATATGTTTTTCAGCCCTAATACTCCCCAATCTTTAAGGGTAGAGCTTAATACCATCCTTGACATGGAAATTACTAATAATCCCGGTATGTATCTCGGCCTTCCTACTCTCTGGGGTCGATCAAAGAAGGAGGCCATGTTGTCTGTCCAAGAGAGGATTGGACGGAAAATCCAGGGCTGGAAGAATAAGTTCTCTCACATGCGGGCAAGGAAGTGCTCATTAAAGTGGTTTCCCAGGCTATTCCCACTTATCCTATGGCAGTTTTTAAGTTTCCGAAGTCAGTTTGTCAGGCTATTGATTCTGATTTAGCAAATTTCTGGTGGGGTCAGTCGGGGGACCGCAATAAGATTCACTGGTACAGTTGGGCTGAGCTGGGCCTTCCAAAGGCTGAGGGTGGTATGGGCTTTCGGAATCTTGAGGATTTCAACCTTGCTCTTCTAGACAAGCAGTGTTGGAGGCTTATCCGTGAGCCGAACTCCTTTTGGGCTCAACTACTTAAGAGCAGATATTTCCCCAATGGTAATTTTCGGAAGGCTGGCAGAGGCAGCCCTGCTTCTTGGGCTTAGACAAGTTTATTGGAAGGAAGGAGAATCATTCTTGAGGGCTCCCAATGGAAGGTTCTGAATGGAGCTGATACTAAGATTTGGACTGATCGTTGGTTTCTAGGAACATCAGATGGTTTGCTTATCCTCTCATCTCCTGCCTTGATTTGCCCTTCCTAACCTATGTCTGACCTCATTGATCCCGTTACCCACTCTTGGAACCTCAAGATCATCGAGCCTCTGATTTCTACTTCCGATTGTAAGTCCATTATTTCTATCCCTTTGGGAAGCCTTGAAGACGATGACCATCTCATCTGGCCCTATTGCAAACTAGGTAACTACAGTGTCAAGTCTGGTTATTTTTGGCTTAGAGAAAACCCCTCTCCACAGTGTTCCCCTGCGCTATCTAGGGCTTCCAGTTCAAATATTTTCTTGGATGCTCTATGGATTTTCATCTGGAAACTCAAGGCAAACCCGCGGGTCATCAATTTTATGTGGAGAACCTTGCGGAATTGCCTCCCTACTTGGGAAAATCTATTCCGACGACACCTGGGACATGGCTAGTTGTGCCCTATTTGCGAATCATTTCCTGAAACTACTGAACATTTATTCCTATGCTGCCCCGGAGTGATTGGTATTTGGTTTGGAGGCCTTCTTAACTACCAGATTGATGTTATGCAAGTGACCTCCTTTGAATGCTGGATGAACTCCATTTTTTCTCATTCGGTGGGTTTTGGGGGTGATCAGAATTGGATGGCTTCTATTATTGCTTTTACTTGCTGGGAAATCTGGAAGCACCGGTGTAAGTATCTTTTTGAGGGCCAATCCTTCAATCCCAAGAGAATCATTAATGTAATCTCCAGGTATGTCTCTGAGTTCTGGTCCCACTTTACTACGCCTCGCCCTTCTCTTGGCACTCCAAACATTCCCCAGGTAGGCCCTAGTTCCTAGACTCCCCCCACGGACTCGACCTTAAAGATCAACTGTGATGCCTCTTGGGTGGGCCCGGATGCTCCTGCTGGGCTTGGGGCAATTATCTACAATTCGGAGGGTGTTTTTTGTGGGGCTATCTGTGAGTCAAAGTGCTCTAGAACCGCACTAATTGCCGAGGCTTGGGCCATCCTCTCTGGAGTCACCTTTTCCCGAGACCGGGGGTTCCGGGATGTCATTGTGGAGTCGAACTCTCAAACTCTGATCACGTGTATTTCTGGAAGTATTGATCGTGGAAACTGGGAAGTTTTCCCCATCCTATCTCAGCTCCGGTCACAGCGGGCCCATTTTGAGCATATCCATTTCAGGTGATCTCACCGGAGTACAAACAAGGTAGCTGATACCATAGCCACTCAAGCTCGACAGAGAATGTGCAGGGAAGTCTAGATTGACCGTCCTCCATCCTTTTTAGTGCTTGTTTTAAACAATGATGGACTTCCATTTCCCCCTAGTTGAGTTTTCATTTTTGTTGGGGATAGGTGTGGACGTTTTATGGTATGTCATGCATCTTTACTCCGATCCCCTTTCCAAGTTTTTCCCGTTCTGTTCTCTCTTTCCAGGTTATCTTTGTAATTGTTTCTGTTTTGCTTTCACTTTTCGTGAATGAAATTTTATTTCTTGATCCAAAAAAAAAAGCAAGCACTTGCTCAACTCTTGCTTTGCAATTTGAAATGGCTACAAATGTATCGACATATATGCTCTGCTCTTTGCAATTTAACCCTAACAAATTGCAAAACAATTGCAAAACAACTATGCTAATTTACTGGTGCTTTGTAAAAGTTTTTTTTTTCTTTATTTAATTTTTTTGTTTTCAAAACAATTGCAAAAAATATTCTTATATTTATCCTATAAATATATTTATAATTCATAGATATCTTCTTACCTATTCTTCATTTTACCCAATTTTATTCTAAATTTTTACTCAATATTTTTCACATTCATTTTGTGAATAGAATGTATACATGTTAGTGAAGATACATGTTGCAACCAATATGCTAATGTTTTTTGGACCAATATTTCTAACAAATTATACGAGGTTAATGAAGGCATCGAACCACCTTTCAATGGAAGAAATTTTGAAAGTTATAATAGTCGATGGAAGAAGCACATCTTGCCAAGCGTGAACAAATGAAATATAGTCGTGCAAACCTCCAACATAAGATACAGTAGTGGCAATAATCTCTCTACCAAGTTAGTATTTTCATTATCTTTGAATATTAATTTATTATGTAAGCGATGTTTTGTTATATTTTGTTAATTTTTTTTTCATAGCAATGACAAGCGGAGGAAATATTTATAGCAAGTGAATAACGTTTTTTTTTTTCAAATTTCACCATTGTTGGGAAATTTGTTAAGATTTGGCGATATTTCAAACTCCAACAGAAGAAGCATTTGTTGATACACCGGTGTAGTTGCCCTTTAATTTAAATGATGATGTCAAAAATTCTCCTACATCAGAGGTAAATCCGTCTTCGAGTCAACCATCAATTTCTAGGCCTATGGGAAGAAACAAGGCAAAAAGAATGAGGTAAAAGGGAAAAGAAAATGAGACTAGCCTATTGAGACGAGATCTTGTGGCTGCCTTGCAGGAATTGGCGGAACAAAGTGCCGAGTTAGAACAAGAGAAGAAGGTGAGGTACGAGGGAACGCCCCAACTTCAACAAGCTGAGTTAGATGATAGGATTATGGCTAGGAATACTACAGACATGACTCCACTAACTAAGGAGTATTTTGATGGAAAAAAGAAGGAAATTTGCCACTGATCTTGATCATGTGAGTTGTTTCCAAATTCTGATTCAACATCTGACTACAATCCTACAATGAGGGGAGATGATTACGATTTTGGCTTGTAGTAATTATGTTTAAGTTGTTGGAAGTTAGTTTTTATGCATAAGTGATTCTATTTAAATTTCTTATACTTAAGTTATTGTATTTAAATTTCTATCTTTCTTTAAGTTATTTCCTTTTAGATTAATAATAAAAATATTTTTCAATTGTTTAAATACTTAATCAATTCAAATATTACTATTCAAATTTTGCAACACTTAATGTGGGATTAGTAAGAGATAGTAAGTATTGAGAATTAATCGGGTGTTTACACGTGGTAAATTATTTTATCAATATCTTAATAATTTTATTATTTTAAAATAATAAATAATAAATATGAATTTAACGAGCCGATACGTGACCAAAAAAAAGCTTATGCGAAATATTTTTATTTTGTCATATATCTGAAAAATAGTTAAAATATAAATTTAGTGCATTTATTAATTCATTACACTCAAAGCTATATTAAAAAAATTATAAAATATTAAATGAAATATAGTATAGCCCTCAACTACTAAAGATGGTAAAATATACCCCTACATTATTCATTAAAAAAATTAAATTTTGGAGGGCTAAATTTTTATTTAGGTAGCCTTTTAAGAGAACATTACTAGAGATGACCTTAGGTTTTTGTCAGCAGTTGATGTAAATGAGTACTAAGTCTCATAATGAAGTTCTCATAAGTTAAAAGTTGTAAAATCATTAAAAATAAAAAAGTAGAAATTATTTTTAAGTAATTTTTCCTTGGTCCCTTTTTCACTGGGTCGATCTGCGGCCTTCCCCTTAACATAATCAGTGCAATGTCTTACTTTGATGAGATACCAGAAATATCTCTCAAAAAATATGCATTTTTCGATATTATGCACATAGAATTCGTGGTAGGCACACCATTTTGTCTTATCAACTTTCTCCTAATTGTTCTCGCCCTTGACTCGTTCTAGCTTCTTTGTACCAAAGCTTGTCCTTTATTTCGTTATGAATCTGATGGACCAGCAAAAATAATTAAAAATTGGCTTTTCCCAATGTTGGAGTTTGGGAGGTTTGATTCGCCTTGTGTTTTTTAGACTTTCCACGCGGAAATTTGCTAAAGGTTTCATCCTTGTTGAAGGCTTTCTCGCTCGCTCCATCATGATCCTGTGCATGGGTAGTGTTCTTCTCATCCTCCCAGCACGCTTGCCGCTATGCCAGAGAGAGCATCTTGGTGAGATTCCGTGCATTTCCCACCACTATGTCACCATAGAGTTGACTATCTCGGGGTAGCTCTTGATTGAAAGCCATTGCAGCAACAAGGTCGCTACATCCAACAATCTGAGACTTTTATCTTTTTAAGATGGGGAAGAGATGATCATCTTTCTCTTCGACCATACGAAGTTGTGAGTACTCATTCACAAATGCTGGGCCCAACTTTTTAAAATAAGTGATTGATCTCTGAGGGAGATGATTGAACCATGTCATGGTTTGGACTTGTAGTAAGGCTTGAAACACTTTGTACATAAGTGTATCGTTGTGTCTATGGGGAATCATGACTCCTCGATAATAACCAATATGCGTTATTGGGCCAGAATTTCCTTTGAACTGATTAAAGTTTAGAGTTGCAAACCTTTGAGGGAATGACTCCTTCTCAATGTCTCTCACAAAGGGTGAGGGCGATTAAATTTGGAGACGTAGATCGTCCTCCAGATCGCCATCACTTTGGACGCGGTGATAGGACCCGTCCCAATCCCCCTGGATTATCGTGGTACGTGCATGCTCTCGTCTGACATCGCGTGTCAGACCAGGGATAAACTCGTCACCTACTCAGGGTCCATCATAGTACACTAGGATCGGCGGTGACATGTGATGTCTCGATCTCTGCTACAGCCCACTTCCGCTACCAATCTAAAGGGTATTAAAACCATTCAAAGCTGTAAGTGGACAAAACAACAGTTTATTAAAAATCATTTATATCAAAAAGACATTTATACCATTCATGTAAAAGCATGCATGCATCATAAAAAAGTTATTTCAAATACTTTATCGGAAGCAAGACGTATTGCTTCCCAAAAAAAAAAACAGTGAAAAATGCTTCTCAATCGAAGCCATCATCTCAGTAGGGTCTCAGCCCAAAAACCAAATCAAGCAAACCAGAACGGAACCTCGACCCAATTCATCGAACACGTGGGAACACATCTCATGGGAACTCATCCCAATGTCAGTCACGATTCTAATCCTAGAACATGTGCATATAACTTAGGACCACTCACAATCCTAGCATGTCGCTGTGAACACATCACTTGCCACGACCATCTCTAGATCATCGCGAACACATCGCTGATCGATCTCAGAGGATACCATCAGCACTCTCAAGTCAAGAATCCCTCGGTCATTGCTTCTCGCGGCTGCATGACAACAGGCAGTGTATCGTGACCTCTCCAGAAGGAACACATCTGCAGCCCTGAGGCGAGCATCACCATCACCAATAGGGCCTCAAGTACGGAACCTCACCAAATGGGTCACAGCCCAAAAACCAGTGTCCTACGACACTTCACATACCAGGATTCCTCGAATCCTATCAAATCCACAACTAGGTCTCATGCTTGAAATGACAGGACCCGCCCCGATCCTCTCTGGGACCACATGGGGACGTGCCCTGCTCCCGTCTGACACCCAAAATACTGTTCAAATTTTAGCCTTAAACGTTTAAATGCATAAAAACCAAAATTAAAGTTTTACATCAAATCCGAAATAACAGATGTCAGACAAGGGATGAAATCCAAACTACAAGTTGCGAGCACGACTCTAACATAAACCTGCGGGTACACCACCCAACAGGGGTTCAGGTACGCATAAGTGGATCTATGCCTCAGCCTCAGGTTCCTCCTCTACCTCATTAGCACGACCTGGAGGGGTTACCAAAACAATAAGGGTGAGTGCGCCGAAACTCAAGTTTATAAAATCGTTTAGTAAGTAAAACATATAATTTACCCCTCCGTTTTCCAAACATGCATGCAGCATTATTTAAAATAATTAATCATATAATATGAACCATAATGCATGTAATAAAACCATAAACATAATTTTAGCCACTGCACTATACACTCCAATCCCGACATCCCCGATGTCTGACGTCCCTGACGTCTAATAAGGTCACAATCACAAGGCTACGCGTACCACTCGGGTCTCAATTCCGAGTTCAATCCCCAAACCCCGTTCGGGTACAGCATCCCCGATGCTTAGCGTCATAGATGCTGGACGTTCTATACGTCCGTGACCACTCCGGGGTACCCCATCCGGAGGAGACAGTATCATAAGAATGCATCTATACAGTGCAGTATTAAATACATTTTATTGATATCCACATGCAAAACATATATGTATACATAGGTAAAATCCGAACCGATCGTTACGTTTCATCAGACGGGTCTCATGCCCAAATACCGTGAAACGTGCCATAACCGAAATTTCAATATCATCAAAACCATATCTTGATTCTAGCATGTGAACATATAAGTAAATCAGAAAACATTTAAGCATGCAAGGGTTTAATGAAATCGGGCCCACTCACAGTACGATCCCGCGGTGAACCTGCGCGTACGAACTTCTACCGGGATTATCGTACAATTTCTGTCAGTCCAAATCACATGTAAGGGTCACTACAAGTCTTAAACGTTTAACCAAAAATTTCGAAATAGAAACCGGCTCGGGGAACCCGTCAACACGTTTTCCGAGATAACCGGCCCTAAACTGACCCATCAAAACTATCTCAGATCAACATGGTTAATTCACCAAAAATGTTCAGAATGAAGAGAGGAACAAAATTCATGTTAATCGTGATCGGAGATAAGGTCCAACGCGCCCTCACGCGCTGCCCAAAGTGGCTGCGCGTGAAAGTCACGCGCCTGACACTGTAGCTACAGTGTCACCACCTTCACCCGTTTGTCTGTAATACGGGCCTGCCACCCGCGGCTTGAACCGGTTGATTACCCATCAATTCCTACTCGATTTCAATCCAATTTGATCCTAACATGTTTATTATCCTTCCTATTTAAGTTCTATGACACTAATTTGCCTCGACAAGTCCTTTAACTAGCCATTCGACCCGTGATCAACAAAACAGGTTGATCACCAGAACTTCCTGGTTCCTAATTCAAACTTCAATTAACTTCACAGGAAGTATAATAGGATCAAAACGAACTAATATGAACGATCAATTGGGTCTGAGAGTACCTGAAGATTGTCGTCCCAAGCTCTGCAACTCCTCTGAAGACGGCAGCCTCCGTCCCAGATCAACCGTGGCTGATGGCCTTAGCTTTCGATGTGGTTGAGTTCCAAACACTCCCAGAAGACTAAACCAGGCCTTGGTTTGGTCCAACAGTCACCAGAAATCAAAACCCGATTTTCCCTCCAATTTTGCCCGAAATGGTTTCTCTGGTTTTCTTCACATGTTCTCAGTTCCTTCAGCATCAGAGTGATGCTTGCCCATGTTCTAATCAGTTTTAAATAACCTCAGCCGTCCCAGAGGCTCGTGGAAGTCCAATTTGTCCACTGAAAATTGTTCCCCGAAAAGCTTCGATCTTGAAATTAAAAATTGTGGCTTTGCTGGATGTATCCAGCCATGTGCTAATGCCTAAAGGGTTTAAACAAATCCCAGCTTTCCAACTCACACACTGATTAATCAATTGGGGCACAGAACCACCGCACATGGTGGTGCTGTCCACGGTTCCCCCGCGGTTGCTACAGTGACCAGGGCAAAAATACCAAAATGCCCCTGGTTCAAATAATTACCAAACTGCCCCTTACTTTCTTGACCCGTAACTCAGCCATACGAAGTCCGATTTCGGTGTGCCGCCTGTCTACGGACTCAAGACATCGAGACCTACCTAACGGTCCTTGAGTCATGTGAAAATTAGTTGCCAAACTAAAAGTCAACATTTCCGCCCGTGAAGTCCAAATTACGGTAATGCCCCTGAACTTCCAATAGTCATAACTTTTTCCCTGATCGTCCGAATTGGACGTGCCACCTGTCTATGGACTCGTTACGTCCCGAACTACGTCACGGTCACTGGTTAAAGTCCATTTGACCCACCAATCAAAAAGTCAATAATTTGGTCATACCATTCACAAGGGTAAAAACGTCAATTCAAATATCAAATTACACTATTAAAATCCTCGAATTTCCGGAGTGTTACACGAAATTTCTTGCATAAAACTCATAACTGGGTCACAGCCCGACTTATCTCACGTTTGACTATACTCTAAGTCAAATCTCAAATCAATTGGGTCATATGCTCGATAGATATTTCGAAACCTGAAAACCAGTTCTCATTTCCAAAACACTTTCAAATCATCGTACTACTGGGACTCGTGCCCAAATCTCGATTTCACGCCTCTCCGTGCAACCTTCGGAATCACACAAAACACAAGCACGTAGTACACTCGGCTGAAGCCCAAACATCATATAAAATAGAAATCTCAAACTACGTGCAATAACGCATTTTCCTCCGAAAATGCCAAACAATTCATATTTAAATCATATGCACTCATGTCATCTCAAAACATGTTCATAAACACATATAAAACAATTATGTATGCATTATATTCATAAAACAAATTCCACTCACAGACCGTCTATGATGCGCCTCAATACGCGTGCCATAAGCCTCTCTAGGCTAATCCGACCTCTCCGGATCATCCAGACCTGTCCAAAACATACTCAAAGGTCGCTAACAACCAAGAAAAGTCCATAATAAGAACCCCCAACATTCCCGAAAATGTCAACGTGTCCCAGACATGCTTCCTTAGGCTTTAAACCTCAAATTGACCAACCAAACGATTTTTGATCGACTCGAAACCACCACCATTGGATTTGTATCTTCGAACTCTTAAAAATGGCTCTAGTCCCACCTCAAAATACATGCCCACGCACCCCACGCGCTGGTCAAAGTGGCTGGTCAACGTTGACCAAAAATTCAATGCTGACGTCAATAGTGAACAATAAAGTCAACGGAGGACGTCATTGCTGACGTCAGCAGTGGCGTCATATGAAATCTGACATCTGACACGTGTCAGTCTGGTGTCATCGATGATGTCATCATCATCCCTAACCTCTGTTCGGGTCGGCCTAGTTTACTATTCCTGGTCACGCAGACCCGCGAACCCGACCCAACTTTTTCTTCCAACTCCGACCACCTTTTTCAAAGATGTTGCTTCCAGTGTGATCGTCCAATCCTCCCCAGTCGATCTATGGGTTCAAAAACGTTTAAAACTGGTTAGGGATTACCTATTTGATCATGATTCTCACGGTCCAGTTTTCAGGCCTCCGTCTAGGCTGCTCCGCCATCCTCAACCTCTGTTCTTGATACCAAAAGACTCGTACAACCATCCAAAGCACAATCCAATCATTTGAAATGACCCAACAATCCTCTAAACCCAACTTCAAAAATTGACCCATGTAACGGTTTCGGGTTTTACCTAGCCGTGGTTCCTCCGCTATGCCTCGTCGTCCCTCTGTCGTCCGTCTAACTCAGTCTCTCACTCACAGTCACTCAGTCATCACAGAAGAGGATGAGAAGGGGTGGAGGTGTTTCGGGTTGCACGGGTTTGGGGGGTTTCGAGTTTGGTTGGTCGAATGAAACAAATGAGGATGAAAGGGGTGGGTGCATGTATCTGTGTTAGGTGAGCAATGGATGAATGACACTTGTCACTCATCCATTAGGCCTGTTCAAAATATTTGGGGCCCACAACAGGACAAATGCCACTCATCTCGTAAAACGTGCAATAGTTTCACAGACTTTCCGTGACCCATATTTTTCCCGTCAAATGTCCGATTTCGACGTACCGCATGTCTACAGATTCGTATCGACTCGATCTACATAACGGTCCTCAGTCCTTGTGCATTGGACCTCCCAGGTTAAAAGTCAAATTTTTGCCTTTGTTCAGGGGCAAAATCATAATTTTGTCCTGAACGTCTGATGATCCTCGACTAATCTCTAATTAGCCTCGCTAATCCTCAATTTAATCTTAATTAATCCCAAAAATTTGGGACGTGGCGTTACACGCGGAGGAGTCGATCCAACATCCTTTGGACATCACCAACCTGTAGCACGCCTCGTTAAGGTGGTCAACCATTACGCACTGACTGTCAGTGACCTCCTAGAGTACTGGCTTTTGATTTTTGAGAACGTGTGGGTGAATATGTCTCGTCCCCTTCCCCGTTTTGATGGTTAGCACGCCGTGGAGTATTTAGGGAAGCCATGTGTTGCCTCCTACTCCCATGCAAGTATTCAACTCGCAATGATGTCCCTACTCGGTTTCCAAGCTGCTCATGTACTGATGGCCTTGATAATTGAAGGCTTTTTGTTACGCGAATGTGAATTTCTTTTCTGGAGTCACTCAGCGAAGTGTCACGAGATATTGCTCGGCATCATATTATTTCTTTACTTGGGCGCCTTGGAACATCCTCTTGCCTTCCACGTGAGGTGGAGTGTCTCTCAGGCTCTTGAGGTGTTAGTTCTGCTAAGAGCCGTTGTAGAAGCTCTGACTGTATTTAAACTTGGTTGCTTAATTTTTCGACTTGTTGAGACAAGTTTTCCTGAGGGGGTTGGTGTCGAGGTGTTCGTGACTAGCACGTATCACATCGATACCTACGCCATAAGAGTTGTTGATCTGTATCAAGTCCAGCTTGTGCTCGATTTTACCCTAACATGACATGGCGCCCATCTAGGAAATCCCCATAGACCCCTGTTTGCATAGTGTTGACTCTACTTTGGTGCTTCTCCCAACAATCGCCCATCAATTTGTTGAAAAGTTGCAGCGCCTTCTCCTAATGCAGATGTTGGTGTTGTTGGAATAGGTAAAGTTCCAAATCCAAAAGTTGGAATCAGTCCCTATGTCTCCATGGGCTCCTCAATAATCACATGTCGAGTATGACTTTGGTGTTCTTCTGGAGTCATAATGTGCGATCCATTCCCAAATTGAGATGTGGAAGCTAAAACATCATCCTTAGCTGATTGAACGGATTGGCGAGCCCTAATCATGTTGAGTGCAAGGATTGAACGAAGATTCCATGACAGACGATGAACAACGTTCAAGAACTTTGAACAGTGTCGATGAACGATGGATAAAGTATGATGAACGATGAACATAGTTGATGAACGTTGAAGAATGATGAACAAATGTGAGAGCTCCTTTTGGGTATTTCTCAATTCGGCTATCAATGAAAGCACCAATTGTTGAAGCAGAAATCGTTCTCGCTTGGAAAAGTCTTCCCTGCAAACAAGAAACAAAAGACAAATCGAAGTTAAGGTTGAAGCTTCAGAGGATTGTTCAACGAACAGCGCTCTGATGCTCAAATTAGCTCTGAGAGAGGAATAGAAAATACTTCACGAAAAAAACAAATGACCTTGAGAATGAAATGAGTTCCGCTATTTATAGGGAAGCCTTGAGAGTCTCAGAGCGTTCTAATTGGTCGGTTGAATTTTTAATTAATAAATAAAATATTTTTGAATAAATATATTATTTAATAATTATAATAATTGTTCATTATGATGATAGTTATAACAATTTAAACAGGGTTAGTTTAATAATAATTCAAAAATAAATAAATAAAAATATTAACTCTTAACTTAATGAAATATAATGTTTCAATAGATTAATGCAAGGCTGTAGACAGTAAAATTAATGAAATGCGGCAAAATAAGTAGAATGTAAATGTATAAACTCTCGCAATCCATGTATTAAAAATATAAAAAGGGTAAATAATATCCCCAAAACTTGTATTTACATCATAAGCTGGTTTTCTAACTTCGTGAGTTCCAACGACACTGAATGTGAAGCCATTGGCTCAGGAATCAGGATCAAACCTAAACAAAGCTTCAGCAAAATACGCCGGATATCGATCGAGATTCGATTCGATGTTAAACACGATCAAAAACCTCGGCCACTTCCTCAACACAGCGTGTAATTTCCCGTCAATAATTTCCACATCGCAAAAATCAACACCTCTAACAACCCCCTGATCGATTAGCGTCCACGTTGAATCCCCGGGTCGGCAAAAAGCCATCCGCCCTTGCCGACAAAGACCCACCACAACACAATGTGACATTGTCGGCGCCGAAGAAGCCACCACTTTCTTGAAAAAAGAGGATTTTTCGCTTCCCGGGGACGGGATCGTGGTTTGTGACGGAAGAATCACTCTGTCACCGGAGATCGGATTCAAAAAGTAGTTGACGGTGGCCGGCTGGTGATTAGCAAGCAAGCTGTAAGACCAAGGATTTGCAAAAGTTGTGAAACCCTCGCTGCTAATTTTGCCGACCATGAACAACCAGCTCTCAACTGAACCGGCGACGCAATCAAACCGGTTAATTTTTCGATTGGGGCAAGTGGATTTGAAGAACTTTTGGTCACCGGGAGTTAAGAATCGACGAGCGCAGAATAAAGGACCAGGCTGCGGCGCAGGAGGAGAAGGCGAATTGAGGATGCTCCGGGGATCATCAGTCGCCATAGTATCATGATCAGCAACTACACCCACAATATTTCTTGCCTGCGTACAAATTCCCCTCCTTGATACGGAATCTTGAATCAAAATTGAAGCGAAAGACATGGTTATTCAGAGCAACAGAGCTTGAGGCTGAGTTTTTTTTTTTTTTTTTCTTCTGGCGAGGCTGAGTTTGAGGTAGAGAGAGATTCAGTGATTGAAACAGAATGCGGAGGATTTGCTTTGGGTCGGTTGGTATTTATAGTTTGGGGATTTTCCGAATGGGAATGGGATTTGTCCTTTCTCTATTACACTGAAGTTTTCAACTGCGAGATTATTTTAAACACTTGCGCTTTCACTCCTTTCGTTATTCAAGTTGGATTGGATCAACTAGCATTATTTTATTCAATAATTTTATTTTTTGGGTATATATTTCGACGGAAGATAAATAAGATTTATAAAATGAGATTTTTGTCTAAACTTGAGACCAATCCTATTTCAGTTTAATGGAATTATTTTTCGCAGTTGAAAATGGTAATGCGCTATAAAAATGTTCAAATTTGTTATTTTTATTGCATTTGAATTAGGTGCAAATTGTCCAATTTCTCGACATCAACTTTTCTGCACTCCAAGAGTGACCAATGTTCGACAAGAGTGGCGTTGTTCACTGTTTTAATTTCATGTACTATATATAGATCATCTGATATTTTACTGCCAAAAATATATATATATATATATATATATATTGTTTCACATTCTGCTATCTGTCTTTGTTTTCCATAGATCTAGAGCCTCTTAAGCATAGATGAAGTTTGTAGTTGCGTACTTGTTGGCTGTGTTGGGTGGCAACACCAACCCTTCTGCCCAAGATCTCAAGGGCATCTTTGGTTGGCATCTTTGGTTCCGTGGGAGGACAAGTTGGTGATGATAGGATTCAACTTCTTTTTTCGGAAGCCAAAGGAAAGGGTATCACAACGTTAATTGCCTCTAGACAGGAGAAGTTGGCCTCTAAACCAGTTGGTGGTGGTGTTGCTATTGTCACAGCTCCTATTACTGGCGATAGTGTTGATACTGCTCTAGTAGGGACGAGGGATCGATGTGGATTGCGTAAAAATGTTTTGACGAGGAAGTTTTTTTTTTTTTTTTTCAAATCGAATGAAATATTGGGTGAGGTGTGATGATTTTGATGAGGGAATAATATGTGTATTTTAGTGAAAGAGATAGAAATAGTGACATATATATAGGTAGGATGAAGGGTCAATTATGTTTATACCTAAATTTACATTTTTGTTTTTTTGGATTTTTGGATTTGAAATTAATCAATGGTTCTAATATTTAGAAGTGATGTGGAGCATTGTTAATATTTAAATTACAAGGATTTTAATTAATAATTTTTTTCAATTAGAAATTAAATTCTTATTTTGTTTTAATTAAAATTTATTTTCAAACTTGAGATCCTAATTCTATCGAAAACAAAATTAAAAAGAAAACCCTAAAAAGCAGGAGAAGAGTGGCCAAGTCTTCTCCAATGGCGGCCGAGAAACAGTAGCTAGAAGAGCAGACCAAAGATTTTCTTCTTCAGGTTTTCTTCTTGTTCGTTTATTGATTCAATTTGTGAGCCTTTTCATTTTATCATTTATCTAAAAAAATTCTTTTTGTTCGTTCTTGCATGTTCGTTGTTGTTCTTCATGAGATTTCTGAAACAAACGACGCAAGATGGAGATAGATCAGACAATTATTCGTTAATCTCTTGCAAATAAACAGTTTGACACATGCCTTTCTACAAAGTAGACAATTATTTCTAGGACTTTATGCGGTTCTTATATTGGTTTGCCAGTTAAAAAGAAGTTTAGCGGGTCCTACCTATAACTCTTTTTGTTGAAAATAAGTTTGTACGTAGTAGTAAACGTAGCTGAAATAATTACATGTTTTTTATTGTGGGTATATTAGTTTCTTTTTGATAAGGTCTATCTTTGAACATATTGATCAAGGTATATTTGTTTCTTTCTGTGTTTCTCGATCTGTCCTAATATTCTTCTTGGTGTTCATCCCCTCTGTAGGCTATGGATCATGTCAATTTGCAGGAAGATGAGTGTCTTCCCACTCTTTTTTATATTCATGATTAGAGCTTGTACTACTAGATTACAAATTTGTCACTAAACTTTTGCACTATTATGAAGCAGTTCTAATTCAAGCACAACCGGGGCACTTAATTACACCAACGGATATTGCACCTTCAAGCCCCCTTGGAGGCTGGAGTTCAAATCTACACGTTAATTTCCAATCTTCACCACTTCATCCTAGCAGCACTCCTTGCGTTGGTTTTATTTTCATTCCAGGTTCCAATGTTCCATCCATTGATATATAGTGTAGTTAGTTACACCACAGAAGCTTGTGCTTGGTGACACAACTGGAAATGTCGATGCATTAATTTGTTTCATCAATTTGCTTGTGTTTCCAACTTCTCCATATGTCACCTCTACAAATTTCAGGGAGTTTTGCTTGATTAGGGAAATTGTAGGCAGTCTGATGGATGCTGCTGTTCTTCATCAGGTTTTCTTCATGAGCCTTTTCATATTGAGGATTGAATTGGGGGATATCATGTTCTATTTTTTTTTTTTCATGTATGATTTTGATTTTCGTTCATTCATTTTCCAATGCATTCCTCATCTTTTGTTGAATACAAAAACAAACCAACATTTTACGTTTTCTATGATAATCAGCAGTATGCAAAAGATCTAGTTTCTAATAATTGTATTTAGTGCCAAAATTTTGTTCAAATTTACTATAATAGAAGAATAATGAAAGTTAGTTTCCCATAGTTGCAAATAATAAAGCATAGTACATGAGCTATATCCTCAAAGTACATAATATAATTCTCTCAACCAAACTGAATGCCAGAAAAATTGTTTCAATCAAAAGATCGATCAATAATTAAATTGGAACTCTTTCCGATATTCATAACTAGTTTTGGCTCCATGCAAATTGTACACAAATTCCATTACCACTGGTGACGTGTCACTGATGATGCCTTCAACTTGATAATTTTCTAAAAATTCAAAAAGTAAGAAAAGATTAGAAAGAAAAAATATAAATTTGATAAGCTAAAATAAGAAAAATGTAGCAAGTAATACCTTCACTTACCTTGTGTTGAAGTAGAAATCGTACTCGCCGCGAAAAGTCTTCACAATCCTTACAAACAGCAAACAAGTGACAAACGGAGTTCAGGTTGAATCCCTAGGAAATACTTCGAAATGAAGAATCGACTTATCTTGAAAGTGAAGTGAACGTTTCCATTTATAGAGAACCGTTGGGAGCCATGGAGTATTCCGATTGGTTGGTTGTTGTAATTAATAAATAATATATTTTTAATAAAAAATATTAATAATAATTGTTCATTATTGAGAATGATGACAATTTATTCTCAAAGAGAATATTAATATATTTGAGAATATTAATCTATACCTCTAATTGATTCTATGATGCGAGGTTTTAAGAATTTGTAACCTTCTTTTCCATTCAATTCCATTAAAAATATCTCCTATGGATTATTCCGTTGATGATAGGCGGTTTCAAGAATTTGTAACGTTCTTTTCCAATCAATGACAAGCACATACCTAGCGGTTTATTTTTTATTTTAAAAGAGAGGTTATAACCTTCTTTTTTGGCCATTAAAGAAAATAGGGGAGGAGAACAACTGCTGTAGAAAGTAGATTAGGAGAGTGGCAGAAGACATATCTGATATCAGAAATTGACAGCATGAGCGCCCATGCTTCAATAGTACGTACTATTGAATGCTCTGGGCATCCAAAAGATGATAATGGCTTAGCTAATTCAAGGGTTATGATTAATAGGCTGCAAAAAACGAAAGATGGTCCACCAAAAACCAATTAAGTTGTTACTGCGTGTACTGTAGACTACCCATTTTTGCATATGATAGTGAGGGTAGTATAGTAAATCAAACATGAGGAGAATTTTGTTTCTTCCTCCTTCGTCACCTCCTACACAAACACGAACATAAGGAGAATTCGGCTTCTTCCTCCTTCCCTTACCCCCTTCGTCACCTCCAAACTGTAAGGGGTGAGGAAGGAGGAATATTTACCATAAGGGTATAAGTGGAATTTCAACTGAGATTCATATGAATTAGGAATTAGGGATTGTTGCACAATTGAACACCACAACGTGTTTTTATTCGACCTAAGGCTAAAGCCTTTAGAGTTGCAGGCCGTGTTGAAGTTGTCCATGTGATGAAGCAACCAATGTGGTGAGGCCGACATCTGGGTAGCGTTCCTTAGAGTCTCATACCAAGTGTTGAAATCGTCGATGTGGTGAAGTTGAAGCCGTCGATGTGGTGAAGTTGGAGCCGTCGATGTGGTGAAGACATTTGGATGAAATTTGAGGTATCGTTCTTGGCAAAGAGCGAATTGAGGAAAAAGGTTTTCACGTTCAGAGCATAACGAGAGAGGCCTTCTCGTACACTCTACCATCTTATCATAAACGACATCCCCTTAAGGTAAATATCTCTCTTTAGTATTGGTTTCAATTTCTTACTACCAATTTCAATTTGGTGCTCTATTTTTGTGTCAACTTGATAGAAAAGGGAGCGAGCAAACCACCTAGAATAAATTAAAGCAAAAAAGAAAGGGGTAAGATGAGCTGCTTTCGGTGCACTAAGAAATCAACCAAAGAAGCTGACTAGAAAAATACCAACATCAACGCCATCAGACCCAATCGTCAGGGTAATTCTTCTCTACAATTATTTGATTTAATTTTCTGGTTATTCAGATGAAGCCGATTATTCATCTCATCATCACATTCCAAATTTTTCTGGGTTTTTTTTTTGTAATGATTTTTCGGGTGCTTTTGGTTTTTGCATTTTGTGTTTGTGCTGGGTATTATTATTTTCATTTATGTTGAATTGTATTTAAATTTTGGGGTTTCTCTTTAATGCTCCTAAGCTTTTGTTGTTCCGTCTCTGAATTAAGAAAAATATATTCATCGATTTTCATTATCGTTTTATTTGAAGTTTCAACCAGAAGAGGTTGGGTTATGAGTGCTCAAAATTTGTGCATTAATTGATCGGTGTAATGCCTCGGAAATTCGAGAAATGTCAAATTGTAAACTAATAAATGAAATGACGTTTTTACCCCTGTGAATAGTATGGTTAATTTGTTGACTTTTTGATTGGTAGGTCAAACGGACGTTGACCCATGACCGTGACGTAGGCCGGGATGTCACGAGTCCATAGACAGATGACACGTCCAATTCCGACGATCGGGGAAAAAGTTATGACGTTCGGAAGTCCAAGGGAATTTTCGTAATTTGGACGAAAGGGGGAAAATGTTGACTTTTTGTTTGACAACTGATTTCCACACTACTCGAGGATCGTTAGGTAGGTCTCGATGCCCCGAGTACAACGACAGGCGGCATGCGTCAAATGGACATCAAATGACCAAGTTACGGGTCAAGGAAGAGGAGGGGCATTTTGGTAATTGTTGATCAGAAGGGCAAAATGGTAATTTTGTTCAGGGATTACTGTTTGAACACCCTGAAAACAGAGACTGCACGACCATGCCGTGAGTGCTCTGATCAGGCATTTGTTTAACCGTTAGTGGCTGGGCATGGTGAGTTGTTTATTTGTTTTGAGGCAGTGGGAAGCACCGTTATGGGATGAAACGAAGAACAGGCCACGGGTGAATTTTAAAACATGGTTTTGGGGCCGTTGCGGGAATCAGGTTTCAGTGGGATCAGAAGGATTCCCACGGGTTGTTTGCCGCACAGTTCGATTATCAGACTTAGGAGTTGCTGGGGGTCATTTTGAACCAGAGAGAGAGCTGAGAGCTTGAGAGAAAATTGACGGGAAGAAAAACCAGAAATTGGGGGGAAAACTGATTTTCAATTTGTGAGACGAGTTGGACAGAAACAAGGATCGTGTTAGTCTTCTGGGATCAATAGGAACTCAACCACATCGATTGCGAAGGAAATCGATCACAGATTGGCCAAGAACTGAAGCCCCTGATTTTGAGGAATTTCATAGCTAAGGACGACCACTTCTAGGTGAGTGTTGGTTCAATTGATTGTGTATTTTGGTTCGTTTTGGTCCTATTATGCTTCCTGTTAAGTGAATTTGATAATGGGTTAGAAACTAGGGAGTTATGGTGATCGACCCGTTTGGTTGATCACGGGTCGAAGGGTCACTTGAGGACTGGTTAAGGTTAATTAATGATGCAGAACCTAAATTAACATGTTAGGGAAGATGTTAGGATAAAAAACGAAGGGAATCGAATAGGAATTGAGGGTTAATTGGCTGGGTCAAGCCGCGGGTAGCAGACCCGTTTGACAGATGAACAGGTGAAGGAGATGACACTGTAGCTACAGTGTCAGGCGCGTGGCTTTCACGCACAGCCACTTTGGGCGGCGCATGAGGGCACGTGAAGCCTCATCTCCGATCACGGTCAACTAGAGTTTTCATCCTTTCAGTGTTTTGAACATTTTGGGCTTAATAGTCGAGTCGATCGGGGATCGTTATGCTAGTCAGAATAGGGCCGGTTGTCTCGAGAAGCGTGTTCGGGCAGTTTTCCTGGGCCGGTTTCAGTTTAGGAATTCTTGGTTGACTGTTAAGAACTTGTGGTGACCTTACGTGTGATTTTGGACTGACAGGAATCGTGCGGTAGTTCCGGGACAAGGTTTTACGCGCAGTTTTGCTGCGGGATTGTACTGTGAGTGGGCCCGATTTCATTAAACCCTTGCATGCATAATCGTTTTCACTTATATATATATACATGCTAGAATCAAGTAATGGTTTTGATTATCTTGAAATTATGGTTATGGCACGAGTTATGATGTTTGGGCTTGAAACCCGTCTGGTGGAATTTAAGTATTGTTTTGGATTTTATATATACATATATATATGCATGTGGATATCGATAACTATCTTTGATACTGCATTGTATAGATCCACCCATGTGATACTGTCTCCTCCGGATGTGGTACCCCGGAGTGGTCACGGCGCATTGTTTACGAGGGGTCATTCTACGGAGTGACCGGCCGTAGGATGACTCAGGAGCAGGATTGCTATGATTGGACGTCTGGGATGTCGTGCGTCTGGGATGCTAGGCATCTGGGATGCCGTACCCGGACTGGGTTCGAGGATTGTACTCGGGATTGAGACCCCGAGTGGCACGCGTAGCCTTGGGACTGTGACCTTATTGGACGTCAGGGACGTCGGACATCTGGGATGTCAGGATTGGAGTGTATAGTGCAGTGAATGTGGTTATATTTATGGTTTTATTATATGACGTGTGATATCTTATATGATTTTATGGTTTTAAATACTATGCATGCATGTTTGGAAAACAGAGGGGTAAAATTATATGTTTTAAATATTAAATTATTTTATAAACTTGAGTTTCGGCCCACTCACCCTTAATGTTTTGGTGACCCCTCCAGGCCGTGCTACTGAGGTAGAAGAGGATCCTGAGGATGAGGCATAGATCTGCACTGCGCACTTGAACCCCTGTTGGGTAGGTTACCCGCAGGATAGTTTAGAGTCGTGCTCGGAATTTGTATTTTGGACTGTATCCCTTGTCTGACATCTTTTGAATTTGGATTGTTGTGTAACTTTATTTTCGGATATTTATGCATTTGAATTTTTAAGGTTAAATTGGGAAATGTTGGATCGGGTGTCAGACGGGAGCAGGGCACGTTCCCTTGTGGTCCCCGGGGGATCGGGGCGGGTCCTGTGCATCGGTTTTTTAATCCATCTTTAACTTTGCTATCAAATTACTGTCAAATTTTGAATTGGGATAATCAAATGTTTAGTATTTTCAATCATTTTAGTTTTTTTTTTTTTTTACATTTGGCTTGATGTCATGGACTATTCATTCATTTTTCTTGTTTCTTTTGCATGGTTGGGAAGGAATAATCCATAGTCCCAACTCCTTTTAGTTGTTGATTTTTTTCATTTTGTATTCTTTGTTTGCGTTTAAATTAAAATGACACCATTTTGCACTCCCATTCGAGAGAGAATTAATCAATATTGTTTTTTTAATGTATGTTTGTATTGTTGTTTAACATGGGTTGTATCTTGGAATTTGCTTTGGTTTAATTTTGATGAATTCAATTCTGGCTGTGCATGAGATCTTGAAAAATAGGGAGAAATATGAACATTTGCACTTCCAAGCAGAAGACATAGCAAGCTATGAGGAAATGAAGACGGTGGACTCAGTTGTGTGCCCCAAGCCACGTTGTTTGAGCCTCTTCAATACTCCCTTTCACGACTCCATTAGACCCTTCAGATATTTGAAGTACACTCATTTTTTCTATTTATTTTTTGTAAATTTTTTTGATTTTAAACTAGAGTCAAAGGTTATTGTTTTGGATGTTTGATTTTGCTCTTCCGGTTCTTAACAGTCACAACCAATCTCTAGCCGAGTCTGAACGTGTGGATATTATTCTCAACAAGGAATGAATTATTTGGATTTAAATTTTCTGAAAGGGAGTTTTTTATGTACTTGAAAAAGCTTCACTTCATATTTTTCTCGGTTTCTATTGGCTTTGTTTATTAATTTGTTAAAAGTTGTAAAATCAAATTCATTTGTGGGGGAAAATAATTTGAAGTGAAAAGATGAGAGCTGCGGTGCTTGGTATGGGAGTCAGTAGCTTGATGGCGGAGTATTCTTTAGCAAAAGAAGGGGTGGAAATGGTGCTTTAAGAGAAGCATGAGTATGGCGGCCATGACCGGACGGACTATCATATTTGACGGTCTTCATTGGATCTTGGTTACATAGTCTTCAATCAGGTATATACTTAATTTCTTATGTATATATATATATATATTTATATTTTGAAATGTTGATATGTAGAAGAACCATACAAATTGTGCTTATTAATTCCCATGTTTTGTTCACATTGTGAACTTTGAGTTTGGGTTCTCCTTTGTTAAAATAAAGATTTCATATATGTAAAAAGTAGTTTGTATGGGGGCATATTGATTAATGAGTTTACGATCCCTCTCACTTTTCTCCATTACCATTGGTTTCCTTATTTTATATCTTTTGAAATATTTGGGTTCAAATTTTTTATAACTTTTCAGCTTTTGATGGATGCATAGGGTTTGATTTGATTCTAAAGGTAGAAGAAGATCTCTTTGAGAAAGTGTCTTCTTTAAATTTTGCGACGAGGGTGAGCTTTCATCTACATCATGAAAACTGTAAGTAAATGCAACAATATGTTCTTTATATTTAGTGTTTTGTTTGGGAGACACATTATTCATAAGACACAGTATTTATTAGTATCTTGTGAGAAATAGCTTCGTTTTGTGATGGCAAACCTGGGGGCTTATTGATCCACTTAAGTTTTGCATATTAATTTTGTTCCAAATATGTTTTATTCTGTCCAAACTATTTGAATATTTGAACTGGTTTTTTGGGCAAAGTCATTGATATTTAATATACGAATGATAAAAACATGCATATTCTTTATTTCTTAGAAATTTGAGTTTTTCTTTATTGATTTGTGTGCAGGTGCGTACTGCCTTGAAGACTCAATAGCTTCTTTTGGAATTTTTGTTTACATTTTCTATTTGATGATGTGGGTGAATTTTTAATGCATATGATAATTTGTAGGCTAAAATATTCCTTTTGGTTTTTTACTTTCCAGTTTCTTTTAAGTGTAGCAGAAATTTGATGCTTTGGGATGGAAGAAGATGATATAATGAATTCATTGTAATTTTCGGAATATTGTTCGGATGTTCTATTTAATTTTTTTTATGAATTTTAAAGTAAAATTGATTTAAAAAATAAAAGACAAATGAATTTTAAAGTAAAATTGATTAAAAACATACTACATAGAACAAGGTGTTGTACAACAATGGTCAATGCCTATATTAGACAAGGTTAGATTGCATAATCCAACTCTAACCATAAGTACTTAAATTCAATTAGGAACTAGATGTATTAAACCAAATCAACACTTGTGACCCTATTTATGAATTCATTTGATTGTTATGTTGGCCGATTACATTAGGTCATTATTGTAAGTTGCATACTATTTCAAACCATTTGGATTATAAATGCAAACATTGGAGCAACCAAATATAAACTTAAAAACATTGGAGCATTGAAACGACCCATCCCAATTCCCCCGAGATTAACGCGGGATGTGCCATACTCCCGTTTGACACCACGTGTCAGAAAAGAGATACACCTCACCTTAACCTGCTCGGAGTTATCCAGAGTACGCCAGAATCAGTGGTGGAGTGTGATGTCTCGGTCTTTACTATAACCCACATCCGCGATCAACCTGAAGGGTATTAAAAACATTACAAGCTGTGAGTGTACGAAAATAATTAATTTAATAAAAAAAATTCAGAAAAGATATTTACACCCTTCACTAAAAAGTATGCATGTATTCGAAAACCATTTACAATCATCATTTCCTTTAAATCAAATCATAGACTTATCAAATCCAAACTCAGTGAAAACATTTTTTATTCAATCAAAACCATTTCCTTCCTCAAAACATTAGGGCCTTAGCCTAAAACCATGAATCCATAATACAAGTGGGAACTCAACCCAAAACCAATCATATAGGAACTCAGCTCAAAACTAAGTATGTGGGTTACAACCCAAATCCACAAAAATATTGTATAACTAGTCCAATAAAACATATTTAATCCATATTTGACATCCCAGATGCTTGACATTCTAGATGTCACTGTCATAAGCTACGTGTGCCCCTCGGTCTCAAGCCGAGTCTCCCCAAGGTCCACCCAGGTTTATGACCCTCCTTAGGGGGTGGAGGTTTTAACCTCTAGCAATCCTGATCCTGGACCTCTCTACGGTCTTTCATGTAGAGCGGCCCCTCTCAAGCAATGCTCTGTAACTACTTCAATGTCCCTGACACCTGGAGAGAAAATACATAGGATGGTATATGGAAAACATTTCACAAATCATCTCAAAACCTTTCAAAGGGGCCCATGCCCGGAACATATTTTCATCCATTCTGTTTCCATAAAACCATCGTAAATCCACAACTGGATCTCATACCCGAAGTATAACTTCCATAAATCAAATACAAAACCAGTTTTTGTTAGGGTCTCCGAACCCAAAATCACATTTCATAAACCACAAATGGGACTCATGTCCAATATCATAACCAACTAGGCCTTAAGCCCGATAGTATAAACCAAATGGGTCTCCATCCCGATATCTCATTAAATCAAATGGACTTCACGTCTGATAGTTCATAAGTCAAATGGGACTCAAGCCCGATTCCATATTCCCAAATCCGAAAATCATGCCATTAATCCATTATAAAACCATAACTTCGAAATACGTGCAAATACATAAATACCAAATATCACAATAATATGCACTTAAGGCATTTCAATTCATAGTTATAAAACATATAAAATAGTTATGCATGCATTTCATTTATAAACCAAAAGTCCACTCACAGAGTGTCCTTACTACGCCTCGATACGCGTGCCATAAGCCTCTCTAGCTAATCCAACGCTCCGGGTCATCTGGACCTGTCCAAATCACACTCAAAGGTCACTAACCATTTAGAAAAGTCCTAATCAAGAACCCCCAACATTCTCATAAAAGTTAACGTATCCCGCAGACGCTTCCGTAGGCTAAAACCTCAATTTGACCGACCCGAAACCACCACTAATGGGTTCGGATCGTCGAAACCTTGAAAATGACATTAGTTCCACCTCGAGATTCATGCCCAAGTGCCCCCATGTTCCGATCAATGTAAAAGTCAACGTTGGTCAACGTTGACATCAGCTGGTCAACGGTCAAAGTGAACGCTGACGTCTGCATGACGTCATCTCTGACAGGATTTGACAGTACCACATGTCAGTAGCCCACTGGTCCACGCCACTGACATGTCATTGACATATGGCACCCTCTGATTGGTCCACGTCATTGACATGTCAGTGCTGATTGGGCACTGACATGACACGTGTCATCCTCCTATTGGGTCACCTGGCCTGACAGCCTGACATGATGACCACATGACGACCTCGTCTTCAACCTCCCATGGGTCAGCCCCCTTGTCTGAAACCGGGTCACGCAGACCCGCCACCCTGACCCGGCTCTAAAACCTTAAAAACTCAACCATTTTTTATCCTATTTGTTCCTATGTGATCGTCTGGATCCCAAGAAGGGATCCCTGACCTCAAAACACGAAGAAGGCGTCTAAAAATACCTGTTCTATTCCAAACGTGCACGACCTATTTTCTGGCTTCCTTCTTGAGCTGCTCAGCCATCCTCAGCCCCTGTTTCAGATCCCTAGAGACTCGTACAGACACCAAGGACACAACCCAAGCCTTAGATACAACCCCAAACGTTCAAAACTCAAAATCCAACTTCCAAAAATTCACAGGTTATGGGTTTACCTGTTTCACAGTTTCTTTAGCCATTCACGGCGGTGTTGCCACCCACCACGTCTTATCGCCGTCTCTCTCTCTCTCACCCCTCAACCTCACCACCACTCTCAGTCTCTCTGGTCTCAGCCGAAAGGGTAAAAGGTTTTGAGTTTGGGTTTTGGATCGAATGAGAAAGGGAAGGGAGAGATATGCATGAATTTAAAGAAAGGGGCAATGGATGAGTGACACTTGTCGCCTATCCATTGGGCCTGAATAAATATCTAGGTCCCACTCAAGACAAAAGTCCACTTGTCTCCTAATCCGTGCAATAGTATCCTCAACCTTCCGTGACCCGTAACTTTCCGGTACGATGTTCGATTTTTACTTGCCACCTATCTACAGACTCGTATCGTCTTGATCTGCGTAATAGACCTCGATCCTCGTGTATTTTACCATCCGGGTCAAAAGTAAACTTTTTGCCCATTCTCAAGGGCAAAATCATCCTTTTACCCTGAACGTCCGTTAATCATCGATTAATTCCCGATTAATTTCACTAATCCTTAATTAATCCCGTAAATTTGGGACGGGTCGTTACAAGTATAATGTTTGTAGTTGATGCTGGAAATAGATTTAGATACCAACCAAATTCCAAAGCTAATGGATGGAGTAGAGTTTCCCAAATAGATACGATGCATATGCGTTTAAAATATTTCATACATAGACCAAAGGCCATTTCGATCTTAAACTCTATTTTTCCTCACTATAGTGTGGACAATATGGAAAAATCAAAAGAGAATCATGGCTAAGGATTGAAATATCGATATCGACGGATATATCACTAACCAAATTTACGGATATCTCGCTCTAAATATCGATATTGATATCGATATCGTTTACGGTCAACAAAAATGATGGAAATTTAGTCTAAAAGTTAGAAATTTTTAATGGAACTTTGGGAAAAACTTAAGTATTCAATAATAGTTATATATGACTAATAAAATTATAAAATGACTTTGATATAATAAATATATGATGAATAATAAGATGTAATATGATTATGACGATAACTAATAATAATAAAATCTTAAATATAAAAATAAATTGAAGTGAGTTACTATAATTGACTGTTAATATAGTTAAAAACATAACAATAAACATACAAAAATTCAATGTAAGAAAAATGATAAAATAAGTTTAAATATATTTAAAATTTGAATAAAAAATGAAAAAATAGGGCCAAACTTTGTTAAAAAACTGGAAGTAATGGATATATTTAAAATTGGACAAAAAATGGAAAAAAAAAAAGGGGGCCAAACTTTGTTGAAAAATTGGATAAAATGGGTAAAAAAGGGAAAAAAAAAACAGTTGTAGACAAGGGGGGTCGAACCCAAGAACCCTCAAATGAGAAATAAAACCCAAAGCCAACTCCGTTAGCCAGCATTCTTGTAATTTTAACGAACGTCCAATATATAAGTATAAAAACTAACAGTTATCTCCTACCTCCAACTGAGTCTGAAACTCGGGTTTTCCCACCCGACTGCATGACCCGACTCAATCTCTTTTTTTTTTTACGTTTGATTTTCATGAATTAATAGTGCATCTTCATCATTTTGATCTCAAGAAAGGATCTGTATGCTCAAAACACGAATAAATGTGGAAATTTCGGTCAATATCTTTTCCCCCTTTTTATATGCCTCCGGCCCAAATTAGCAAAATTTTGGCGAACGTTCGCCGAAATATTGGCGAAAATTCACCGAAATATACCGATATTTTCATCCATGATCATGGCATATTATAGTTACTTATGGACCCTTAACATTGAATAAAATGACGCATGGCTAGCAAATATGCTAGTTTCGTTTGAATTCAGAAAAAGAGCCATAAAATCCAGCTACCAATGTCCTAAGAAGGCCATTTATAGTTTGGGATAGACCTTGCTACCTTAACACATTGAGGCCTACGAGGGTCAATCACCCATTTTGATCCTTGGTGGTCAGCACTACGGTGTTGGCCAAAGGGAGGAGCCTGCCAATGTCATGCAATCTAGTTCAAATGGGAGATCAACTCCAATTCAAGCCATAACAGTTTTAGTGAAAGTTGATAACAGCTTATTGTGGCCACCTAGCACAATTGGATATGGGGTATTGCGAGTAAAGAATAGGTGTGTTATGGAGGATTTCAAAATTTAAACTCAACCCTTGTTTTGACCACCCCACTACGAATGATTGAGAAACATGCAGCAAATGTTTATACTGAAAAAGGTGTTCTATATTGTTCTGGACGAGATAAATGCAGTGGCTCAATTAAATCTGATGGCTCCAATTACGTTCCCGGAGTACTCGAGCTATATAGTGAATATGTATGGGAAGCCCGGACAAAACTGGACTGTTAACTACTTCAAGGAGAAAACGAACATATTGAGTGCAACTATGACAATTTAGAGTCTAAAGGTACCCTATGTAGTCATATTTTTGGAATGAAGAAGTGGGAGGGGATGATGGAGATTCCCAATAGTGTGATATTGAAAAGGTTTACGAAAGAGGCAAGGCAAGCATTCCCAATAGAATGTGTTATAGACTTGTGCAATGGTGAGCTAGTGCATAAATGCTTCATTGAGAGTAATGTGCTATAAAATTGGTATACAGCATTCGAAGGCAACCATATGCTTCACCAATAATAGTATAAAGACAACAGTTTTTTTTAAAAAAAAACTGTCATCTATTATAATTATAAGTGATAAAGGGAAAGTACATAGACGACACTTTTTTAAAAAAAGTGTCGTCTATTATGAATATCATTTGTGTGGGTTTCCCTAAAGCTCGAAGCGGCAAAGGTAAGACATGAACACACGCTGAGTACTGTAGTTACAGTTAAAAAAAAAAACTCGATCAAACTTGAAACAAGCAACCAAATTTTACTCTGTCGAGAATGGGTCGAAGGGATGAGAGAGCTCTACTAGAGTTTCTGAGTTTCAATGGTTTTAGGTCTCTTTCTTTCCTCATGCACCTCATTTTCCTCTTCTCCCCAAATCCTGTCACCACTACTCACTCTCCCCATTCTCCTTCTCCTTCAAATCCTTGAAAACCCAGAACATTTGCTTTTCATCAGTTCCTTCCAATTCCAATTCCAATTCCAATTCCAATTCCCATGAAGACCTCCAAGAGTCCCGATGGCTTAACGAAGAGCAACAATGGCTCTGTGAAGAACTCTAGAGGTTGGTTTACAGCTGGTTTACGGCTTTACGAAGAGCAACCATTTCTAGAGGTTGGTTTACGGTTGGTTTACGGTTTACGGCTTCCTCATGGCTTCGCGAAGAGGCAACCATTTGATATTAGTTGTAAGATATCTACGTAAATTGGTTTTGCTAGGGTTGGTTTACTGCTTTTCGGAAATCCCAAATTTGTAAAATTTATTTGCTCTATGATCAAAGAGATGGGGAGGGCAAAGAAAGGTCCGACGTTCGCGGTCATGAAGAAGATTGTCACCTCTAAAGCGATCAAAAGGTAAAATTTTGGATGTTTGATGACTAAATGGTTTGGTCTTGTTCGTTGGTTAGTCCTTGTGTATCCGTAATTCAAATCATCACATTAAGTTAACTGTATGCGTATGGAAGATTTTTATAACCGTTTTCATCTCCCACACTTGAAGTTGTATGCTTAACTGATTTTCAGATTAAGTTAACTATTACAGGTTCATAATTAGATACTTTCTATTGAGATCTTCATGGACATAAATATAATGATTTTGTGCCCTTCACTGGTGTGTTGTGGTTTATGACTGATTGACTGTGATATTCTTGCAGATTGTTACTTCACATTGAAGGCATGGAATGCACAGAACGAGGGAGCAACAGTTATTCTTGTTGCAGATGATAGAAATAAACCATTGATTGTAACGACTCATCCCGGAAATTGGGATAATATTAGTGGTTAATGCCGGATTAGTGAAGTTAATCGGTGATTAGTTGGGTGATTTTGGGCGGACGGTACGAAATGACGGTTTTGCCCTTGGAATTGGGTGAACGGTTGACTTTTCGTTCGGGCGGTCAAATGGACTATGGCGGATGACTGTGACGTAGTTCGGGACGTCACGAGTTCATAGATAGGTGGCACGTCAGATTCCAACGTTCGAGGAAGAAGTTATGATGTTTGGAAGTCAAAGGGTATTTTGGTAATTTGGTTAAAAAGGGGTAAACTGTTGACTTTTCATACGACATGGATTTTTCATGCATTTCAAGGACCGTTAGGTAGGTCTCGATCCCCTGAGTACAACGACAAGAGGCACGTTGTCATTGGACGTCGGATGGTTCAGTTAATGGCTAAACGTGCGAGGGGCATTTTGGTAATTTAGCCTCAACGGAATTTTGGTCAATTGGCTTGCATTGGGATTGGTGTCCAGTGATCAAGGGACACTTGGCTGCTTTGGGGAATTGTGCCCACCAGATTGAGGACACTTGTCCCATACTGGAAGGCTGTGGAACTTTTGTAACCGCCTCACATATGTTTACAAATCGTTAAAGTGGTGTTGCACGGGTTTGAGTGTGAGGAAAACAGCGGAACAGAGTAAACCATGAACTCCCACCCCAATTCATCCCTTGATCCTCATCTTTTTCCTTTAAGTTGTGAACAAGAAAGGAAAGGGAGGTTGAGCTGAGTAGGACGACGACCACGGTGGTGAGGTGAGGTGAGGATCTTGTGGAACCTGTGAGTTTCCCATTGAGTTTGAAAAATGGTGAAGTTGAGTTTGAGAGGTTACTGAAAAAATTAATTCATTGGTTGATGATTCTAGGGTTGCCAGGAGTCTGAGGAACCCGGATTGGAGGCCTGCCATGGCAAGTGGCCGTAAAACCTGACGTGGTAAGCTTTAAATTAAAAGATGGCACTTTGGTTTTTGGTGATTGATAATCGATTTTGTTGATGGAAATTCGTTCTTGGAGGTTTTAGGAATCTTTTGGGACCAAAACCAAGGGTTGTGGAGGCCGAAATCACACGAATAGAGAGAAGGAAGAACTTGATTCGATCCTTGGTTTGGGAGGTAAAATCTCGACTTGTTTGTCATGTTTGGACATTCGAGAGCGACCAGAAACACTGAGACAAGACTATAGAACTAATTAGAATTGAAAACGGATCAAAATTGGACGGTTTAGGAGGTTGAACCGTGGACGCCGGTTTGGTTGGACTGGGCCGGTTCGAACCAGTTCGAATCGGCTGGATTGAGGTTGAAGATGAACAGTAGCTTGGCGCGTGGCTCCCATGCGCAGCCCCCTGGGGGGGGGGGGGGCGTGTGAGGGCGCGTGGGGGCCCCTTTTGGGGAAGTTTCTAACACGACTTTTAAAGTATTTGATGTAACGAACATTTTAGGATTGGTTTCCAGTTGATCGAACATCGCCTCGATATGTTTCGGGATGTCTGAAGATTTTAGGGCTTGGTTAAAAATAGTTAAAAATTCGGGAAAATTGCGGGGCTTTATTAGAAGCATTATGAAGTAGTTAGTGACCTTATTATGGGATTTGGACAGATTCGGGAAAGCCGATGACAGTGGATTTGCCCGAAAAGCGTATTTGCACGCGTATCGAGGCGGCGACGCGAATGGTCTGTGAGTGGACTTTGCTTTCAAACTCTTGATGCATGCATAAATGTTTTTATATGTTTTCTATACGTGATTCTATGATTATGATTATGATCTTGATGATTTACGGTTTTGCATGTATTTCGAGATAATTACGTATTTGCACGCTTTACGAGCTTACGATTTATATTGTGATTTGATCATGGTTTTGGTGATTTGATTTTGGAATTTGAATTATGATTTGATTTCAATATTTTGTAATGAATTTTGGAAAAAGTGATTTCGGGCTTGAAGCCTTGTTCATAAAAGTGGTTTAGATAAACGTGATTTCGGGTTTTGGAACTGGATTTCGGAAATGATGCTTTGGGATTTGGTTTTGAAACTTGAAAGTGAATTTCTGGATTTGGGTTCAGAATGATGATTCCGGATGCTAACTTACGGAATCATGATTGCGAATCCGGATATGGATTTTCTATGGGTTTCACTTGGTTTTGGGTTTAAAGACCCGTTAAAACTTGGTTTTGGGTTTAAAGACCCAGATATGGCTGGATCTGGTTTTGAGTTTAAAGACTCCGTTGATTGACGAGGGAGGGCTCTAGATTGATATGTTTTGAGTTTAAAGACTCGGTTATTGTAATATCACCAGAGGCCTGTTGATTGTTTTTTGAGATTAAAGACTCGTTGATATCCTGGGAAGGCCTGATTATGCGCATGTGTTTTGAGTTTAAAGACTCGGCACGCTTGAGATCCAGAAACTTGATTGATTAATGTTTTACTTTGGTTTTCACTAGTTTTCAGAGGTTTTGGGCAGTGGCTCAGATGATTTGGATTTAATGAGTTTTGGGCTGAGTTCCCATACTTTGATGAGGATTTATGATTTTGGGATGAGGCCCTGGATTTGAGTTACGGATTTGAGAAAAAGAAATGATTTCGGTTTCGTTGATGGTTCTTATCTTGGATATAGAATGGTTTTATGAAAATTTTTGTCCACTCATAGTCTTTTCTCTTCCCTCCAGGTTTGATGCGGTGCGAGATGTTGTTAGAGAGACGGAGACATCACACACGCGATCTACAGTAGATTCTGCGCGCTCTGGGAAGTTCGGAAATTTTTGGGCGGTTCGCTTGGGAATCCCTTGTCCGGCTTACGTGTTACGTGGAGGTTGGCCATCGGTTTAGCCTTCATGTCGCATGTAAGTTACACGGGAGCATGGCTTAGCCCTTAATCCCGGAGGATTGGGGGTAGGTCGTGTCATTGATTACCATGGACACTCCTGAAGAAGAAAATGCAGATGCTGATTATCTGCAAAAAATCACAATTCCCTCAGCCCTTATTAGCAAATCCTTTGGCGATAGCATTAAAAAATATTTATCTAGTGGGGAAATGGTTAACATAAATCCAGACTGGACATAGGCTCTTCCACATCCTAATGAGCGTGTTGAGTATGAGTTTTGGACCAATAGCAATGATGAATGTGGGCCTAAGTGTGACAGCCAGATTGAGTTTTTGAAGAACTTTAAAGGTGCAGCACAGGTACTCGAGCGGAAAGGATACACTTAGTTTACTCCACACTACATAACTTGGTATTGCCCAGAGGCTTTTGGTTTGAGCAAACAGTGTAATTCTCAGTGTATCAATCATGGGAGGTATTGTGCTTCAGATCCCGAGCAGGATTTCAGTAAAGGTTATGATGGAAAAGATGTTGTGGTTCAAAATCTTCGTCAAGCTTTGAAACGACCCGTCCCGAATTCCAAGATTAGATTAGTGACTAATCACAATTAGTGAGGTTAATCGGTGATAAGTTAGGCGAAATGAGGCGAACGATGCAAAATGACCGTTTTCCTCCTAGTGTGGGTAAAACGTTGACTTTTCGTTCGGGCGGTCAAATTCACTTTGACCGATGACCGTGACGTAGCTTAGGACGTCACGAGTTCATAGACAGGTGGCACGTTCAATTCCGACGTTCGAGGAGGAAGTTATGACGTTCGGAAGTTTAGGGGCATTTTGGTAATTTTAGTTAAAAGGAGCAAATAGTTGACTTTTGGACCGGGATGTCCGATGACCGAGGGCCGAGGACTATTACGTAGATCGGAACGATACGAATCCATAGACAGGTGGCACGTCGAATACGGACGTTCGACGGCGAAGTTACGGTTCACGGAAATTCAAGTGCACTATTGCACGAATTACGAAACGAGTTAACTTTTGGAATTTAGTGGGGCCTAGATATTTAATGGAGGCTCAATGGATGAGTGAAAAGTGTCACCCATCCACAGGCCATCTATTTTCCTTCATGCATCAACCATTCCATTTTCTCCATTCAAAACACAAAACACTTACCCGATGTCACCCTTTCTATCCATCTTTGTGCAACCCAAACCCATCCCACCTTCAAACCATGATCAGCTGGGAGGACCAGAGAGTGAGGGAGGACGGGATGATGTGGTGGCCGGCCCAGGACGGCGCAGCCATGGACGGTGGGGCCAAGAAACCTAAGGGGTTCACGGTAAGCCCATTTTCAATCCAATTTCCATTTTTATTGCTATGGGTCATTCTGGTTGCTTACAATGAATTAAATGGATTATTAGGATTGTGTTAGGAAGGTTTTAGGAAGCCTAGGATGGCTGTGAAGCCATGGGTGCAGTTTTGGAAAACTTGAACCGTTTGGTTCAAAATCGAACCATAGGATTTAGACGTTTTCGGTTGCGTTTAAGGATTGGAATGGATAGAAAACATGAAAATAGGAAGAAAGAAATCAAAAAGGAAGAAGTAGGATGAAAAATGGGGTGTCTAGGGCTGTGAACCGGCCGTCTGAACCGCCTGTGTGTAGAAGATGATGAATAGTGTTCTGTGCACTCTTGGGACTCTTGCGGGCTCGTGGGCCATAATTTGGGGAAGCGTTCAACATATGAAATCTTCTATTCAATGTAACGAAGATTTTGGGACTGGTCTCGCGTTAATCGGACATCGTTTCGATAGGTTTCAAGCTGTCCGAAGGTTTAGGATCGGTTTAAAAATAGTTAAAAGTTCGGGAAAATTACGGGGCTTTGGTAGGAGGTTAATTAAGTAGTTAGTAACCTTCTATTAAAATTTGGACAGGTTTGGGGGTACCGGTGACAGTGATCAGCTCGAGAGAGCCTATGACACACAAATCGAGGCGGTAGCTCGGACGGTCTGTGAGTGGACCTTATTTTCTAAATTGGTGCATGCATAAATGTTTATTATATGTTTTAAATTCTTGTTTGTGATGCCATGAGTGCATTTGGATGTGTGGTTACGTATAGGCACGTATTTCGAGGTTTCGGCCCTATACGGTGCCTATACGGGGCTGTATGTCTTTATTGGTCTAAATGAAATGGTTTTGGATTTCCAAATGGATTATGAATATGATTTTATGATGTTGATTTGGATGCTTGTGATTTATATGGTTTCACGTATTTCGAGGCGATTTACGTGCTTGCACGTAAATCGAGGTTTTCTGGTTTTACTCTGATTTTCCATTCTTATGGTTTTGGAAATAGTTTAATGAAATGGTTTTGGATTTGAAAAGGTAAACTCGGGTTCGAGACCCATTTGATTTACGGAATCGGGCCGGAGGCCCAGTTGGTTTACGATTCGGACCGGAGGTCCAGTTTCTATGTGGATTCGGGTCCTAGCGCCCAGCTATGTGTTAAAAATGGATTTACGGGTCATGACGGTTTATGGGAACTGGCATGAACCCATAAAAGGATTTTATGGTTCATGACGGCTTATGGGGCCGAGCATGAATCCTCGAAAAGTTTAAAGAATGATTTCAAAGGTTTTTCATATCCTATCCTTTATATATGATTGTCTCCTCCGGGGAGGGTCGTTGGCCTGGGTGGACCCGGAGTAGTCACGGAGCACTGACTGAGTGGAGTCGCCCCACAGTTGGTTTCCTTACTCTCAATATGGGCATGGTTCGTTACCTCCAGGTAGGGTCATTGATCTACGGACATTGACCTGGGTGGACCATGGAGAGACTTGGGTTTGAGACCCCTGTTAGCACGCGCGTATCTTTATTTTACCATGACAGGTTCTGGATATGAAATATAATGGATAAACATGATTTCAATTGGTTTTGGAAATTGTGTTTATAATGATAAATCGATTTGGGTTGAGATCCCACGTATGTTTACTATGTTCTGGTTTTCTGTAAATGGTTTTGGGCACGAGCCCGTGTGATTTGTATTTACGAAACTTGGGGCTGTGACCCTAATTATGGTTGTTTAAACATATGCATTTGAATAAATGGATTTTCTATGCATGCATGCTTTTTAGTGAAGGGTATAAAGGTCTTTTATGAAATATGTTTTATAAACTCTTTATTTTTGTCCACTCCCAGTCTTTCTGTTTTTAATACCCTTCAAGTTGGATACGATGTGGATTGTTGCAGAGACCAAGATATAACATGCCTCCTCCGGATCCTGGCGTACTCTGATAGCCCGGGAGGGCAAAGGTCGGAAATATCCCTTGTCTAACACTCCGTATCAGACGGGAGCAGGGTCATCCGGCTTTAATCCCGGGGTGGATTGGGATGGGTCCTGTCAGCGTTGTGTCACAGCATAGGATTGCTTATCAGAGCGGGGTTGTCTCTATTCGAACAACCGCGGAACTCTCGGAGTAGTACGTAGGTCGAGGATGTGATATCTCAAGGGGCTACAGTTCGTTATCAACCTGATAGTTAAGGTATCGGTACGATAGTTAGTAGGATTGTATCGAGAAATGTCTTGGTTCGACATTGGATGTCGGGGTTGCCATAGTTCTATCGTGGATAGCAGTGTGGGACCCTACGGTAAGGATGAACGTATTCGTACGTTAGATTGTGATCGTGAGACGGTTAGTTAGGATCGTCTTCACGATGTCGTAGGATCGTCTTCACGTGTTTCGAAATCGTGACTATCCGATGATCGGATTTGGTTGAGTTAGATGGATTTACTGCAGTTGGCAGTTAGTAGTCGGATTCGTGGAATCCTAGTTGATCTTACGGTAGGATTGAATTGACGTCTTTACGATGTCGGGACCGCGGAGTCGGTCAGATTTTTGATTTTACTACTTTTCGCAGTTGGGTTCAGAGTAACCCTAGGGTGTGATTGTGGAACCTTACCTTGGGTGTATGGTTCGGAAATGTGAGTTGGCGAGTGGTTTGACTTGGACGACTGTTTGGATTTGGATTCGTTAGTCGGTCTAGTCATGTCAGCTTGCGATGGGACTGCACTTCGAAATCGAGGTTGTACTTATCGGTTAGACTTAGTTGGTCGTCGTACTACCGTAGTTGTGATGGATTGTTGGTGCAGCTAAGGTCATGGGCGACCTGGTAGACGACATTGGTTAGTCGAGTTACAACTGGTTAGTGATTGGTTGGGCAAGTTATCAGGGTTGGTACTTGTCGATGGAATCCCTAAATGAGATCTGGAGTGGTTAATACGGGCGGTTGATTCCATTGGATGCGAATCTCGATAGCGATGTCTGGTAGTTAGGTCTGCACGAGTGTGTGGCAGGCGCTACTGCCGAGAGTGGTTGTAGTTACGGTTGTTGGGAATCGGGGACGTTCGGGGAACGTTTTCCTTTTCTCGTATGAGTTGTCATGGTGACTGTACCCAGAGTTGTTGGGTACGACGGAGGCAGAGTTTCTCCTATTCGAACAGAGGTATGGGATCGTCGTTCGGTTTGAGCGGAGATCCAGGGTTGTCAGTTTGCACACGGGGTGCTGATACTGATACTGATGTTTGTGTGCCGATTCTGATACTGATACTGGTGTTAGTGTGTTGCTACTAGTGTGGATGCTTGTGTGTTGATACTAGTGCAGGTGGTAATGCGTTGGTGCTGGTACTGGCGTTGGTGCTGGTGCTGGTGATTGTGATGACGGTGAGTCACGAGTCGGGATGTGACTCCGTTGAAATAGGCATATGTTCGGTATATGTGGTTTGGGAGTGGATCACGGATAGTGATGGACTGGATAGGATCCAACGGTAGTTGAGACATGGGATCGAGTACTGTCATGGGGGACTAGCGACCAGTTGGTCAGTGTTGGCCAGAGTTGATCAGGATTGGTAAGATATGGTGGTATGCAGAGATTTGACTGCAGATCACAGCAGGGGTCTGTTGTGACTCTTCAGTCGAGCGGTACGTCAGATTAGGATGAATTGACATCCTTTTGGATGTGCATAAACAGTGTAAATCGACAGTCGAACTTGGTAGTGAGTTAGACTGATTATGGACACGTGGTTGATGTCCGGGTATGTTGTTTCCAATCTTGTTGGAACTTAGGAATCACGAGAGGTTGCGATTGAGGTGACACGTGGAATTCGGGTTTTCCGCATTGGCAATGGGTATTTCGAAGTCATTAGGGTGACGTCTCAGGTTCTACCATGATTGGTAGATAATGTTGATGATGTAGATGTTGTTGGTTGCCACTAGTACACTGGTCGTGTATTGGTTGGTGGAACCGGATTTTGTCTTGGGTCATCAGGTGGAGTTGAGTATATTGAATTTAGGTGACTGAGATTTCTCATTCTCTACTTGGTGGAAGACGATGTCAGATTACATGGCGTGGTGAGTACAGCAAGTTTGGTTGTATTCACGTAGGATGGACCTTGTTGGTGTCATCGTGTTGGGTCATTCTTGATTTTTCCTCGGTGGAATGACAAGGATCGATACGAGGTAATCAGTGAGAACCCACAGTCTCGGCGTGTCTCATCGTTGACTGATCTGTTTAGATGTGGGAAATGGTTGAGGATTTTGGGCATTGTGACGATTCTCGATCGTGACGTTGATGGTCGGGTTAGGTAATGATAAGATCTGGATCGTGATCTTGATGATCCAGATAGGTGAAGAGTTTATCACTCTTACTTGGATAGTTTGAGTTGAGGATGTTGGGACTAAACTTCTTTTCGAAGTGAATCTCGTATGGTATATTCCTCAGGTGAGTAAATGTCTGACGAGTTCGAATATGATCAACCTAGATGTGTTGATGTTGGGATTGGCTTCCCTATGAAGTCAATCGAACTTATTGTGGTAAATCGTTTGAACTGATATCTGATAGGTTCGGATATGGTGCGTCTCCGTAAACGAAAACGAAATTTCGGGTTTTGGAATCGGATTTCTGGATGACGATTCAGGATTTGATTTTGGAACTTGAAAGTGGATTTCTGGATTTGGGTTTTGGAATCGGATTCTGGGTGACGATTCAGGATTTGATTCTGGAGCTTGAAAGTGGATTTCCTTTTATGGATTTGGGTTCGGAATGGTTATTTCAAATGCCGATTTACGGAATGATAGTTTCGGATTCGAATTTGGACATATATGGATATGATTTCTTGGTTTGGATTCGAAATTTCTTACGAAATTGCGGATTCAGATTCGGATTTAAAAATGGATAATGGGTCGGAGTTTCGATTTGTCTAATACTGGATTGGACAAAAGGACTCCATAATAGACATGTGTTTGGCTACGACCTAGGTGGTTGTAAGCTGATTGATGGGTAGATGTACGTACCTTGTACGTTGTTCGAGGTACGATACTAGGCAGACTTGTGGTGCCTGGTGATGGTATATAGGTTATACCATAGGTATGTTGGTGAGCGTGTTGGTAGTCGGATTGGTTCTGATACCATTGGATGAGTCGAGGTCGTGAACTAGGCATTGGATACTGTGCATTGGGGGGTCATGGTATTTCCGATGGGTCTAGTTACCCACATCGAGTGAAATATTGTTAAGTGTTTACTCAGGTTGAGTGTGCTTGGGGTTAGTATAACCACAAGTGAGTATAGTGTCAGTTTTCGACTGACGACTGTCAAGTGGTGACAGTTTGTCGAAGGTGTCAACGTGGATCGGTTAGTGAGATTTGGTGATTCCCAGTGGGAGCAGACGTCAGGATAGATTGGTGAGGGAGCAAGGGAACCTTCGAGTGTTTGTGTCAGTGACTTGGTAGATTTGACAAGTGGTGTCAATTCGGGACATATGGCTACTATCATTCGACGTGGTCGAATGTAGTCAATGTGACGTGAGTGTTAGTGGTACGTCTGGGTGCAGATAAGTTTTGTGTTGACTAGTGGGTGTACTAGCGTACACGTGTGGTGAGATTAAGAATTGCTTTCCACGGGGTGATGTGGAATCAAAATAGTTGGAGTTTCGAGAACGAAACTAATTAAGGAGGGAATAACGGTTGGAATTAGGTTGGTTAGAATTTCGAGGACGAAATTAATTAGGGAGGGAAGGTTGTAACGACCCGTCCCGAATTCCAGAATTAGATTAGTGACTAATTACGATTAGTGAGGTTAATCGGTGATTAGTTAGGCGAAATCAGGCGAACGATGCTAAATGACTGTTGTGCCCCTGGCGTGGGTAAAACGTTGAATTTTCGTTCGGGCTGTCAAATGGACTTTGACCGATGACCGTGACGTAGCTTAGGACGTCACGAGTTCATAGACAGGTGGCACGTTCAATTCCGACGTTCGAGGAGGAAGTTATGACATTCGGAAGTTTAGGGGCATTTTGGTAATTTTAGTTAAAAGGAGCAAATAGTTGACTTTTGGAGCGGGATGTCCGATGTCCAAGGGCTAAGGACTATTACGTAGATCGGGACGATACGAATCCATAGACAGGCGGCACGTCGAATACGGACGTTCGACGGTGAAGTTACGGTTCACGGAAATTCAAGTGCACTATTGCACGAATTACGAAACGAGTTAACTTTTGGACTTTAGTGGGGCCCAGATATTTAATGGAGGCCCTATGGATGAGTGACAAGTGTCACCCATCCACAGGCCATCTCTTTTCCTTCATGCATCAACCATTCCATTTTCTCCATTCAAAACACAAAACACTTACCCGATCTCACCTTTTCTCTCCATCTTTGTGCAACCCAAACCCATCCCACCTTCAAACCATGATCAGCTGGGAGGACCAGAGAGTGGGGGAGGACGGGAGGATGTGGTGGCTGGCCCAGGACGGCGCAGCCATGGACGGCGGGGCCAAGAAACCCGAGGGGTTCACGGTAAGCCCATTTTCAATCCAATTTCCATTTTTATTGCTATGGGTAATTTTGGTTGCTTCCAATGAATTAAATGGATTATTAGGATTGTGTTAGGAAGGTTTTAGGAAGCCTAGGATGGCTGTGAAGCGATGGGTGCAGTTTTGGAAAACTTGAACCGTTTGGTTCAAAATCGAACCATAGGATTTAGACGTTTTCGGTTGCGTTTAAGGATTGGAATGGATAGAAAACATGAAAATAGGAAGAAAGGAATCAAAAAGGAAGAAGTAGGATGAAAAATGGGGTGTCTAGGGCTGTGAACCGATCACGTCGGTCCAGTTGGACCGGCCAAACCAGGTGAACCGGCCGTCTAAACAAGCTGTGTGTAGAAGATGATGATTAGTGTTCTGTGCGCTCTTGGGGCGCGTGCGGGCGCGTGGGCCATAATTTGGGGAAGTATTCAACATATAAAATCTTCTATTCGGTGTAACGAAGATTTTGGGACTGGTCTCGCGTCAATCGGATATCGTTTCAATAAGTTTCGGGTTGTCTGAAGGTTAAGGATCGGTTTAAAAATAGTTAAAAGTTAGGGAAAACTACGGGGATTTTGTAGGAGGTTAATTAAGTAGTTAGTAACCTTATATTAAAATTTGGACAGGTTTGGGGGTCCCGGTGACAGTGATCGGCTCGGGAGAGCCTATGGCCACGCAAATCGAGGCGGCAGCTCGGACGGTCTGTGAGTGGACCTTATTTTCTAAATTGGTGCATGCATAAATGTTTATTATATGTTTTAAATACTTGTTTGTGATGCCATGAGTGCATTTGGATGTGTGGTTACGTATAGGCACGTATTTCGAGGTTTCGGCCCTATACGGGGTTGTATGTCTTTATTGGTCTAAATGAAATGGTTTTGGATTTTCAAATGGATTATGAATATGATTTTATGATGTTGATTTGGATGCTTGTGATTTATATGGTTTCACGTATTTCGAGGCGATTTACGTGCTTGCATGTAAATCGAGGTTTCCCGGTTTTACTCTGATTTCCATTCTTATGGTTTTGGAAATAGTTTAATGAAATGGTTTTGGATTTGAAAAGGTAAACTCGGGTTCGAGACCCTTTTGATTTACGGAATCGGGCCGGAGGCCCAGTTGGTTTACGATTCGGACCGGAGGTCCAGTTTCTTTGTGGATTCGGGCCTAGTGCCCAACTATGTGTTAAAAATGGATTTACGGGTCATGAAGGTTTATGGGAACCGGCATGAACCCATAAAAGGATTTTATGGTTCATGACGGCTTATGGGGGCCGGGCATGAATCCTCGAAAAGTTTAAAGAATGATTTCAAAGGTTTTTCATATCCCATCCTGATTGTCTCCTCCGGGGAGGGTCGTTGGCCTGGGTGGACCCCGGAGTAGTCACGGAGCACTGACTGAGTGGAGTCGCCCCCAGTTGGGTTCCTTACTCTCAGGATGGGCATGGTTCGTTACCTCCAGGGAGGGTCATTGATCTACGGACATTGACCTGGGTGGACCCTGGTGAGACTTGGGTTTGAGACCCCGGTTAGCACGCGCGTAGCTTTATTTTACCGTGACAGGTTCTGGATATGAAATATAATGGATAAACATGATTTCAATTGGTTTTGGAAATTGTGTTTATAATGATAAATCGATTTGGGCTGAGATCCCACACATGTTTACTATGTTCTGGTTTTCTGTAAATGGTTTTGGGCAGGAGCACGTGTGATTTGTATTTACGGAACTTGGGGTTGTGACCGTAATTATGGTTGTTTAAACATATGCGTTTGAATAAATAGTTTTACTATGCATGCATGCTTTTTAGTGAAGGTATAAAGGTCTTTTATGAAATATGTTTTATAAACTCTTTATTTTTGTCCACTCACAGTCTTTCTGCTTTTAATACCCTTCAGGTTGGATACGATGTGAACTGTAGCAGAGACCGAGATATCACATGCCTCCTCCGGATCCTGGCGTACTCTGATAGCCCGGGAGGGCAAAGGTCGGAAATATCCCTTGTTCTAACACTCCGTGTCAGACAGGAGCAGAGTCATCCCGCGTTAATCCCGGGGGGAGGGGGGGGGGGGGGGGATTGGGATGGGTCCTGTCAAGCTTGCTTCTACCAAGTGGCCAATGAAAGTGGAAAGCCATGGCTTTGGTGGGACTATGTCACTCACTTTACAATACGTTGCCCTATGAAGAAGAAGAAGTACAATGAAGAGTGTGCAAATCAAGTCATCAAGTCCCTTGGTATGTTAGCAACTTATATGGAAAGTTAAATTTTGATAAACCAATGCACTAATATTAGCTGCATTATTGATCTGTTACTTCAACTTAGCTCCTTTATTATATTGTTGCTGGTTTCTTTCTGAACATTGTCTGAGTTGGTTGATAGTACTAAATGCTTCTCAATTATCATTTTAGGCGATGGGTTCATTGAGGATACAATTGTATGGTCATTTGGAAATTATTTTAATTTACCACTTTGTGGTACCTTGTCAATTTGCCATGTAACACAATGTAACAATCCAATTGATTGCATAGGAAGAAAATGTTGAAAAATATGATGTAACCTGTCTAAATATTTACATATCTCCTTGTGCTAGTTTTTTGTTTATAAGAGTGATTACTATGATCTTAGGATCTTAGAGTAACTATTTCAATGTGTGTGTGTGTGTTTATTTTTTGTAACATTGAAGGTGTTGATCTTAAGAAGATACAGAAATGTATTGGGGACCCTGAGGCAGATGAGGAGAATGCAGTTTTGAAGGCTGAACAGGATGCACAGGTTGGGCTCTTAAGAACTCGTTATCATAGTCTTCTGGCCATATCTCTTCATCTTTTTATGTTCTGTAGATGTTGTGCTCCTTTGTACTCATGTTTCACTTTTCTAATCTTGTATCAGATTGGCAAAGGCACCTGTGGAGATGTTACGATATTGCCAACGCTTGTAATAAACAGTAGACAGTACAGAGGTTTGATTCAATTATCTTTCCTAACCCAGAAGTTTTAGTAATTTTTTGCATAATTTGCTTTTACGATGTTGTGCTCCTTCGATTTTTTGCATAATTTGCTTCAAATTTTAGTAATTTTTGTTATGCGCTATAAATTCGGCTACAAAGAAGATGTTCTGAATCTAAACAAGAAAGATCTCACCAAAGAAAAGCTACCCAGAAATGTGTAAGCTTAATTATTTTTCTATGTTTATTTCAATATTTTTGCTATTGTTTGTTTAGCTTAATTGATTTTATTTTCTAATTTAGGCCAAATGTTTCTTCGGTCATTTTCTTCATATACAACACTACTTTGGGACCGCCTTACCAGGTTTTGGTCGATACCAACTTCATCAATTTTTCTATTCAGAATAAGGTGAATGCCCAGTACTATACATGTAGTCTTCTTTACTGGAATTTGGTCTAATTTGTGAAAAGGATAGATTTGTGGTTGAAAATCATGATACCTTTGTACGTTGTTAATAGTTTTAAGCTTGTCCTGTTCTTTTTTATGAGCTAATGCTACAGGTTTTTGGATTTCTGTATTGAACATAGATTGACTTTTATTTCTACTTCTATATTTCTATTGCAACAGTAATTGGACTAATTGGTTCAGTTAGCACCCTGCTCTGTTCTCTTTCATTTTTTTAGTCTTAACAGTCTTTAAATTCACCCTCGTGAGGGTAAAATCCCAAATCCGCCACTGGGTATTTGCCCACTGATTATATATATGCTACAAAACTTACCTCTTTGTTTTCTGTAGATCTGAATAATCCTTAAAGTTTTGTTACTGTTAGATTTTTTTAAAGTCATGGTTTTTTCCTGTCTTTCCAGAGAATTTTTACCTTCATTTCAAATGCTCTAGCACTGGTATAGTTTGCAGGATTTCTAATAGCTAGCCCGAATTTTTAATTTAGATTAATGAACAGCTAGAATTGTTGTTAGCAGCGCATATGAAAGAAAGTGTTTGACTATGATGAATCCAGGATCAGCCCACTATGGGTTCAAAGTCTCCGTAACTATTTAGTTTACTTGTATGGGAATCATTCATTTCTTGATTACCGTCTTTGTGATTGCTCTGGTTTAATCTTCTATCTTACAAATTTATGCCCTGAAAACCCTTGTCAAGAGTTTCTTACCACACCGGAAAACTCACATTCCACGGATGCTTACTCTATTCTATTGCATAGGGTGTGTGTCAAGGATGCTTACTCTATTCTATTGCATTTAGTTTCCACTGGAATTTTATATGATCAAAACATGTCTCATGTTTGTAATATGCTTGGAATAATTTAATGTCTTTGGATAATTGCAATTGACTTTATGTAATGGATTGGGCACAAAGTTGAGCTTCTTTTGCATTCCGATTTTTGTCATTATTAAAAACATTAACTTGGGGGTGCAGGTGAAGTTGATTGAAGGATTGCATTTGGCGAATTGAAAAGATTTTCATGGAGGGAGTTGCAGCTAACAACAGACAACTTCAATGATAAAAATGTTCTAGGAAGAGAGGTTTTGGAAAAGTCTATAAAGGAGTGCTATTTGATAATACAAAAGTTGTTTTGAAGCGTCTCATAGACTATGAGAGTCCTGGGGGAGAAGCAGCTTTCCAGCGTGAAGTTGAAATGATTAGTGTAGTTGTTCAGAAGAATTTATTACGACTGATTGGATTTTGCACAACTCCAACAGAACAGCGTTTGGTGTATCCCTTTATGCAGAATTTAAGTGTTGCCTATCGGTTACGAGGTATAGGCTCTTCTTGTGTGAACTGGAGTTTATACACTATTCTTATTGGCCTTTGCCATATTTATCTAGCTTTAGATTTTTTTATTTAATTTTAAATTTTTATTTTGCAGAGATTAATCCTGGGGACCCAGTTTTGGATTGGACTACGAGAAAGCGGGTGGCATTAGGCACAGCCCGGGGGCTAGAGTATCTACATGAACATTGTAATCCTAAGATCATTCATCGAGATGTTAAGGCTGCTAATGTATTGCTTGATGAAGATTTTGAAGCAGTTGTTGGTGATTTTGGCTTGGCAAAGTTGGTGGATGTTAGAAATACTAACGTGGCAACTCATTTGTGGCACAATGGGCCACATAGCACCTGAATACTTGTCCACTAGGAAGTCATCGGAAAGGACATGTTTTTGGCTATGGGATTATGCTTTTAGAACTTGTAACAGGACAACGGGCAATTGATTTTTCACGCTTGGAAGAAGAAGATGATGATGTTTTGTTGCTTGACCATGTAAGATAAGCTTGTTCTCATTTGCGTCTCTCTCTCTCTCCTCACACCTCCAACTTGTTCTCCAGATTGGTACTCTGAATACATACTTTTTGTTAAGTTTGTACTTGTGTATATATCTCTTCCTGAAGGTAAAGAAGCTGGAAAGGGAAAAAAGACTGGATGTTATTGTGGATGGTAATCTGAATGATAATTTCAATATTCAAGAGGTAGAAATGATGATGAAAGTCGCACTTCTTTGTACACAAGGATCCCCTAAAGATCATCCATTAATGTATGAGGTAATGCGGAAGAATATATGTCATCTTCATTGACTAGTGAAAGTAATTGCCTTAAGTATTCATCTGGAAGTCAATCTTCTACAAGTGCTATGCATCACCATGCTATTAGATTTTGCAGCAGTGATGTACTTTCGAGATTGCAATGTATGACTATCTTTTTAGTTGATTTCATATAAGAATGTTTTTTTAATGTATTTGCTACTATTGATTGAATTTTTTTATATAAAAACCGATAATAGGCGCTCGAGTAAGTGACGCACAAATGACATTTTTAATAAGATTATATCATACAATAGCAAATTACTGTTGTCTTATCAATATAAAAATGTTGTCTAAAAGTATATCACACAACATCTAAATAAAAAATTGTTATCTACATTCCAGAAAAATTGTTGTCTACATTCTAGAAAAACTGTTGTCTATTAGGCTAATAGATGACAGTTTTCAGAAAAACTGTTTTCTGATGCTCCATCAGACAACAGTTTTTAACACACATAGACAACAGTTTTTTTTTTAAAACTGTTGTCTATTAGGCTCTCAAATGACAGTTTGTGTGAAAAACTGTTGTCTGATGGTGCATCTGATAACAGTTTTTTTGAAAACTGTCATCTATTAACCTAATAGGCAACAGTTAAAAAGTGCCATCTGATATGATTCAAATAGATGACACTCACAAAGACAACACTTTTTTTTTCCTCAATCAGATGACTGTTTTCCACTGTGATCTAAGGCCAGAAATGGTATAGTGATAGGTGGTCTGTCACGACAAATCTTATTTTCCATGATAAAGTATCTATATCGAGAAATACATTTGTCGCGATAAAACTTCGATGACGATAAATTCTATTTTTCGCAATAGATGCTTTATCATGACAAAGTAGATTGGTCACAAGAGATGTTCTATTATGGCAAACATCTTTGTCGTCTAAGGTTTATCTCATAACAAAAATACACATCAACTGTAACGACCCGTTCCAGGAATCAGGATTAGATTAGTGATTAATGACGGATTAGTGAGGATAATCAGTAATTAGTTGGACGATTTCGGTCGGACGGTGCGAAATGACGATTTTGCCCCTAGAATGGCCACAAATGTTGACTTTTCGTTCGGACTGTCAAATGGACTTTGACCGATGACCGTGGCGTAGATCGAGACGTCACGAGTTCATAGATAGGTGGCACGTCCGATTCCGACATCCGAGGAGGAAGTTATGACGTTCGGAAGTTTGAGGGTATTTTAGTAATTTCGTTAAAAAAGGGTAATTTGTTGACTTTTCCTACGACATGGAATTTTCATGAATTCGAGGACCGTTAGGAAGGTCTTGATGCGTTGATTATAACGACAGGTGGCACACCGTCATCGGACGTCGGACAACAAAGTTACGGGTCAGGGAATACGAAGGGAAAAATGGTAATTTGTGGAATAAGGGTAAAATGGTCATTTGACTTGTATGGGGATTTGTGCCCAGTGGTCAGAGGACACTTGGCTGCATTAGGGTGTGTGGCCACATGATTTAGGACACCTGGCCCCTTCTGGATGGTGGTAAAAGCCCTCACCGTCTCTCACATATGTTTTAAAAACGGGTCTGAGTTTATGCACGATATTGGAATGAAAAACGTAGAAAAATAGGGACAGAGCTGATCATGGAATCCCAACCCTCCCAAACCTGATCAGATGATGTTAGGGTGTAAAGGAAAACTGGAAAGGAGACTTTGCTGAGACGCCTGGTGACCACAGCGAAGCACGACGGCGGAGGATGGTGGTGGAAATAGAGAAAACCTGAGGAAGTCCCTTGTTTTATGGTTGAACTTGAAGATTAGATTCAAGGCCTAAGGATCGAATTGATTAAATAGGGAGTGTTTCTAAGGTGGCTAGGAAGCTAGGGAGCTGGAAATTGAGACCTGCCGTGACAGGACCCATCCCAATCCCCCCGGGATTAGTACGGGATGACCCTGCTCCCGTCTGACACGAAGTGTCAGACAAGGGATATTTTCGTCCTTTGCCCTCCCGGGCTATCAGAGTACGCCAGGATCCGGAGGAGGCATGTGATATCTCGGTCTCTGCTACAGTCCACATCCGATGTCAACCTGAAGGGCAGTCAAAACATTAAAAACTGTGAGTGGACAAAACAAGAGTTTATAAAAACATTTTAACGAAAAGACATTTGTACCCTCCACTAAAAAGCATGCATGCATTCGAAAACCATTTATCCAAAACAAACCATATGTGGGACTAAGCCCAAAGCAGATATAAACTAAGGTCGAAAGGACCACAATAAAAACGACCATACGGGCCACTGCCCAAATCCATAAAGGACTCGGCCCCAAACCATAAAGAAACCAAGTACACGAGCCACTGCTCAAATCCTGTGCACACCTGTACACACCACATATCATATATCATATATACATCACATACATATATATAAGTCACACAACCAATCCTGTCACGGTATCCAAAGCTACGCGCGCGCTACCCGGGTCTCAATCCGAGTCATCTCAAAGTCAAGATCAATGTCCGTAGACCACTGACCCTACCCGAGGTAATAGTAATCATAGCCTTCCTGAGAGTAAGGAACCCAACTGGGGGGTGACTCCACTCAGTCGGTGCTCCGTGACTATTCCGGGGTCCACCCAGGCCAACGACCCTCCCCGGAAGAGATAGTAGAACATGTAAAGGAAGGTAGACGAATATATATATACATAACATAAACATTCATGACCGGTTCCCCTGAACCGTCATGAATCCATAATATCCATAATCAGGTAACATGCCGGTTCCCATAAACCGTCATGTACCGTAATAACATAACCGAGGTAACATGCCGGTTCCCATAAACCGTCATGTACCGTAATAACTAACAAGGGTTCATGCCGGTTCCCATAAACCGTCATGAACCTGGGAATCCATTTAAGGTTCCCTGACCTGAAATCAAAACCGTAAAGTGACTGGGTCTCGTACCCGAACAAAGGACACCAACTGGGCACCGTGCCCGGAATCTGAGGTCATATGCCCGAGACAAAACCAAATGGGTTTCATACCCGAGTTTATCATTTTGAAATCCAAATTCAGTTCATTTAAATCAATAAAGAAATACAGACCCGTATAAGCACCGTATAAGGCCGAAACCTCGAAATACGTGCTTATACGTAACCACATACAAATGCACCCATGGCATCATCAAACAAGTAAATAAACATATAATAGACATTTATGCATGCACCAATTTAGAAAACAAGGTCCACTCACAGACCGTCCGAGCTGCCGCCTCGATTTGCGTGCCATACGGCTCCCCGAGCCGATCACCGTCACCGGGCCTCCCAAACCTGTCCAAATCGTAATAGAAGGTTACTAACTACTTAATTAACCGCCCACTAAAGCCCCGTAATTTTCCCGTATTTTTAACTATTTTTAATCCCGAACCTAAACCTTCTGATGCCCCGAAACATCTCGAGACGGTGTCCGATCGACACGAAACCAGTCCCAAAATGTTCGTTACATCGAATAGATGATTTCGTATGTTGGAACCTTCCCCAGATTCCCTGCCATGCGCCCTCACGCGCCGCCTGAAGTGGCTGCGCGTGGGCTTCACGCGCCTGCTACAGTACCTGCTGACGTCATCGCTGATGTCAGCATGACGTCATCACTGACAGCCCCTGACAGTGACACGTGTCACGCTCCCATTGGCCCACTGTCTGACATGTCAGTCTGACATTGTCAGATCTGACATGATGACGTCATCCCTGACATGAGACGTCATCAGGATGACGTCATCAGTCATCCCCTACATCGATCAGACCGGTCTGAACCGATCCGGTCCGGTTTTTCCTGCAACTTGGACCGGCGTAACCGGTCCAGGTGTCCTTCTCCCTCATTTTCGGTCCGATTTCATCAGTTCCAATTCCTAAATTCCTATTTCTTCATTTCCTATCTAACCCAATTAACAAAACTACCTAAAACCTACGAAATCCGACCGGTCCAATTTGAACCTCACGGTTCAATTTTTCCCGATCAGTCTACACGGCTTCTCGGCCGTCAACCACCACCAAAACCTTCCTAAAATGTCCCTAGCAACCTAATGGACTCATTAAAACCATTAAAAACTAACCATAACAACGAAAATGGAAAAATGGATCAAAATGGGCTAACCGGGTACCCGTTCGGGTTTCTCCTCCTCTCGCCGCCGTGGGCGGCGGTTCAGGCCTCCAAGCCGGCCACCTCGACTCCCTCGATCTCCCTGGTCCTCTGCCTGGTCATGGGTGATGGTTGGCTGGGTTTGGGTTGCACGGGAATGAGAGAAAATGGGTGAGATCGGGTGGGTTTGTGTGTGGATGAAGAAATGAAAATGTACGGGGATGGGTTTGGTGCATGAGTAGGTGGGGTTGGCCAGTGGATGGGTGACAAGTGTCACTCATCCATTGGGCCTCCATTAAATATTTGGGCCCACTAGAGACAAAACTGCACTTTTTGTCTCGTAAAACGTGCCGTCGTGAATAGTAACCGGGAACTTCCGTGAACCGTAACTTCGCCGTCGAACGTCCGAATTCGACGTGCCGCCTGTCTACGGATTCGTATCGTCCTTATCTACGTAACGGTCTTCGGCCCTCGGCCATCGGACCTCTCGGTCAAAAAGTCAACTTTTGACCTCCTATTCACCCAAATTACCAAAATGCCCCTAAACTTCCGAACGTCATAACTTCTTCCTCGAACGTCGGAATTGAACGTGCCACCTGTCTATGAACTCGTGACGTCACGAACTACGTCACGGTCATCGGTCAAAGTCCATTTGACCGCCCGATTGAAAAGTCAACGTTTTGCCACCACTAGGGGCAAAACGGTCATTTCGCATCGTTCGTCCGATTTCGCTCTACTAATCACGGATTAGCCTCACTAATCGTGATTAGTCACTAATCTAATCATGGAATTTGGGACGGGTCGTTACAACCTTCCCTCCTTAATTAATTTCGTCCTCGAAATTCCAACCGACCTAATCTAACCGTTCTTCCCTCCTTAATTAGTTTCGTTCTTGAAACTCCACTATCCTGATTCCACAACCACCTCGTGGAAAGTAGAATCGACCGAAAAACACGTGTACACTAGTACACCCACTAGTCAACATAAATCTCGTTTGTAACTAGACGTACCACTAACGCTCTCGTCGTATCGACTACATTCGACCACGTCGAATGACAGAAGTCGTACGCTCCGAACTGATCCCACTTGTCAGATCTACCGTTTCGCTGACACAACCAACTAGACGGTTCCTTGCTCAACCACTAACTATCCTGACGTCTGCTCCCACTGGGAGTCATCAGACCTCACACCATGATCCACGCTGACACCTCCTACAAACTGTCACCACTTGACAGTCGTCAGTCGCAAACTGATATGACACACACTCGTGGTTACACTAACCACAAGCATTTCACTCGACCTGTGTGCAACTAGACCCATCTTAAATACCATGACCCAATGCACGGTATCCAATATCCAGTTCACGACCTCGACTAATTCAATGGTATCGGAACCAAGCCGACTACCAACACGCTCTCCAACGTACCACCGGTATCTCCTATATACCGTCGCCAGACATCCCAAGTCTGCCCGGTGTCGTACCTCGAACAATGAACAAGGTACATATAACTACCCATCAATCAGCCTACAACCACCTAGGTTGTAGTCAATCACGTTTCAATTATGGAGTCCATCTGTCCGATCTAGACAAATCGAAACTCCAACCCATTATCTATTTCCAAATCCGAATCCGAATCAGCAATTTCGTAAGAAATCCCGAATCCGAACCCAGAAGTCGTATCCATATCCATGTTCAAATCCGAATCCGAAATCATCATTCCGTAAACTAGTATTTGGAATAACCATTCCGAACCCAAATCCATAAAAGAAAATCTACAGTCAAGCTCTAGAATCAAATCCTGAATCGTCACCCAGAATTCGATTCCAAAACCCAAATCTAGAAATCCTTTTTCAAGTTCTAAAATCAAATCATGAATCGTCATCCAGAAATCTGATTCCAAAACCTGAAATATCCTTCTCGTCTACCGAGACGTATCAATCATGAACCTATCGGTTGTCTGCTCAACCGATTACTCCACACTATCGATTGACTTCATAGGGAAGCCAATCACAACACTCACCCATCCAGGGCTGACCCAAATCCGACCACGTCGGAAAACTACTCAGGCGAGTAATAAGCCATATGGGATTTACCTCGAACAGAAGTTCAGTCCCATCATGCTTCACTCAACATCCAAGTAAGAGTAATAAACTCTCCACCTATCTGGATACCCAAATCATGATCCAGATCCAACACTACGTCAACCGACCATAGACGTCACGATCGAGGATCATCACGCCAACCAAAGTCCTAGACCATTTCCCACATCTTAAATAGATTAGTCTACGACGAGACACGCCGAGACTGTGGGTTCTCACTGATTACCTCGTATCGATCCTTGTCAATCCACCAAGGCAAAACAAGAATGATCGAATAATCCATCATACGTGAATGCAAACAACACTCGATGCACTCACCACGTCAGGTAACCTGGCATCGTCTGCCACCAAGTAGAGAATGAGAAATTTCAGTCACCTAACTTCGATATACTCATCTCCTCCTGATGATCCAGAACAAATCCCGGGTCCACCAACCAATACACGGTCAGTGTACTAGTGGCAACCAACAACAGCTATATCATCAACGTCATCTACCATCATCATCAATCATGGTAGAATCCGAGAAGTCACCCAAATGACTTCGACATACCCAATACCAATGCGGAAAACCCGCATTCCTCTCGTCACCTCAATCGTAACCTCTCGCGATTCCGAAGTTCCAACAAGATTGGAAACAACATACCCGGACATCAACCACGTGTCCCCTAACCAGTTTAACTCTATCTGAGTTCCACTCCTGAACCACAGATACCGAACATATGCCCATTACGACGGAGTCACACCCCGATCCGTAACTCATCGTCATCACGATCACCGGCACCAGTACCAGCGCTAGTACCAGCACCACGCACTATCACCAAAACTAGTGTCAGTATCAACACGCCGTGTGCAAAACTGACACCCTGGATCTCCGCTCATACCGAGCGACGATCGCGTACCTCTGCTCGTATAGGAGAAACTCTGTCTCCCTCGTACCTGACAACTCTGGGTACAGTCACCCTGACAACTCATGCGAGAAAAGGAAAACGTTCCCCGAACGTCCCCGATTCCCAATAATCGTAACTATAACCACTCTCGGTAGTAGCGCCTGCCCCACACTCGTGCAGACCTAACTACCAGACATCGCTATATCCAGACTCCGTATCCAAAGGAATCAATCGCCCGTACTAACTACTCTGTATCCCACTCAGGGATTCCATCGACAAGTACCAACCCTGGTAACTTGTCCAACAATCTCTATCCTGTCGTAACTTGACTAAACCATTGTCGTCTACCAGGTCATCCACGACCTTAGTTGCACCAACCCACAACTGAAGTAGCACGACAACCAACTCGGTCTAACCGATACGTACAACCCTGACTGCGAAGTGCAGTCCCAATACAAGCTGACATGACTAGACCGACTAACGAATCCAAATCCGAATAGTCGTCCAAGTCAAACCACCAGTCAACTCCCATTTCCGAACCATACACATACGGTAGGGTTCCACGATCACACCTAGAGTTCCCCTGAACCCACCTGCGAAAAGCAGTAAAATCAACAATCTGACCGACCCTGCGGTCCGACATCATAAAGACGTCAATCCAATCCTACCAACAATCCAACTCGGATTCCTCGAATCCGGTTGCTAACTGCCAACTGCAGTAAATCCATTTAACTCAACATAATCTGACCATCTAATGGTCACAACTCCTAACCAGTCGTCGGAATCGATCCTACGACATCGTGAAGACGATCCCAACTAACCGTCTCACGATCCAAAACTCTAACGTAATACTACGTTAAGCCTTCCGTAGGGTTCCACACTGCCAACCCTGACAGAACCATGGCAACCCCGGCCTCAAATGTCGAACCAAGGCATGCCAATCCTACTAACTATCGCACCGGCACCCCAACAATCAGGTTGACCACGAACTGCAGCCCCTTGAGATATCACATCCTCGTCCTGCGTACATACTCCAAGAGCTACACGGTTGCTCGAATAGAGACAACCCCGCTCTGATACCACGTTGACAGGACCCATCCCAATCCCCCCCGGGATTAGTGCGGGATGACCCTGCTCCCGTCTGACACGAAGTGTCAGACAAGGGATATTTTCGTCCTTTGCCCTCTCGGGCTATCAGAGTACGCCAGGATCAGGAGGAGGCATGTGATATCTCGGTCTCTGCTACAGTGCACATCCGATGTCAACCTGAAGGGCAGTCAAAACATTAAAAACTGTGAGTGGACAAAACAAGAGTTTATAAAAACATTTTAACGAAAAGACATTTGTACCCTCCACTAAAAAGCATGCATGCATTCGAAAACCATTTATCCAAAACAAACCATATGTGGGACTAAGCCCAAAGCAGATATAAACTAAGGTCGAAAGGACCACAATAAAAACGACCATACGGGCCACTGCCCAAATCCATAAAGGACTCGGCTCCAAACCATAAAGAAACCAAGTACACGAGCCACTGCTCAAATCCTGTGCACACCTGTACACACCACATATCATATATCATATATACATCACATACATATATATAAGTCACACAACCAATCCTGTCACGGTATCCAAAGCTACGCGCGCGCTACCCGGGTCTCAATCCGAGTCATCTCAAAGTCAAGATCAATGTCCGTAGACCACTGACCCTACCCGAGGTAATAGTAATCATAGCCTTCCTGAGAGTAAGGAACCCAACTGGGGGGTGACTCCACTCAGTCGGTGCTCCGTGACTACTCCGGAGTCCACCCAGGCCAACGACCCTCCCCGGAGGAGATAGTAGAACATGTAAAGGAAGGTAGACGAATATATATATACATAACATAAACATTCATGACCGGTTCCCCTGAACCGTCATGAATCCATAATATCCATAATCAGGTAACATGCCGGTTCCCATAAATCGTCATGTACCGTAATAACATAACCGAGGTAACATGCCGGTTCCCATAAACCGTCATGTACCGTAATAACTAACAAGGGTTCATGCCGGTTCCCATAAACCGTCATGAACCTGGGAATCCATTTAAGGTTCCCTAACCTGAAATCAAAACCGTAAAGTGACTGGGTCTCGTACCCGAACAAAGGACACCAACTGGGCACCGTGCCCGGAATCTGAGGTCATATGCCCGAGACAAAACCAAATGGGTTTCATACCCGAGTTTATCATTTTGAAATCCAAATTCAGTTCATTTAAATCAATAAAGAAATACAGACCCGTATAAGCACCGTATAAGGCCGAAACCTCGAAATACGTGCTTATACGTAACCACATACAAATGCACCCATGGCATCATCAAACAAGTAAATAAACATATAATAGACATTTATGCATGCACCAATTTAGAAAACAAGGTCCACTCACAGACCGTCCGAGCTGCCGCCTCGATTTGCGTGCCATACGGTTCCCCGAGCGGATCACCGTCACCGGGCCTCCCAAACTTGTCCAAATCGTAATAGAAGGTTACTAACTACTTAATTAACCGCCCACTAAAGCCCCGTAATTTTTCCGTATTTTTAACTATTTTTAATCCCGAACCTAAACCTTCTGATGCCCCGAAACATCTCGAGACGGTGTCCGATCGACACGAAACCAGTCCCAAAATGTTCGTTACATCGAATAGATGATTTCGTATGTTGGAACCTTCCCCAGATTCCCTGCCACGCGCCCTCACGCGCCGCCTGAAGTGGCTGCGCGTGGGCTTCACGCGCCTGCTACAGTACCTGCTGACGTCATCGCTGATGTCAGCATGACGTCATCACTGACAGCCCCTGACAGTGACACGTGTCACGCTCCCATTGGCCCACTGTCTGACATGTCAGTCTGACATTGTCAGATCTGACATGATGACGTCATCCCTGACATGAGACGTCATCAGGATGACGTCATCAGTCATCCCCTACATCGATCAGACCGGTCTGAACCGATCCGGTCCGATTTTTCCTGCAACTTGGACCGGCGTAACCGGTCCAGGTGTCCTTCTCCCTCATTTTCGGTCCGATTTCATCCATTCCAATTCCTAAATTCCTATTTCTTCATTTCCTATCTAACCCAATTAACAAAACTACCTAAAACCTACGAAATCCGACCGGTCCAATTTGAACCTCACGGTTCAATTTTTCCCGATCAGTCTACACGGCTTCTCGGCCGTTAACCACCACCAAAACCTTCCTAAAATGTCCCTAGAAACCTAATGGACTCATTAAAACCATTAAAAACTAACCATAACAACGAAAATGGAAAAATGGATCAAAATGGGCTAACCGGGTACCCGTTCGGGTTTCTCCTCCTCTCGCCGCCGTGGGCGGCGGTTCAGGCCTCCAAGCCGGCCACCTCGGCTCCCTCGATCTCCCTGGTCCTCTGCCTGGTCATGGGTGATGGTTGGCTGGGTTTGGGTTGCACGGGAATGAGAGAAAATGGGTGAGATCGGGTGGGTTTGTGTGTGGATGAAGAAATGAAAATGTACGGGGATGGGTTTGGTGCATGAGTAGGTGGGGTTGGCCAGTGGATGGGTGACAAGTGTCACTCATCCATTGGGCCTCCATTAAATATTTGGGCCCACTAGAGACAAAACTGCACTTTGTCTCGTAAAACGTGCCGTCGTGAATAGTAACTGGGAACTTCCGTGAACCGTAACTTCGCCGTCGAACGTCCGAATTCGACGTGCCGCCTGTCTACGGATTCGTATCGTCCTTATCTACGTAACGGTCTTCGGCCCTCGGCCATCGGACCTCCCGGTCAAAAAGTCAACTTTTGACCTCCTATTCACCCAAATTACCAAAATGCCCCTAAACTTCCGAACGTCATAACTTCTTCCTCGAACGTCGGAATTGAACGTGCCACCTGTCTATGAACTCGTGACGTCACGAACTACGTCACGGTCATCGGTCAAAGTCCATTTGACCGCCCGATTGAAAAGTCAACGTTTTGCCACCACCAGGGGCAAAATGGTCATTTCGCATCGTTCGTCCGATTTCGCTCTACTAATCACGGATTAGCCTCACTAATCGTGATTAGTCACTAATCTAATCATGGAATTTGGGACGGGTCGTTACATGCCGTGGACGGTAGTCGGAAAACCGAGCAGGGGTGAGTTTTGGAATCAAAATGGTAAGTCACGTCCTGTTGTCTTTTGCTCCATTGTGTTAATTGAAACAGTTTTCTGATGGTACCAGGAATCGATTATGATTGGAATCAAAGGTTTAAGTGGATGGAATCGTGACAACTGAACGATGAACAGGGTAAAGTTTCTTCTTCGATTTGGGAGGTAAGCTTGAGCCTCGAATTCCATGTTTTGATTAGGTGGTTTGGTTAGGAATGAAAGGATGAAACTAAAGGGACAAATAGGAGTGAAAAAAATGGAAAAATGAGAGAAAACCGTGACCACCGGTTCGGTCCAACCGAACCGGGTTCAACAGAGGTTGAAGGTGACACTGTAGCAGGCACGTGAAGCCCATGGGCAGCCACTTCAGGCAGCGCGTATTGGCGCGTGGCACACCTTTTGAGGAAGGTTCCAACACAACTTTTAAAGTATTTGATGTAACGAACATTTTGGGATTGGTTTCGAGTCGATCAGACATCGTCTCGATATTTTTTGGGATGTCCGAAGGTTTTAGGGCTCGGTTAAAAATAGTTAAAAATTTGGGAAAATTACGGGGCATTAGTATAAGCTTTTTGGAGTAGTTAGTGACTTTATTATGGGATTTGGACAGGTTCGGGAAAGCCGGTGATAGTGGATTGGCCGGGAACGACATAGGTGTAGGCGTATCGATTCAGCGACGAAATAGTTTGTGAGTGGACTTTGCTTTCTAACTTATGATGCATGCATATATATTTTTATATGTTTTCTATACATGATTCTTGATTTGATATTGATCTTGATGGTTTACGATTTTGCACGGTTTTCGATATATTTACAGAATTGCGTGTTTTACGAGATTTCGATCGATGTTGTGATTTGACTATGGTTTTAATGATTTGATTTCAGGATCTGAAATACGATTTGATTTCAAGGATTTCAAATGGATTTTGGAAAGTAATTTCGGGCTTGAAGCCCAGTGTAAAAAAGTGGTTTTAAAGAACGTGATTTCGGGTTTTTGAATCGGATTTCAGAATGACGATTCTGGATTCGGTTTTGAAACTTGGAAGTGGATTTTCGGGTTTGGGTTCGGAATGTTTATTCCGGATGCCGAATTACGGAATGATGGTTTCGGACTCGGATTTGGAAATGGATGATGAATATGATACTAGGTTTGGATTCGGGATCCTGATGAGATGGTAGATTCGGATTCGGAAATGAAAAATGGTTTTCAAACGGTTTTGGATTGGATTTGCTGGATCTGGTTATTGGGTTTAAAGGCCCGGATATGATTATGACGGGGGCGGGCCGAGATTTGGTTTAAAAACCCGGATTGAGTTTAAAGACTCGGGAGTTTAAAGACTTGGATATTGATATTTACCCCATAGGCCTATTGAGTTTAAAGACTCGGATTATATTGAGGCCTGGATTGAGTTTAAAGACTCGGGATTTTAAAGACAAGGATTATATTGAGGCCTGGATTGAGTTTAAAGACTCGGGAGTTTAAAGACTCGGGTAGATCCAGCAGGTTCGAAGAATGGAAATGTGGTTTTAAATGGGTTTTGAATTTCACTAAGATTTGATGATGATGGTTTTCCAATGTTTTGGGCAATGACCTGGATGTTATGGATTTGGATGGTTTTGGGCTGAGGCCCTGGATTTGAGAAAAGGAAAATGAGTTATGTTTCTCTTAAATGGTTTGAATGACTTGAAGATAAAAAGGTTTTATGACATGACTTCTGATATGCATGCATTGGTTTTTAAATGGAGGGTATAAATGTAATTATTTTATTGAACTGTTTTTGAACTTATACCTTATTTTTGTCCACTCACAGACTTTTTGCATTTTCGATACCCTCCAGGTTGTTGCGGTGCGGCTGTTGATCGAGAGAGAGACGGAGACATCACATACGCGATCCACAGTAGAGTCTGTGCGCTCTGGGAAGTCCGGAAGTTTTGAGCGGTTCAGTCAAGAATCCCTTGTCCGACTTACGTGTCACATGGAGGTTGGATGTCAGTTTAGCCTTCGTGTCACTCGTAAGTTAGACAGGAGCATGACTTAGCCCTTAATCCCGGGTGATTGAGGATGGGTCATGTCAATTGGTATCAGAGCAGATTTTGGGCACTATGCGCGAGGTTTTGTTCCCAGGGTCGTTGATTCATTGACTTGGGTGTTGTCATGCTACTGTGGATGTGATGTCTCGATGCGAAACAACCCGTCATCAACCTGGACGCAATAGTGACAGTACGTTCGTTAGTGGTCAGATAGCGGTGATTGTTAGGGCCAGTGTGATAGTCACTCGATACGCGGTGCGAGATTTGATGTATGTCGACTTAGGGCCAGAGTAGTTAGCGTGTTTGATGCTGGATGCTCGGTGGTTGGACCATAGGGTCCGATGTATGCCAGCGTGGTAAACCTGGATGGTAGCCAGTGAGCCACAACTACGAGTAGGTTAGTCGACTGAGGGTCGACTGGTCGATTTGTGGCGCCGCTCGTAGCCTGTCGAGCTGGTGGTACATGTGGGCCGAGGAGGCCAGTGGTAGCCTGTTGAGCCGACTGGTGATTGAATTTGTGACCCTTAGTCATTCTGGTTGAGTGGTGGTTACTGGTTGACATTGGTGTGTTGAATGATGATAAGGGATGGTCGTAGTCGGGTATGACGACCCGAGGGTAAGATTGTTATGAACTAGTGACTATTGCGGGTTTGGATAACCCGCATGACGTGGATGATTTGAGAAACCCCAGAGTAAGTGCTGAGTCTGGAAACCGTGAGGTTGGGGTTTGTGGTTAGCTGATTGACGGCCGGATTGGAGATGGTGCTGCTAGGTACAGCCGAGGTAGTGAACGATTGGTGGACGACTCTGGACAAGTCCAGTAAGATTACGGCGTTGGTTGAGCGTGGAGTTGCTCAGAGTTGTGGATTACGAGGGATGTCAGTTTCCCCGACTCGAGTGTAGATTAAGGGTTTTGGCTCGGTAGAAGCGGAGGTTCAGGACTGGTGTGCTTTGAGCACTAGATCGGACTGATGTGCCACGAGTTGGGATGCTTGTAAATGGTATGATGGGCACATCGTGAGTTAAGGTTGTGGCCAGTTGTGAGGTGCTGGTGTTGGGTAGGAACCATTAACTGAGCGGGGATATGTGATGACCATTGTAGGCCATGTTTCGCTACAAGCGGTCAGGATACCATTAGTTGATCAGAGCAGCGCAGCGAAAGCGCGGAGGACCTATGCTTCGTGTTGGATCGGGCTAGGTTTGTAGGGTCGCGTTTGACCGTTCGGGAGGTTTATCCTAGTGAACTCCCCCTGATGTGTTGGTATATGTCGGTGGATACCGAGGTTGGCACTTGGTGATTGGCGACTTCAAGGATGGTAACTAGGGAGTCCAAGGTCAGTGATTGTGGATTGAGGATTTCGAGAGTTGGTGACTCGTATTTTAGCAGAAGCTCGGAGTTGAACTTCGGAAGGGTTGAGACGCGATCATCAGAAGGAGTGATGATTGACATCCTTTTGGATGTGCATACACGGTGTTAGCCGACAGGTGAGTTGGTCGGTGAGTTGGTTTAGTTACGGACACGTGGATGTGATCCGTAGGAGTCGTGGATCGCCTAAGTGTAGCAGAGTTGACGTTTAGACGGTTGGTCCAATGGTGGTATTCGTGTTTCAGATTGAGTTCCATGGTTGGAAAAGGTGGATATACTTCCAACATGGTTAGAATCTCAGAACCAGGAGCTGTTGTAGTTTAGATGTTGAGATGTGTGTTGATTCCGAGACGGTGTTAGATGTCGCGTGTGAGAGATGGATGTTTTAGAGTTGCTTTGGGGATTCATTAAAGGAACTTCAGGAATTGTGATCCCCCTTGGTCATGAACACGGGTGGATGTGTTCGGGAAGAGAAAGAGAACTTGGTGATGCCGGGAGTGGCCTGTGTGGCGAGTGCCATATGATTGTGTTAAGTTGTATTAAGGTAGGATGACTTGTGATGTCCTAGTTGTGGACCATAGAGAGTTCTGTTGGACGATGACGGAAAGAAATGGAAAAGGAGTGACTATAACTTATCAATATGAGGTTATTGAAGAGAACCCACAATCTAGACATGTGGTATATAAGATCGATTGGATTTGATGTAGTGGTCGGGAACCTAGTCAGAAGGATCCACTTAGGAGTGTGTGGATCAAGATTGGATTGCTTCCAATAGATTTGAGTAGTTGTGGAGCAGGAGGATCGCCTGTGAGACACGCGTTGGATAGCTTGACCACCCTGGAATTCTGCAGGTCATTTGAGGTCCGTCTCGCAGACGTATGAGTATTGGACTTGGATCTAGTGTTGGGTCTGCCCTGTGTACGTAATTGAGATGTGTTTGAGATTCATACTATTCGGGAGACTAGGAGACCGGGAGACACAAAAGGGACTTGAGTTGGACTTTCCCGGAAGACGTGTAGTTCAGCCTAGTGGTAGGATTGGATTGATGGACTACACAAGTAAAACATGACTGGCTGATAGGCGGGTGTTAATCGGTGTAGGTACGAGGAAGTTTGTGTGCCCTGGAGATTTTACTGGAGGGTGAAGGGTACAGTGTGGTGTTGTTGGTTAGACTTTGGATGTCGTAGTGTGTGGCTGATGCCGTTGTGGTTGATTAGTGGACGTACCGTAAAATGACGTTGGAAGTACGTAAGGATATACTCTACAAGCTGTGTTTGAGGTATTCTAAAATATCTTTGTTTTATTCAAAGTTCGTAGGGTTGTCTTTGCGTGTGTTTGGTGGTATGCACCATGGTTCTGGTTAGTGGTAAATGGTGCATGTACTTGAAGTGTGTACGTACTGGGACTGCAGTGGTCAGAACCCTGCTGATGTATCTTGGACGTGCAGCGTGATGTTCTAGTAAAAGTGATGGTGATCGGCTTAGTGCCGAGGGATGTTGTGGATAGATGGATGATCGGCGTAGTTCCGATATGTTGAATTTTTGCCAGAGAATGTGGACTGGATCCGGGTGACCCAGAGTTATCTGTTGGTTTTTGCTGACGAGCTCGATGCTCAGAGCCACGATTGGCTGGTGGGACCCTGATTTTGAGATATGTGATCGGCGATGTGGGAACACGATGGATAGAAGTTTATAGGGTCCAGTTTTAGAGAGATAGTATGGAATGTGGATGGTGCTTCCACATGTTGATTGTGTTAGTGGTTAGTGGAACCACAGACGAGTTGATTAATTAAGTTAGTGGTGTGAGTGAGTAAGTTGTGACCCCAGTAGGGTCGACACAGATCGCTGTTGGAAGTAGTACGGATCATGGGGGTATCGAGGTCAGTAGATGTCATCTTGAGAATTGGTGTACTTGGACTTTGTGCTTGTGACAAAAAACTGACACGATGTACTGAAGTCTTGGTACAAGGTACGCACGACTTGAGACTGAGTTGAGGATGATGTGACTGGTAGTCGGGAGTCACGACCGAGTGTTATTTGAGCTGTGAGTGCTGGCTGGTGCATTGCTCGAAGTACCGTGGCTACGAGATGAACAGTATTGACCTCGGAGAAAATCAATGGATTACAAGATGGACTGGAAGTTGGTTGAGTTGGCTTGTTTGGCAGAGATGTGGTTGCAGTCTGGGAACTGTCAGGAAAAGCCGGACTGGCAGGTGCTGGACACCGGGTAGGAGACCCAGGTGTGAGATCAGTTGGATTCCCCCAGTTACTAACGGAAGTACGAGACTCGGAATTTCGGGGATGAAATTCTTTAAGTAGGGTAGATTGTAACGACTCATTCCAGGAATCAGGATTATATTAGTGATTAATGACAGATTAGTGAGGATAATCAGTAATTAGTTGGACGATTTCGGACGGACGGTGTGAAATGACGATTTTGCCCCTGGATTGGGCACAAATGATGAATTTTTGTCCGGACGATCAAATATACTTTGACCGAAGACCGTGACGTAGTTTGGGACGTCACGAGTTTATAGACAGGTGGCACGTCCGATTCCGACATCCGAGGAGGAAGTTAAGACGTTCGAAAGTTTGAGGGTATTTTGGTAATTTTGTTAAAATGGGTAATTTGTTGACTTTTCCTACGACATGAAATTTTCACGAACTTCGAGGACCGTTAGGAAGGTCTCGATGCCCTGAGTACAACGACAGACGATACGCCGTCATCGGACGTCGGGCGACAAAATTACGGGTTAGGGAATACGAAGGGCAAAATGGTAATTTGTGGAATAAGGGTAAAATGGTCATTTGACTTGTATGGGGATTTGTGACTAGTGGTTAGAGGAAACTTGGCTGCATCAGGGTGTGTGGCCACAAGATTTAGGACACCTGGCCCCTTCTGGATGGTGGTAGAAGCCCTCACCGTCTCTTACACATGTTTTAAAAACAGATATGAGTTTATGCACGATATTGGAATGAAAAACGTAGAAAAATAGGGACAGAGCTGATCATGGAATCCCAACCCTCCCAAACCTAATCAGATGATGTGAGGGTGTAAAGGAAAACTGGAAAGGAGACTTTGCTGAGACGCCTGGTGACTACAGCGAGGCACGACGGCGGAGGATGGCGGTGGAAATAGAGAAAACCCGAGGAAGTCCCCTGTTTTATGGTTGAACTTGAAGATTGGATTCAAGCCATAAGGATCAAATTGATTAATTAAGGAGTGTTTCTAAGGTGGCTAGGAAGCTAAGGAGCTGGAAATTGAGACATGCCGTGGACGGTAGCCGAAAAACCGAGAAGGGGTGAGTTTTGGAATCAAAATGGTAAATCACGTCCTGTTGTCTTTTGCTCGATTGTGTTAATTGAAACAGTTTTCTGATGGTACCAGGGATCGATTACGATTGGAATCAAAGGTCTAAATGGCTAGAATCGTGACAACTGAACGATAAACAGGGGAAAGTTTCTTCTTCGATTTGGGAGGTAAGCTTGAGCCTCGAATTCCATGTTTTGATTAGGTGGTTTGGTTAGGAATGAAAGAACAAAACTAAAGGGACAAATAGGAGTGAAAAAGATGGAAAAATGAGAGAAAACTGTGACCGTCGGTTCGGTTGGACCAAATCGGTTCGAACCAGGTGAATCGGGTTCACTAGAGGCTGAAGGTGACACTGTAGCAGGCGCGTGAAGACCACGCGCATCAAATTCAGGTGACGTGTGTGGGTGCATGGCACGCCTTTTGATGAAGGTTCCAACACGGCTTTTAAAGTATTTGATGTAACAAACATTTTGGGATTGGTTTCGAGTCGATCGGACATCGTCTCGATAGTTTTCGAGATATCCGAAGGTTTTAGGGCTCGGTTAAAAATAGTTAAAAATTCGGGAAAATTACGGGGCTTTAGTATAACCTTTTTGAAGTAGTTAGTGACCTTATTATGGGATTTGGACAGGTTCGGGAAAACCGGTGATAGTGGATTGGCTGGGAACGGCATAGGTGCACGCGTATCGAGTTAGCGGCGAAATGGTCTGTGAGTTTACTTTTCTTTCTAACTTATGATGCATGCATATATGTTTTTATATGTTTTCTATACATTATTCTTGATTTTGATATTGATCTTGATGGTTTACGATTTTGCACGGTTTTCGAGATATTTACGGAATTAAATATTTTACGAGATTTCGATCGATGTTGTTATTTGACTATGGTTTTAATGATTTGATTTCCGGATTTGAAATACGATTTGATTTCAAGGATTTCAAATGGATTTTGGAAAGTGATTTTGGGCTTGAAGCCCAGTGCAGAAAAGTGGTTTTAAAGAACGTGATTTCGGGTTTTTGAATCGGATTTCAGAATGACTATTCTGGATTCGGTTTTGAAACATGGAAGTGGATTACCGGGTTTGGGTTCAGAATGGTTATTCCGGATGCCGGCTTACGGAATGATGGTTTCGGACTCGGATTTGGAAATGGATGATGAATATGATACGGGGTTTGGATTCGGGATCCTGATGAGATTGCGGATTCGGATTCAGAAATGGAAAATGGTTTTCAAACGGTTTTGGATTGCATTTACTAGATCTGGTTATTGGGTTTAAAGACCCGGATATGATTATGACGGAGGTGGGCCCGGATTGGGTTTAAAGATCTGGATTGAGTTTAAAGACTCGGGAGTTTAAAGACTCGGATATTGATATTTCCCCCGTAGGCCTATTGAGTTTAAAGACTCAAGAGTTTAAAGACTCGGATTATATTGAGGCCTGGATTGAGTTTAAAGACTCGGGATTTTAAAAACTTGGATAGATCCAGGACTTTCGAATAATGGAAATGTGGTTTTAAATGTGTTTTGGATTTCACTAAGATATGGTGATGATGGTTTTCCGATGTTTTGGGCAATGACCCGGATGTTATGGATATTGATGGTTTTTGGGCTGAGGCACGAGATTTGAGATAAGGAAAATGAGTTATGTTTCTCTTAAATGGTTTGAATGACTTGAAGATAAAAAGGTTTTATGACATGACTTTTGATATGCACGCATTGGTTTTTAAATGGAGGGTATAAATGTAATTTTTTTATTGAATTGTTTTTAAACTTATACCTTATTTTTGTCTACTCACAATCATTTTACGTTTTCGATGCTCTCCAGATTGTTGCGGTGCAGGTTGTTGGTCGAGAGAGAGACAGAGACATCACATACGCGATCCACAGTAGAGTCTGTGCGCTCTGGGAAGTCCGGAAGTTTTGAGCGGTTCAGTCAGGAATCCCTTGTCCGACTTACGTGTCACATGGAGGTTGGACGTCAATTTAGCCTTCGTGTCACTCGTAAGTTAGACGGGAGCATGACTTAGCCCTTAATCCCGGGGGATTGAGGGTGGGTCGTGTCATCAACTATATATTACAAGAATTTCGCCTTTTAAATGCAATAATAATACCTGATTTACGGAAAGTCAACAATTATAGAAAAAAGTAATATTTATATAAATTCATGACATTGCATACAAAACAAGTACGTAATAGCGAAGTTTCTAAATGTCAAACTATGTTCTACATAAGCATGGAAAAAGACTATCTTAGGGAGCTTTGACCATCATTCTCACCGTGGTCATCAGTCGATGGTACTTCAAAATCAACTGATGGTGCTTCAAACCCAAGGACTCTTGACATATTTTTTACTAGTTGTTGGAGATACAATCGCATATGTGCAAGTTTCTTATTAGCTGCATCTTGAGATGCCTTTGCAACTGTCAACTTAACAGGACCCGTCCTAAATCCCTCAGAATTAGCGTGGGATGTGTCTGCTCCCGTCTGACACAAAGTGTCAGACCAGGGATATTTCCATCATTTGCCCAACCGGGACTATCAGAGGGCGCCAGGATCCGAAGGAGGAATGCGATGTCTCGTCTCTGCTACAGCCGCATCCGCGATCAACCTGAAGGGCATTCAAAACACAAAAACTGTGAGTAGACAAAACAAATATTTTATAAAAACATTTCTTAAAAGACCTTTATGCCCTTTATTAAAAACATATGCATGCATTCGAAAACTATTTCTAGGGTTCATGCCCGATCCCCATAAACCATCATGAACCATAAAACCATTTGAGCCTTGACCAAAAATCCGCCAATCAATACATGGGACCTCCGTCCAAACCAAAAGACGTGGAAACTCGTCCCAAAACCAGCTCATATGGGTCTCATCCCAAAACCAATACGCGTGGGTCTCAGCCCAATGCCATCTCAGTGAAACTCGTACACATATACGTAAATACATATATAACCCATCCTAGGCACTTCCTGAGAAGATGCCAACTCGAGGCACACAGCCCCTAGGGAACACATCCCCGAGGGAAAACATCCCCGATATATGTCACGATTTCATCTCTATACTAGTGTGCAGACTACTCGGAGTCTCACTCCGAGTGATCTGGGAGGCTCTATCTCTGGATATAATCCGAGCTCTATCTCCGGATCTATTCCGATCATCTCTCCGAAATCTGGTCTGTGACCACATCATAACTTCAACTTCTAGAACAGGATCCCTATGGGGGTACCCATTCTGGTATGTGGATCGTGACTCTCCAGGTGGACATCTGGAGGAGACCAATCAATAATCTCGTAAGGAGGGTATGTACATACTAGTATAGAAAACCACAAAATGGGACTCACATCCGATAACATAAAGCAACTGGGCCTCCAGCCCGAACATAGGACTCAATAGGGCCTCTAGCCCAATTTCACAGTAACTGGGCATCGAGCCCGAACTCAAATCAACTGGGCATCGAGCCCGATATCTCAGGTTCAATCACGATCCCGATCATAGCGATGCGTGCAACCATCAATCCAGAACCGCTCTCGATCCTCGTATGTCGTCACTGCCTCGACCATCTCGAGACCATGGTGCACCCGTCGCTCACCGATCCTCTAAATCGTCAGCACTCTGAAGTCGAGCCTCTAGTGGCTGCTCGACAACAGAACGTGCATCGTGACCTCTCCGGAGGGAACACATCCCAATCTGGAGGTGAGCGTCACGTCATCTGTTGCCGTGCACACAGCACCCGTTGCGACCACGACTCAGACCCGTAGGTCATCAATAGGGTCTCATGCTCGAGTCAAACCAAATCTAAATGGGTCTCATTCCCGATTTTACCTTTTCAAAATCATTTCATGAAAACCGAAAGCGTAAACACACACCAAATGCACTCAAGGCATCATAAAACACACATTAAAACATTTATAAAACATTTATACATACATTGATTTCAGAAAAAAAGTCCACTCACAGACCGTCCGCGCTGTCGCCTCGATACTGGCGTCGTACGCCTTCCCGGGTCAATCGTCATCTTCGGGGTTCCCAAACCTGTCCAAATCACTTTAGAGGGTTACTAACTACTTAATTAACCCCTCACTAAAGCCCCCTAATTTTCTGGGAATCTTAACTATTTTTAAACGTGCACCGAAACCTTCGGACAGCCCAAACTATATCAAGACGATGTCTGATTGACTCGAAACCAGTCCCAAAATGTTCATTACATCGAATAGATGATTTCACATGTTGGAAGCTTCCTCAAAAGCTTCACCACGCGCCGTCATGCGCCCTGGGATGGCTCTGCGCGTGGGCCCACGCGCCACTGCATATAATCATCTTCTTCCTTCAGCCGATTGGTTCGACCGGCCGGTTCGGTTTTTCCTGCAACTTGGACCGACGTGACTGGTCTAGGCTCCTACACGGTCCAGTTTTCATCCTTTTCCATCCTAATCGATTCCATTCTTCATATTTTGATCCTAGAAACCTAAACCTATGAACCAAATCATGAAAAACCCCTTGAATCCCAACGGTTCAATTTTCCTTCACGATTCAATTTTCCTTCACGGTTCAAAAATTCCAGATTTCTCTCTGGGGTTCCTCAGCCATGAACCACCACTAAATCCATCCTATTACCTCCCTAACAACCTAACTAACTCCTTCCAATCGATTAAAATCATCCCCAACGTCAAGAATCAAAAATAACAAGAAAAGGGCTAAATCGATATCTCTGCTCGAGTTGGCCTCCGCCGTAAACGGCAGCGCTGCCTCTGGCCAGCCACCAACATCCTCAAGTCCTCACTTCATCCTCTTGGCCTCTCAGTCATGATCAGAAGTGGAAGGGTTTGGAATGGGGTTGGATAGTTTGATCGGGTTTTGGGTTTGGTGAGGGAAATGGTCGACAAAGAAAAAGGGGAAGGATATGCATGAAGGATAAATGATGGGGAATGGATGAATGACACTTGTCATTCATCCATTCGGCCTGAGAAATATCTGAGGCCCACTAAATGCCAAAAAGGCTTCCGTCTCGTAAAACGTGCAATAGTACGTTCGAACTTCCGTGAACTGTGACTTCTCCATCGAACGTCCGAATTCAACGTGACGCCTGTCTACGGATTCGTATCGTCCAGATCTACGTAACGATCCTTGGCCCTCGACCATCGAACCTCCTGAGTTAAAAGTTAACCGGTTGCCCCTATTCAACCAAATTACCAAAATGCCCCCGAACTTCCGATCGTCATAACTTCTTCCATGGATGTCGAAATCGAACGTGCCACATGTCCATGAACTCGTAGCGTCCCGAACTATGTCACAGTTATCGACCAAAGTCCATTTGACCGCATGAACAAAAAGTCAACTTTTCACCCATTCTAGGGGCAAGATCATCATTTCGCCCTGAACGTCCGCTAATCCTCGTCTATTCCCCGATTAATCTCGCTAATTCGTCATAAGTCTTAATTAATCCCGATAATTCGGGACGAGTCGTTACACAACTCATCCTTCAAATTTTCAACCCCGTTTACAAGTTGTGAGTAGTTGGTAACGATTGAGAGTTTCCAATCTCACGAACCCTTCCATATCCCATACCACGTATCTGTGTTTCTGGCTTCTTTCCAAGTACATCTATCAAAATATTAAGGCCAACATTAGGATCATCTACAGGTATCTCATCCAATGGAGTATCCTCAGGATATTCTTTTGCTACCTCCTAGAGATAATCATTGTTTTTTGCTACCATCTCATCCTTCAAATGAAACCGACATAAAAAACATGTTATATACAATATACAATCATATAACCAAGTTTATATAAGTGAAATAATGTTCTAACCAAGTTTATACAATCAAAAAACATGTTAGCAATAAAAGTTGTTTTTACAATCCTGGTGCTATTCCCATTCTTGGATTCTTCGGTATTAGTACAAATGAAACTAAATAAATCCAACTTTCTATATCTAGTTTTTCATGAATAAACCTTTTGATTGTCTTTAATTGTCTACTGAATCATGGTGAATTTGATTGGCTGTCAATAGTTACAAAAAAGATTAGGAATTTAAGTTTCCCTGCTTAAAGGTAACTGGAGGAATCTATTGTCTCAAGATTTCAGAATCCAATACGAGTAATTACCACTGCTATACTATCTCGTGTTCAAGGTATAATTAGGTTCGACTCACATTAATTTTTTTCGAGATATGTTTCAAAGTCGAGTAGAAGTAATTGGTTCCAAAATCATCATTGTTATATTATATATCATGATAGTGTTCAAGGTTTTAAGCTCTTTATTTTATACTATATATACATGATAACCGACTTATTATATGATTTAATCAGAACACAATTACATAATTAAGATTATTATATGAAATAGAATATACCCAATTGGCAAATAAATATACATTTGCATCATGTGATTGACTTGTATTAACATATGATATTAACGAGTTTAAAGTGGCTGCAATCCCACAGCAAAGGATGGTGACATTAGAAAGTAGAGTTTTGCGACAGAGGAGAGGAATAAGCTAGTTCAGTGTTGGAAGGCTGCTGTTGCTGCAGAGAAAGAGAGATGAATACGAAAATCCAAAAATCCATATATGGTTCTCCTTCTTTGTCCCATTTCCACTGCAAAAGGCCCTTTTTTATTGATTTCAAGAGGAAAGATATGCACTCACCCAGACACCCACCAATTGCAATCCCCATGGCTCAATCGTGACCTCAAATTCATTATCTAATATTAAGTACCGACTTAATATGCCCTTTTTTTATTCTATTCATTTGTTTTTGTTGGATTAAAAAACAAACAAAAAAAGCTATGTGTTGCAGAACACCAAAACAACTAATTATGCCACAACACACCATCATTCCAGTACATGCATAAAGAAGTGCACGGATTCTACATGAATGCACTACTAACGTATAAAATCCCCCGTCCTTCAGAACATAAGTCTGTTAATAAATGTTCTTCCCACCATATCCTAATGGATGTTTTTCTCAACAACTAGATAAACTAACAAGAAAATCACTGAACCAAGCACACAAAAACAACAAAATATAAGAACAAACTTACCTTCAGGATTGTAGAATTCTCTTCCTTATGCACTCTATTACTCAACCTGAAAACTCATCTCAGCTTTCTACCTAAAGAAATTAAGCAAAATTACTGCAACTGACAATATACAAAAGGGCATACACACATGCTATAAGAACACACAAATATTGACTAGTTCATCGTTCTACATCACATGAGACCAGTCAAAACAACATGAAAATGCAGAGACAACGCCTCTGGAAACATGAAAAATGAAAATGCAGAGACAACGCCTCTATAGTGAACAAACTCATTTATACTAAAGAGGAAAACGTTTCAAGTATTGTGTAGTTTAGAAGTTTACCTTTCTTGGAAGACTGCCTTGAACTTTGACCCGAAAATCTTCTCCTACCTACCAATCTAGGTCTGCACCTCCTCGGAAACGAGCCTTTCTTCTTAAGCTATTGGTGCTAGGCTTCTACAAGAGGATGTATAAGGAAATCAATTAGTCTAGTATAGCATGTGATAAGCTTCTAAGTAAATCAAATACCAAATACATAAATCAGTTAAGATTAAGTATAGCATGTGATAAGCTTATTGACACCCCTATTTAGATTTCCTTTCTGTGCATCTCTCATTCGCAACGTTTCTAATACTAGGAAGGAAGCATATTTCAGTATTAGTGTGATGGTAAGAACCAACCAAAAAAACAGATTCCTATTTGCTAGTTACTTATGGATAACAAACTTATCCCCAATTAAGAAAACCTAAAGAAAGAGAAATGTAATTTGGAAAGTGAAAATCATATAGATGTCTGATGATAAAGTTTCAAACAGGTTTAGAAGTTGAATTCCAAGTTCTGGCCAAATTCGAAAGGCGATGCCAACGACAGAAAGGAAGCAACCATTACAAAATTCTAGCTTACCACTCGAAGTTCACAATTTTGATCTTAAAAAAGGTCTCAAATCTCACTCCTGAGCATATACTAACTAGAGGGAAAGTAATACATGAAAACTAAAAATCCAAAACACTCCCTATATATTCATGAGTACTTTACACCAAAGTGCTTTCGGCCATTATCTAATATATTAGCTTCTTCTTTTTTTGTTAATCAAAAAATGTAGTAGCCCGTGCAGGGAAAGAGGAAAGAAGCCAAGAAAACCCAGTGGGTACAACCGTCCTAGCCACCCATAAGGAGCCAGAAGTGAACGAAGGGATAAAATAAAGTAGTGGTATGGAGAGGATAAAATAAAGGAAGAATGAAAACAAAATCTTGAAAGTGAAAACCACGACAAACAGATTTAGGTTTCTCGTTTTCATTATATGTTCTCCTTCTACCTCTGTTATCCAGCCCTTCTGCCATATCCTTCCTCCATTATCCTGCAAAGATGCTATCAGATATTTAAAAAAAAAAAAAAAGAATAGCAAAGACTCTAAAATTGTAAACTTCGAAAATAAATGATGATAAAAATAAACTGTTTCTAGGTTTGCGGCTTTGTGCTTAGAGCTAATAAAAACTGTTTCTCCTTTCATCCCTCACTTGAAGGTTCGGTAAAACATTAAGTAAAAGGTGGTTCTTATTTTTAATTTTATCCACAAGAGGCAAGGGATTAGATTTGGAACCTCTTCAACCAATGGGAAGAGAGATACCACTAGAATAAGAGGTAGTTTCTCAAGTGGTTCAAATTTCAACTTCCATATTTCCTCACTGATGCCAATATTACAAAGCTTTGCAACAAAATTTAGCTACCCAAAATTTACCCCATCACTAATTTAAGGAACATGTTTACCAACAAAATTTAAACTTGGTTAAACTTGAATATAAGTCCCAATTTGGTCGGTACATCAAGGCTAGGGTACATACAGCATAATCAATGTACAAACATGATCAATGCCAATCCTAAAACAGTAGCTGTTGCAATTACCTATTTAAAATGGTTACAAAATTGCAGGAACCAAACCTGAACAGAATTTCTAAAAGGTTATTAAACAAATGTATTATGAACCATGCAAATGCAACTACATAATCCCAGCCTATTACATGTATAGGGTGGGATGTTTGACTATGTGTTATTTGTTGTTTATGAATATTTTGTCTTGTTTGGTTAACAAAACAAAATATTCATAAACAAAAAATAACACATAGTCAAACATCCCACCCTATACATGTACAAAACCATCCCTAAAAAACCAACTTCAAGCTGACAAAATCCCCACAAAACCAACAAACAAAAAGATTACGTTAGATATTATTTTATTTTTAAGAAGGCTTAAATTAGAGATAATAGATTTAAAAAATTTGAGTTGTCATTTCTTTTAATAAAGCAACGTCAGTGGAGAGTTTAAAGGCCATTGTTGCAACTAGCAATTTCAAATTATCACAAAGTTATAGTAAAACTTAAGCTGACCAAGGATGGGAAGCCAAATTTGCCTAAACTATAACTAAAGGTGAAAAAATGCTTTCAATTAACAAAAAGAAAATGAGGAGGGGAGATTAAACTTAATGACTAGTTTCTCTTCTTATGACCGCAACATTTCAGATATAATTGATACAAGGAAAGTATGATACTAAAATATTCCTTCCAAAGAGCATATGCTTACTAAAATGCTCAAACATGAATGACATATTAGTTTGCATGATCACTTTAAAAGTGTGGTCTAGTTGATGGTGTACAGAAACTGCAATTCTGACTTATTTTAACCAGAGCAGTCAATAACAAATGATAAATAATTTAAATAAAAACTTGCTCAAGAAAAGTGTGGCCTTACTTTATGATTTTTTAATACTTTGGCAATATCTTCTATTATATTAATAGTTATAGCCTCATACTCAAATAAGGTTTGGGAGGTGAAGAAATTAGAGATAGACTCTACTAACTGTGACTTCTGCCCTCCTCTTATAACTTTCCCCATCCTATTCCCCCCGAAAAGCTGAGAAATACTAATCCTTAATTACTGAGGATAAAGAACGAAAGACAACTAATCTTGGTGAAACCGCTGATCCAACTAAAAATGATGGTATCAACAAACCAAAACGAAATTTGCATCACCTTAAAGCATGACTGCTATAACTATTGGCTCAACCAATGACATTCACTTTGGTTTTAAATTCACAACTGAAATTCTCTAAGTGCTCAAAAGACCTATAATTATGACTACGGCAGAACAAGACATCGGAGAAGATTTAAATAATAATAATAATAATAATAATAATAAGAATAAGTAAAACCAAACCAATCAACAATCACAGTTATAGGCAACAATAACAGCTTCAGTGATAGAAAAAGATTGGTAAATTAGAATTCAAAAACACACTAGTAAAAAAGTTGTCTTAGGCGGCAAACACAATTTGTCGGTAAAAGTCAAAATTTTCCGCCTAAACTCTATCACGGCGAAATTATTTGTCGCCCCATTCGTCAGGAAAGCCTCGCCGCGAAAGGTCTATGACGGCAAACTTTAAACTTTTGTCGGCACAGAATGACTTTTCGCGGCAAATCTTTCGCGGCAAAACATTTGTCACCTTGTGCCGTCAAACACACTTTCGCCAGGAAAGAAAAGTTGAGCTGGCAAATATATTTGTCGCGAAAGAAGACCTATGGCGACAAATACATGCGCCGGGACAGATGTTCTATGGTGGCAAATATATTTGTCGCGAAAGAAGGCCTATGGCGACAAATACATGCGTCGGGACAGATGTTCTATGGTGGCAAACTCGGTTTGTCGCGATAGGTTCTCTATCGCGACAAATTATCTTTGTCGCAATGTTACTCTCTGCCGACAAATATATTTGCCATCTAAAGTTTATTTCACAACAAAAATATACATAATAATTATTACAAAGATTCAACTTCCAAATGCCACAATACACCATATTTGGAGAATAGTGACAATACAACAATTGTAGAACATTTTAATACTCATTATAATAATATAATATATACATTCAAAAGAGTTAAAGGTTTTCAAGTGCAAGTTAGATATATAATGTATACATAAACCCGAAAAAAGACTACCCTAGTTGACTATCATCCTCATTGTGTGCTTCATCAGTCGATGGTACTTCCAAATCAATCGGCGGTAGTTCAAACCCAGCCACTTTTGACATACTTTGTACTATTTGCTGGAGATACAACTGCATATGTTCAATTTTCTTGTCAGATGTCTTTTTTTGCTATCGTCAACTCATCTCTCAAATGATCGACTTCCTTAGTAGCTACCTCTTGAGCTGCCTTTGCTGCTGTCAACTCATCTTTCAAATTATCAACCTCTTTTTGTAAGTAATGAGTGGATGTTGAAGACCGAGAACTTCCAGCCTCACAAACAGGTCCATATTCTAATCCACGTATCTGTGTTCCAGGCTTCTTTCCAAGTACATCCATCAAAATATTAAGGCCAACATTAGTATCAGATATAGGTATCTCATCTAATGGAGTACCCTCGGGATATTCCTTCGCTAAATCTTGGAGATAATTATTCTTTTTGTCCATCATTTCATCCTTCAAATGAAATCAACATAAAAAATATGTTACCATATCGCATGAAGATACACTAAGAAAAGATACAAACATGTTGCCTTAATGTCTGATGATAATTTTACCATTCATATTATCCTTCACAATCAAATATATGAAAGATAAAATAATATCAAACATAAAATCATTGAAAAAGACCCCGGATTTGGGAAACAACCAATCAAATAAAGCATAAAGATAAGTTCTCTAACAACCAATCAAATAAAGCATAAAGATAAATTCTATAGCAAACAACCAATCACAGAAATCCAATAATCAAACCAAAGCCTGGAACAAACTCATTCTGCATCAAGACAAACAAACCAAGCAGTGTAAACAAACTCGTTTTTATTAACGAATGAAAATTTATAGGCTTTTCCTCATTCAAAACCCACAAAATGAGGGTTTGTTGAAAGGAAAAAGAGAGTGTAAACAAACAACCAATAAAAATCCATTTGAACGGTAACAAAACTTTGAGTAGGCAACCCCATAGCAAATCAAGACAAGCAAAATCTCACCGATAACAAATCATGCACCATACCAAGCAGTGTACTCAGTTTCAGTATCAATACATACTTGTAAAAGGCTGTTTGACTATACTTGTCAAGCCCACTTTACTTGAAACGAAATGCCAAACGAAATGCCAGCAAGTGTACTTAGTGACCAAACATATAATTACAGAAATACTTACATATTTAGCTTTGGCCTTATCATTGGTTCATTGGTTGGTTTTCGTAGAATAAGTTTTCCCATAAGTGTCTATCTCCACATATTTTGAACCCTCCTAATGTGGAATAATAGCGTATAAAAAAATTAATAAATGTAGTTTAATGCTCAATACAAAATAATATCTTTAATACAAAACTGCTATATTACCTTAACACACTCCATTGCTATGTGTGAGAAAGATTTCGAACCAGCATGATGCTCTATCTCCTTTTCAGCTCGGTTCGCTATATTCGCCTTAGATGCTTTCTGCACAGTTGGATGACTAATGAGTTCGTTAGCATTAAGAGAGATTTTTTCTGTATAATTTTGCAAAATAATAAAACTACCAAAAACTTCGGTGTCTGAAAATGGCCACACATAAATGCCCATTGGTCTTGAGCGTCTCTAAGTACCATCTCCAATGGTGGGTTGGCCAACGCTTCCTCAACTGTTGGGAAAAGCTGAAAGTACTTGTGTAACTCATGCTTGAAGTCTCTAAACCTCCTAGCCATGACATCATTGACATATTTTTTACTCTTTGGATCTTTCAAGTCTATGTCAAAGTTGAGCTACAACCAATTTGAAAAAGTGTCAACGATATGTTTTGTGCAAATAGAAGATTTTCTACATAAAGTATCAGCAAAAACTGTGAACCAAAATAAAATATAATTCAAATATAAAAAGTTTATTGAAGAGAAACAAACTAAATAAAGAGTAAGGAAACCCAATTATTCAAAAACCTAAATGCACAAGTAATGAAAATTGAAGTGGATGACAAGTAATTTACTCACGGTGATCTCATTCATAAGGGCACTCCTATCATTATCCTCAATGGCGGTCCAGTATGCTTTATTCATGGCACAATTCCTTCGGATAATTGCTCCAAGGTCATGGGACAACAAGCTCGAAATCCTCTGACTCACAGGTCTATTAAACAAAGGATCAAATTCAACATGAATCTTCTGCAAGGTGGTACGAACAATCCGATTTGTCTTGATTGCCGCACATGCCCCCCTAACTCCCGGTTTAGGAATTTGGTGCTCTACATCTGCTTGAGTTGGAAGACGACCAGAACCTATCATTGTACAATAAGAATACAAAAATACAATCATACTTAGTCTTAGCACACCTTCCTAAAGTGAACAAAAATAATTCATTACAAAAGCACTTTCTACAACCTACCATTAGATTCATTTCCACCCGTGGTTGAGTCAATCCTCTCATCATCTGCAACTTTACCATTAGTCATTTTATTGTTCTAAAAATGCAAATAATAAGTAAACATGAATTGATTTTATTACCAACTGATGAGGAGGTTGCAGTAATAGGCAACCTACGGTTGCGTGAACGACAACTAGCCCTCATAGGTTGAGAGGGAGGCTGCATTGGTGGAGAAGAAGTCTCCCTTGTACATTCAGTCGGAGATGGAGAAGGCCTTCTTGTAGGTTGAGGTTGAGTCTGGGGGGGCCTTCCTATAGGTTGACGCTAAGTCGGCGGAGGCCTTCTTGTAGGTTGAGGCTGACTATCAACAAGAGTATTACAAGCCCTTTTAATCGGTTGAGGTTGAGTCGGGGAGGGCCTACTTGTAGGTTGAGGCTGACTATCAACATGAGAAGTACACGACCTCTTGGTCGGTTGAGGTTGAGTCGGGGAGGGCCTTCTTGTAGGTTGAGGCTGACTATCAACAAGAGAAGTACAAGACCTTTTGGTCGGTTGAGATTGAGTCGGCGAGGGTCTTCTTGTAGGTTGAGGACGACCATCAACAAGAGCAGTACAAGACCTTTTGGTAGGTTGAGGCTGAGTCCCAGACCCACAAGCTGTTTTAGGCTGAGCAGAAGAAGCCTTAGGAGCAGATTGGTTGTGAGCATTGGATCGAGTCTGTAGCACTAGTTTTCTCGTTGTAATGAAACTCATCTGCAAATTAAAAAAACAGACATCATTTACTATATCAATCATAACTAAATATAAACATTATATGTAAAACGTTTACCAATTTGTATCAATCAATTTCTAAGTGTTTTTGGCATATTGCTTAGCAATCAAAGTCGCTGTCCTTAGCACTGTCGTAGCTGTCTTCCTCATCACTATCAATACTATGACCCTCATCACTTTGAAGACTAGAGTCCTCATCAAATGAACTATCATCTTCAACAATAAAATCCCCTCTTTCAATTGGCCTGAGAGGGCCGAGATCAATATGTATAGCATCAATCTCTATTAGTGCAACATCTTCTCTATGTAACGGTGTAATGATGACATCCTCATTATCAAGTTGAATCTGGCTATGTATCTCTGCTGATAAATTCTCTTGGTATGGCCCATCATCATCACTGTCATCAATTTCAGAATTCTCCTTTTCTGGAATGTTCCAAATGTTTCTGTGTTCAATATGCTCAACCACTTTCCAGCCACCACCAACCTTAAGTTCATCCAAATAAAACACTTGTTTGGCTTGAGTTGCTAGGATATAAGGATCATGTTCATACCATTGAGTACGTGTATCCACGGATATTAGCGTATAATCGCGCTTTAGACTTCCAACCCTTGTCGGGTCTGTGTTAAACCATCGACATTTAAACAACACGACCCTATAACGTTGTCTATATAACACCTCAACTACACTTGTCAACTTGCCATAGAAATCAATCTCAGAAGTCTCATAGCTTTCTGGCACAAAAACTCCGCTATTCTGGGTAGTCAAATTATCATCACGTTCAGCAACCACAAACTTAACTCCATTTACAACACATCCTTGGTAAGTTTCAACTCTAACAGGGCCCCTCGATAACTCAAATAACTCATCACTAAACTTCGCAGAATTCTCCTTTTGTAAATTTCTCATCTGCCAAGGAAAACAATTGTTATTTGTTAGTTTACTAATTAGACAATTTTGAAGAGAACCCAGCATACAATCAGGAAAAAAGAAAATACAAAAGTCAGTCTAAAATCATGGTCTTTTCTTACCTGACCCCGAAACCAAACAGGAAATAATTTCTTATGCCTTTCCTCAATGTTCTCATCATTCTCACGTCGTATCAGTTCCTCATGCTCCCTGCATTATTAATTAGTGGATTTGTTATACATTGGACATATGTTGTCATACTTCAACTATTATGAACAATAAACCATAAATAGTTCACTTACATTAGGAATGGTGATACCTCTTCGCAATTGTTCAATATATACCAATGAGCTACTTCGTTATCAGTATTTGTCCATCCAATGCTTGTCTTACTCATAAACAGACGTGCATTTTGAGCAAAGACATAAAGTTTCTCTTCTCGTGCACCACCATCATTGTTTCTATCAGGCTTATTGAAATATGTCTCCACATTATGAAGGTACATTGAACAGTACATTAGGGATTCATTTGTAATGTATGCTTCAATTAATGACCCTTCCGGACGAGCCCTATTTCGGACAAAGCCTTTATACTTACCTAACATTCTAGAAGAAAAATATTATTGTGAGTTTTTCATGTAGCGAATTTATAAGCAACGTACACCACAATGAAATAGAATTAATTGAAAAGATCAATAGTTAGTACCTTTCAATAGGATACATCCATCGAGCTCCAACATGCCCACCAAGCTTTGCTTCATTAGGGAGATGCACCATCAAGTGAACCATGACATCAAAGAATGAGGGGGGAAAATTTGTTCAAACTGGCATAGAATGTACACAATCTCACTTTCCAACCTATTCAAATCTGATTTGCACAATGTCTTTGAGCATAACTGTTGAAAAAACCTTGATAAATGAATGACAGGTTCAACCACACCAGCATACAAATATTTTCTAATTCCCACAGGAATAAGCCGCTGCAATAACACATGTCAATCATGGATTTTCAGGCCCGAAATGTTTCCCTTATCAAGTTTAATACTTCTGGATATGTTGGCTTCATATCCATCTGGATATTTTACAGACTTCAAAAATTGAAAAAATTCTTTCCGCTCATCTGGATTAATAGTATAAGCTGCGTATTTCTTTTTATACTTGCTCCCCGTCCACTCTAACGACAGGTGTTTCCTAATGCCAAGGTCTTGTAAATCCTGGCGAGCCTTCGTTGTATCCTTAGATTTTCCCTCTATTCCAAGAATCGTCCCTACCAAACTATCACTAACATTCTTCTCTATGTGCATCACATCTAGCATATGCCTGATTTTAAGATTGGACCAGTACTCTAACTCAAAAAAAAAATATTCTTTTTGTTCCAATTTAACTCATCTTGTGTCCGCTTTTTGTTCCTATCCGGGTTGTTAGGATGTTTACCAAACTGACTAAAATGTAGATTGTTCAACTGATCCAAAAGGTTTTCACCTGAGAATTCTTTAGGTCTTGCATTTATCTCAATATTCCCATCAAAGGCATCTTTTTTCTGGCGCCATGGATGATCCCATGGCAAAAATCGTCGATGTCCCAAGTAACAAACTTTCCCACTGAACCATTGGGAACTTACATCCTCATTAAAACCGGGCATGGCTTATAACCTTTCGTGCTCCATCCAGATAGATTCCCATATGCTGGGAAGTCGTTAATGATCCACATCACTACTGCACGGAGGTTAAATATTGAATTAGATGCTCTATCATATGTCTGCACACAATATTACCATAACTCCTTGAGCTCATCAATTAACGGTCTCAAATAAACATCAATATCCTTACCACGCGCACGAGGCCCAGGAATTAATAAAGTCAGCATTGAGAATTCCTTCCTCATGCACCTCCAAGGAGGAAGATTGTAATGCATCACGATAACAGGCCACATGCTATAAGATGTGGTCATATTCCCAAATGGATTAAATCCGTCGGTGGCAAGCCCTAACCTAACATTTCGTGACTCCATTGCAAAATCTGGGTACTTCCTATCAAACTCCTTCCAAGCTTCTCCGTCCGCTGGATGCCTCATGATATCATCATCAACTCGGCCATCCTTGTGCCATCTCATATCACTCGCAGTGTGCATAAACATGTACAGCCTTTGCAATCTGGGTTTAAGTGGTAAATAACTCAATACCTTCTGAGGAATCTCTTTTTTCTTCTCAGCCCCCTTGAATTTATACCTTGGCTCATTACACACGGGACATTTATCCAACCCTTCGTTCTCCTTGTAGTACAAAACGCAATCATATTGACATGCGTGAATCTTTTCATACCCCATCCCTAGATTTTTCAAAACTTTTTGTGCTTGATGATGCGTCGAAGGTAGAAGATTCCCTTTAGGTAGCATCCTTTTCAATATTCCCATCAAGTGGTCATAACATCTATTAGACATCAAGTACATTACTTTACAATGCATTAACTCAACTACTGCAGTTAACACAGAGAATTCTTCACATCCAGAATACAGTTCATGTTGAGCTTCTTCCAATAATCTTTCATATTTGGCAGAATCCTCCCATTGCATATTGCATGAGTGATCATCATCCAAATTAGCATCTCTATCGTCATTAACTGAGATGTTATCTTCTTGCATGCCATCATGGCCATGATTTTGAGATGCGTATGGGTACAAATCGTTGATTATCCTCATTACATCATCATTACCATTACCTATGTCATCAGTAGATGGCACCACCGACGGAGCAATGAATGCGCTTGAACCAGATCCTACCTGTTCACCATGGTGAATCCATGTCGTATAACCATAGGACATCCCATATCTAATTAAGTGCATTCGCACTTCATCAATTGACTTCCAATATATGTCACTACATGTTTGGCATGGACATCTAGTTTGATTACGACTATTGACATGATTCCTTGCAACTTCAATAAATGCCTTAATCCCGTCCATGTATTCCCTACTCAATTTTTGAGAACTTTATATCCATTGCTTGTCCATGGAACAACCAAAACCTATTCAAACAATGAGTCCAAAACATACTTCTCATAAGGATCAAATAATTAAATTCCAAATATACTAAACTACTATTAAGCAATCAAATCTAATAATCACTAACAAGGATTCAGTAAGCTAAGATTCCAAATATACTTAACATTCTGGTTTTGCCACTCCATTAAGCATCAACTGTACCTACAATTCATTTATACTCAATAATTTCTTCATTCTCCAGTAAGTTTCCAGAAGTAACTAATTTGATTGAAATCTAAACTAAGATCAGGTTTGAATCTTACTAAACCCAAAAAAGTTTCTAAGTATTGTGTAGTGTAGAAGTTTACCTTTCTTGGAAGACTTCCTTGAGCTTTGACCCGAAAATCTTCTTCTACCTGCCAATCTAGGCTTGCCCTTCCTCGGAAACGAGCCTTTCTTCTTAAGCTTGTTAGTGATAGGCTTCTACAAGAGGATGTATACATAAATCAATGAGGCTAGCATAGCATGTGCTAAGCTTCTAAGTAAATCAAATACCAAATACATAAACCAGTTAAGATAACCAGAACAATATGGATAAACAATATTAATAATAGTACTAACAATAGTGGAGTATTTTAGACAGGAAACCTTGTGGAATTTCAGGTAACCAACATGCCTCTTGTGCTAAGCTCCTTAGGTAAACAAGTAAAAAATAGAGTATATTTTGAACTATTTACGTTTGGTACACATAGTGAATTTTTTAGGATTTATCGACTTGATGAATTGTGAGGTTTTATTTTATGATTTGTATTCTGAATAGAATTTTGGGTTCCTTGATTTTCTGAATTTGGTTGTGGGTTTATGAAATAAGTTGATCACATGGATTTGTTCATAATTTGTTTGGGTTTATGCAATTAGATAGGAATGGGAATGGTTGACAACATTCTCAGCAAGATGTGTTCCACCAAAAGTTAAGCTGCCAATCAAATCACTCCATAACTTACATATAGACCTAAATTTAATGAGGGAATTCACGAGTAGTCTTGTTAGGATATCTATAAGGATTTCCCAAGGGATGTAAATGGGATTTGTGAGGCGTGAAAAAAGGTATGAAAATAGTCACAGCAAATAAGACAGAGGGAAAAGAAAATAAGACAGATGGAAGAGAGGGATGTGTACGTAAATTACACATGTACGTAAATTACAAACTAATACAAACGAGCTTTGTTATTGTTGACATAAGTCCTACATATATTAGTGTGTAATTTCTAATGTAGTCTAAAAATGTAATCTCTCTAGACTCTAGAGCATTGTCCATTTCAAATATATGAGAGATGATGTTGATGTGTGATGTTTGTTAGGATATTGCAGATGCTTTTGTATGAAACTAAACTATTAGAACTTAATATATATATAGTTGCAACTTTTAGATTGAACAATTATTCAAGTTTTGGTAAAATCATTAATTGAACCCAATTGTTTAAACATTTATATATGTAACAAAAGGGTTGCACTTATTCAACAAAAACCGGATTGTTGGCACCACTTTCCAGCGATATCAAAGGACGGCCTAAAGCACCCTTTCAAAATCCATACAGACCTAATCATTATTCAATAAGCCATTTGATCTATTTCATTATATCTCTCCTCACGCCAGCTTTACAGATGGTTTCATTTCGAAAATTCTAGGGAAATTTTGGTTATTGCTAAATTAAAATTTTAATTTTTGTTGTGTACTGTAAGTGATTTGTCTAAAACCTTTAAGCAAATTCAATGTTGAAAATAAAGAAAATATCACTTTAAATAAAATATTCCAAATACCTCAAAGATAAAATTTGTCTATTATCTACCCAACACTTAAGTGATCAAACCATCACAAAGACCCCCAAGTTGTGGCGTAATGGAAAATGGTTTGGTGGACTCTCTAATTCTTCTATTAACACGTACTTGTGTTCTTAGATTTCTGTTGGAACGACATTCTACGAGTTTTATGTTGACTATTGCATTGAATTAATTTGTCTAATATCTCATTAAGAACGAGATTTAGTCTAAATACCATTTGAATCAAGTATTTTTGGGCAAGGCTGTTAATCGGTTCGAAAAAACCGACTAAATTACTCAATCAAACCGAAGCAAACTTGAACTGGTTCAGTTTCTATTTTCAGTCCCTAAAAACTGAAATCAAATGGGGCTTGTCAAACCAGATTGCCCATATAAACCAGATTGTTCAACAAAGCTCATAACGATCAACAAACATACAAATCATATTCAAAATTATAAAATTTCAGCTGTCCATATTGTCCATATGTACTAATAAGATAAACCGATTGTCATACTTCCACAGTTCCACATGTAAAACCACATTTTCACTTCAAAAATCACTAATCACAGCAAAATGCCCTTGTCAAGTCAGAAAGCACAATTTCCAGACACACACTTCCACATCTACAACCACATTTTCACTTATGTAACTAATCTCCACATCAAAACGGCATTGTCAAACCTCAAGCATGGAAGGAAGGAGCTAAAAATCCACACATAGAAATCAGGGTAACAACAGAAATCAGGGTTTGAGGCCACACATAATCAGAATCACAGTAAATCAAAACTTTTAACATCTCAAAACCACATTACAGTATGTTCAAAAAATAGCTAGTTTGAACATAATCAGGGTATTTCAAAAAATATTCAAAGGTATTTCTGATAAGTTTTATTTATAGATTGATCATTGTGTCTGGAAATTTGAGATTTGAGCAGTGTTTTTATTTACCTATGCTTTCTAAATGGATTTTTGGGTCCTGAGTTTATATATGGATTCGTGGATTGGGTGATGATATATGAGATAAAGACTACATGTGTGAACAATAAAATCTATGAATCCTAACTAGGCGTGTTTTAAATCAAACCCAATGGTCTTTGCATAATAGAAAAATAAGTTATACTCCTAATACTGAACTTGTAGATTGAACTTCTGATTCATTCTAATTCCACATTAATCTCACTTGTAAATCTATCCCATTGTAAATCAGTCGTATTTGTACTCATGTTAAGTAATTGAGGAAAGTGATGTGTAATGGTTTATCTGAGTATTAGTTGTATTTTCAATGTTGTAAATTGTAACATTTTTTCATCCACACCCTTATCAATGTTCCTGTTGAAGGAAATACTTACCAAATTAAAATTAGAATGATTATGCAGCATATTTACTAATCTCCCTTTATTGGTTGCTGATTTCGTTATTGTAAACTAAGATAAAGACCACTGAGCTAGAGAACTCCTCTGTTGTCCTTGTTACTTATTTGCAGCAAAGAAGACTTTTTAAGCATGCATAAACAAATAAGAAACATTAAGTACCTTTATAGCTACACCTAGGGCATCTAGCAGATTCCCATATGAACTAACAAGGCCTTCAATGTATAGATCCCAACACACCTTTCCTTCCACAACAACCAGCGAGGAGAGATCAATTCCAGCACCTGGGATAACAAAGACATAGATTATCAACTAAGCAGTTATTAAAAAAAAATATGCTTGTTCAACTGAGAAATATGTATTTCCAAAAGATAAATGCATATACGACAAAACAAATTTATTATGCTCATCTGACTTCAAAGAAAATACGGACCAGATCCACTTTTACCACCCAAGAGACAAAGTTGAAGAGCTACTGAGAGTTCTGCTGACAGCTCCTCACCCCCTCTGCCCTGTAGAAGTGTTAAAAAACAAGAGCTTTATAACAACAATGAATACATACGTCATACACAGGAAAAATAGATATTCATCCTTTGCATGGATCCATAGTTCGTACACAAAAATGATAAGTTTACCCCAGGAGTCCTACAATCCGCTGTGAGTTTTTTTTTTTTTCCAAGAGCTAAGGCTTGTGGCAGGGTCATTGTAGAATGTCGATTATACTTGAAACTGATAATTTTTTTATGTTTATTTTTTATCTCCAATTACATGGATTGAATGTTAAACAAGTATATATTAGGTCTTTTATCGCTGCACTATGCTTCCACGCATATCAGCAGGTTAGAATTTTTCCATTTTGTGGTTTAGTTATCCTTATCTGTTTATCTTTTCTATTTTATTGAGATTTTCATGAGCTTCTTCTAGTTGCATTCAGTTCATTGTTGATGTTAAGCATGCTTTTGCTTTCCCTACTGAAAAAGGATTTTGAACTCCTCGGACAGTTGCTAATCAAGGATTTTTATAAGCAAACAATCTGTTGTTTTCTTTGAATGAGCAAACAATCTGTTGTTTTCTGTGAATAAGCAAACAATCTGTTGTTTTCTTTGAATGAGCAAACAATCTCTTAATCTCTGATTCATATTTTTTGGTGTTCCTTTGAGTACAAACTCCCTGAAAAAATATAGTGATTCTTGTAGTTGTAGGCAGTCTGTTTATTCAATAGCTTGTGCAATGCTTTTCAATCTCGTATGAACTCAAATTAACCAGAAAGTTCTAATCCACATGTAGCAATTGAAGCAAAAACACAAAGATATGAAATGAGTGCTAATTCAAAATCCAATCTAATGCACATGTAGCAACAACAGAGCTCAGTTTGTAATTTAATTCAAATTCAAAAGTCATATGCAGACAAGTATTTAAAAGTCAAGTTCTAGCTGTATTGAGTTACCAAAAAAAATACACAATGAATTGAAAATAGGGAACTTACTGTAGGGTGCTTCAGCTTGGTTCTATGTTGATCCAAGAGGACTTCATGACCTTTTACTGTACATAAAGAAGAAATATCATGATCCACTTATTTACATTATTGAGAATGGTAATAAGTTATAAGTTTCGATTCATTTTCATAATCAATGTATCACATGGAGTAAAGTTCTATAATGTATATTTAAAGATACATAATAGCATATTACATTGTAAGCATGGATGAGTTTAAGCATGGGGAAAATACTAAACATTAAATTAAACCAAACAAATAAGAGTGAGAATCTTCAGACCAAATGGACCCATGTTTTGAGAAATTCTAGCAAACAAAGCAGATACAACCTCTATCCTAAAGTGTTGAGACAGGTGATCCTTCCATCTCTAGACTCACAACAAGTTCATGAATCAAATGTCAAGGACAGTTGATAGCAAAAAAAACAAGTCCATAACATATTGAACTCATTCCCCACAACTCAAGTAAAAAAATTTGATAAACCCCATCATGTCTTTTTCACCTTTGTAGTATGCTGAATGAAGGTATTGAACTCATTCAAGCAGATCGCAGAGATCAGATTGATAATCCCCACAACTCAAGTTTACAAATTTCACAGTAGCATTCATATCATAAAACTCGGAACATATTGAACTCATTCCCATGTCAAACTCAAATTAATAATCAGTAAAGTATGAGCCCTGAAATAAGATTGCAACACCTTAATCATAAATATATATCTGGATTTTAGCTAATTTGACTAATCAAACCTCTTTCTATACGGTACATAAGTAACAATTTACTCAAGTTATTCCCTTCATGTGTACTTAGTTCCCAAATTACAGGCCCCAGCAAACTTTCGAATCAATGTACTTGTATATGTGTAGCCTTCAGCTAAGTTTACTACCTAAAAGCATCTTGCAAGATGCCTCTGTCCGTCCAGAGCTTCCATTTCAGCTACGTTTACTATCTAAAAGCGTCTTCCAAGATGCCTCTGTCCGTCCAAAGCCATATCATTCCATTTATTTCCATGTATTTGACTAAGCATCTAATTTGTCCTAAAAGAAGTTTTCCAAGGCCTTCTACTCAGAGGTTCACAGGGAAGTAAGAAGGGGCAAGTTCACCTATAGCTATACTGAAGAAGGGGCATTCCAACTGCGAGTCTGCTCTTATTCAGGAGGAACGATGATGAGAATTTACAGATTGGGAAGATACCAAGCTCAAAATGAGAAAAAGCAGATACTATGGCCAGCCAGGTATGTCCTCACCTTCTGGTCCTTTTGCAAACCCACTTCCAAGATCAGACCATGAGTTTTAGCCTCCCAAGCGATTGTTACTAAAAAAAAAAGGGAGAGCAACAGAGAGGTGGGGTCTGTCCAAGTCACAAATTTCGAAAAGTCTCAAATGATACAAGAAGCAAATGCTGTCTAGGTTACAGAGTCATTCTCAACAATTCTGGTTCGTTTCCACTCTTGGTTAAAGCCTCAAATAGAAAAGTCATCCTGATGGCCCAAAAATTCTGGTTCGTTTCCACTCTGGTTCTTGGAATTCTACTCAAAGTAAATACAATACTATTTAAAAAAAAAAAAATTTATCTATAGTATTATGCATATTCAAATTTCAACAAGATTTACTTGATCAAAAAATTTTGGTTCATGTTGATTGTAAAAGTGCCAAATATGTTTTAGAAAAAGATGTTCACAACATTGCATCCAAACATATTTTTGCCCGATGGCAATCCATATTAAGCATTTTTTATTTTGATATTGAATCCATTGAAGGAAGTCAAAATTGCATCCCTGATTTTCTTACTCACGAGTTCTTACAGGGAAAACCTGATGGGATCCAGATGCTCCACAACCCAATGAACTGCCAGCAAGCCACTCGGCCCAATTAAACCAGAAATCAAAGAAGAAATCCCTTCTTCTCAAGGACTTGTTCCATACTGGAACCTTCCGATGTCATTAACAAACAAATACACGACCCTTGGGTCGACCAGCAGTCAATTACACCCCAATTACCATTCCGCTCTAATCCCCCCATATGATCTTTACCAATCAATTCAAGCTCACACTCAACCAGTTACCCATTACAAACCTCAATCTTCCCCCTACTTTTCCAAAGGTACCAGTCATGCACTCTTTTACATTGAAGAATGCTTTAGTCATCTCAAATCACCTTCTCAATTAGCTAAAGCCTATTTCCCTCTAAATCTCTATTTCATCCCAAGTCTCCCAACCAAAAATCTCCAGTACTACACCACCATCCCTTTTCACACAGATTCTATCACCATTAAACCCATATATGAGAAAAGTGATCCTCCCAATTTACTCTACCACTCCATTTATATCCTCCAAATCATTAATCAATCAGACTGGAGAACTAAGACCTATACTTTCAAATACTTCCCCAAATCTGGTGAAGATGTCCCATACAGTTACTATGATTATATTGATGCATGGTACAAAGTGTTCCTGCACCAAAATGAAACTTTCACTCATCCCTTCTCTTTATCGTTTTAACTACAACCTAATTGACTAAAAATCATATATTCAATCAATGGTCATTCTTTTCATTTGGTGATGTATTTTCCGGTATAAAAATTACAAGAATGAACAATTATCCTCCATCAATAAACAATCAGCCTACGAAAACTCAGGTCCGGAGTCTATACGAAAAGAGACAACTTCCCAAACCGACACCACAGGAGAACAAGTTTCCAAAACAAAAACAAAAATCCAAACCCCAACCCCTGCCTTTTCATCACAACTCAGGCCCAAGTATTAAACCCTAGAAACCAATTATTACAAGACATGAAAAGGAACCAGAGAGCCTCACGAAAAGGAATAGGCCTCACCCTAAGGAGACCTCACAAATCCAAAAAAGGAAAGCCAAAAACCAGACATCTGTTAAATGACAGAAGATCCATCAAGCATGAGGGCGATGACAAAGCATTCAAAGAGACCCAAAAATCATTTACAACCCGAAACAAAGCAGGGGGAAGTGATACAATGAATCTATAAACAATATCACAATATATAAAACACATTGAACCAAGAAATAGTCATTGTCTACTCGTGTATTCTATTTTATATAATATATATACATATGTATATATAATCATCACAATCTATCAATAAGTCCACGACAAAGACCACGCACCTGAGAATTAACAGGGGGCTTGTTCGTCTCAGAATCGAAGAGGAATGAGGTTACGGAGACGAGAAAGCTGAAGACGTACAGCCGTCAAGATTGGGTTTTGCCTTCGTGAGTTTCGCCTTCGTGAGATTAGGTTTCGCCTTCGTCAGATTGGGGCGGGATGTTCTGTAAAACTAAAGAGGGAGATGCAAAAGAAAGAAGATAAAGTCGCGCATGACAAATTTTGTCCTCAACGAATTAACCCTAAACGACGCCGTTTGACAATTCTATAATACCTTTGACGAAAAATCACGTTTTTCCAGCCAATGACCAAAATTTTTATTAGCGGGAACACGCGTGTCCCGGGTTTTTTTTTCTGAGAGGATTGGAGGGAACAAATTCCAATCGAAATTATTTTTTGGAAAAAACATCGCGAGGAAATAATTTGTCGTTATAGATTCCATGTTTGTCGCCTAAAGTTTCCCGCCAAAATCAAAATCTCCCGCCGCAAGTTTCACGACGAATTTTAAATTTTGTCGCGATAGATAATCTATCACGACAAAATTAAGCTTCGCCGGTAAAAGTTTTGCCGCGAAAGCTATAGATTCTACTAGTGACAGTGAAGGTTGCAGAACCAATGTGAACATATTAATGATTTAAACAACCATAGGTAAGCATAGCTGCCCCAAAGTACATGATCTATCATGAAATCCTTTAAGAAAATAAAACTTTACCAAGAAACCAAGTGATAAATGACAAGTTCCTAAATGGGACCAACAAAACTTTGCGCCTAAATGGATGTTCCTTGAATAACCCTCCGACCCAACGGTTCTCCTCACACATTGCATCTCTCACATCGTACAAGTGAAGGCAGAAAATAAAGAAATAAACTCTACATGTGAAAACTTTCATGTTATGGACTACGATTCATCAAATTAAAACACACCAAAGAGCACGCACCTGAGAATTAACAGGGAGCCGATTAACTTCTATCTTCGTCACAAAATCGAAGAGGGAGTAGGTAAAGATCTACAGCCGTCGAGATTGGGTTTCAGCTTGGTGGGATTGGGAGAGATTGAGATGCGGGATTGGGAGGGATTGAGATGCAGAAATCGAGTTGGGGTTTCGGCTTGGTGGGATTGGGAGAGATTGAGATGCAGAAAGCGAGTTGAGGAAGAAGTCGCGCGCACAAGGCAAAATTTTTCCCCAAACAAATGAAACAAAACGACACTGTTTGGACAAATCCATACCTATGCCGACAAATCAGGTTTTGCTAGCTAGTGACCAAAAGTTTCTTAGCGGGGACATATCCCACCTATTTTTTTTTCCCCTGAGAGGATTTGGGAGCCAATAAATTCCATTCGAAATTATTTTTTGGAAAAAAAATTTGTGAGGAATCAATTTGTCGTCATAGCTTCTTTGTTTGTCGTCTAAAATTTGCCTCTCCCGCTATAAGTTTTACGGAAAATTTTTAACTTTGTCATGATAGATAACCTATCGCGACAAAATAAGGGTTTGCCTGGAAAACTTTGGCAGCGAAAGCTATAGATTCTACTAGTGAGATTAGGGAAATTCGTTTAGACCTGGCTCCATTGTTGTGGCACTCCTTTGGCACACCATATACTCTTTTGAAGGTAATTATTATTTTTCTGAATGTTTTTTCACTCATATATATATATGCACCTCCAGTACTTAATTAATCTAATTTAGTTCTTGTTAATATCTAATAATTTATATAATAAAAAATTCATTTTTATTTTCATTAATTATATGTGATCAGGAAATAGTTGAAGTGTACCCTTTGCTCTCAACTCCAAATTTTACTCAGGAAGCATCGAATCGGACATGCAACACTCTCTCTCTATTTGAGGTAGGAAATTTTCTACGGTACATGGATTTTTTTTAAGACTGGCCACATTTAGACGTAGCTAGCTACCACACAATTATTTTGAAATTTTTATTTATTCGTAGTTTTTAACAGTGCGTAGCTGCTGATCGAGATACAAGGAAGCTATTTGTCCATGGTAATTTTTCTATATAATTTAGATGATTACATGGAGATACAAGGAATTAATTACTTGGAAATACATTAAAATTAACTGAATTTTAATCTTGTGTGCAGCCGGTATGCCTTTGTATATCTACCCTTTTTCTGAACACTGAGAATAGAGAAAAGCCTCATGTGAATTTCTAAGGCTGTCAACCTTTTGGTGTCATTGGTGCCCTTATCAAGGTATCCATGTATCCTTGAATTATGTTTACGTGCTAGCTTTCGATGTCATGTTCATTTTTTTTTCCTCTTGTAAAAAGAAGTGGAAAATCGTAAGTTGATTAAAGGATGATCATTTCGGGTTAGAATTGAATCATCATCATTTTGTAAGGGACTATAGTGGATAAGATTTTTTGTATTGTATTGTATTAATCAATCTTATCCTTTTGTCAGTAATCAATTCAATCATTCATTCTAGCATAATATTGCTATTAGGGGAAGGTTGGTTATCGACCTCCATATCTTTATGAGTGTCGAGCCGAAACTTAAGATCGATCTTTTACCAATAAACACGAAAGCTATTACATTAGTAGGACGAATAGCCCTTTCAGAGCTAACACTATTTTGACTATATTCCTTCCAAAGTGTGCGTTAAAAAAAAAATCATGAATCCCGTTTTCCTTCCTTTGTCCAGGAAAATGATGAAGACATCATCCTCTTCCTTCTCCAAACTCAAGTGTTCTGCTACTGCATCCGCTGCATTGAAGTCGGCACCATACTCTCAAGAACTGTAAGTAATTACTTACCAAGGAAACTAGTTTAATTATAATTCTTTCGAACTTTGGATACATAATGATTAGCTTTAACTTAGATTATAATTTGTTTAATATTTATCTGCTCTGAGAAACTAACCAGCACATTAACCCGTAAATGGTTTGATTACGCAGGTGGCTACATTCATAATTGAAAGGATTCTGATGAGTGAGCAGGGGATGAGGTACTGCTGCACCATCTCCGATGGATTTTACGTCGTTATTCAAATTTTCGGGAGGATGCTCGATAAAGTTGCCCAAGAACCTTCAATCCGTCTTCTCAAACTAATTATTCACTGTTTTATGAAGCTTTCAGAAGGTGCAAGGTTAGTAATTAAAACTAATAAAAATAATGTTCTTGATAATCTAAGTTGTTTTTGTTTCTTTGTTTACAAAAGGATTGTACTTGTGTCCAATTCCTGGGGTATGTCCTCCAATAATCTTTTCAATTTATCAATTGGGTGCTTATATATACATATATTATAATGCGGAACTATTTAACTCATAAATCATCGTATCAAGATCATATATGCCAAAAATCTATAAAATTAAAGATCTTTTAGTCATTCATACGTATGAACCAAATGAATGGCTCATCATAAAGATCTTAATTTTAGTAATACTATTGATTTGTTTGATATATATGAATGGTCAATCGATCTTCAGTCTTACTAATTTTTTACACTACTAAAAAAATGGAAAAAAACATGAATTTTATTCATGCGCTATACAACTAAAGAACATGAATTATTGTAAATAATCGTGAGGTATAGTATTGTTTCCCTCGATTTGATTTATCAAACCGTTAGAAGGGATTTTGATCCTTCTTCGCATTAATGCGCAGGCGTGCCACCACCCGGCCACCAAATGGCCTAAATGGAATTGTAAATGTTGAGTGCGCTCCTAAGGCTGACTTCTAACCTTACGATTGTGCGACCGAGCAAGGAACCTCCTCTCGGTCTGGGTTCTTTTACTCCCTCGAGGTCGAGGGTGCTTAGGCTTTGAACTTATATATATTTATATTTTTTGATTATGTGAACGAAGTGCAAGACAATAATTAAAATGAGTAAGAAAATTAACTATGCTTAAAGAAAATAAACTTAAACGTAAATGTAATAAATTGATACTTAAAAGAAAAGTAATAATTAAAATTAAAGACAAGGATAATAAACTAAGATTGATAAATCGATTAAATAAAGCTATTAAACGAACGCTAATGAACGAACTTGAGTCAAAATATAAATATTAAATAAAAATGAACTTGAATTTAAAACAAAATAATTGAAAGTATTCTGAAAAAATAAACTTACTCTAGAAAAATAAAGAACTTGACTAACTAGAAGTTGAATATGAAAATATAGTCTAGGAATTGAAAGGTGCAAGATAAGGAGAAAGTTTGGGTGTTGCTGTTGATGTTCGTTTCTTCTCTTCACCTTGGCTATTTATAGGGTCTTACCAACCCACGAATTGGGCATGCTTGGCCTCCACTCTTCTAACTTGAAAACCTTCCAAATTGAGCTACTCAAACTTTCCAAGTTTGATCCACCCGAAATCCTTCCAAATTTGATCCTCCTGAAATCCTTCTAAATTTGATCCTCCCGCAATCCTTTCAAGTCGAGACCACCCAAACCCTTTCCAAGTCAGGCCACCCAAATCTTTCCAAGTCGGATTGTAAAAACTTGTCTTGTTAAGATGACTTGATTCACGGTGGATTGATAAAGATTCTAGGTTGAAATAATCTTGGCTTGATTTGTTTCTCTATTTCGACCAATTGGAAATCGACCACATATGGCTCAACCGTCCTGGCTTTCATCTTGGTCCAAATTTCACCAAAATTCCACCCGGCTTCTTGGAGGTTTTCGAGGAGGGTGGAGATGACATGACCCATCCCAATCCCCCCGGGATTAACGCGAGATGTGTCATGCTCCTGTCTGACACGAAGTGTCGGACAAGGGATAATTCATACCTCGACCCATACAGGGCTCCCAGAGCACACCAGGATCAGTGGAGGAGTGCGATGTCTAGGTCTCTGCTACAACCCGCATCCGTGATCAATCTGAAGGGCATTAAAACCATTAAAAACTGTGAGTGAACGAAAATCAATAATTTCATAAAACACATTTCATAAAAAGACATTTAAACCCTTCACTAAAAGTATGCATGCATCTAAAACCAATAATCAAATCATTTACTTAAATAAACCATTAGGGTCTTAGCCCAAAAACTGTAAAACCAAACATGTGTGGGAACTCATCCCAAAACCGTAGAATACCAAAATCCTTAAATCCAGAACCAAGTGGGCCACTGCCCAAATCCATAACCACCAATCCGTAAATCCAATAATCCATATTTACCACATAGCCATCCCCGGTATCCCAGATGCCTAGCGTCCCAGACGCTTGATGTCCCAGACGTCATATCTCACGGTATAAGCAACGCGTGCTACCCGGGGTTTTTCCGAGTCCATATATCTGACATCCCAGATGTCTGACGTCCCAGACATCTAATCATAGCAATCCTGCTCATGAGTCACTATACGGTCGAGTCGCTCCGTATAATGACCCCTCACAGTTAATGCACCGTGACTTCCCCAGTGTCCCAGACACCTGGAGGAGACCATCCACAGATCCTCGTATCAAGATGGTATATGGAAAACAGCTTTATAAAGTCATTTCAAAACATCTCAAAGGGCCTTACCCGGAATTTCCATACAACCATTTAGGCTCCTCGACATGAAATCACGTTTATGAAACATAGGGTCCCAGACCCGAAATCACATTTATAAAACATATTTGGGCCTCATACCCGATTTCGTAAATCAACTGGGCCCCCGGCTCGATCACATAACTCAAAGGGGTCTCAGCCCGATTTTGTAAACCAACTGGGCCCCCGGCCCGATCACACAATTCAAATGGGTTTCATGCCCGAGTTCATCTTTCCAAAACCAAAACCATATCATCAAACCATCACCGAAACCAAAAGCACGTAAAACTACAGTATAAAATCGTAACATCGAAATACGTGCAAACACGGGATTACCACAAAATACGTGCAAACACGAGATTACCTCGAAATACTTGGAACCATGTAAATCACCAATGCCTCAATCATCACTGTAGAAATCGCATGAATAAAACATATAAAATAGTTATGCATGCATCACAGTTTAGAAAATGTTGTCCACTCATAGACCGTCCTACGCTACCGTCTCGATATGCGTGCCATAAGTCTTCTCGGGCTAATCACTCCCCAAACATGTCCAAATCATACTAGAGGGTTATTAACTACTTCATTAACCTCTCATTAAAGTCCCGTAATGTTCCCGAATTTTTAAACGTATTTAAACTAGCCCTTAAACCTTCGGGCACCCTGAACTATATCGAAACGATGTCCGATAAATATGAAACCAGCATCAAAATGTTCGTTACATCCAAAGGATGAAATTACATGTTGATCGTGCCTCGAAAAGAGGGCCCACGCGCCCTCATGTGCCACGCGCCTGTTATAGTGTCATCCCTAACCTCTATCAAACCCGGTTTTCTGGTTCTGTCCGGTACAGCCGAACCAACGAACCGTCAAGATCGGTTCTTCTTCAATTCTCCACCATTTTTTATCCTGTTAACTCCTAAAGCATCGCCTAATCGACCCTAATATATCTATGGATTCAAAACGATGAAATCGAAACAAGAATTATGCCTTTGAAGCTTGAACAGTATGACCAAGTTTCTGTTTCCGGCCATCACAGACCGTCCCAGTCCTCGATTTTAATCCCACTCGATCCGTGGCCACCATCTTCATCGTCTCACCTTCCTCTTTCACTTTCATTCACACCACACACAAAAATAACGAGGATTGAAGGGGCTGTATGGAATGGGTGTTTCGGTTTTGCGGAAAATGAAGAAGATGGAAATGGTTGCATGGGTGGGAAGAGAGATGTGAGAGGTGAGTTAATTAATTAATTAATTAATTAAGTGGCCAATGGACATAGATCCACCAATTAGGGAAAAGCCACCAATGGGATGAGTGACACTTGTCACTCATCCAAAGGCCCCACAATTAATTAATCACCCAATCAGATTTATTTAATAATTAATTCGAATCCCGAGACGTTACATTCCCAATTTCGATCTCGTGACCACAACTTCCCCGTTTGACGTCTGATTTCGACGTGTCTCCTGTCTACGGACTCGTGACGTCCCGATCTTCGTCACGGTCATCGGTCCTCGTACGTTTGACTCCTTGAGCCAAAAGTCAACATTTTTTCCAAGACTAGGGGAAAAACGGTCATTTTACACCGTCTGTCCGATTTCGCTCAACTAATCCCCGATTAGTCATTCTAAATCCATAATTAATTAATATTTAATCCTGATATTCGGGACGGGTCGTAACAACCTTCCCCCCTTAAATAATTTCGTCCTCGAAATTCCAACTATCCCGATTCCACATCCTCTTCGTGGAAAGCAAATTTGGCCTCACATTATGTGTACACTTGTACACGCACTAACCAGAACAATACTTGTCTGCACCCAGACGTTCCACCAATACTCACGTCGCATCGACTACACTCAACCACTTCGAGTGAAATTGATCACACTTTTCGAGTTAATACTACCCGACAATTCTACCATTACACTGACACCTCTAGCCCAACTGTCACCACTTTACTAGTCACAAATCAATCCGGCATCTCTCCCCCACCGAGAGTTATCAAACTCACAATTTCTCCGCATTTCCTGAATTTTACCATGTCAACATTACACGTCCCATAATGTCGTACTCAGCCAGCACTCATAGCTCCATGATCACAATTCGAGTCATCGACACTCCCTGACTCACTTTAGAGTCGCACCAAGGTATCTCATACCAAAATTTCCTCACAACTCCATGCTTTCATTAGTGAGAGTCACAAAGAAATCGCTCCACGCAAAGCAACCCATGGTTATTCTAACCAACAACACACTCAACCTGAGTATCTATAAACCAACATCTCACTTCACCTGTGTGTATCTGGACCCCATTGAATACCTGCCCAGCAGTGATACACATCACAACTCTAGGGTTTCACTAGCCATCCACGGCTTTGAGAATATGCTCATACAATCACTGAACCCTTCAAAATCACTCTGCCCAGCGCACAATATTCAATGTCCAGTTCACGTCCTCAACCAATCCAATGTTTTCGGAACTAAGTCGACTACCAATACATTCATCCACATGCCACTAGTACATGCTATATACCATCACCAGGCACCAATCAGGCCTGTCCAGTATCGGTCTTCACACAATGTACCATGTACGTACATCCATTCACCAACCAGCCTACTACATAGCTCGTAACCAATCACGCTTCAATTCTAGAGTCCATCTACCCAGTACAGTACTAGACAGATCAAATACTCCAACTCATCATCCATCACGAGTCCCATGATCACCCGACCAGCATCAAACGTCTATTCCCGATCACGTAACCCAGCACTTACCAATCCTACTCACGCCCACCAAGGCATACCCATTCATGCCAAATGGGCATCCAATCTCACCCATGTCTACTGAGACACACCAACTCCGAACCTATCCGTCACATGCTCAAACGATTACCATACCATATTCAATTGACTTCGAACGGAAGACAATCCCATCATTACCATATCCAACTCCTGTATTGTCATCTCACTAACGAAACCACAAGATTCCTCAACTGTCTCACAAAATGATTCTCCTCTACTCGTAGTTAGCACAATCAGCAAGGCGAAGTTTGCCAGCACGGCACTACATCACGATCCACGCTATCCTGATCCACCACATAACCTGCACATCAAGAACACAATCCAAATCCATCACCACATCACCCGATCATTAATGCCACGATCCTTGATCGTCACAATGCCCTATTTCCTCAACACCATGATCTTGATCCACCTAGGATCCACACATGCTCACTCTGCTAAAGACTAGATTTCAGGTCATAGGGTCTCACACACTCTTTGAATCCGTATACTATCAAATCGCTTCTCAACCACTTTCACATCTAAACAGATCAGTCAACGACGGAACACGTCTAGACTGTGGGCCCTCTCCAATTACCACATATCGATCCTTATCATCCCACCTAGGGAAAATCAAAGATGATCCAAGATGATGACATCAAATTCATCCTACGTGAGAGAAAACACAAATTCACTGGACCCACCACACCATGTAACCCAACATCGTCTGCAACCAAGCAAAAAAGGAGAAACCATGTTCACCTAACTTCGAAATACCCAACTCCACCTAATGACCAAAAACAAATCACGGGTTCACCCACCAAGACACGATCACTGTACTGGTGACACCCATCATCATTGGTTACCGGGAAGAAAAATGACAAGTTCACCTTCACCACCCAATAATACATGTTGACAACTTCTCGACATCCATTCCCCAATTTAGAATCAAACACCTTTCTCATCTTCTCATTCACAACTTCTCTTGATTTCGGAGTTCCAACCATGTTGGAAATAGATATGCTTCCAACTAGATGTCAGGTCCAACCACTGGACTTCCCAATTCCTCAACTCACTCGAACAACCATGTGTCCACAACCAATCTATCCCCAGACTACCTGTCTGTTGATAACCGTTTATGCACATCCAAAAGGATGTAATTCGTTGCTATCTTGTTCTCACATCTCCACCTTTACAGGCTCAACTCTCTGGTCTCCATGTTATTCACAAACACACAATCTTCACCTCAACACTACCATTAATTCTCTTCAGCTTCTTCCAATTTCAACAAATTCCTAGCACCTCCTTGTGAGACTAGAAACACACAACCATTCAAGTTTCAGAGTTGACGACAACTCCCCGACTCCACTAATTTCCATGGCGTCCTCTGCGTCATCCAAAACTCCTCGTGTCTTAATCATACCCTTTCATCCATCCTCACTTAGTCATCTCATGCCTGTTGGGACCTAACCCAACACATCACAATCCATGCAGGATCCCATCCAGTCTATCGCTCACCCACTGCCGAATCTCAGATACTGAGCGTATGTCCATCACGACGGAGTCATATCCTAACTCGTGGCTCATCGTCAGCACAATCACCAGCACACAGTGTGTGAATCAGACGACCTTGAGTCATTACTCATATAGAGCAACAACCTCGTACCTCAGCTCAGGTTAAAGGAACTCTACCTCTCTCGTACTCCACAACTATGGGAACCACTACTCTAACAAACCATAGTAAGATAATGAACGTTCCCTGAATGTCCCCCAAATTTTTAAAAACCACAACTACATCAATCACCCTTGATAGCTAGCCATCTCCACACGAATGTCGATCAACGGTCATCGCTATCGAGATCTGCATCCACACATCACACTATTATTTGGTCCAACTAGGGATTCCATATTTCATCTCATAACTGTACTCGTGGATCGAATCCCATCATTTCACTTCGTGTCGGGCCAACCAATCTCCATAGTTTCGACTAGATTCACTAGAGTCGTCCACATGGTCATCCATGATCACAACCGTTCTCTGCAGCATAAATTTCAATCCATCAGTCACAATTTGGGGTTCAACCCGACAAACTACCTAGACCTCAGAAAGTCATCCAATCCACAACAACTACAAACTCACAATTCCAGTTCATCAATCACAATTAAGGTTCGCCTTTCCAAACCATCCATCATAATTTAGGGTTCCATAATCACACCCTAGGGTTCCTCTGAACCCAACTGCCCTCTGTAGTATAATCCACAATCTGACCGACCCCATGGTCCTGACATCGTATGGACTTCAATCCAATCTTTCCATCATTTCAACTGGGGTTCCCCGAACCCAGCTACTCCCAGCAGCAACACAATCTAACATCACATGATCGGCACGTTGGACGGTGATCGTACTACCAATCTATAACAAGTAGCCCTGCCCGGGTCAAAAAACACTAACGCACGGCGTATCGGGCTAATCACACTCTATCCACTATTCACTCCCACTAACTATCAAACCGACATCCTAACTATCAGGTTGACAACGAACTGCACCCCATAGAGACATCACATCCTTGACCTGCGCGTACCATAAGAACTACACGGTTTACTTATATAGCGACAACCTCGCTCTGATACCACTTGACATGACGCATCCCAATCCCCCGTGATTAACGCGAGATGTGTCATGCTCCTGTCTGACACGAAGTGTCAGACAAGGGATAATTCATACCTCGGCCCATATGGGGCTCCCAGAGCACGCTAGCATCGGTAGAGGAGTGCGATGTCTCAGTCTCTGCTACATCTCTCATCCGTGATCAACTTGAAGGGAATTAAAACCATTAAAGACTGTGAGTGGAAGAAAATCCATAAATTCATAAAACACATTTCATAAAAAGACATTTAAGCCCTTCACTAAAAGCATGCCAGCATCGAAAACTAGTAATCAAACCATTTACTTAAATAAACCATTAGGGCCTTTGCCCAAAAACCGTAAAACCAAACAAGTGTGGGAACTCAGGCCAAAACAGTAGAATACCAAAATCCGTAAATCTAAAACCAAGTGGGCCACTTTCCAAATCCATAACCACTAATCTGTAAATCCAATAATCCATATTTACCACATAACCATCCTCGGCATCCCAGATGCCTAACGTCCCAAACGCTTGACGTCCCATACATCATATCTCACGGTATAAGCAACGCGTGCTGACCAGGGTCTCTCCGGGTCCATATCTCTGACATCCCAGATGTCTGACGTCCAAGACATCGAATCATAGCAATCATGCACCTGAGTCACTATACGGTCCAGTCTCTTCGTATAATGACCCCCGCAGGCAATGCACTGTGACTTCCCTAGTGTCCCAGACACCTGTAGAAGACCATCCACAGATCCCCGTATCAAGATGGTATATGGAAAATAGTTTTATAAAGTCATTTCAAAACATCTCAAAGGACCTTGCCCGGAATTTCCATACAACCATTTAGGGTCCCTGACCCAAAATCAGGTTTATGAAACATAGGGTCCCAGACCCAAAATCACATTTATAAAATATATTTGGGCCTTATGCCCAATTTTGTAAATCAACTGGGCCCCCTGCCCGATTACATAACTCAAATGGGTCTTAGCCCGATTTCGTAAACCAACTGGGACCCCTGCCCGATCACACAATCCAAATGGGTCTCATGCCCGAGTTCATCATTCCAAAACCAAAACCATATCATCAAACCATCACCGAAACCACAAGCACGTAAAACTATAGTATAAAATCGTAACATCGAAATACATGCAAATACAGGATTACCTTGAAATACGTGCAACCATGTAAATCACCAATGCCTCAATCATCACTATAGAAATCGCATAAATAAAACATATAAAACAGTTATGCATACATCATAGTTTGAAAAAACATTGTCCACTCACAGACCGTCCTACGCTGCTACCTCAATATGCGTGTCATAAGCCTTCCCGGGCTAATCACCGTCATCGGGACTCCCTAAACCTATCCAAATCATAATAGAGGGTTACTAACTACTTCATTAACCTCTCATTAAAGACCCGTAATTTTCCCGAATTTTTAAACATATTTAAACTAGCCCTTAAACCTTCGGGAACCTCGAACTATATCGAAACGATGTCCGATCGACACGAAATCAGTCCCAAAATGTTCGTTACATCAAAAGGCTAAAATTACATGTTGATCGTGTCTCAAAAAGAGGTCTTGTGTGCCCTCCCGCGCAGCCCAAAGGCACTGCTCATGGGAGCCAAGCGCCTGCTACAATGTCATCCCTAACCTTTGTTGTACCCGGTTCTCTGGTTCTGTCCGGTTCAGTCGAACCAGAAAACCGTCGAGACTGGCTCTCCTTCAATTCTCCACCATTTTTTATCCTGTTAACTTCTAAAGCTTCGCTTAACCGACCCTAATCTATCTATGGATTCAAAACGATGAAATCGAAACAGGAATTATACCTTTGAAGCTTGAACAGTACGACCAAGTTTCCACGTCTATTTCCAGCCATCACAAACCATCCCAGTCCTCGATTTCAATCCCACTCTATCCGTATGACCAACAGAAACATCAAGAAATTTTTAGTATCGATTAATAACCACCAAAATTCAATCTTTGAATTTCGAACTTAAACTTACTGTTTTCGGGTTCTCCAGCCACCGTCCTCGATGGCTCGACCCGTGGCCACCATCTTCATCGTCTCACCTTCCTCTCTCACTTTCATTCACACCACACACACAAATAACAGGGATTGAAGGGGTTGTATGGAATGGGTGTTCGATTTTTGCAGAAAATGAAGATGGAAATGGTCTCACGGGTGGGAAGAGAGATATGAGGGGTGAGTTAATAAATTAATTAATTAATTAAGTGGCCAATGCACATAGATCCACCAATTAGGGAAAAGCCACCAATGGGATGAGTGACACTTGTCACTCATCTAAAGACCCCACAATTAATTAATCACCCAATCAGATTTATTTAATAATTAATTCGAATCCCGAGATGTTACATTCCCAATTTTGATCCCGTGACCATAACTTCCCTGTTCGACGTCCAATTTTGACGTGCCACCTGACTACGGACTCGTGACGTCCCGATCTACGTCACGGCCATCGGTCCTCGTACTTTTGACTCCCCGAGTAAAAAGTCAACATTTTTTCCCAAGACTAGGGGCAAAACGGTCAGTTTACACCGTCCATTCGATTTCGCTCAACTAATCCTCGATTAATCATTCTAAATCCATAATTAATTAATATTTAATCCCGATATTTGGGACGGGTCATTACAGGAGACGACACCCCCTTGTTCTTACTTGAGAACCTATGTTGGCCTCTTCAATGGGGCCTTTCCAAGCCAACAAACGTCTAGCCCGTTGTGTCCTTCTTCAAGCCGGCCGGGCCGAAACCACAAAACCTTCCACTAGCCACATCTAATACAAGTTCTCCACGTGCCTAAGGCAAGCAAACATGGTGTGACTGGTACAAATCCCTGAAGCCGAAGTTGAGTGGGTTCTGGGATGAAATTAGGATCTCTAATACATTGGAGCTTTGCGCGGCCGAGCATTCTTTTGCGATCATGCACTCATTAAAGCCGAGGTATGTTTCTGGTCTTCATCCAACAATTGCATGAGGCTCCATTTTTGGATGATGACTCTAACCTTGCTTGACTTGGCCGCTATGCTCACCTTGCTTCCACATGGAGTGTACTACTCAGCCACTAGCCACCCTGATTCAACACTCTCGGTTACGAAAGATGTTCAACCTTTGGACGAGGCCTTCGTGGATGGCCAACATGTAGCTTTAGAACCGGTAGTATTGGGCTACCTCTATAGGACACTAGCCAACATTGTCCATCTAACACCCATGTTGGCCAACGTCTCTAGGCCATTATAGATTTTCCAACTCTGGCTTCAACTTTACTTCCCTAAGTTAAGGCCCTCGACCCCAAAATTTACCCATGACAAACTCCTTGGCGACACCCTACTTTCACATCCTCTACCAGACCATAGTGTAGGATAGTGCTCCAAATTCTTATACCATTGTGAGGATAGGACAGCTCAGCAATTCTCCATTTGTCTAGTCCGAAGTCACCCGAGCTATCTAGCTCTAAGCCTAGACACTATTCCCACAAACGATGTTATTGATGAACACAAGAGCCTATGGGCCAGCATCCTCGTCATCCGAGACATCCCATTTGGCCTCCTGGCCAGCCCATCAAACAACTACGACTGTGGTTGTGAGTTCTATTACCCAGCAGTCGTGGGTCGTCAGTTTGGGTTTGCTCAGGCCATCCCGAGTCCTATTACAGAGTCTAAAAACCTCCTCTCAGCTTGGAAAATTTCCTTTAAGAAAGCAGAAGATGCTGAGCATGTTGATGACCTCCAAGCCGTCCAACTCGAAGAATTTGACATTGAGAGTTGCCTTCCGGACTTTGGTTGCCTCAAGGAGTTTCTTGACTTTTGGACCAAACTATCGGCCACCTGGTTCAGTAAGCCATATGAGGTCCACGCTGTAAGGCTCTTCAAGACTTGTCTTGCTCTCCCTATGCGGCCCAATCCCAAGCTGGAAATCTCAAGCTCTAAACGTATTTGTACGATTTTTTTTTACTTGGCATCTTTTCACAATTAAATGCAATATCGTGACTTTTATTTGGATTGGTCTTTTGAAGCTCAAGCCAAAGCCGCTAGCTTTCCTGGTCAACACCCACCTACCAACCATGGGGAGAAGAGAAAATCTTTGTCCACCCACGTTACTTGAATTCTTTGCTATATTTTCCCATTTCGGGTTTTCCCACTTCCATTCCATTTTAAGGGGCCACTGAAGATTCAACTCGAAATGAAGAAAATCGACCGAGAAAAGCATCTAAACGGCCAAAACTTGTCTCGAATGCCCCAGGCCGGTTAAAGCTTCGACCTCGACCATACGAACTCATTCGGCCAGTTCAACCTCTGACCTTCAGGTATGCCACTTTTTTTATGAGATTATTTTGATTTTTTACCACACAACTATTTTATGTAGTTACTTATGTTCCCGCTCTTGTAGGAGTTTATGGCACCGACCACTAAAAGTATGGTTGCTTCGAATAGGGGAATTGGGATATGTTGCTACTATTTTTTTCACGTGGTACAAAGTTGGTTCTCTAAACATCATATTCATGGGTTGGGAAGAAAAACTGAGTCTTGCAGCTGGCCGACAATGGTGTGGGTGAATCAACGTCATTCACACCGGCCCAAGTGAGTTAACTTCAACCAATCATTATTTTTATTAAAATATCCTACACTTCTCACTCATCCCCCTTCATCATAGAGTGGTGTTTTGGACCCAGAGACCATCATTGAGGAGACCATTCAAGGCTCTTGCCAACCCGACCCAAAGACCCTTATTGAGGAGTTTACCCACAGGCCTAGCCCACCTTTGCAGGCAGCTTCTCCCCCAAGTGATGCTGATAGAATCGATCCCCATTCTCTCATGGTGAGCTATATTCATATTTCTTTCTTTCGATTTCTGAATTTTGGATTCCCAATATGCCTTCGAATCAGGTGGATGTCACTAGTCAGCTTCTCACCTTGGCCGTCCAACCAGCCTTAGAGGCTATTGTTCCACCTCATGCTTCCATTGCTCTCAGTGGGTCGGCGCCCTCTACTCATGAGGTATGAATCACCAACCTATGCATGCAAATATTTTGTATATCAATTATGAGATTCACCCCCTACACTGTTACCACATGAGGCGACTACGCATCCTACACTTGCTTTAGGAGACCCGGCCGAGCCTGAGAGCCATATGTCTGTTCCACGTGGTGATTCGGCCAGATGCGATGTTATCCAGCCTCTACTCGACCTGATAAATTTACATACTCTTTTAGAAAAGAAAGTAGGCATGTACACTGAAGAGCCTAACACCTTTCATTTTTTCATGCAGACATCCGCCTCGGCCTTGCCTATTTCTTTCTCTCGGCTTGAGAAACTAGTTGCGAGTGATGATGACTCTCCTTCACCGGTCACCACTTTAGCAGTTGTATCGGAGCGAAATCCCACAGCCGAGGCCACCATTCGAGGCTTTTTTGAGAGGGACCTTACCTCCCATGCTTCCCAGGCCGACCTCAACCAATTCAAAGCCGCCATTGAAAACTTGGCAAGATCCAGCTCCTTGACTGATCCATCCACATCAGAGATGGTAGTGTTTTTAATGATTGAGTTAGAGAGCCTTATTCTAAGCTATCTTGACTCATATTCCCAGCTTCAAGTGGGCAAAGCCTTGGAGAGTGAAGTTGCTTCCATCAAGACTTCTCTTAGGGACACAGTTAAGTTCAGTCGACACAGCGATCGTGAGCTTGCATCTATTGAAGAGCGAAGTCAACAACTCTGAAATGAGATGTTGGAGTTGGATGCCAGAAAGTAAGCCCTCCTCAAGGAAATGAGTGATAGGTACCAAGCCACCCAACCATTTGAGACCTGACTCATGGCTAAAAAGGCAAAGGTCAAAGAGGTTACCTCTAAGAGAGAAGCACATTTGGCTACTAAAGCTCGTGGAGACCACCATTGGGCCACCCTCAAGTTGATATTGTGGTCTCACTTCCTTAGCCGCTAAATATGTATCCCAGCCCAATAGTCTATTTTTATTTTCCACTTGGCCACCATATTTTGTAAACTATGAGGCCATTTTTCCTCACTTGGTAGTCACTTTGCCATCTATTGGCATAATTTTTGTAGCCACTAGACTACCCTATGTAGTTCATGTTCAAAGCTTTCTGGCCACCAATGTTTTGGCCGACTTGTTTAACTTTGGTCACCTATTGGCCCACCTTATAATGAAAAATCATTATTCATTGAATTCAATCATATCCATTACATGATGCACCACGGTCAATACACATTTATATTAACTGAAAATTAATTTCTAGTTGGTTGCTGCCATCTCCCAAGACGTTGGGTAATATTTCTTAAGATACCAGCCAATTAGTAGGAGATCATGAATTCAGCCACTCATATAATTCAGCCTATAGGCCCCTTTTCCTATCACTTGGTGAACTAAAAATGGTCCTTCCCAATTTCGAGACCATTTACCAAACCTACGATATTTGGTTCCCACTGGTAATATTGTTTTCCAAACCAAGTCTCCTACACAGAAAATTTTGGCCTTAGTTCTCTTATCATAGGCTCTGGCCACTGTCTCTTTTTGAGCCTTCAAATTGTCCAAGGCATTCAACCTTACTTCATCTAAATCATCCAACTCTTGAAACATGGCCTGGTTGTATTCATCCTTACTCCATTCGGCATAGCGTGTTACCCTCAAAGATTTTACATTCATCTCAAGTGGCAACACGTCATCATGGTCGTAAGTTAATGCTAATGGAGTTGTCCTGGTGGCCGCCTTTTTCGAGGTTCGGTAAGCCACAAAGTGTTGGACAAGAGTGAATGCCAATCTCTAGGATTTTCTTCAATCATTCTCTCTAATATTCTCTTGATGACCTTGTTGCTAGCCTCAGCTTGACCATTGGACTGAGGATTATAAGGTGTAGAGTATGCTAGCCTTAAACCCCAGTTGGTCGCAGCCGCTTCAATCGTTGTTCCTATAAAGGCCTTGCCTTGATCCGTCATGATGGACTCCGGCATCCCAAATCGATGAATAATGTGTTTTTCTATGAACTCTATCACTTCAATTTGAGTGACCTTCTTCAATGGGATTGCCTCCACCCACTTGGTGAAAAAGTCGGTAGCCACTAAGATATATTCATGGCCCTGGGATGACTTTGGGTGGATTTGGCCAATTATGTCCATCGCCCAACCCTTGAATGACCATGCTTTTACTATCGGGTTCATTGGCCCAGCCGGGACATGTTGGATTGGGCCATGCCTTTGGCATACTTGGCACCCTTTGTCATAGTCAATGCAATCTTTTAGGATTATTGGCCAATAATAGCCATGTCTTCTCAATAGCCACCTCATTTTAATTCTGACTTGATGAGCTCCACAGATTCCTTCATGGATTTCGGCCATGGCCAAGAACTGATCGTCTTTACCCAAGCAAGTCATTAATAGGTCATCAAAACCTATACGAAAGAGTTCGTCATTCCGTAAGACGTAGTTACGAGCTATTTCTCGAGTTTTTCTACTAGAAGTGACACTTGGATTTTTTAGATACTCTATAATTTTGTACCTCAAATCGCCTGGGTCGACGGTCAATACCAATTCCTCCAAAGGAATCCCTCTTTCAGTGACCGAGGGTAAAGACCTTTTCTCCACCTTGAACATTTCTTCAGAAAGTCCTTCTGAGATTTGAACCCCAGAGGCCAGTTGAACCATCGCGTTGGCCTAAGAATTACGATCTCTTGGCAAATGCTTCAACTCCACCTCGTCAAAATCATCCAATGGTTTCATTGCCATTGTGTGGTAGGCTAACAGATTCTACCTAGCTACCTTATGGTCTCCAGATAGTTGTTTCAGAACCAACAAGGAGTCTCCCATGACCAATATGTTGGTGACCCTCATTTCACGAAGAATCTCCAAACCAATGATCAAAGACTCATACTCGGACTCATTGTTGGAACATTCAAAATCCAATTGGAAAGCATATCGTGTTCTAAAACCAAACAGTGTTTCAATAACAATCCTGGCTCCAGACATATTCGTTGTTCGAGACCCGTGGAAGTAGAGTTGCCATGGGATTAAAGTGATGTTATTAATCTCAACATTCTCCATGCTTTCAATTTCCATACTTGGGTGGGAAGCCAAAAAGTCGGGTAATGCTTGGCATTTCACGGCTTGTTGTGGTACGTAGTGAAAGGTGAACTTGGTCTTGGTGAGGGACATCGTCCACTTTCCAATCCAGCCTCTAATGATAGGCCGGGAAAGCATGTATTTTATTAAATCAGTTTTCGCAATTATATGAACCACAGATGGCAACATGTAGTGCCTATGCTTAGTGGCTGTGAAATACAAGGCCAAGCAAAGCTTCTCAATAGAAGAGTAATTCATTTCGGTGGCCGTTAGTATTTGACTTAGATAATACACGACTTGATCTTTCCCCTCATCATTATTTTGGGCCAGTAGGGTACCAATAGAATTCTCCGCATCTGAGATATAGAGTCTAAGCGGGCGGCCTCGCTTTGGGGGACTTAACACCGATGGTTTGGTCAAATAGCCCTTGATCGAGTCGAAGGCTTTTTGGTGGGAATCTTCCCATCGAAACTTGTCTTCTCCTTTGAATCTTAACAAAGAAGAGAATCTTCTAAGAAAATTTATCCGACCGAGAAGACTTTGCAACTCTTTCTTATACCTTGGGTATGGTGCATCGATGATGGCTTTGGCTTTAGTTTTATCAATCTAAATTCAACGCTGGTGCACCAGAAAGCCGAGGATGTTCCCGGCTGAGACCCCAAAGGCACATTTCTTGGGATTCATCTTTAATTGATGGTTCCTCATTCTCTCGAAGGCCGTTTAAAGGTCATCTAAGTGACTCGGCCTTGATTCGGACTTTTCCACTACATCGTCAATATAGACTTCCACATTTCAACCAATTATGTCATGGAAGATTGCGTTCATGGCTCGTTGGTATGTAGCCCCAGTATTTTTCAAGCCGAAAGGCATCACCACATACTCAAACGTACCAATAGACCCTGGACACCTGAAAGCGGTTTTTTGAACATCCTCTTCAGCTATAAAAATTTGGTTGTAGCTGGAATGTCCGTCCATAAAAGATAAAATTTCATGTTTGGCCGCTCCATCAACTAAGAGGTCAGCCATAGGTAATGTATACTCATCTTTTGGAGTAGCAAGATTTAAATTATGAAAATCAACACAAATTCTTATTGCTCCGGTTTTCTTTTTAACCTGTACAATATTCGAAAGCCACTCAACATACCTAGCTGGCCTAATGAATTTAGCTTTAAGAAGTTTTACAATTTCTTCCTTGACTTTTAACTCTACTTCTGCCGCCATCTGGCGGGGGTGGCTACTTGAATGGCTTGAAGTCCTCCAAAATAGGCAAGCAGTGTTCCACCAAGTCTCGGCTCAACCCGGGCATCTCAGTGTAGTCCCAAGCAAACCAATCTTTGAACTTCCAAAACAATTCCTCTATCTTGGTCTGTAGACCCGGCTCGAGTAGGCCACTAATGTAGATTAGCCTTGGCTCCTCTTCTGTCCCCAAAATTATTTCTATCAAAGGGTCTTGAACTTCGGCCTTCAAGTCATCTATCTTGGCCAGTGCTAAGTCGAACTTTTCAATTTCAAGGGCATCCTCTTCCGAGCCTTCTTGGAGAAATTCCTCCAAGTCGGCCGATGACCCATGTTCAGCCGCTCTTTTGGCCCAAAAACCATACATCCGTCTCAAAGTGCTTTCCATCGCGGCCTTCCTTTCATCCTCCATATTTTTTGTACTATTCATTAAGAATGAAAAATTCAGCAACTGTATGCCGCTCTCCGTCGGCTTGTGCATCATGTGCCCCCAAGTCGACTAGCTTCTGGGCCGAGACTCCCGTAGGTCGGCCGTTCTTGTCTAAACCAATAAAGTAAAGAGGACCAATATCCTCATCTTAGAACTTGGCCTCTACTGTATTAGCTGAAGCCATGAATGGCCGTGAGTTGGCCTCAAGCATTTCAGTAGATCCATCTTCATGCCAAAACATGAAGCATTGGTGGAGAGACGATGGCACACACATACTTCCATGGATCCAATCCCGGCCCAGTAGAGCATTAAAGTGAGCTCTAGTTTTCACCACAAAGAAAGCCGTCATTCTGACCTTGCCCCCAACTCTAACCTCAAGAGGAAGGATCCCTCGAGTTATGTTGGTTTCTCCTATGATCCCACTAACCGTCGTCTCGGTCGGGATAAGTTCATCCATCCCTCCTTTCAACTTCTTCATAATTGAAGTTGGGAGGATGCTCACGGTTGCCCCGGAATCTACTTGCACTTCACTTATTGGAATCCCATCGAAATAGGAACACACATACAACGGTTTCAAGTGGGTTGACATCCTCTTAGTAGGAATCTCATACAACGGTTTCAGCTCGTTAAACTTGAGCCGAGGTGTCACAAATTTTGTTTCTATGGTCGGCTCCTCCGACCCACCTACTAGCACCGTGGACTCTAGCTCGTCCAAAACATCACCAGCTATAATGTTGGGTTATCCGGGTTGGGCTTCAAAGAATGATGGTAATGTGACCACATTAATAGGCACCACTTAATTCTTTCCAAATTTGAGGGTCTTCTTAGTATTGGTCTTCCACATTTTCTCGGTTTGAGCCATGTCCATTTCAGGCTCTAGGACCTTGGCTTGAGAATTCTCTGGGGTCGCCTGCCCGACCTCTTTTGCTTCCGCCACATTCATTCTTGGGTTTTCACCCTCCATCTCTTCTATGGCCTCTTCTTCCATGTATTCTTCCTCCTCGCCGTACTCATCGCCTTCATCATACATTTCTTCATCTTTACCCAAAGGCACTTCATTATCACCAAGATCCACCTTTGGCTCACCCAAGTGGTCTTGCTTCACAATCTCTTTTTCGGCCGTCGGCTTGGCCTTCTCCTCCACTTTGGGTGACTTGGTGTCCTTCACACCCAGCTTGACCATGGCTCGGTCATTTTCTATCTTCGCGACTTCCTTCTGCGACTGATCCTTGCCCCTAGCTTTCTTGGCCATGGTCTAGCTATCCATGACAAGACTCGTCCCAACTGGACTTTGATAACCATGCTCGGTCCTGCTCCCGTATGACAAGTTAACTGAAGTCCTGAAACTACCCTTCAGCACCTGTCAAACAAGGGATAACTGCACTGATTTCCGCTCATGCCTTCGCCTCTTGATTAGCCACGAACGTCGTACCACGGCCTACAGGGTCATAACAACAAAAAGGTGTGAGTGACAAAAATAATATCATTTGAAAATACATTTCAAATAGATCATTTCCCCTCCAGTTATTAAACCATGCAAGGGTAAAACATATGAATAACCATCACCGGTTTTCCAGCCAAATCACATAAAACGTATCAAATCCCGGCACTCAAGTTAAACATATGAAAACGATAACCTGGCCATAAAGACCAAAACCCGTACTCAATACCAGTACGCAAAGAATGACCAAAACCCGTACTCAATACCAATATGCAATCACAATCAACATCAAACAGCACTACTCACGAGTGGACAATCAATCAATCAATCAATCAATCCGCACTACGCGTGGGCCATGTCCCGTGCCTCAGTCGTCTGGGTATCTACCCCTAGCTCCGATTGTCCCGGCACGCATAACCCCGACCATAAGTCGTTTGGGGAATCCCCTAGCTTTGTGTAACGCCAAGAAAAATCCAAAACTTGTAAAATATTAAAATAATGTGAAAATGACGTTTTTACCCTTGATGACATATGGCTAAAAGTTGACTTTGTGTTTAAAATACTTTTTGCACATTTCTCGAGTACCATTGTGTGGGTCTCGGAACGCTGAATTCGTAGACAGGTGGCACGTTGAAAACGGAGTTCGTATGAAAAAGTTATGGGTCTGGGAAGTTCAGGGGGAAAATGGTCATTTGTGATTGCACGATTGAATACCATCCTGGAAAGGCAAACATAGTGGCTGATGCATTGAGTCGGAAATCAGCACATTCAGTAGCTCATTTACGGACGATACACTTGCCTCTATTAGTTGAACTGCGTAAAACTGGTGTTGTGTTGGGACTTGATAGTCAAGATGGGTTGGTAGTGAGTTTCCAGGTGCGAACAATCCTGATTGATCAGATTATTGATGCTCAATTTCAAGACCCGACTTTATGTATTCTTCGCATTGAAGTGGAAGAAGGAGAACGACAGGATTATGCAGTGAATGAGGACGGAGCCTTAACCACATAAGGGAGATTATGTGTACCTGTAGATGAAGCATTGAAAAAGGAGATTCTGGCTGAAGCTCATAGTTCTGCATACGATATGCATCCAGGAGGAACAAAAATGTACCATACGCTCCGAGAGCATTACTAGTGGCCTCGTATGAAACGAGAAATTGCTGAGTATGTGAGTAAATGTTTGATATGTCAGCAGGTAAAGGCGGAGAGACAAAGACCTTACGGAGCACTGCAACCGCTTCCTATTCCCGAGTGGAAATGGGATCATATAACCATGGATTTTGCGTTTAAACTTCCGAGGACGCCCAGAGGCCACGATGGCGTTTGGGTGATTGTAGACAGACTTACCAAGTCAGCACATTTCTTTCCTGTGAAGGAATACTTTCAGATGATTCAGTATGCTAACTTGTTTATCAATGAGATCATCCGGTTACATGGTACACCTGCCTCTATTGTCTCAAATGGAGATCCGCGATTTACATCTAGATTCTGGCAAAGTTTACAGGAAGCTTTTGGGACGAGATTGCATTTTAGTACGGCATTCCACCCTCAGACGGATGGACAATCGGAACGGACCATCCAGACCTTGGAAGATATGATGAGAGCATGTGTTCTACAATTCCAGGGTACTTGGGAGTCACATTTGCCATTGATGGAATTCACCTATAATAACAGTTATCAAGCCAGTATTGGAATGGCACCTTATGAAGCCCTATATGGACGCCAGTTCCGAACCCCTTTGTGTTGGACAGAAGTGGGCGAAAGAAAATTGTCTAAGTCCGAATTGATTGATCTGACGACAGAGAAAGTTAAGCTCATCCGAGATAGACTCAAGGTAGCCCAGGACAGGCAAAAGAGCTACGTGGATCGGCGAGTCAGAGATCTTGAATTTGCAGTGGGAGATTGGGTTTTTCTGAAGTTATCCCCTTGGAAAGGTATAGTACGATTTGGCAGACGCGGGAAATTAAGCCCCCGTTTCATCGGACCTTATGAGATTATCGAGCGGATTGGCCGAGTTGCTTACCGACTAGCATTACCATCGGAGCTTTCCAGAGTTCATAATGTCTTTCATGTATCAATGCTACGAAAATATGTATATGATGAGTCCCATGTATTAGAAGAGCAACTTATTGAGCTCAGGGAAGACCTAAGCTTTGAGGAACAACCTGTACAAATCTTGGATCGAAAGGATAGGGTACTCCGCCGAAAGACAATTCCTTTAGTGAAAGTACTTTGGCGAAATCAGAATGTAGAAGAGGGTACTTGGGAACCCGAAACTCTGATGTGGGAGCAGTACCCGTATTTATTTCCGTGAAATTTCGGGGACAAAATTCCTTAAGGGGGGAAGGTTGTAACGCTCCGAAAAATCCAAAACTTGTAAAATATTAAAATAATGTGAAAATGACGTTTTGACCCTTGATGACATATGGCTAAAAGTTGACTTTTTGTTTAAAATACTTTTTGCACATTTCTCGAGTACCATTGTGTGGGTCTCAGAACGCTGAATTCGTAGACAGGTGGCACGTCGAAAATGGAGTTCGTATGAAAAAGTTATGGGTCTGGGAAGTTCAGGGGCAAAATGGTCATTTGTGACCACAAGGGTAAAATGGTAATTTTATGTGGGTTATGAGTAAACGGTGGAAGGATAATTATCATTTCACTTTAAATGTTGATTCAGCCCCTTAATTGATGCATATGTTTTATCAAGTGACAAGTGTCACTTGTTATAAGAGATTAGTGGCACTTTGTATAATTAATGGAATAAATCAGCTGTTAACTATGTTCCTATACTTTCAGTCTTCGACTAACTAAGATACACAGAGAACACAAAACCCCTTCCTTGAATCAATACTCAGTCAATCAAAGAACCAGTGCAGCAATTAAGTAAGTGATTAGGGTTAGTTTGGAGAGAAAAACTGAAACAGAAACCACGAAACTTCAAATTGAATGGGACTGGGAATACCCGAAACAACCATTGAAGGACATAAATTCGATTTTGATTTTTAAGACGATTCCGATCGCAATTGAAGTGATATCAAGCTTTCTGGGAACTGGACGAACCAAACTGAATCAATTGGGAAGGCAATTGGTGGAGAAACCGTGACGAATAGACCCTGCGACGGTTTTGAAAAATCGAGCTTGAGTTTAGTGACTTAGAGGTAATAACTCATGAAATTGATCTCGAATTCGTGTTTATAATAGTCCTATGATGCTTCTGGTATGAACAATTGAAGGAAACAGGTGATATTTGGGTAGAACCCGAATTAGAACCCGTCGGGTGTTCATCCTGAGTCGAGGAGGTTTAGGGTTTATTTAATCAAATTCAAGATATGGAACTGTAAATTAGAATGAACTGATATTAATGAATGAAAGAATGGACGAAATTGAGTTGAAATTGAAGGAAGGCAAGTCGGGTCTGATCGCAGGTTGTAGACCCGTTTATCAGAGAAACGGGTGAGAGTGGTGCACTGTAGCAGGCACTGTTCACGGCGCGTGGTTGTCACGCGCAGCCGCTTGCGGCGGCGCGTGAGGGCGCGTGGCCTGGAATCTGAGGAAGGGTCCAACATCAATTTTGATACTCTTGATGATACGGACCTATTAGCGTTGGTTTCGGGTCAATCGGATATGAACTGAGAGTAGTTTTGTGTACTCGAAGCGTATAGGTTACGTTTAAAATAATATTATTTTATTCCGACGATTAGAAAATTCGTACAGGGGATTATGTGATAAGCTAGTAATATTATATTACTTGTTTGACAGGCCCGAATACTTTCAGGACGTCGGAAGAATACGAACAGCTCGAAACGGAACAATCTGGACGGTGTTTGAGTGGACTTTTGTTTTCTACCCTGAATGCATGCATATATGTTTTAAATGCCTTATAATATGATTTGAAATGATTTGGTATGGTTGATACTTCGATATGGTGATTTCCGGATTTTTGGGAATATTATATTATTTTATATGCTTGGGAATATTATATGATTTTATATGCTTTTGGGCACGATTTTCGAGAAAATTATGAAACTGATATTTCGAGCTAAGGCTCGGGGTTTGAACTTGATTTTGACTCGGATTATGAGTCTGGTGTTGGATTTGATGGATTTATGTCATAAATAAGATTGTGATTGCGCAGGTTTGCGTGGATTGGTTTATGGATTTGCGAAAAGTGTTTTTAGGCTTAAAGCCAGTTTAAAAATGGTTCTGATATTACATGCAACTGTTTTCACTGGTTTTCATGATGATGATATATGAGGGCTTTCGGTGTGGAATATGTTTCCCCCGAAATGGACCCTGGAGATAACGCTCGCCTCGGGGATGGAAGTGTTTACCTCAGAGAGGTCACATAGCACGGTATGTTGTCGTGCAGCCAAATGGAGGCTCGACTCAGACCAGATGTGCTGGATTATATGGAGGTCAGTCAGTGATATGTTCATGAAGACCTGGATTGCCAGCTGGTGATGTGTTCACAGCGGCGGATGCTTGGGATTTGAGCGGTCCTTGAGCCTATTGATTTGCACGCGTTGCAGGGATAACGTGACTCTATATTGGACCTGGATTCTGTGTTTTTATTGATGTTTGAGATTTATATTCATATCTTAAGTATTTGATTTCTGAGTTATGATATGCATGTATGTTTGTGAAAACTGGAGGGTAAGACTATTTTTTGATAAATGTATTTCTAAACTTGATTTTTGTCCACTCACACCTTTGATGTTTTATTTGCCCTCCAGGCCTGTGCACAGGTACTGAGGCTAATATCGAGGCTGAGGAATAAACAGACCGTTGCGTACTCAGACACTTTGCAGCGTAGGATTATGATCCCTACTTATAAATATTTCCTATGCTCTGTAAACCTATTGACTAGGTCAACGGTCTCGGAATACTGAACTATCCCTTGTCTGGCACTGTTATCGTTTATATGTGTTATATATGTATATATTTGAAACTACTTTTGGTACTTTCGAGTTATTGTCAGACGGGAGCAGGATCTGTCACGGTTATCGAGGGATAATCGGGATGGGTCTTGTCATTTGACTTCCTGGGTCCCGAGTGTCAGTCGCCTGGGTGTACCCCTAACTTCGGCTGCCTGGGAACAATCACAAACATATCCCCTGAGCTCCAGTCGTCTGGGTGGTCCTTTAGCTTCGACTGTCTGGGAACTCAAAAAACAATGAAACTACCCCAGGATTACATCCCAAAACATTTCAATCAAATCCTTGACTTCAAACCAAGTCAAAATCATTCCCGACAGGGTCTCAAGCCCAAATGTCATTTATACGTAAATCCGTAAAATCTCATTTTAAAACATTAAAATAATCCAGAAATCATCCTTGACTCACCAACTAAGTCAGAATATCTTTTTTAAAACCTTTTTAACTCCGGGCCTAGCCCAAAACATAATTTGCCCATTTCTCGTAAAATGTGCCCGAAAGATCGATTAAAATAATCATTAAATCACAATTAATCATGCCAAATCACCATGACATCATTGCCAACAAAATCATGTAAAACATTTAACTATGCATGAATAATAGTTTATAAAACAAACGTCCACTCACACATTGTCCACCGCTCGCTTTTTTAGCTGCACGTGTTTCCGTAATTTTTGGTAATTTCCAGGACTCTCGAATCCTGTCCAAAATCATTATTCAGGGTCACTAACGACTAAATTAACATCATATTAATTTCCCAAAATTTTCGGGAATTAAATACGAATTTAAAACGTAACATAATCCTTCGGACCCTCAAAACAATATCGAAACGATGTTTAATTGACTCGAAACCAACGCCAAAATATTCATTACATTACATAGAATAAAAGTCATGTTGACCTCACCTGACGATGGACCTCCACGCGCCGCTGCAAGCGGCTGCGCGTGGGAGCCAAGTGCTTGCTACAGTGCATCTTCCTCGCCCATTTCTCTGGTAAATGGATCTTGCGACCCGCGTTCTAACCCGATTGAATACCTGTTAATTTCCACTTGATTGCTTCAATTGATTTATCTAATCGTATCGGTTTAACCTTAATTAAAGGTCTGTAAGATCAATTACACCATTCCTTACCTCGAAGGCAGTCGACTAACCATGACAATTCGAAGGGGGTTCATCGTTTGATCCTGAAAATTCTCAGCGATTCCTTCAATTAACTCACTCAGAAGCTTCGCAGGGTTCATTTAAAGATGTTTCCAATCTCAATTTCAACCTTCATTCACTCTAACCATTCCAACTCAACTGGGATTTCTAAAACTAAATACAAGTGTCGTCTGGGATCATTTCCTCACCATTTCCTTCACTTTCAATCCCACTCGACTCGTTTAGACCTCTAGAAGCTCATCCTTGTCTCTGTTTCCATCAATTGATCGTCTAATTCAAAATTCGATCCCAAGTCACCAATTCAAGGTTTTCGGGTGGGTTTCGGGTTTTCTGGGTTTTTCCTTCCCTTTTTCTTCTCTATTTCCTCAAAATTGCACTCTCAATTCGAGTCTAATCTCACAAGTACAGTTAGGAGTTTAATGGTTTCCTTGGATCGACATCCTTCCTCTGTTTCTTTGTTAAACACACATTTTCCTTTTGTTTGTTCTTCCATCGCTTACCTCCCACCGTTCACACCTATTTGACACTAATTATTCTTTTCCAGGTGACATGTGTCACTTAAGGAACGAAGTGAGTCACTAATGTAATATACTCAGCAACTCTAGCAAAAAGACAGTTTTGCCCTTGCTTGCATAATTTACCAAATTGCCCCTAACATTCCTTAATCCATAACTTTTTCATTCAAACTCCGATTTACATGTGCCGCCTGTCTACGGATTCAGCGTCTCGAGACCTATCCAACAGTCCTTCCGAAAAGTCCAAACAAGGTCCCGATCAAAAAGTCAACTTTTGCCCCCAAAAACCAAGGGCAAAATCGTCCTTTCCTTCCAATTTTTCCAATTTTTCCAATTTTTCCTTTTTCGAATTTCCAGGTCATCACAAGCCATGGTGTAAGCCTTTCCCCCAACTGACCCAGGGACATTCTCAACCTCTTTCTCCTCCTTCATACTCACCTTATGGCCTCCTAGTTGGCCAGTCATTCGCTTGGCCTCACTTTTTTCCCCCACAACCAATGGTTGGTGATGGTTCTCCCTTGAGTTCTCTGTATCAAATGCCCCGGTCAAGTGAGACTCCAACTCCGAAATTGGTTCCTTGGCAGATGTTACCACGACTCGACCATTCACCCGCTTTCTGTGCATCTCAACTTCCTCCGCGGCCGCTGCCTCCTAAGAGGCCACGGCATCAGCCTTAGCCAATTCAAGCTCCTCCCTCTTTATATTTTCTTTAAGTGCCACCAATCGGTTCAACTGAGCTTGTCTTTCCTCTGTCCACTTATCACCAGCTCTATTATTGGCAGAGAATTGCCTCTGAGCTCTCCTCACCTGGGTCCTAGTCAAGGGTTTTGGTGGCAAGTCGTGCCCCCGGCTTTGGTACCATTAACCCTCTTTAGTGTCCCCAATTTTGTAGGTATTGATACTGCTGCCATCAGATGGACTAGGCCTTTGGCTATAGTCGACAATCCTCTTCTTGCCATCACCCGTGGTCACCCAAATGCTCTTATTCTTATTCTCGTTCTGGTGGAACAAGCCACCCACGATATCCTCATACTCTAATGCCTTCTGATGGTTTCCCCTCAGTGGGAAACGTGACCTTTCATACTTACCCTGGTAGGTCAGGAATGACTGTTTATTCGGCCTAACTTCATACCTTTGTCTCCGGCTGTAGAGACCGTAATTCTCGGTTGGGCTCAGAATCACCTTTTCTCTAACTTTCTTGGTTGGTCCGACCTGACCATCTCTCTCTCAAGCTTCTTCAGCTTCAGTTGCGGGACATTTAGTGCCACCTCGCATTGACACCTGCCACATAACACGATGGCCTTTGGGAGCTCTTCCTTGGTCGGTGGCTCTAGGAACATCTTCTCTTTTCCTTTCGCCGTAGGCTCTAGCTGAACTTCCCTAGTCGTCCTTTCGGTTAAGGTCTTGGCCGACCCACCTAAATCCATCCTTCGCCTAGGTTGGCCTGGCCGGGGGAAATTGACTGTCACCATGTAGGGCTAGGCTGAAGGAAATGGATTCTTGTCAACTCCCATTGTGTTCTTTTTCGGAAATTTCAAAATCTTTTTCTCAATTAAATCCTGCATAGCATTACCAAAAACCAAACAATTGTTAGTTCCATGAGTCTACACATTATGCCATTTGCAATATGTTTTATTTTTCAATTCACTAGTCGATGGAATAACATGACAAGATGATAATCTTATGATATTTTCTTTTAAAAGTTGGTCAAAAATTTGCTCGGCTTTAGATATATCGAAGGTGTAAGTTTTATTCCCCACCCCTTTTTGAAAGCTACCGCTAAATTTTGGGACTTGAGCCGACGTCGGCTGCTGGTCCTTGGTGGCTTTTGACAATGCCTTACACATGTGCGGCTTATTAATAAACATCTCAGCCAGATTTACTTCGGCCTACTCATCATCCACCTCAGATAGAATCTCCTCCAACCGATTGATCGGCTACTCATCATCCACCTCTACGGCGTGAACCGATGTCATCCTATCCGTGGTCGAATTGGGCGTATCTTTATACAAAGAAGGTCGAGAAATTTGGCGGATTTTCTGTTGCTCTCCCTTACAAGACCCTTATATCGGTCGACCCTTAAAAGGAGGTCGTATATGTCACGAAACTCCATTCCCTCAAACATTTTCCTAAGGTCTAACGAACGTCCTCCTTGAGCCAACTTTACGAATTCATGTTCTGCATGGAAACCATACATTTGGTCCTAGCCACCTTGAACCTGGCCAAGAACTCTTGAGCTGACTCATTAAAAGTTTGCCTCATTTTGGCCAGGTCGGCGATAGACACCTCCGGCTCGGGTCGATAAAACTGTTCATGGAAAATTTGCTCTATGGTTGCCTAATTCGGAATGGCGTTTTGTGGTAGATTCACATACCAGATGAACGCAATCCCCGTGTGAGTACTTGGGAAGAGTCTTAAAAAAAGGCCTTCACGGTGGGCTATTTCCACATATTGAGCCGTGAATCGGCCTACATGCTCCACCGTGGACTGACATCCATCACCAGAAAAAAAGGGTGAAGTCAGGAACCTTGAAACCACGTGGAAATTCTTCCATGTCAAAGTGTTGAGGGTATGACCTCCTGTACACAGGTCGGCTGACTCTCCTGGCTAGTGGAACCATCTCTTGGATCAGTTGCTCGACCACAACCCAATCGAGAGCCCTTTGTTGGCTAATTCCGTTGTCATGTCCATTTAGATGATTTCCTCCATGGTTCCCCCAACCACCTAGGTCGGGAATCTGATTCATATATGGGCCAGCAAAGTTGCCCCCGGCCGCTGGGTTGGCCTTTGGTCGAGCCTAGTGAAAAGCCTGATATAGGTTCGGCCCGAACTGATTGTTCCAACCTGGGAGATTATTGTGATTTGGGATATACACACCCACAAGCGACAAATTGCCCTCTTCCTTATTTCATCCAACCAAACCGCATTCACAAATCCAGCCAACCCTTCTTAAAAAAATCTAATCTAAATTGTGCACTAACCCAGAAAAAACACTCGCAAAGCCTGGCTGAGAGCTTCTCCTCATCCTAGCAAAAACACTTCACAAAGCCTGGCCGAGAGCTTATCCTCATCCCAACAAAAACACTTCACAAAGCCTGGCCGAAGCACTCACGAAGCCTTTGCTTCATATATTGGGTGAGTGGGAAAATTTCACACCACAATCAAACAAGTATTACCCACACCGAAACCACAAAAAAAGAGATCGTGGATATTGCAGCCATTCCCACTACCCATATGGCACTTTTTTCTGTTTGTGACATATTTAATGGGCACATTTTTTGTCATTTGTCCCTATTGTTTGATTGATAAATTGTCATTTTCCACAAATCTTACAATCGTCCCCAATAACTTAAATTTCATTAAAAAAAAATTGAACATTATTTTAATTTCCTATATCAAGAAATTCATCAATTGTAATTCTTTTTTTAACAAAATTTATTACTTCAATTTTTGCTTGGTATAATATTATTTTGTATACATATATACATTTTACAAGAAAAAATTATAAATACATAATATCTTTTATACACTACTACAATTTTGGTTTGATATAATATACAGTATTTTGTATACATATATATTGTGCAAGAAAAAAATTACAAATACATAATATCATTTAGGCTTTTTATCCAGAATGCACCCTGGACTGCCATCATTGTCTCAAAATGTACCATGAATCTGTTTTTGCGTCAAAATGCACCCCGAACTTCCATTCTTGTTTTTTGGTTCCTTCTGAGGGGTTAAAATCAGGGTTAAATTGGTTATTTTATACCGTTAAACATCTAAAATTAAATTTTAAACTATGTGGCCTCCACATCATCTAAGAATTTGAAGCCCTAAATCTCACTGTGAAGGAAGAAGCTCGATCAAAAAAAGAAAAAAAAACAAACGAGTCGCCATTGAAGCCGCGACGAGAACAGCCAGGAGATCTCGTGAGCAGCCACGAGTAACAGAGAAGATTGTCGCGTCGGTAGAGAGAAGCCGAAGCTCCCTGCGAGCAGCAAAGAATATTGAAATATGAAAGTCTTTACATACCAATATTGGAAAAGTTCGGTGTTAGGAGTGACACAATTGAAAAATGTGTAGTCTTGAAATCACTTGCATAAAAGGGGAACTGGATATACTTACCGTTATTTATGTTGCCATACTTTGATAATCTTTTGTGGGTTCTCTCTCCGTAATTACTCAATGTTTTTAGTTCTATGAATAATTCGAGTTCTTCTATTTGTAAAGATACTGAAGATACTGTTTGAAGATTTTTTTTATTCGAAGAATGTGGCAACCAGTGGAGTCTTAGCAGAGCAATGCTGAGCTTGATACTTCTTAGTGAGCAGGTGAGTGCATAAATATTGTATCTTGTTCAAGTTTACATTTTTCACGATATGGATCCGTGCAACATCTTTGTCTTAAATGCTCCTTATGGATCACTTCATTCTACCTTCATCTGTTACACTACTCACATCTCTCTCTCTCTCTCTGTCTCTGTCTGTCTGTCTCTCTCTCTCTCTCTCTCTCTCTCTCTCTCTCTCTCTCTCTCTCTCTCTCTCTCTCTCTCTCTCTCTCTCTCTCTCTCTCTCTCTCTCTCTCTCTCTCACACACACACACAACACCTTAACAGTATTTCATAGCCGTTTACCTTTCTGCGTTCTTGTGGCCTGCCTGACCTGTGAAAGGTTGTTCTTGCTTTGCGTTTCCGTAAAGAAAATCCATCATTGGATCCGGTCGTTTTAAGTTTTTTTTTATATATAAATTTATTTTCTAAACTCATTGTTTTGCCCCAATTTTGTTCGTTCTTGCATAAGCAGGTTGAAATTGGATGAAAACCCAAATAGTTTAAATTGCTTCAATGACATTCAAGAAAAAATAAATTGAGGAAGAAGGAGAAGTAAACAAGGAAGAGGGAAGTGGGAAGTGGGAATAGGCAGAAAGTCAAAAACAAAAACTTCACTGAACTCTTCATTTTTTCACTTTCTGTAAACTAATCTTGCATTTTCTTGAAGTGGTTATAATATTGATGGTCCCAACTTTTTACTTCTGATGTTCTTTGTTACTTTATATTTCACTAACAGATGGTCTCTAACCTAACCTGCAGATATTCTCTGATTTGAAAGTTCGGATCCTCGCATCATGGGTTAGTTTCTACTCATCTGATTGTTTTAGATATTGAAATATACGAAAATTAGAAAATCAGCCTAAAAATAGTTGACTTTCGGGATTACTAACCATTGAATGAACTTATACATATTATGAGAAATTATTTTATCAAACATGAGTCGGTGTTTGATCAACAGTGAATTTAAAATTAAAAAGCTGTAAATTGAGTCTTATAGATCAGGATGTTCTACGGGCTCTTGAGGTTCATCAATGCTTTCGTGTGCGCGTGTCTTATTCTTTGCCAAACGTTTGTCGCTTAGGTTAACTCGTAAATATAATCCCATGACACTTTTTGTATTGGTGGGCTGCAGCCTGCAGATCAACATCAGTGACTTTCACAGTGTTTGGACAAGCATATGGCTGATGTTACTATAAGCTTGGAGTCAAAGAACAGAGACAAGTTCACCCAAAATCTGACAGTATTCAGGCATGAATTTCGGGTGAAGTGACTCTATAATTCCAGAATGTAAGTTGGACCTGAACAGGATGACGGAGGAATATGCTGCATGCTTCTATTATTGTGAACATGGGAAGTCCCTGGTATTGGGAAAACAGCTTCTCGAGGTTTCAAATGGAATATTTTGTTGATGTTCAACGATCAGGACTTCCTCTTCAAGTAATCTTTGCACTGGTTTTTTTTATTGGATTGTTTCATATATGAATCTGATGACTTGGTTTCTCTCTGTTTTGCAGGGAAGGGTCGAAGACCATCGATTTCAGGTATTGTTCTTCATCTCTAAATCTCCTAGCTGTGTATAGAGATTAGCTCTATTGGTTTTAGGATAGAAGAGAGAATGTGAGGCTATGAAAATCGATAGGACTGGATTGAATTGGTTGTTTTGGTGTATGAAAATGTGATTTCAAATGATGCACATGAACTGTTTGATAAAATGCATGGAGAGAACTTTCTTTGATTTCTTTGTAGATATGACTACTAATTTTCTTACTTGATTGTTGCAGTACATTTCCAATATAATTCACACGGTTCTTGTACTCTCACTACTCTCACAGCTCACACACACACCTCACACCTCCCTAAATCGGTTACACACAACATGCATGACAATGTGATGTCATCATAAGCCTATTACACCCTTCCACGTGTCCCAAAGTTTCTAGAAGTTGACACACATAATCTAAGTGAGAGAAAACTGTTATTCTCTCACACATTCTTCTAACTTCTGCAACAAGCAACCGAATTAGGCTAAAGGACAGTGATCGGGTGTGGAAGGAAGCAGAGAACAAGTCTATGCACCAACACACCCTTCTAGACTAATCATTGGTTTCACTCCAAGTAGTCCCAATAAGTAGTTGAACCTTACCTTAGGCAATGCCTTGGTAAAAATGTCTGCCACTTGATCTTCTGACCTGCAATAGATGAGGTCCACTTCCCAAGATTGCATTGCCTCTCTGATGAAGTGAAACCTCCTGCTAATGTGTTTAGTCTTTTGATGAAACACAGGGTTCTTAGCCATTGCTATAGAAGAGGTATTGTCACAAAACAGTGTAGTATGTCCTGTTTGTTCTTCTCCAAAATCCTCCAGCACAAACCTGGGCCACTTTGCCTGAGTTGTAGCTTCAGAGGCACTAACATATTCAGCATCTACAATGGATAAGGCAACACTGTGTTGCTTTACAGATGCCCAGGAGAAAATCCCTCCTCCAAATGAGAAAGCATAGCCTGATGTGCTTCTCATGTCATCCATGCTTTCACTCCAATCAGAGTCACAATACCCTATTAGAGTTGCATGTTTTCATTTAGTGTACTCAATTCCATAGTCCACTGTCCCTTAGACATATCTTAGGACCATCTTGACTGTTCCAAGATGTTTCTTGGATGGACAGTGCATAAATCTGGACAGTAGACTTGCAGAGAACATTAGATCAGGTCTAGTAGCTGTTAAGTAATGAAGACTACCCACAATCTGCCTGTAGATCCCTCATCTACCTCTTCTGATCCATCTAATTTGCATAGTTTGTCACTTGTAGCTAATGGGACACTAATTTGTTTACACCCCTTCAAACCAAACTTCTCTAAGAGAGTTAATGCATACTTCTTCTGGTAAATGAAGATGCTTCTTGCAGACTGTATCACTCCAATTCCCAAAAATGATGCAGAAGTCCCAAATCTGTCATCTCATACTTTGACATCATCTCTTCCTTGATTTCTTTGATCATTTCTTCACTGTCTCCTGTGTACACTATGTCATCTACATAGATTGACACAATCAGGGTCTCCTTCTTGCTATTTATCTTTAAATACAATGTAGGTTCACTAGGGCTCCTGTGAAAACCACACTATCCTAAATAGGTGTCGATTTCACCATACCAAGCTCTTGGAGCTTGTTTTAAACCATACAACGCCTTTCTTAGCCTGTACACTTTATCTTCTTCATTTCTAACTTCATGCCCCTCTGGTTGTTCCACATAAACCTTTTCTTCCAACACTTCATTTAGAAATGCTGATTTGACATCAAGCTGGTACAGTTTCCAGCTTCTTTGAGCTGTTAGGGCAATCAACACTCTAATTGTGTTAAGCATTGTCACAGGAGAAAATGTCTCATTGAAGTCTATCCCAAGCTTCTATGAATACCCTTTAGCAACCAACCTTGCTTTGTGTTTCTGAATTGAACCATCTAGGTCCAGCTTTGTCTTGTACACCCATTTCACCCCTATCACTTTCTTATCTAAAGGCCTCTTTACTAGCTTCCAGGTAGAGTTCTTCTCAATCATTTCCAACTCTGCCTGCATTGCATTCTTCCATGCTTTATCCTGAGCTGCTTCTTGATAGTTTTCTGGTTCAACAATGCACATGTTGGATCTTGCATAGATCTCATTTAGGGACCTCATTTTGACTGGTGTTGAACTAGACTCAGAAGCATTGGTACTACTTGAACCAAGTTCATATCCAAGGCCAATTCCCTAGTTTGGTGTAGGAGAGGAACTCAATGTTCCCTGATCTTTAGTTGTGACTGGATCCACCTCACTGTCAAACAAAATAGTAGCCTCTCCTTCATTTCCTTCTTCCTAGTTCCAGGTTCCTTTCTTATTAAACACCACACTTCTAGATAGAAAAATCTTCCTAGTCTTTAGATTGTAAAATCTGTAACCATTCTCCATACTTCCATGCCCCATGAACACTCCTTTAACTCCTGCTTCATCAAGCTTCTGCCTAAACTGAATTGGCACATGAATATAACACAACGCACCAAACACTCTTAAGTGCTTCACACCTGGCCTTCTTCCACTGTAATGTTCAAAGAGAGTCTTTCCTTGAACTGACTTGTTTAGACACCTGTTCAATAGATAGGTGGCAGTACTCACTGCCTCACCCCAGAACCTATAGGGTATCCCCTTCTCATGTAACATAGACTTTTCCATTTCTATGATTGTTCTATTCTTCCTCTTAGCAACACCATTCTACTGAGGTGAATAGGAAATAGTCAATTGTCTTTCAACCCCACACTCTCCACAGTAGGTTTGAAACTCATTTGAGGTGTACTCACCACCCTTGTCACTCTTAAACTTGTTCACTTTGTAACCAATCTGAAGTTCCACCATTGCTTTGAACTTCTTGAAAACATTTAGTGCCCCTGATTTCTGTCTCAGAAAGTACAACCAACACATCCTTGAGTAGTCATAAATGAATATGATGAAGTACCTATTTCCACTAACAGTCTCTGTCTGCATTGGACCACAAATGTCTGAGTGTATCAACTCAAGTGGTGAGGAAGCTCTCCATGCTTTCTCTGTGTCAAAAGCTTCCACATGCTATTTTCCTGCAACACAGCCTCCACACACTTCCAATTCAGTAGTTAGGCTAAGAAAACCCACTACCATTTCCTTTTTCTGTAACATTTTGAGACTCGTGAAGTTCAGATGTCCAAACCTTCTATGCCATAACTCAGCATCTCCTTCTACTGTTTCTTTTCTTGCCATTGAAGTAGCTGAATCAAGTGTCAAGGGAAAACATTTGTTCCCTATCATCATGATGTTGGCAGTCTTCTGTATCATGTCTATATTGTCATAGATATCCACTGTCATTTTCCTAAACACTAGTGAATACCCATGCTCAACCATTTGTCCCACACTCAATAGGTTTTCATCAAGACCTGGTACCAGCATCACATCTCTTATGTGTTTCCTTCCATTTCTGGTTTGGAAAACCAAATTTCCTTTCCCAGTAGCTTGCACTAGGCCACCTGTTCCCAGCTTCACTCACTTTCAAGTCCCTGTCAATGTCCACCAGCAAAGACTCATAGTCTGTCATGTGATTACTGCAGGCACTGTCAACATACCATACCTCTGAATTCTGCTCAACAGAAGCAGCATTACAGACAAAAAACATATTCCCTTCTTCTTCTTCAACCTGCTTAGCAATGTTCACTGCTGGTTTACTCCCACAGTTCTTAGAAATATTCCCAAACCTATTGCATTTGAAGCATTTTGTTTTCCCTTCAAACTAGCACTTGCTATAATGCAACTTCCCACATATCTTGCACTTCTCTCCACTGAAACTTCCTTCACCCTTAGAACTAACAGAGGTTCTCTTAGGAGTTCTCTCGGGTTTTCCTCCATGTGCTTTGTTAGTCCAAGGTTTGTTTTCCTTGTAGGACTTCTTAGCCTTGAAATGACCATGATGTGACTGGTTTATGTGTAGGCTGGAAAATGCCTTCTCTACAGATTCAGAATGCATTTCTAGCCTCAGATCAAAGGCTCGAATTGAGGCTACTATGGACTGTGAACTTATGTTATCAATATCCTTAGTCTCTTCTAGGATAGAACTTATTGCATCATAGGACTTAGTTAGACTAATCAAGATTTTATGTGCCAATCTCTGCTCAGAAACATCCTCCGTATACGTTTACATCAAGTTAACAATCCCAAACAGTCTAGAAAAGTAGGATGACAAGCTCTCATCATCTTTCATCCTAGTATATTCAAACTCTTTTCTAAGAGACTGTAGTTTTACAGATCTTACCTTAGAGTCTCCACGGCATTCTTGCTTTAACAAGACCCATACATCACAGGCCCTTTCTTCATTTGAAATCTTGATGAAGATCTCTTTTGTGACTGCATTTTGCAGCATACCAAGTGCATGTGCATCTTTGATCTGATCAGCCCTTGTTTGTGGTGTCTCTATCGCCTCCTCATCTTCATCAAGCTCAGGTTCAGGTATGCCCTGTTCAACAATCCTCCAAAGTTCATGGCCTCTGAGTATTGTATTCATTTTAATATTCCAGAAATCATAGTTTTCCCCTGTGAACACAGGTACTCGAATCTCAGCACCTCCTGATGCTCCTGTCATGTTGATCAAGTCTGTCTCAACAATGTGATGTTGTTCTTTACCATCTTCACAGTCAGACGCCCAGTTACTAGATCAGTAACTCAAGCTCTAATACCATGTTGATGTTCAACGATCAGGACTTACTCTTCAGGTAATCTTTGCACTGGTTTTTTTGATTGGATTGTTTTAGATATGAATCTGATGACTTGGTTTCTCCCTATTTTGCAAGGAAGGGTCGAGACCATGAATTTCACGTATTGTTCTTCATCTCTAAATCTCCTAGCTGTGCATAGAGATTAGCTCTATTGGTTTTAGGATAGAAGAGAGAATGTGAGGCTATGAGAATCGATAGGACTGGATTGAATTGGTAGTTTTGGTGTATGAAAATGTGATTTCAAATGATGCACATGAACTGTTTGATAAAACGCATGGAGAGAACTTTCTTTGATTTCTTTGTAGATATAACTACTGATTTTCTTACTTGATTGTTGCAGTACATTTCCAATACAATTCACGCGGTTCTTGTAATCTCACTACTCTCAAAACTCACACACACACACACCTCACACCTCCCTAAATCGGTTACACACAAAATGCATGACAATGTGATGTCATAATAAGCCTATTACACCCTTCCACGTGTCCCATAGTTTCTAGAAGCTGACACACACAATCTAAGTGAGAGAAAACTGTTATTCTCTCAATCATTCTTCTAACATCTGCACCAAACAACCGAATTAGGCTAGAGGATAGTGATCGAGTGTGATAGGAAGTAGGGTGCAGGTCTATGCACCAACATATTTTGTATCGAAAAAGAAACGGGGGCTTTGGGCAGAAGGAATGGCAAGACTCTTCCTAAATCCCCCCAGGATTAACTTGGGACGTGCTTACTCCCGTCTGACACGAAGTTTCAAACAAGGGATAATTCTGACCTTAGCCCGTTCGGGGCTTCCAGAGTGTAGCAGGATCGGAGGAGGAGTGTGATGTCCCGGTCTCCGCTACAACTCACATCCACGATCAACCTGAAGGGCATTAAAACCATTGAAAGCTGTGAGTGGACGAAACAAACATTTTATAAAACATCTCATAAAAAGAAGACATTTATGCCGTTCACTAAAAAGTATGCATGCTCGAAAACTAGTTCTCAAACTATTTATCAATATTTAAACCGTTAGGGCATTAGCCCAAAATCGTAAAAAAAAGTATATGCGAACTCAGCCAAAATCAAATACACATGGGTCTCAGCCCAAATCCAGTACATGTGGGTCTTAGCCCAAAACCAATACTCATGGTTCTCAGCCCAAAATCAATCATGTGGGTCTCAGCCCAAAACCAATCCTCGGAATCCCCGATGCCTGACATCCTAGATGTCACTATCAACACCACTGTCATGGTTCCAAGCTACGCATGCTACCCAGGTCTCAAATCCCAAGTCTCCCCAGGGTCCACCCAGGTCAATGACCCATAAATCAATGACCCCCTCTCGGGGGAGGTTTTAACCTCAAGCAATCCTGCTCCTGAGTCACTATACGGACCAGTAGCTCCGTACAATGACCCCTCGTAGGCAATGCCCCGTGACTACTCTAGGATACTACGAGACGTTTGGAGGAGACAACCCGCCACTCCAGGATACTACGGGACGTCTGGAGGGCAACCGTTTGTGAGGATGGTATACGGAAAACCATTATACAAATCATTTCGAAACCATTCAAAGGGCCACGCCCGGATTTTCCATAAAACCATCACAATTCTAAATCCAATTCCATTTGGGGTCCCCGACCCGAAATCACATTTATAAATCAAAACTGGACCTCTAGCCCGATATCATAACCAACTGGGCCTCAAGCCCGAATTCGTAAACCAACGAGGCCCCCGGCCCGATCATATAACGCAAATAGGCATCCACCCCTATTTCTCATCAAATCAAATGGACTCCAAGTTCGATAGTTTCCAATCAAATGGGTCTCATGCCCAATTCCATGTTTCTAAAACCCCCTTTCAAATCATCTTTCAATTGGGACACATGCCTGAATTACGATTTCATGCACTTCCGTGAAATCTTCCAAAATCGTTAATCAGATCCTCAGTTTCATGCCTCTCCGTGAAACATTCGGAATCATGTAAAACAAAAGCACGTAGCACATTCGTCTAAAGCCCAAACAGCATATAAAACAGAAATTTCGAACTACGTGCACTAACGTATTTTCCTCCGAAAATGTTCAACAAATCATATTGAAATCACATGCACTCATGGCATCTCAAAACATGTTCATAAACACATATAAAACAGTTATGCATGCATTAATTTAGAAAACAAGGTCCACTCACAGATCGTCCATGTTGCGCCACGATACGCGCACCATAAGCATCTCCCAGGCCAATCACTATCTCCGGGGTTCCCAAACCTATCCAAATCATACTAGAGGGTTACTAACTACCATAATAACCTCTCATTAAAACCCCCTAATTTTTTCAGGATTTTTAGCATATTTGAAACTAATCCTTAAACCTTCGAACATCCCGAACTATATCGAAATGATGTCAGATCGACTCGAAACTAGTCGCAAAATGTTCGTTGCATTGAATAGATGATTTCACATGTTGGACATTTCCCCAAAAAGTGTCCCACGCGCCGCCCAAAGGCGCTGCTTGTGGAGCTCATGCGCTCAGCACAATCATCTTCAACCTCTCACAAAAGTCCACCCGTCTTGTCAGGACCCGACCCTCCTCGGTCAGGACCCGACTCATGTAACACCATATTGTCCGCTTTGGGCCTCACCCTCACGGTTTTGTTTTCGGGAGCTCTTGGTGCAACTTCCCAGGATGTCACCTATCATGGAATTGCAGAGCCTCAACTCGCTTAACTTTGGGGCTCCAATCCCTCCCAAAGCCACTTGAGCTCCCAAAAGGCCTAGTGCTAGATAGGTGTGTGCCTACACCTTTAAGGCACACCACCATCCTCTCCCAGACCATTCCCCCTCGCAGGAATGTGGGATTGTTTACCGTTCCCTCCAGGACACGGGTCTTACAATCCACCCCCTTAAGGCCCAGCGTCCTCACTAGCACACTTCCCGGTCGGGGCCTGACTCTGATACCAAGCTGACAAGACCCACCCCGATCCCCCTAGGACCACACGGGGACGTGCCCTACTCCTGTTTGACACCCAATTATAACATACCAATCTTACCCTTAATAAGTTCGCATGCATAAATATCCATAACAAAGTCATACATAGAATCTGAATTCAAATGATGCCAGACAAGGGATAGTTTCCAAATACAAGTTATTGAGCACGACTCTAAGATACTCTACGTGCCAACCTACCCAACAGTGGGGTTCAGGCGCGCAACGTAAACCTATGCCTCTGCCTCGAGGTCCTATTCTGCCTCAGTAGCATGGCCTGGAGGGGTCAATAAAACAATAAGGGTGAGTGGGCCGAAACTCAAAGTTTATAAAATAGTTCATCAAATCGAAAACATATAGTTTTACCCCTCCGTTTTCCAAACATGCATGCATCAGTATCAGAAACCAAAATATCATATCACATAAACATAAGCAATGTAATATAAACGTAATCATAACTTCAGTCGCTACACTATACATCCTGACCCTGACATCCCAGATGTCCGACGTCCCAGACGTCCAATAAGGTCACAGTCCCAAGGCTACGCGCGCCGCTTGGGGTCTCAATCCCAGGTACAAATCCCTAACCCAGTCCGGGTATGGCATCCCAGATGCTTGACGTCCCAGACGTCTAATCATAGCAATCCTACTCCTGAGTCACCCTACGGTCCTGTCCCTCCGTAGAATGACCCCTCGCAGGCATTGCGCCGTGACCACTCCGGGGTACCCACGTCCGGAGGAGACAGTATCACAAGGGTAGATCTATACAGTGCAATACTAAGGATAAACATCGAAATCCATATACATATATATGACTGATTCTTGAGTTCCCGCAACTCGGTTGGTGCCATTCGATATGGTGCCTATGATATTGGTCGTGTACCGAGGAGTATTTCAATCGTGAACTCGATCTCCCGATGTGGTGGTAATCCAGGAAAATCTTCCGGGAACACATCCGGAAACTCTCGTACCATAGGTATATCATCGGCACTCGGAGTATCAATCCGCATCGCCATAACATGCGCCAAATAACCCTGGCATCATTTCCGTAAAAGCTTGGGAACGGCAAGCGAAGAAATCACTTCAGGTAGTGAACCGTCACGCTCTCCTTGAAAAGTAAACTCCGACAAACCCGGACTCCGCAGAATCACTCGTCTACTATAACAATCAATAAGTGAACCGTGCTCTGACAACCAATCCATCCCCAAGATAACATCGAAGTCATAATATCCATAATGATTAGATCGGCTAGTAAATCCACATCCTCCACTTTCACCGGGGACCTCTGAATCACCTGATTCACTATGTACACCACTCACATCGGTGTACCAATACCCATCTCACTATTCGAAGCTGATACCTCACAATCTAGCATACCCGTACAACTCCTCGAAATAAAGGAATGAGTAGCCCCAGCATCCATCAATACACGTACCACAAGATTTGAGATATGAAAAGTACCTGTAACCACACCTGGGACTGACCTAGCCTACTGCTGAGTCACTGCAAATACCCGAGCCCTGGGTCCTGAAGTCTGTCCACGCCCACACGCCCCACGCTCAGTACTGCGATCACCTCCCTGTCCTCGGCCCCCGACCGTCTTGGAAGCCAAACTCTGCACTGCACTGGTGCCTCCTACATCGTTGCTCCTGGACAATGTTGGGCAATCTCGGGCATAGTGGCCCGCTCATCCGCAAGCAAAACAGTTAACTGTCCTCAGCTTGTCCGAAGATCCACTAGATGCACCACTCCATGATGAATGCTGTCCTGAGCTGGACCTCGAACCTGATCTCTGAGATCTCCCATGTCGACCCGACAAGCCACGACCTCGCAAAGGTGAAGGTGACCCTCTGTAATGTCCTCCCTTCGAGCCCCGATGGCCCATGGGTCCAAGGTATGGGCGATCCCGATGTCACCCCTCGCCTGAAGACTGTCGTGCCTAGTGTGCCGCCAGACTGGCCTCGACACGAACTGCTGCTTCAACCATGTCTCTCAGAGTAGCATAGCTAGTAGCTGTCACACTTGCCAGGATATCCCCTCGGAGTCCAAGCTCAAACCGCTGAAACTTATCCTCTTCTGTGCTCACAAAGGCTGCTGCAAACTGAGAAAGTCTCACAAAGGCCTGCTCATAATCCGTCACTGACATATCGCCTTGTTCAAGCCATAGAAACTCTGCCTCACAGGCAGCGCGAAAAGATCGCGGGTAGTACTAGTCCAAGAATCTCGCACGAAAAACCTCCCAAGTCGTAGGAAGGTCGCTAAGGTCACACGCTTGCCTGATGGGCAATGCATCACAGTAAAGATCCTTTCCCATCTAGCTATCCATTAGTGAGCATCCTCGGGATTTGATCCAGCACTAAAGTGGGTGGCTCCCAAACGTTGAGCCCGCTCGATACTCACACACTTCATCTCTCTAGCTACTTCCTCGTCAGTCTGTGCTTGAGGAATTCTCCTTGGAGGCATAACCAACTGTTTAAGAGGCATAGGTTAGATAACAACATCTTTAGACGTCAAAAGTACCAAGTACTGACCGCTAGTCTAGCATGCTGACCATAACCTAGCTCTGATACCAAATTGTCATGACCCGACCCTCCTCGGTCAAGACCCGACTCATCTAGCACCATATTGTCCGCTTTGGGCCTCGCCCTCACGGTTTTGTTTTCGAGAGCTCAAGGTGCAACTTCCCAGGGGGTCACCCTTCATGGAATTTCACCAGCCTCAACTTGCTTAACTTTGGGGTTCCAATCCCCCCCAAAGCCACTTGAGCTCCCAAAAGGCCTAATGCTAGATAGGTGTGTGCCTACACCTTTAAGGCACACCACCATCCTCTCCCAGACCATTCCCCCTCGCAGGAATGTGGGATTGTTCACTGTTCCCTCCAGGACACGGGTCTTACACGTCTCGTAATTCGTGTAATAGTTCCTCGGAACTTCCGTGACCCGTAACATTCCCGTCAAAACTCCTATTTCGACGTGTCGCCTTTCTACGAACTCATATGGACCCGATCTACGTAACAGTCCTCGGCCATCGTGCATCAGACCTCTCGAATAAAAAGTTAACTTTTTGTCCTTATTCAGGGGCAAAATCATAATTTCGCCTTGAACGTCCGATAATCCTCGGCGAATCCCCGATTAGCCTCACTAATCCATAATTAATCTTTAAAATCAGGGACGGGTCGTTACAAACTCCCCTCCTTAAAGAATTTCATCCTCGAAATTCAAACCGACCCAATTCCACAACCAAACTGTGGAATCCAATCATGTCCCCCTACTCCGTCATTCTCGTGTAATCATACACGTCTGACAGTAACCATCGTACTAGTCGATGCGCACTGTCACCGGAGCTTCCAAAGCTCCAACTTACCTCGAGAAACTACACGTGAGCTCACAAGTCTCACTCGAGATGCCGATACTCGTCGATCTCGCCTGTCAATCACTCCAACAGGTCTGATATACTGAATTATCGTCAAATCAGTTTTTCATCCTAACGATCCTTCTCATCCGACAACTGGAGCTGACAACCTGCTCAGCATCCGGTCAGACAACATCTGCTAGATTCTGCCATCAAAATGGCAAGAATCACACCTCGCAAACTATAATCAAACCTGCGACATTTACCGACCTGGGTATTCATATCAGCCAACACTCTCGTTTTCTCATACTCATACTGACTCTCCTTAGAGTCTCATCACTACCTAATAATTCAAACTCGTCGGGCACCGATTAAATTTATCACCACCATATGTCACAACCATCGTGACTAGCTAGCAAATCCCGGCCCACTGCGCTTTCGTTGCGCCACTCAGATCTCAACTCGCTCTCGAGTCCCAACATCATATCACTTACTCTGTCGGAACACATTTGACATCTCACCCATCCTAGGTGTATCTGGACCTCGTCGAATACTAGTCACAGCGGAGGTAACACGTCTACACTGTAGGGTTCCCTAGTCATCCGCGACTTTGATCCCCCGCTCACATCAATCACTGAACCCTACTAACTACTCTGCTCGAGCACACAGTATTCGATGTCTAGTTAACATCTCATCATGTCGGAATACATCCGATCATAATCCTCATCTCATACTTATTCATATATCCATCATATAACCATATCTGCCCAAAACAGATCGTACACACTCTTCACATATCCAACCTTTGTCTTGTCATCTCCCTTACCTCATCATTCTTGTGATCCAAACTCGCTTCGGTTTACTCGACCCGTGGTCGACACCATCATCTCAGTCATCTCGATCATCATGATCGTCACCACACTACTCGATCCAAACTCCCACGATCCAATTGATCCTAGGAGGATCCATACTAGCTCTCACAGCCAATGTAACATGACCCATAATACCAACATGGGTCCACTACCTCGGACACTCACTCATCACATCCGATGACGCGAAGTACCATTGGCTCTTCAAGTCAATCAAATTTTACTCACAGCCTAGGTGTTCAGTTCTTACACCCTCTATGAACCCTTTAACTGTCATATCACTCCTCTTCATCCCACCTAGGGAAGAATCAAGGAGCATCCAAACGATGACATCAAAATTCATCTTATTTCATCTTGCAGCACCAAGCACTATCTGCTAAAGAGCAGAAAACGAGAAGTCTCCTTCATCGACTTCGGAATCACGAGAAGTTGCAACCATGTTAGGCCAACTCGGATATGTTTCCAAGTCCTCAACTCACTCAGACATCATCCACGTGTTCGTAAGCAATCCAACTCGCATGTCCGTTTACGACCGTTTATGCACATCCAAAAGGATGTCATCCATCATTACCTAATTCTCACGTTTCCACCATTATGGTTATATCCTTGAGCACACCCTCGTGTCTCATGTCTAGCATCACTAGGGAACTTGTCACTAAACCAAGTACATCCCGTACCTCGTACTGAGCCACTCAGGATCGTCTCCGCCCCACTCAGTGCCCACCGAACTCACATGTTGCCACTCTAAGGTACTTATACCATTCCTTTCGGCATACTAATTTGCACGTGCCAACTCTATGGGATCAACTTCAGCACTCAATTTGTGTGATCCGTCCAAGGATATCTAGGGCACCTGTCACTCATCCAGGTATATCCCACTCATCACAGTCACCTCCATAGAGGTAGCGTGGTACACTTGCCAACGTCCAAAGCTCATCTCTTTAGGTGATCGCATTCGGTCGTAACTGAGCCAACTCCCAAAACCACTACTCGTATTGTACGTCGCTCACGCACCTCTGCACCATCATCTCAGTCATCACGGTAAACTGAGTCTATCCAACTCGATAAGACTCATCCACATCTATCGATAGCGGCGTCTGCCACCACCACGTGCAGACCAATCCCAAAAACAATCCGCTATTGAGACTCCATATCCATGCGGCCAACTCACCGCAGATACCAACCACTCAACATGCAATAACCACTAACCGGTTCATTTTAGGATCCTGTCCACAAGTACCACACTCCTGGTAACTTGTCTGATCAATCACCAACTAGGGCTAGCATAACCCGGCTGCTCACTGCAGCACGTCCATCTTAACTGATCCATCGCTCTCGACTCTGAAAAGTCATCCTATTCTGACACTGGCATACCACTAACCAGTCACCATGATCCGAGGACCTCGTCCTCTCTTGACTCCACGGCTCCCAGCCGCTGGCTCACAAGAACGTTGCATTTCCTACTCAGTGCCCAATACTGCACAACCACTACACGTCACAATCACGGTATACCACAATCACTGCATGCCATACCAATCCACACAACATCTACACCATGGCATCCTCTGCCAGTCGACATCCCTCCGGGATTCGACACACTGAAATGTGGCAACACATGCCAAAACGGGTCAACTTCCTATTTCTAAACAGTCCCGACTCGGGTCATCCATGACCTTCACTGATATCACCTTGCCCCAATCCATATCCGCTATGACATTACCGTTGAACGGTCACGACTCTTAGGTCATCATACTGTGTCTACTGGTCCACTGGATCATATCCACCAGTAACACTACGGCTATAAGTCGTTGGATTCCCATGTACATCGATCCTACTCAGGATCACACCTCTCGAAAACACGGCATCCAGTGCCAACTGAACCCTTAACCATTGCACCTCGTGCCAACATAATCTAACCAGGGTTCGATTCCACTGACTCCTCATACTCTCACCCTAACAATTAGGTTGATGACGGGCTGTTACCACTACAGAGACATCACATCCTCGGCATGCGCATACCACAAGAGCTACACAGTTTGCTCGAATAGCGACAACCTCGCTCTGATACCACTTTGGTATCAAAGTACCATAAGTACCATATGAGCCAACTGGCTCTGATACCACTTTGGTATTAGAGTACCACATGCAAACCTTGCTCTGATACCACCTGACATCAGACGTGCCTGCTACCGTCTGACACGAAGTGTCAGATAAGGGATAATTCTGACCTTAGCCCGTTCGGGGCTTCCAGAGTGCTCCAGGATCGAAGGAGGAGTGTGATGTCCCGGTTTCCGCTACAACCCGCATCCGTGATCAACTTGAAGGACATTAAAACCATTAGAAGCTGTGAGTAGATGAAACAAACATTTTATAAAACATCTCATAAAAAGAAGACATTTATGCCCTTCACTAAAAAAATGTATGCATTCGAAAACTAGTTCTCAAACCATTTATCAATATTTAAACCGTTAGGGCCTTAGGCAAAAATCGTAAAACAAAGTATATGGGAACTCAGCCCAAATCAAATACATGTGAGTATCAGCCCAAATCCAGTACATGTAGGTCTCAGCCCAAAAACAATACTCATGGGTCTCAGCCCAAAATCAATCATATGGGTCTCAACCCAAAACCAACCCTGATGCCTGACATCCCAGACGTCACTATCAACACCACTGTCACGGTTCTAAGCTACGGGTGCTACCCAGGGTCTCAAATCCCAAGTCTCCCCAGGGTTCACTCAAGTCAATGACCCGCAGATCAATGACCCTCCCTGGGGAGAGGTTTTAACCTCAAGCAATCCTGCTCCTGAGTCACTATACGAACCAGTCGCTTCGTGCAATGAACCCTCGCAGGCAATGCCCTGTGACTACTCCAGGATACTACGAGACATCTAGAGGAGACAACCTGCCACTCCAGGACACGGGACGTCTGGAGGGCAACCGTTCATGAGGATGGTATACGGAAAACCATTTTACAAATCATTTCAAAACCATTCAAAGGGCCACGCCCAGGTTTTCCATACAACCATCACAATTCCAAATCCAATTCCATTTGGAATCCCCGACCTGAAATCACATTTATAAATTAGAACTGGGCCTCTAGCCCGATATCATCACCAACTGGGCCTCAAGTCCGAATTCGTAAATCAACGGGGCCCCCGACCCGATCACATAACTCAAATGAGCCTCCAACCTGATTTCTCATCAAATTAAATGGACTCCCAAGTCTGATAGTTTCCAATTAAATGGGTCTCATGCTCGATTCCATGTTTCTAAAACCCCCTTTCAAATCGTCTTTCAATTAGGACTCATGCCCGAATCTCAATTTCACGCACTTCTGTGAAATCTTCCAAGACCGTAAATCAGTTCCTCGATTTCACGCCTCTCCGTGAAACCATCGGAATCGTGTAAAACACAATCACGTAGTACACTCGGTCGAAGCCCAAACAGCATAGAAAACAGAAATCATGAACTACGTGCACTAATGCATTTTTCTCTGAAACTGCTCAACAAATCATATTGAAATCACATGCACGTATAACATCTTAAAACATGATCATAAACACAAATAAAATAGTTATGCATGCATCAATTTAGAGAATAAGGTCCACTCATAGACTGTCCAAGTTGCGGCTCGATACGCGTGCGATAAGCCTCTCTCGGGCCAATCACCATCTCCAGGGTTCCCAAACCTGTCCAAATCATAGTAAAGGGTTACTAACTAACTTAATAACCTCTCATTAATGCCCCCAAATTTTTCGGGATTTTTAGCATATTTTAAACTAATCCTTAAACTTTTGGACATACCGAACTATAACGAAACGATATGCGATTGACTCGAAACCAATCCCAAAATATTCGTTACATTGAATAGATGATTTCACATGTTGGACACTTCACCAACAATTATCCCACGCGCCGACCAAAGGCGCTATGCGTGGAGCTCACGTATCTAGGACAATCATCTTCAACCTCTCGTTGAACCCGGTTTGGTCCGGTCCACTAGTTTTCAGCCCAACTGAACTGGCGTGACCGGTCCAGGCGATTTCCTCCCTCATTTCAACCCGTGTAAGGATGCATCAGTATACACCTCGAATTCTCCACTATCATCTGAAAGGGTCAATACCGGAGCGGATGTCAATCGTTTCTTCAATTCCTGAAAACTCCGCTCACAAGCTTCATCCCAAATGATCTTCACTCCCTTCTTGGTCAAACGAGTCAATGGGGCAGCGATCGCAGAAAATCCTTCTACAAAACGTCTGTAGTAACCGGCCAAACCCAAAAAGCTCCTTACTTCGGTCACTGTTGTCGGCTGCTCCCAGTTGGCCACTGCCTCAATCTTCTGGGGGTCAACACAAATTCCTTCTGCATAAATCACATGTCCCAGAAACCCCACACTGGTTAACCAAAATTGAGACTTACTCAATTGGGCAAAAAACTGATTCTCCCTTAGAGTCTCAAGCACAAGTCTCAGGTGCTTCTCATGCGCCTTCTCACTGTTTGAATACACCAAAATATCATCAATAAACACAATGACAAGCTGATCAAGATATTTCCGGAACACTCGGTTCATCAGATCCATAAATGCCGCCGGTGCATTGGTTAACTCAAATGGCATTACTAGAAACTCATAATGACCATACCGAGTCCGGAAAGCTGTTTTTGGAATATCCTCTTCTCGGATCCTCAACTAATGATAACCAGAACGGAGATCAATCTTCGAAAAATACTTAGCCCCGCTTAATTGGTCAAACAAATCATCAATTCGGGGCAAAGGATACTTATTCTTTATTATCGCTTTGTTCAGTTGTCTATAATCCATGTCAACTAGATCTTGTAACTACACCCTCAGTTCCCTCAACTCGGCTGGGGCCATACGATAAGGAGTCAAGGAAATAGGTCGTGTACTAGGGATCAAATCAATAGTGAACTCCATCTCTCTCTGCGGTGGTAACCCTGGTAAATCCTCAGGAAACACATCTGAGAACTCACATACTATTGGGATGTCCTCGGCCCTCGCCGAGGTATCCCGTACCTCAATCACATGTGCCAAATAACCCTGGAAACCTCTCCTCAACAATCTTTCTACCGTGAGGGCTGATATGACTTTGGCGGGAACACTCTCCGATTTCCCTGAAAGATCACCTCTGGTAACCCTGGGCTCCGGAGTATCACCCTCTTATCGAAACACTCGATAGAGGCATGATGGGTTGTCAACTCATCCATCCCAAGGATAACATCAAAATCATACAAATCTAACAATATTAGGTCAGCTACTAGGTGCACACCCCCTACCAATACTGGATAACCTCGTATCACCTGATTTACCATATAGATAGCACCAGTCGGCGTACCGACTCCCATATCGTAACCAATCGCAGAAATCTCTCTATCGGCTAACGATACATAATCTCGAGACACAAAAGAATGGGTAGCTCCTGGGTCTATTAAGGTACGTGCATGATGACCAAAAATAGGAAGCATACCTGTCACCACTCCCGGAGCTGCTCGGGCCTCCTGTTGAGTTACTGCAAATACTCAAGCCTGTGGTCCCGAAGTCTGACCATGTCCTCGTGATCCACCACGTCCTCTGCCAACTCCTCTCCCACCTGTCGCATCTGAGGTCGAGGCTATACTCAGACTCTGCTCTGCAGCGCCCCAACCAGTACCACCACCAACCAAACGTGGGCAGTCCCTCTTGAAGTGCCCCGGCTCCCGACAATAAAAGCAAACAAGCACATTACCCCGGTTGGGCCCACTGTTCTGTCGGTTTGCTGATCCCACTGACGCTTCACTAGACTGCACTGTCGCTGAAGGTCGAGACCCAAATCTCGGTGTACTCCCACTACCAAAACTCGAACGAGTGCCACCAGAAGATCCAGAACTAGAACCACCCCTCTTCGGCCATCTTTGACTCGGCGCTCCCTGATACTGTCGCTCTCGGCGCCGACCGAAGCCTGAAAACTGTTGTCATACTGGTAAGGTCACCTCAACTCCAGCGGCAGCATCAAACAACTCCCTTAGGGTGGCATACGATCCTACTGTCACAGCACCACGGATCTCATTTCTCAACCCTTGCTCAAATCTTCTGCACTTGTCCTCCTCGTTTGCTACATACAGAGGGGCAAAATTAGCTAGGTTCAAGAATTTCTGCTCGTAGTCAGACACTAATAGGTTTCCTTGTTGCAGCTGAAGGAACTCCACTTCCTTGGCATTGCGAAAGGAACGAGGATAAAACTAGTCTAGAAAACGGTGCCTAAAATCCTCTCAACTCAGGGTGCGAGCATCCAATCCGATCAGCTGTAATCCACGCCACCATCTATACGCCTGACTACTCAACATGAACGTGGCTAATGGAACCATGTCTCCTGGTGGCCATCGCATGATCTCAAAAATCCTCTCCAATTGCGTAATCCACTCATAGGCCTCGTCTGGGTTGGTCTGGCCAGTAAAACTCGTGGCCCCCAAACGTTGAGCTCTCTCTACGTCTGGACCTTCCATCTCCTCGCCAGGCTATGCACGAGGCTCGCGTCTCGGAGGCATATCGAGGTATCTGTAAGTAAAACAGATCAGTATAACAACACATGCACACGATGTGCAAGACTCAGACCGCAACCTAATGCTCTGATACCAATTTGACAAGACCCATCCCGATTATCCCTCGATAATCGTGAAAGATCCTGCTCCCGTCTGACAATAACTCGAAAGTACCAAAAGTAGCCTTACATATATAAACATAACATAACAAACGATAAATATTGTCAGACAAGGGATAATTCAGTGTTCCAGGACCGTTGACTTCACAAGTTTGACTAGTCAACAGGTTTACAGAGCATAGGTAATATTACAAGTAGGGATCAAAATCCTACGATGTAAGGTGTCTGAGTACGCAACGGTCTGTTTATTCCTCTGCCTCGAAACTAGCCTCAGTACCTGTGCACTGTCCTGGAGGGTACATAAAGCATCAAAGGTGTGAGTGGACAAAAAGAAACGTTTAGAAATACATTTATCAAAATACAGTCTTACCCTCCAGTTTCACAAACATGCATGCATATCATAAATCATAAGTCAAATAATCAAAGCATAAGCATAAATCGCAAACATCAATAAAATCACAGGATCCAGGTCCAATCTCATAAAGTCACGTTATCCCTGCAATGCGTACAAATTAATAGGCTCAAGGACCGCTCAAAATCCGAGCATCCGCCGCTGTGAACACATTACCAGCCGGCAATCCAGATCGTCATGAACATATCACCGACCGATCTCCATATCATCTAGCACATCTGATCTGAGTCGAGCCTCCCTCGGCTGCACGACAATAGACCGTGCTACGTGATGTCTTTGGGGTACACACATCCATCCCGGAGGCGAGCGTTATCTCCAGGGTGCACTTCGGGGGAAACATATTCCACCCCGAAAGCCCTAATATCCATAATATATCATCATGAAAACCCGTAAAAAACAGTTGCATTTGAAATCAAAATCGTTTTCAATATCACATAGCTTTCTCAAAATCCGTAAACCATTTCACGCAAATCCGCGCAATCGCAACCTCAGTTGCCATTTTCATATAAAGTCATAATACAAATCCATCAAATCATTTCCCGACTCATAATCCGAGTCAAAACCAATCTCAAATCCCGGGCCTTCGCCCAAAACAACAATTTCACAATTTTCTCGAAAAACGTGCCCAAAAGCAAATAAAATAATATAATATTCCCAAAATCCGGAAATCCTCATATCAAAACATCAATCATACCAAATCATGTCAAAGCATATTATAAAGCATTAAAAACATATATGCATGCATTCAGGGTAGAAAAAAAAAGTTCACTCACACACCGTCCAGATTGTTCAGTTTCGAGCTGTTCGTTCTCTTCCGACGTCCTGGGACTATTCCGGCCTGTCAAACAAAGTAATATCAGGTCACTAGGTTATTACATAACCCCATGTACGAATTCCTTAATCGTCAGAATAAAATAATATTATTTAAACGTAACCTATACACTTCGGGTACGCAAAACTATTCTAAATTCATATCCAATTGACCTGAAACCAACGCCAATAGGTCCGTATCATCGAGAACATTAAAAAGTATTTGGATCCAAAGCCAAACTCCCAGCCACGCGCCCTCACGCGCCGTGAACAGTGTCATCCCTGCAACTCGACTTCTCTATTATACGGGTCTACAACCCGTTGTGCAACCTGATCCGTTCTCCATCAATTCGAACCCAATTTCTCTATTTCTTTCACTCATTTCCATCCATTCCATGTTTATTAGGGGTCTGTAACCTCAATTTCATGAACTGAACCCTAAAATCCCTCGACTCAAAGTGGACAGCCGACGGGTCCTAAATCGGGTTCTACCCAAAATCGAGCTGTTTCAAGAAATTAATCACACAGGAAGCATCCTATGTCCATTCTAAACATAAATTTAAGACCAATTTCAAGAATCCTTACCTCTAAGTATTCGAACTCAACCTCCAAAATTCAAAGTTGTCGCAGGGTCTGTTCTTCATCAAATCTCCACCAATTTCCTTCCCAATTGATTTGGTTCAATTCGTTTAGCTCCCAGAAGACTAATTATTCAGTCAATTTCACTCCAAACTGTCTAAAAAATCGAATTCGACATTTAAGTTCTTGGGTGGTTTTTCGGGTTTTTCAATATGGCTCCAGTTGGGTTCGTTCCTGTTTCCCACTCGTTTCTTACTCACAGTCTCACGTAGTTTCTTACTCAATTTTACACTAGTTTCCTTGTGTTGCTGCGAATTGATCAAAGTGGTGGGTTTTGTGTTCTCTGTTTTGTTATAACACCATATGCTAATTCAAAAGTTTGATTTAATCCTTTGATTGTACAAACGGCAACCAAGTGCCACTAATCAGTTCAATTCAAGTGGCAGGTGTCACATTCTGAGCTAAAGTGGGCTGAATCAGCTAATTGCACTGTTTACTTAATTTCAATGCCTAAAATTACCATTTTACCCTTTAAGTCACAAATGACCATTTTGCCCCTGAACTTCCCAGACCCGTAACTTTTTCATCCGAGCTCCGTTTTCGACGTGCCACCTGTCTACGGATTCAGCGTCCCGAGACCTACACAATGGTCCTCGAAACGGTACAAAAAATATTCCAAAAAAAAGTCAACTTTTGGTCACATCCCTCCAAGGGTAAAAACGTCATTTTTCATATTATTTTAATATTTTACATTCTTTGGATTTTTCGGGGCGTTACACCTGGGCTGCTCAGCCACCTTCTACCATCCAAAACCATCCCCTACTCATCATACCAACCCCATAATCACACCCCAATCAACAAAAAACAGCTTCAACGTTCAAAACACAAAATTGGAATTTTGAACATAATCGGGTTATCGGGTTTACCTCTTCCTGGGGCTCCACCGCCGTCCACGGTAGTTCTGTCCTCGAACAGCCATCATCAAATCACCCTCAGGCTCACTCTCTTGGCCTCAACTGAATCAAATGTGGAAGGGGTTGATTTTGGGGCTTTCGAGTTCAAGATGATCGAATGGAAGGAAAGGGAAAACAGATGCATGTATCTATGTAATGGAAGAAATGGATGAGTGACAAGTGTCACTCATCCATAGAGCGTGGGGAAAATATCTGGGCCCACTGAGGACAAAAGTTCACCCGTCTCGTAATTCATGTAATAGTTCCTCGAAACTTTTGTGACCTGTAACTTTCTCGTAGAATGTCTGATTTTGACGTGCCGCCTGTCTACGGACTCATATGGACCCGATCTACGTAACGGTCATCGGCCTTCGTGCATCGGACCTCCCGAGTCAAAAGTCAACTTTTTACCCTCGTTTAATGGCAAAATCGTAATTTTGCCCTGAACATCCGATTATCCTCGACTAATCCCCGATTAGCCTCACTAATCCATAATTAATCCTTAAAATCAGAGACGGGTAGTTACAAGGAACCCACCGAAGCTCCCCAAATTAATCTTCCCCATTTTCTTTCATTCTGCGGCTTTTCTCTCTAGCGACGAGCTTCTCTGTTGCTCGCGAGGAGCTTCGGCTTCTCTCTGCTGACGCGATGATCTTCCCTACTGCTCATCGCTGCTCACGAGGTCTCTTGGTTGTTCTCGTCGCTGCTTCAATGGCGACTTGTCTGTTTTTTTTCTTTTTTGATCGAGCTTTTTCCTTCATAGTGGGATTTAGGACTTAAAATGCTTAGATGATGTGGAGGCTGATATGGAGGCCACATAATTTAAAATTTAATTTTAGATGCTTAGTTATACAAAATGAGAAATTTAACCTTGATTTTAACCCCCAGACGAAAAAAGACCAAATTGAAACGAGAATGAGAGTTCGGGGTGCATTTTGACACAAAAATAGGTTCACGATACCTGCAATATAAAAAGTATCAACAACAAAACCTGCAATAAAAATAAAAACATGAATATTCGATATTTAAACAAAGAAGAAAATTGGTTTTCCAATCAAGAACCAAAATTTATTTTCCTCAATATTCTGCATAACACTAAGGGAAAAACATGTAAAATTATAAACCATCATATTAACTAGAAAAACAAATCAGTAAAATGCAAAGAAAAGAAAATAACGTTAGCTTTGCTCTAATCTGTGAGTGATAATGTTGGGATCTCCTTTCTCATGCAAGTTTTTTAAAAATTAGATAGAAAAATGGAAATCATAACACTAGCAAATAAAATCAATACATTAAAAATTAAATAAATGAATTTACCAATGGGGGTAACATGTGACTTCTCGGTGGTGGTCGACTTGTGAATTTCGATTGTGGTACTTGACTGATGGAGGTGGATGATAAAAAGATATTAACGACGTTGGTACCTATCTGCAACCTGGGGAGACGATGGCGTCAGTGTTGATCTTCGATGATGGAGTTGGTGTCGATCTTCGATGATGGAGTTGGTGTCGATCTACGGGGAAGACGTCGATATTGATATCGATCTACGATGACATCGTCGATATCGGTGTCGATCGATGATGATGGAGAGAGATATGAGCTAGGTTGCACTGAAACGTCCTTAGGCCTCCGTATCGCGTTTCGGATACCGATACCGGTCCGATACGCGTCCGATACGCTTGGGTACGTTTGGATACGGTATCGAGATTTTGGATACGGCTTGGATACGGTATCGATATGTCGTTAGAGAGGAAAAGCAGGAGAAAGGTCAAAGTCAAGGTGAGAGTCAGCGGGAGGCGTTTCAAAATCAAAGTACGGAGCTGAGCCGCGACGAGATTTCGCCTCCGCCGTCAGATTCGAGCCCCGGAACGCTCGAGTCGCTGATGAAGGCCGATGGGCGGCTGGTGATCTGCACGAACGGGGCTAGCGGTGAGGGTTTGAATCTAACTCCCGAGATTTGACCAGGTGGAAAAATGAAGGCGTCAACGGTCCTGATGCAGTTGCTATCGTGCGGCTCAATCTCTTTCAGGGACTGTTGGTCCACGACGGTGAGGGAGCAGGGTTTCTCGCTGATTGGGCATTGCAAGTCCAGGCTGCTGGCAGCAGAGCGGGGAATCAGGTTGGAACCGGAACGGTAATTTCAAATTTGGCAGGGGTAAATTTGGAAGATAAGGAGTATTTTAGCGGGAGCTTAATTGAGACCAAGAAAGAGGCGGTTCCATCTTTCAAGCGGCCGTCTTCTTACAATGCAGATCGGTAAGTATCTTTGATTTCCGCTTTTAATTTTTTGCGTGCGTGGTTGTTGCAAATTAATTTTAGGTCGTACTTTTCCAATACCGTAAGTAAAGGGTATTAATATTTTGTTTTTGATCAAAGAAAAACTTCATCAAAACAGACTAATAGAAAAATTGGTATTATTCAAGGCATAGTTAAAATGTGACAATATGTATAAATCACAAATAAGTATTCTCAAACTTGATCTCTTACTAGAACTAAAATGGCATACATGGTTGTTTATAATAAAACTATATATATTTATGGAAGTTATGTATCAAAAGAGGTGATAAGAGACCTAACGTAAAAAGAAGTAAAAGAATATATAAATAGGTATCGTCCATTATTGTAAAATTGTATTTGCTTGTCATATTTATATATAAATTTTCTCATAGAATATCATTGTCGGTCTCACTATTATAATCGGATTTTAGATGCTTATAAATTACTTGTGAAAAGTTATACAGCATAGTTGTGGCAAATTGAGAAGCATGTATAATTAGCAAGCTATTATCTTTGACGTTGATGAAGTGGAAGATGAATAGAATGAAGAGTTTGACGTGGAAGATGACTAGAGATCTTTATATGAAGTTGTTATATGATAAACTGAATTTGCTTGCTTGTTGTTAACTATATTTGAATTTTAATATATTATTTACTTTCCGTATCCTTTTCGTATCGTATCCTTTGATTTTTTTGATTTTGACGTATCGGAGTATCGTGTCGTATCGTATCCTCGTATCCGTATCCGTTTCAGTGCAACATAGGATATGAGGGATAATGGTGAGGGACATGGAGGGGAAAATAAATAGAGGAAGGATGAGGGAGAGAGGAAGACGGGAAGAAGAGTGATGAGAATGAGGGAGAGGGAGGGAAAGGTAAGAAAATAAATTGATGGGGCGGCAGTGAATGAGATTTGAGTCTTTAGGGTTTTTGGTGGGTGTTATAATTCCTTTTTATACAAAGTGGTTTTATCTGATAAAAAAAAAGTCTCTTTAATGTTTTAATCTTTTTTAACAAATAACATTTTTTTTCTTTCCTTTTTTTATACAAGTCGATTTCATGTTTTAATTTTTTTATAAATCTAAAATAAAAACATCTTTTTTTCTAATAAGAATTAAAAAATAAGCTATTTTTTTATAATTATATTAATATTAATATTTTACTATTGTTTTATAATTCGCATATTAAATTATTCATACATATAGTAAATCATTATTATTATCTTTCAATTACTATAAGCACGTAATAAAATTTAAAAATTCAAATTCAAATAGTGAATTGTGAATGATCCACGGAAGGTGTTGGTGAACCATTGAATTAGACATGAATTACAAAAAATGTGCTCTATAGTGGTAAAGATAAAACATGTACAGTGACAGATTTTAATAAAAAACTGATAAAAATCTTTATTATTATATGAAAAATTGATAAAAATATTTATTTATGTATTAAATTTTTAAGGACACGAATAACTCGTGTGTTTTATTAAATTCTTTAGACTCATCACCTAATCTACTGACAATAAAGGTAAATGGTTGAAACATATAGATTTACAATTGTGCTTAATAGAGTTTTAAGCACAATTTTTTTTCTGTGTGCGCTCTAAAGACACGAATATTCATGTGTTTACCTTTTTGAATACAAATTCAACTTATTTGTGTTATATAATAATTAGGAAAAAACAAACATCAAAATTGTACCCTATAAATCGTGGTTGTAGCCCACTTTTCTAATAGTGTTAGGAGCTGATCTTTACATGATGATCTAGTAATTACAATATAGGTATAAAGAAAACTAAAAAAATAAAAAAGGTAATAGGAAGAGATATCATCAGGGTGGGATGCAAGTATTTCCTCACAAAAAATTAAATTTGATGTTTGAAATTTTTATTGCAGGATATTTGAGGGCTTAAACTTCATTCCCCCTGTGAGATTGAATGATCCCAAACTTATTAGCCTCCTCTCTGTAAGTTGTTGACATACGCCGTGATAAATTCCTTTTCGGTCTATTGCGTTTTCGAAATTGAAAGTAGTATAGAGGCACGGTGGGATTAAATCGGACTAGACATGATTCATGAAATGAAGTTGATATTTTCTAACTCTCTTATATATCCAATTTGCACGATGGTCCATTGGCCATGTCGTGGTTGAAACGGCTGTATCTCAACATTGCAGCTTTGAGCCAGCAACCTAAAACAAAACCAGGCCCTCAGTTCCAAAATGCGCGCGTGATTGAAGGCTGAATTGAAACCATGTATTCCTTACATTGCTACCGAATGATGGTTGTATTTGTACTTTGTATTCGTTGTAAACCAATGCTAGCTAGCTAGGGTGTACTATTATTAAAGACTCGTAAACCGGTGTTTTCTAGACAAATATAGGCTGTCGATTGTTTTGTTTTTTCTTTTGGTATGTTTTAGATGTCAACTTGAACCAGCGCCCAGCGGTGTTTGATATTAAGGATTATGTGCAGTGCTTAGAGATATTTAATGATATTCTGTATGCTAATTAATCTCATAGTTCAACTGTCCCACATCCACAAAATATAAGGATGAATAGTGCGTACATGCCCGGCTCCGCGTACCATCTTCACAACCTTAATTACTTGAACAGGATCTGTTCTTTAGGTTGTATCTTTCCCAGCGTTGTTAATCTGGAACTGGGGAGGTCACGCGGTTGTCTGACAGACCCCTTCCTTGTTATTCTTTTGTTTTGCCCTTCATATAATCCTATATTGATTTTTTTCTTATTACATAGGTGGGGAAAAAACTTTGGAAATTTTTCATAAAATATGTCATCGGAGTTCGAACTTGAGATTAATTGTCTATAAGTCAACGCTAAAATCAACTGAACTAGACCCATATTGATGCTTTAGGTGGTGTAAATTGGGAATTTTGCTTTTTTCTTCTTTCTTTTTCCTTAGAGTCCGATTTTGCAGATGCTTACTACCATTCTTATTGCTTGCCATATGTCCTACAAATTAACTATAGTTAGTAAATTCAATTAATATATAAATTACTTAATATAAAAAGAGAAAATGGTATTCCCTCCTTGATATTGACCAAATCTTTCCATAATTAATTTGATATATAATTAATTGTATATCAAATCAAGTTTAGATTATACCTTACATATTTATAAAAAGATATAAAACAGTTACAAATTTAATAATATTTAAAAAGAAGTACACACAAAAAGAAAAGAAAAAAAATATATATATATATAGAAAGGCAAATGTATAGTTTTTTTTTGGTAAAATGGGATTGAAGGACCCAAAAGAACTACAGCAAAGGGCCTCAAAGGTTTATGCAAAACAAACATTAAACTTTGAGCATCAGTTCTAGTAAATCTTTTTGGGTGTACTCCTTTTTAATTTTATTATTTTTGTAAGTATTTTATATCTTTTATAAATATCTAACGTATAATCCAAACTTGATTTGATGTACAATTAATTAGATATAAAATTAATTATGGAAATATATAATTTGCTCAGTATCAAAATGGAAAGAATAATATTTTCTTCTTTTATTTTAGGTAATTTATATATTAATTGGACTTATTAAACATGGTTGATTTCAAGACACATGACAAGCTATGAGAACGATGATAAGCCTCACAACCAATCCTTGGTTTGGTGGTGAGCAAAATTGGACTCTTTTTTATATGTAGTGAAGGGTGAAAAGTTTTTAAATCTTAGAAAAAGTAGATTAAGGACTTTGGAGAAGGTGGCCACGAATTGAAAACAAAAGAACTAGCCTTTATCATCAAAGTCCTTTTCTCTTCCAATAATCTATTGGAGCTTCCTTCTAAGGCTTACACTTAAGGGAAGAAATGATCTTGGTGGATGCAAGACTTCGGATTAAAGCTAGGCATGGTTTTGATTGATACAGATATATTACCCAAAACTTTAGAATTTTGATGGTTCAGTTTGAATTTTAAAAAAATAAAATTGAAACCTTCCAATTCAAAGCATTAATTTTGGTTTAGTTGGGATGATTTAGGCATAACATTTCATGTTATTTATTCACAAAAAATGATCCTCCAAAACATCACAATTTTTAAAAATTAAACTTTCACAAACATCAACATTTCATTCATGAACAGTAAAATTGCATTCATTAAATAAAAAATTCCAACATTTTAAACTTCAAATATGGTGAGTTATGATATAATTTAAATTAAAAATAGCATAAATAAGTAAGGATTTAGTGAGATGACAAGCATTAATTACATGCATTAACACATTAAAGGGTGAAAAATATTAACTAATGAATAATTTAAATAAATAAATAAATTTTAACAATTCGATTTAGATTCAATTGGTTTCAAAATGAAAATACAAAATCAAAGCGTTACTAACGGAACTGTTTGAAATTTCAAATTGAATTACCGATCACTGTTTGGATTCAATTGGTTTCTATTTTCAACGGATTTATACCCCACCCTAGTGGGACCCATATGATAATATGAATACGATACATACTAACAAATTTATAACTACGTAAGTAAGTATATTTTGTATAATTATTTATGTTATCTTAAATTTGAAAGAAATATATGATGAAGAGTTATTTAAGTTAATAAGAAAGTAGTTTGGATGAAGTGACATTTCTAATTTGTCCCTTCGCAACCATAGTTTCTAGGTTGGGCAAAACGTCTCTTCCTACATTTAATATTTTTCCACTATTTTCGTAGGCAGTGAGAGTGGCACTTTTCAATTCCTTACCCTCATTTTTTATGGCCTTAATATGTTTTGTCTTTCATTTCTTTTTCGCATTTTGGGTTTAGGAGAAGTGGCTCACTATTCCCCTTATCCAATGTCCAATCTCTATTAGGTCAGTATGGATCGAATTCACAATATATATCAATCAAATTCAAAACTATTCAAGTTGAAGGGAGATCGATGATAAATCTTATCAATCAATTGGATCTTATTTCTTTTATAGTGGTGTTTGAAGATCAAAACGAAATACATTATTAGATATATTGATCTTTAGATCGAGCTCTCATGTGTTTACGTGAACAAAGCCAACAATTTTACGGGTATCTATCTTAATAAATAAAATTAAGCTTCACTTGATATTAAAAGTTGTTTCAATAAACAAGCTAGACCTTTACTAGCCTCTAGTTTTAGCTAAGGAGGAAAACTGGGGATGGTGAGTATATAAGAGTGATGATAAGTTTTCGTTTTTTCTAAGTATGGTTGATCTGAGTTCTGATTAATGAGAGTGTTCTTTTGAAGTTCAACTTTTTTTTCCCAAATTTCAAGTTTGGATTGTAGAATTATGAAGTTAATATGAACTCTATAGTTTGATGTTTGATATTTGGGATTGAAGAACGAGTTGTGACTTAACCTTTTTGAGCTTGGTCTTACCATACTAGGTTGATGTGAGCTATCCACAAGATTTGGGTTTCAAAGTTCAAATATTTTTATTTCCAAAATTTTAAGTTGGAATTTTAGATTTATGTGATCCATATGAACTCTACCATTTAATATTGTGTATATTGAAGAATAATTTTGATTATTCTTGAATTTATTCCACTTTAGCTTGGTTTTTTTATAACTTTAGCTTGGTTTTTTTATAGTGAGTTTGATGTGAACTCTCAATTGGGGTTTCAAAATTCAATTATTTTCTTAAAACTTTCAAGTTCAACTTTTTTTAATTTTTATATGCATAAGAACTCTAGAGTTTGATATTATGGATTGGAGATGGAATGTTTTTTTTTTAAAAAAAAAAATTGAGTATGATTTTTGTGAAATAAGGTTGATGTGAATTCTCACAATATGATATTGGGAGTTCGAATTACAGTTTTATTTTTCAAAGTTTTGAGGATTGATTTTGGAAACAGAATATTAATATCAACTCTATCGTTTAATATTACGGGTTGGAGTAATAATTTGAATTTTCACCCTTTTGAGTTTGGTTTTTCTATCTTGAGGTGATGTGAAATATCACAATATGAGATTGGGGTTTTGAAGTGTAATATTTTTCTTCAAAAGTTCGAGTCTGGATTTTTGAAATATAAGGCTCATATGAACTCTAATATTTGATACTAAATATTGGAGAAAGAACTTTGACCTTATTTTGGACTTTTTTCTATTTTCAGTTTGATTTTTCTATTGTAAGGTTTAAGTGTTCATGTGAACTCTCACCATATCAATTTAGGGTTTTGAAATTCAATGTTATTTTTTCAAAATTTCAAGGTTTGATTGGAATTTGAAAATTAATATGAACTCAAGTGTTTGAACTTGGGTTGGAGAATTTTTTTTTTATTTGAATTTTCTCCATTTTTAGTTTGGTTTTTCTATAATAAAGTTGATGTGCGCTCGTACAATATGAAATTGAGGTTTCGAAATTCAATTTTTTTTTTCAAAATTTCGAATTTGGATTTTAGAATTATAATGCTCGAATGAACTAGGATTTGATATTATAGATTGAAGAAAAAAACTTTAAATTTTTTCCATTTCAAGTTTGCTTTTAGTTGGTAAGGTTGATGTGAGTCACACAATATGATATTAGGGTGTCAAAATTCATTTCTATGTTTCAATAATTCGAGGTTTGACTTGGGAATTATAAGAGTTTTATTAACTCTAATGTTTGATATTTCGGATTGAAAAAAGAATTTTGAATTTTTGCCATTTTGAGTGTAGCTTTGGTTATCATAAGGTTAATGTGAATGCTCACAATATTAGATTGAGGTTTCAAATTTTTTTTTTTAATTTTTCGAGTTTAGATGACAGGACCCTCCCGGAAATCTCCCTCGATTCCTGTGAGAGGATATGCTCCCATCTGACACACACTAAAATTACCAAATTACCCTCTGTCCGATTATATTACAGACCTAGTGCACTAGACACGAAATAAATAACTACCCAAACCTACTCTGGTTAATAAGTGCACAGACCCACAAAATTTTCTCAGCCTCAATACAGCCCACATCCCGAGATCAACCTAGAGGGTGCCAAAAATATTAAAATTGTGAGTAGACAAAGATAAAGTCTTTAGAAAACCATTTTTCAAAATCATCCTTTAAACCCTCCGTTTTATAAAAACATGCATGCATAAACATATAAAAGATATAAATGCCCCTGGCCCGCATTTCCCTAAAAACCCCTGTTGTAAATCCTTTTAAAAACCGATGGACACACCACAAGTCAATAAAGGCAAAACCTGGCCCCGCCGGTCCAACCAAACATAAAAGTCAAACCATGTCCCACTAGTCCAACCAGCCTTCTAATCCAACTAGCATCTCATCTGTACTACCAGTAGACAACCACGGATCCTGCGGAGTTCAACTCTGTCTGCACATGTTGAGTCCAACTCAGGCCACGTCCAAGTCCATCCCTGGGAATCATTAGAGTCCAACTCCAAAATAGCGATTCAATCGCCTAGGGTTGACCAAAAACAAAATCAGTTATCACCCGGGCACTAGCCTAAAACCCGATTTTCCAAAAACCACCATAAAACATGTGTTTAGAAAGACACACCCACAAATACATTTCAAAACCAACCATTTATCCAGAAAACATAATCATATCCATAACCATGCCAAACCATATCATAAAACCAGTTAAAACATATAATTGTGTATGCATCACATTTATCAAATAAAATGTCCACTCATAGTACCGTCGATCGCGCAAATCTCGAGCTGTAAACTAATCCAAAGTCTTCGGGATGTCCTGGCATGTCAAAGTCACACCCGGGGGTCACCAAAAGTCCATATAAGCCCATACATGAAACCCCGAAAAATCCTGAAACCGAAAACACATCCTGAACACTGCTCCAGAAGAAAAAAACCCCCATCCCGCCAAAAATACCACAAAACAACCTCTTATTGACCTAAAACCACCACCATTGGCTTCAGGACGTTGAAACCTTTCGAACAAGATCGGTTTCACCTTGAAATACCCATCGACGTGCCGCCATGCGTCGGTTAAAATTCCGATCAACACCCACATGACGCCCATGCGTGTGACATCAACCGCTAACTTCACATGCTAATGTCAGCTCTAGGCTGACGTGGCCCTGTCACGTGTCACTGCCAACTCTGACATCCTTCCACGTAGCGCCCATCGACACATGCCATGTGACACCACCAGCTACCTGCCATGTGGCACCTCACACATTCTGACAACCCTACCACGTAACACCAACCATCCCCTACCAAGTGTAAGATGATGTCACTTGGTGACATCATCATGACATCAGTTGACATCATTGTAACGACTCATCCCATATTTTTGGGATTAATTATGATTAAATGAGGATTAGCTATGCTAATTGGGGATTAGTCGAGGATTATCGGATGTTCATGGCAAAATTACAATTTTACCCATAGACGAGGGAAAAAAGTTAACTTTTGACTCAGGAGGTCCAATGCACGAGGACCGAGGATCGTTATATATATCGAGTCAATACAAATCCGTAGACAGGCGACACATCGAAATCGGAGATTCGACGGGAAAGTTATGGGTCACGGAAGTTCCGATGGACTATTGCACAAATTACGAGACGAGTACCATTTGTCATTAAGTGGGCCCAGATATTTTGGAACAGGCCCAATGGATGAGTGACAAGTGTTACCCATCCATTACTCCTATTACATAGATACATGCACCCACTTTTTTTCTCTTCATCTGTTTCATTCGATCAAGCCAACCTGAAACCCACAAACACCTCATCCACAACACCACCCCCATCTCACCCCCTATTGTGATGATTGAGTGACTGAGAGTGAGAGGGAGGCTATGAAGATGACGGTGTGGGTGGCAGGACCGCCGTGGATGGTGGAGGAAACCCAGAACCCAGGTAAACCCGATGACCCATTTGGATTTTGAATTTTCAAATACCAGTTTTCGACGTTTAAGGGTTGTTCTAACGATTGGGTTGCACTTCTGGGGCCTTTGCGAGTCGAGGGGAATCAGAAACGGTGGCTGAGGATGGCTGAGCAGTCCAGACAGAGGGCTAGAAATCTAGGCGGCCATTCTTCGAATTGGAGGTATGATTCTAGACCGATTTTCATGGTTTTCAGTAGTTAGATCGATTGCAAATGATGGGACGAAGAGATAGAAATTAAAGGGTTTAAAATGGGTTAGCAATGGTAGAGAACCGGTCTCGCCAGTACAGTCGAATCGGAAACCAATGGATCGGGTTTGGATTGGGTTTGGCCCGGGTCGGACAGAGGTTGAAGGTGACATTGTGCAATGGCTCGTGGATTTCACATGCAGCACCTTTGGACTGCAGTTGAGGGCGCGTGGGCCTAATTTTCGAGGCAAGGTTAACATGTACTTTCATCCTTTCGATGTAACGAACGTTTTGGGACAAGTTTCGAGTCAATCGGACACCGTTTCAGTGTAGTTTCGTGTGTCCAAAGGTTTAGGGTTTAATTTAAATACGTTTAAAAACTCTGGAAAATTGGGTGATTCAATCTTAGCCTATTTGAGGTAGTTATTGACCCTCGGGCGTGGTTTGGATAGGTTCGGGAGTTCTGGAGATGGTGATTTAGCCCGAGGAGGCTTATGGCACGCGTATCGAGACGGTAGCTAGGATGGTCTGTGAGTGGACATTGATTTCTAAATTGATGCATGCATAACTATGTTATATGTTTTATATCGATGATTTGAGATGTAACGACCTATCCCAAAATCTTGGGATTAAATATAAATTAATTATGGATTAACGAGACTAATCCCTGCTTAGTCGAGCATTATTGGACGTTACGGGCGAAATTACGATTTTTCCCTTAAACGAGGGTAAAAAATTGACTTTTGACTCAGGAGGTCTAATGCACGTGGATCGAGGACCATTACTTAGATCGAGTCGATATGAGTCCGTAGACAAGCGACATGTCGAAATCGAACGTTCGACGGGAAAGTTACGGGTCATGGAAGTCCCGAGGCACTACTGTACGTTTTACGGGACGAGTGGACTTTTATCTAGAGCGAGCCCAAATATTTGTTTCAGGCCCAATGGATGAGTGACAAGTGTCACTCATCCATTGCTCCCATTACACATATACATACGTCTCTTCGCTTTTGCATTTTCATTCAAACCAAACCCAAAACCCCTAGCCCATGCAACCCCATCCCTCACAAACACCCCTCAAACCTCTCCTGATGATTGTGACCCGTGATTGAAAAAGATATAAGGGATCGAGACAAGCTGAACGGTGGCAAAGTCGAGGACCGTCGTGGACGCTGGCCGTGAAACCGCAAAGGTAAGCTTTTACGTTCAAAATTTGGATTTTCAGTTTGGTATGTTTTGGGTGGGTCCTGATGAGTGGATGATGTTCCTGGGTTCCTTGTGAGTCGAGGGGGATGGCTTTGGACGGAGGATGACGGCGGAGCAACTTAGACAGGCGACCGGAAAACTGGGCGGAGGTTCTTTGATCTAAAGGTAAGATCTTTGGCCTAGTTTCACGATTTTGAACCCATGGATAGATAGGGTAGACTAAGACGGGGAGAATGGGAGAAAACGGGGTTGAATGGTGGTCGGATGGAGGAGAACCGGAAACTAGTGAACAGGGTTTGAACCTATTCGACGGAGGTTGACGATGACATTGTAGCAGGCGCGTGGGTTTCACGCGTAGGGCTTTTGGGCGGCACGTGAGGGCACTTGGGCCCGTATTTCAAGGCATGGTCAACATGTAAGTTCATCCTTTCGATGTAACGAACATTTTGAGACAAATTTTAAGTCGATCGGACATTGTTTCAGGGTAGTTTTGAGTGTCCGAAGGCGTAGGGTTCATTTTAAATACGTTTAAAAATCCCAAAAATTTGGGGGATTCAATGTTTGCCTATTTGAAGTAGTTAGTGACCTTCGAGTATGATTTGCATAGGTCCAGGAGTTCCGGTGATGGTGATTAGCCCGGAGAGGCTTATGGCTCAAGTATCGAGGCGCAACTTGGATGGTCTGTGAGTGGACTTTGTTTTATGAATTTGATGCATGCATAAATGTTTGATATGTGTTTATGAACATGTTTTGAGATGTCATGAGTGCATATGATTTAAATATGATTTGTTGGGAATTTTTGGAGGAAAATGCATTATTGCACGTAATTCGAGATTTCTATTTTATCTGTTTCTTGGGCTTCGGTCGAGTATACTACGTGCATGAGTTATATGTGATTCCGAAGGTTTCACGGAGAGGCGTGAAATTTTGAGGATTTCACGGGGATATGTGAAATCGAGATTCGGGCACGAGTCCCAGTTGAACTATGATTTGAAAGTGTTTTGGAAATGAGAACTGGTTTTCAGATTTGGAAATATCTTTCGGCCATATGGCCCAGTTGATTTGAGGTTTGACTTAGAGTAAAGTCAAACGCGAGATAAGTCGGGCAGAGACCCAGTTATGAGTTTTACGAAAGGTATTTCAGGTGTGAGACCCAGTTGTGGATTTGATAGGATTCAAGGAATCCTGAGATGTGAAGTGTCGTAGGACATTGGACTTTCGGGCTGTGACCCATTTGATGATGTTCCACGCTTGAGGCCTTATGTGTGATGATAACATTTGGGTTCGTCCCGAGTGTTACGGTGCTCACCTCCAGATTGTGATATGTTCCTTCCGGAGAGGTCACGATGCACTACCTTTTATCGAGCAGCCGCGAGATGCAATGACCGAGGGAGGCTCGACTTAGGAGTGCTGATGAGATATTATGGGATTGATTAGAGATGTGTTCGTGATGATCTAGAGACAGTCGCGACGAGTGATGTGCTCACGGCGACATGCTAGGATTATGAGCGGTCCTGAACTGTATGTACATGTGCTATGATGAGAAACGTGATTGATAGGGATGAATTCCCACGAGATATGTTCCCACTAGTTCGATGATTTGGGCCGAGGTTCTGTATGTGTTTTCTGTTTGCGCTGAGACCCGTACATGTTTTATATGATTCAATTTTTGGGTTGAACCCCTACTGAGATGATGGCTTCGATTGAGAAGCATTCTTCACTGTGTTTTGATTTGGAAAGCAATACGCCTTATGTAACGACCCGTCCCAAATTCCTAGATTAGATTAGTGACTAATCACGATTAGTGAGGCTAATCAATGATTAGTTAGGCGAAATCGGACGAACAATGCAAAATGACCGTTTTGCCCTTTGGCGTGGCAAAACGTTGACTTTTCGTTCGGGCGGTCAAATGGACTTTGACCGATGACCGTGACGTAGTTCGTGACGTCACGAGTTCATAGACAGGTGGCACATTCAATTCCGACGTTCAGGGAGGAAGTTATGACGTGCGGAAGTTTAGGGGCATTTTGGTAATTTTAGTTAAAAGGGCCAAATAGTTGACTTTTTGACCGGCATGTCCGATGGCCGAGGGCCGAGGACTATTACGTAGATAAGGACGATACGAATCCGTAGACAGGCGGCACGTCGAATTCGGACGTTCGACGGCGAAGTCACGGTTCACGGAAGTTCCCGGTTACTATTCACGACGGCACGTTTTACGAGACAAAAAGTGCAGTTTTGTCTCTAGTGGGCCCAGATATTTAATGGAGGCCCAATGGATGAGTGACACTTGTCACCCATCCGCTGGCCAACCTCACCCACTCATGCACCAAACCCATTCACCGTGCATCCATTTCTTCCATTTTTCCTCCATCCATTACCCGATCCCATTTCCAAATCCAACCCAGCCAACCCAACCCCATTTCGGCTAGGACTGAGGACAGAGTGAAGTGAGGATGGTGAGGACGTGGTGGCCGGCCCAGGACGGCGCCACCGTGCACGGCTGAGGCCAAACCCGAACAGGTAACCCGGTTACCCATTTTCTCCCTTTTAATTTGATTTTGATGTTATGGTTGCTTTTGGACGATTAGGATGAGTTAGTTAGGTTGCAAGTATGATTTTAGGACGGTTTGGAGGGTGCTTCACGGCGGAGGAAGCCGTGAGGGTGGTCGGGAAAAACAGGGTCGTGAGACCCTTTAATTTTGGTTAGGATTTAGGAGGTTTTGATTAGTTTGGTTGATTGGGATAGATTGGAAATGAGAAAATAGGAATTTAGGAATTGGAATGGAGGAAATCGGACCGAAAATGAGGGAGAAGAAGGCCTGGACCGGTTACGCCGGTCCAGTTGCAGAGGTCGGACCGGACCAGCCGGCCCAGACCGGTTCGATCGCTGGAGCAGGTGACACTGTAGCGGCGCGTGAGGCCCACGCGCAGCCACTTCAGGCGGCGCGTGAGGGCGCGTGACAGGGAATCTGGGGAAGGTTCCAACATACGAAATCTTCTGTTCGATGTAACGAACATTTTGGGACTGGTTTCGAGTCGATCGGACACCGTCTCGATATGTTTCGGGGCATCGGAAGGTTTAGGTTCGGGATTAAAAATAGTTAAAAATACGGAAAAATTACGGGGCTTTGGTAGGAGGTTAATTAAGTAGTTAGTAACCTTCTATTATGATTTGGACAGGTTTGGGAGTCCCGGTGACGGTGATCGGCTCGGGGAGCCGTATGGCACGTAAATCGAGGCGGCAGCTCGGACGGTCTGTGAGTGGACCTTGTTTTCTAAATTGGTGCATGCATAAATGTTTATTATATGTTTTATTACTTGTTTGATGATGCCATGGGTGCATTTGTATGTGGTTACGTATAAGCACGTATTTCGAGGTTTCGGCCTTATACGGTGCTTATACGGGTCTGTATTTCTTTATTGATTTAAATGAACTGAATTTGGATTTCAAAATGATAAACTCGGGTATGAGACCCATTTGGTTTTGTCTCGGGCATATGACCTCAGATTCCGGGCACGGTGCCCAGTTGGTGTCCTATGTTCGGGTACGAGACCCAGTCACTTTACGGTTTTGATTTCAGGTCAGGGAACCTTAAATGGATTCCCAGGTTCATGACGGTTTATGGGAACCGGCATGAACCCTTGTTATGGTATCATGGTTCATGACGGTTTATGGGAACCGGCATGAACCCTTGTTGGTTATTTCGGTACATGACGGTTTATGGGAACCGGCATGTTACCTGGTTATGTTATTACGGTACATGACAATTTATGGGAACCGGCATGTTACCTGATTATGGATATTATGGATCATGACGGTTCAGGGGAACCGGTCATGAATGTTTATGTTATGTATATATATGTTCGTCTACCTTCCTTTACTTCTATTATCTCCTCCGGGGAGGGTCGTTGGCCTGGGTGGACCCCGGAGTAGCCACGGAGCACCGACTGAGTGGAGTCACCCCCCAGTTGGGTTCCTTACTCTCAGGAAGGCTATGATTACTATTACCTCGGGTAGGGTCAGTGGTCTACGGACATTGATCTTGACTTTGAGAAGACTCGGATTGAGACCTGGGTAGCACGCGTGTGGCTTTGGATACCGTGACAGGATTGGTTGTGTGACATATATATGTATGTGATGGATATATGATATATGATATGTGGTGTGTACAGGTGTGCACAGGATTTGGGCAGTGGCCCGTATGGTCGTTTTTATTGTGGTCCTTTCGACCTTAGTTTATATCTGCTTTGGGCTTAGTCCCACATATGGTTGTTTTGGATATATGGTTTTCGAATGCATGCATGCTTTTTAGTGGAGGGTACAAAGGTCTTCCTTATTAAATGTTTTTATACACTCTTTGTTTTGTCCACTCACAGTTTTTAATGTTTTAACTGCCCTTCAGGTTGACATCGGATGTGGACTGTAGCAGAGACCGAGATATCACATACCTCCTCCGGATCCTGGCGTACTCTGATAGCCCGGGAGGGCAAAGGACGAAAATATCCCTTGTCTGACACTTCGTGTCAGACGGGAGCAGGGTCATCCCGCACTAATCCTTGGGGGATTGGGATGGGTCCTGTCAACGTGGTAGCAGAGCGGGGTTTTCTCTATTCGAGCAACCGTGTAGCTCTTGGAGTATGTACGCAGGTCGAGGATGTGATATCTCATTGGGCTACAGTTCGTAGTCAACCTGATTGTCGGGGTGCCGGTACGATAGTTAGTAGGATTGGCAAGCCTTGGTTCGGCACTCGATGCCGGGGTTGCCATGGTTCTGTCAGGGTTGGCAGTGTGGAACCCTATGGAAGGCTTAACGTAGTATTACGTTAGAGTTTTGGATCGTGAGACGGTTAGTTGGAATCATCTTCATGATGTCGTAGGATCGATTCCGACGACTGGTTAGGAGTTGTGACCATTAGATGGTCAGATTATGTTGAGTTAAATGGATTTACTGCAGTCGGCAGTTAGGAGCCGGATTCGAGGAATCCTGGTTGGATTGTTGGTAGGATTGGATTGACGTCTTTTCGATGTCAAGACCGCGGGGTCGGTCAGATCGTGGATTTTACTGCCTTATGCAGTTGGGTTCTGGGGAACTCTAGGTGTGATCGTGGAACCCTACCTTGGGTGTATGGTTCGAAAATGTGAGTTGACGAGTGGTTTGACTTGGACGACTATTCGGATTTGGATTCGTTAGTCGGTCTAGTCATGTCAGCTTGTGTTGGGACTGCACTTCGCAGTCAGGGTTGTACGTATCGGTTAGACCGAGTTGGTTGTCGTGCTACTTCAGTTGTGGTTTGGTGCAACTAAGGTCTTGGGCGACCTGGTAGACGACATTGGTTGAGTCGAGTTACGATTGGTTAGTGATTGGTGGGACAAGTTATCAAGGTTGGTACTTGTCGATGGAATCCCGGAGCGGGGATACGGGCGGTTGATTCCGTTGGATGCGGAGTTTGTATATCGTGATTCCTGGTAGTTAGGTCTGCACGAGGTTGGGGCAGACGCTACTATCGATGGACGTAGTCGAGTCTTATCAGGTCGAGTAGACTCAGGTTACCGTGACGATTGTGACGATGGGATTGTCAGTCGTGACGATGATACGGGGTGCGTGAGTAACCCATATGTACGAGCAGTGATTCTGGATTCGACTCGGTTACGTCTGAGTGTGATCGCAGAATGAGTTGGGGACGTTCGGGGAGCGTTCCCTTTTCTCGTTTGAGTTGTCAGGGTGACTGTATCCAGAGTTGTTGGGTACGAGGGAGGCAGAGTTCTCCTTTTCGAACAGAGGTACGAGGTCGTCGTTCGGTATGAGCAGAGATCCAGGATTGTCGGGTTTGCACACTTAGTGCTGGCGCTGGTGCCGGTGATCGTGATGACGATGAATTACGTATCGGGATGTGACATCCGTCGTGATGGGCATATGTTCGGTGTCTGTGGTCCCAGAATGGATCTCAAATAGAGTTAAACTGGTTAGGGGACACGTGGTTGATGTCCGGGTATGTTGTTTCCAATCTTGTTGGAATTTCGGAATCGCGAGAGGTTGCGACTGAGGTGACAAGAGGAATGCGGGTTTTCCGCATTGGTATTGGGTATTTCGAAGTCGTTTGGGTGACTTCTCGGATTCTACCGTGGTAGATGACGTTGATGATATAGCTGTTGTTGGTTGCCACTAGTACACTGATCGTGTATTGGTTGGTGGACCCGGGATTTGTTCTGGATCATCAGGAGGAGATGAGTATATCGAAGTTAGGTGACTGAAATTTCTTATTCTCTACTTGGTGGCAGACGATGTCAGGTTACCTGACGTGGTGAGTGCATCGAGTGTTGTTTGCATTCACGTAGGATGGATTATTCGATCATACTTGATTTTTCCTAGGTGGAATGACAAGGATCGATACGAGGTAATCAGTGAGAACCCACCGTCTCGGCGTGACTCGTCGTTGACAAATCTGTTTAGATGTGGGGAATGGTTGAGGACTTTGGACGTCGTGACGATCGGGGATCGTGACGTCTATAGTCGTTTGACGTAGTGGTGGATCTGGATCGTGATCTTGATGATCCAGATAGGTGGAGAGTTATTACTCTTACTTGGATGTTGAGTGGAGCATGTTGGGACTGAACTTCTTTTCGAGGTAAATCCCATATGGCTTATTACTCACCCGAGTAGTTGTCCGATGAGTAGTCTTCCGACGTGGTCGGATATGGTCAGTCTTAGAGATGTGTGAGTGTTGTGATTGGCTTCCCTATGAAGTCAATCGATAGTGTGGTCGTGATCGGTTGAACAGGTATCCGATAGGTTCGGATATGGTGCGTCTAGGTAGACGTGAACGAGATTTCAGGTTTTGGAATCAGATTTCTGGATGACGATTCAGGATTTGATTTTGGAACTTGAAAGAGGATTTCTGGATTTGGGTTTTGGAATCGGATTTTGGGTGACGATTCAGGATTTGATTCTAGAGCTTGACTGTGGATTTTCTTTTTATGGATTTGGGTTCGGAATGGTCATTCCAAATGCTAGCTTACGGAATGATGATTTCGGATTTGAATTTGGACAGGATTATGGATATGATTTCTGGGTTTGGATTCGGGATTTCTTACGAAATTGCGGATTCGGATTCGGATTTGGAAATAAATAATGGGTCGGAGTTTCGATTGTCTAATACTGGATTGGACAAATGGACTCCATCGTAGAAACGTGATTGGCTACAACCTAGGTGGTTGTAGGCTGATTGATGGGTAGATGTACGTACCTTGTATGTTGTTCAAGGTACGACACTGGGCAGACTTGTGGTGCCTAGTGACGGTATATAGGTTATACTCGTAGTACGTTGGTGAGCGTGTTGGTAGTCGGCTTAGTTCCGATACCATTGGATTAGTTAAGGTCTTGTACGTGGACTGGACATTGGATACTGTGCATTGGGTCATGGTATTTCTAATAGGTCTAGTTACACACAGGTCGAGTGAAATGCTTGTGTTTAGTGTAACCACGAGCTGTCAAGTACTCACAGTTTGTAGGAGGTGTCAGCGTGGATCATGGTGTGAGGTCTGATGACTCCCAGTGGGAGCAGACGTCAGGATAGTTAGTGGTTGAGCAAGGAACCGTCTAGTTGGTTGTGTCAGCGAAACGGTAGGTCTGACAAGTGGGATCAGTTCGGAGCGTACGACTTCTGCTATTCGACGTGGTCGAATGTAGACGAGGCGACATGAGCGTTAGTGGTACGTCGGGCTGTAGATGAGTAAGTATTGTTCTGGTTAGTGGGTGTACTAGCGTACACGTGTTGCGCGGTAGGTCGATTTTACTTTCCACGAGGTGGATGTGGAATCAGGATAGTTGGCGTTTCGAGAACGAAACTAATTAAGGAGGGAAGAACGGTTAGATTAGGTCGGTTGGAATTTCGAGGACGAAATTAATTAAGGAGGGAAGGTTGTAACGACCCGTCCCAAATTCCTAGATTAGATTAGTGACTAATCACGATTAGTGAGGCTAATCAATGATTAGTTAGGCGAAATCGGACGAACAATGCAAAATGACCGTTTTGCCCTTTGGCGTGGCAAAACGTTGACTTTTCGTTCGGGCGGTCAAATGGACTTTGACCGATGACCGTGACGTAGTTCGTGACGTCACGAGTTCATAGACAGGTGGCACATTCAATTCCGACGTTCGGGGAGGAAGTTATGACGTGCGGAAGTTTAGGGGCATTTTGGTAATTTTAGTTAAAAGGGCCAAATAGTTGACTTTTTGACCGGCATGTCCGATGGCCGAGGGCCGAGGACTATTACATAGATAAGGACGATACGAATCCGTAGACAGGCGGCACGTTGAATTCGGACGTTCGACGGCGAAGTTACGGTTCACGGAAGTTCTCGGTTACTATTCACGACGGCACGTTTTACGAGACAAAAAGTGCAGTTTTGTCTCTAGTGGGCCCAGATATTTAATGGAGGCCCAATGGATGAGTGACACTTGTCACCCATCCGCTGGCCAACCTCACCCACTCATGCACCAAACCCATTCACCGTGCATCCATTTCTTCCATTTTTCCTCCATCCATTACTCGATCCCATTTCCAAATCCAACCCAGCCAACCCAACCCCATTTCGGCTAGGACTGAGGACAGAGTGAAGTGAGGATGGTGAGGACGTGGTGGCCGGCCCAGGACGGCGCCACCGTGCACGGCTGAGGCCAAACCCGAACAGGTAACCCGGTTACCCATTTTCTCCCTTTTAATTTGATTTTGATGTTATGGTTGCTTTTGGACGATTAGGATGAGTTAGTTAGGTTGCAAGTATGATTTTAGGACGGTTTGGAGGGTGCTTCACGGCGGAGGAAGCCGTGAGGGTGGTCGGGAAAAACAGGGCCGTGAGACCCTTTAATTTTGGTTAGGATTTAGGAGGTTTTGATTAGTTTGGTTGATTGGGATAGATTGGAAATGAGAAAATAGGAATTTAGGAATTGGAATGGAGGAAATCGGACCGAAAATGAGGGAGAAGAAGGCCTGGACCGGTTACGCCGGTCCAGTTGCAGAGGTCGGACCGGACCGGCCGGTCCAGACCGGTTCGATCGCTGGAGCAGGTGACACTGTAGCGGCGCGTGAGGCCCACGCGCAGCCACTTCCGGCGGCGCGTGAGGCCCACGCGCAGCCACTTCAGGCGGCGCGTGAGGGCGCGTGACAGGGAATCTGGGGAAGGTTCCAACATACGAAATCTTCTATTCGATGTAACGAACATTTTGGGACTGGTTTCGAGTCGATCGGACACAGTCTCGATATGTTTCGGGGCATCGGAAGGTTTAGGTTCGGGATTAAAAATAGTTAAAAATACGGGAAAATTACGGGGCTTTGGTAGGAGGTTAATTAAGTAGTTAGCAACCTTCTATTACGATTTGGACAGGTTTGGGAGTCCCGGTGACGGTGATCGGCTAGGGGAGCCGTATGGCACGCAAATCGAGGCGGCAGCTCGGACGGTCTGTGAGTGGACCTTATTTTCTAAATTTGGTGCATGCATAAATGTTTATTATATGTTTTATTACTTGTTTGATGATGCCATGGGTGCATTTGTATGTGGTTACGTATAAGCACGTATTTCGAGGTTTCGCCCTTATACGGTGCTTATACGGGTCTGTATTTCTTTATTGATTTAAATGAACTGAATTTGGATTTCAAAATGATAAACTCGGGTATGAGACCCATTTGGTTTTGTCTCGGGCATATGACCTCAGATTCCGGGCACGGTGCCCAGTTGGTGTCCTATGTTCGGGTACGAGACCCAGTCACTTTACGGTTTTGATTTCAGGTCAGGGAACCTTAAATGGATTCCCAAGTTCATGACGGTTTATGGGAACCGGCATGAACCCTTGTTATGGTATCTTGGTTCATGAAGGTTTATGGGAACCGGCATGAACCCTTGTTGGTTATTTCGGTACATGACGGTTTATGGGAACCGGCATGTTACCTGGTTATGTTATTACGGTACATGACGGTTTATGGGAACCGGCATGTTACCTGATTATGGATATTATGGATCATGACGGTTCAGGGGAACCGGTCATGAATATTTATGTTATGTATATATATGTTCGTCTACCTTCCTTTACTTCTATTATCTCCTCCGGGGAGGGTCGTTGGCCTGGGTGGACCCCGGAGTAGCCACGGAGCACCGACTGAGTGGAGTCACCCCCCAGTTGGGTTCCTTACTCTCAGGAAGGCTATGATTACTATTACCTCGGGTAGGGTCAGTGGTCTACGGACATTGATCTTGACTTTGAGAAGACTCGGATTGAGACCTGGGTAGCACGCGTGTGGCTTTGGATACCGTGACAGGATTGGTTGTGTGAATTATATATATGTATGTGATGGATATATGATATATGATATGTGGTGTGTACAGGTGTGCACAGGATTTGGGCAGTGGCCCGTATGGTCGTTTTTATTGTGGTCCTTTCGACCTTAGTTTATATCTGCTTTGGGCTTAGTCCCACATATGGTTGTTTTGGATATATGGTTTTCGAATGCATGCATGCTTTTTAGTGGAGGGTACAAAGGTCTTCCTTATTAAATGTTTTTATAAACTCTTTGTTTTGTCCACTCACAGTTTTTAATGTTTTGACTGCCCTTCAGGTTGACATCGGATGTGGACTGTAGCAGAGACCGAGATATCACATACCTCCTCCGGATCCTGGCGTACTCTGATAGCCCGGGAGGGCAAAGGACGAAAATATCCCTTGTCTGACACTTCGTGTCAGACGGGAGCAAGGTCATCCCGCACTAATCCCTGGGGGATTGGGATGGGTCCTGTCAACGTGGTATCAGAGCGGGGTTGTCTCTATTCGAGCAACCGTGTAGCTCTTGGAGTATGTACGCAGGTCGAGGATGTGATATCTCATTGGGCTACAGTTCGTAGTCAACCTGATTGTCGGGGTGCCGGTACGAAAGCGTTTGAAATAAATGTTTTATGATGCATGCATGCTTTTACATGAAGGGTATAAATGTATTTTCGAGATAAATGAATTTTAGTAAACTGTTGTTTTGTCCACTCACAGCTTTTATGGTTTTAATACCCTTCAGGTTGATAGCGGATGCCGGCTGTAGTAGAGATCGAGACATCACATGTCACCACCTGTCAGGACCTGTCCCAAATATCACCTCGATACCCGGGACGTACCCTACTCCCGTCTGACAATCACACCCAAAGTACCAAAAGAACCTCAACACTACTATACAACTGTAAGTCAGAGCATAGTTCTACAAAATAGGTACAAAATCCTACTATGCTAGTCCCGCAACGGAAGAACGTCGTAAGCTCTATGCCTCGATTCTTGCCTCAACGTTCACCCCAACGCGATCACCACGACCTTGAGGGAAAATTTAAAACCAAAAGATGTGAGTGGACTAAAAACAATAAAAGTTCCAAAAACAGTTTATCATTAAATCAGGGTTAAGGAAAAACAATAATAATATTTGTTCCCTCCGTTTTAAAAAACATGCATGCCCAACTACGTATCAGAAAAAAACACAACATAAAACAACATAATAAACAGAAACACTATAAAACGGGTATAAAAATCATATCATAAGCACCATAAAATCGCATCATAAATCGCGAATATCAAATTATCATTTTACGATCAAACCTGCTGGGTCTATCCGAGTCTTTAAACTCAACCAGGCCTCAAATGAAATTTCCGAGTCTTTAAACTCCCGAGTCTTTAAACTCCTGAGTCTTTAAACTCAATAGGCCTACGGGGGTAATATCATAAATATCCGAGTCTTTAAACTTCCGAGTCTTTAAACTCAATCCGGGCCCGTCCCCCGTCAATCAAAATCCGGGTCTTTAAACCCAATATCCAGATCCAGCAAATCCAATCCAAATTCAATGTAAACCCATTTCTAAGTCCATAGCCAAACTCGAATTCGAAATCCCCGGTTCGAAGCCCATCCGGCGTTCAGAACCGTCATTCCGAACCCAAATCCGGAAATCCACTTTTAAACCAAAAACCACGTTTAATCACAAATCATGTTTCATAATCCATTTATCATCATCAGAAAACACTTATAGATTGAAATCCCTAAGTATGGCATCAAAATCCGAACTCCAACTTTTTCTCGAAAAACGTGCAAAATCCCAAAAATGTCTCAAAAAACGTGCAAACATATCAACCACATATAATCATCATCAAAAAGCATATAAACACATTTAGTATCATAAAACATCAATAAAACAGTTAGGCATGCTCGTAAGAAAAGAAAGAGTCCACTCACGAATCTGAACGAGTCAATCGCGCTTCGTGCGCTCCTCGACCGTCTCAGGCGTCTTCCGTCCTGTCAATATGCACCAATTAGGGTCACAAATACATCAAGGATACTAACCCTAATTTCCCCAATATTTCAGGAATTTATTAATATTTTAATCTTAGACCCTAAACCGTCCGGATTCCCGAACAATCTCGTAACATCGTCCGATTAATCCGAAAATCACACCAATGGATTCCTTAGGACATTTAGAACCAAAACCAGGTTGGAAGTTTGGTCGGAATCCTCCCCACGTGCCTCCACGCGCCGCCCAAAGTGGCTGCGCGTGGGCCTCACGCGCCTGCTACAGTGTTTCTTCAACCTCGAGTCACCCGGTTCAACACAGTTGAACCGGCGTGACCGGTTCTCTGTAATTCCTCCACCATTTCAGTCCAATCCAATCCCAGAAGCTTCGTCCAATCCATAGCAGTCTAACCCCGTCCTAACATCGAAGAATCACGGCCTGAAACTTCACGATTTCTCCCTCGAAAAACATAACCCGTGGCCCCTATTTTGGCCGCCGGCCACCCAGGTCCTCCCCCGTCACGGCGACCATCCTAAACGACTCCTAGGACCTTCCTGAACCTCACCCTAACCTCCAAATCCCTCGACTCTAACCCTAGAGCCACGACTTTTGAAAACAAGAAAAACGGGAAAACAGGGGATTCGATTCTCACCTGCGATTCAGCCTCCTCCGTCTGCACTGCCGCGTGCCACGGTGCTCGTTGGGTTCCCTGCAGTCACCTAAGCCTTCTATTGTCTTGGTTTGAACCTCCACACGGAACAACCACCGTCACCGTGCCACCGCCTCTCTGTTTTTCCCAAAACTTCCAGCCTCCACTGTCGTGCCTCCGTGCACGGTTGCAGCTCCAAAACACGTTCAATAGCTCAGCCTCGCCTCTCTGTCACTCTCACAAGTCACAACCCACTCACTCTTGCACTGAATCGATCAAAAATGCACAATTTTTTCCCCTCTGTTTCTCTTTGTTCAAGCCAAATACACGGTTTGAAATTGGACACTTTGTAGCCGTGTGCATTTTAGTCTCTCCCAGAACCATCTAGCCACTTCCACGCGTCCACCTCTCCATGGTCTCAGCACAAAATATCCCAGCCCACTAATGCCACTTGTTCTAATCTGATTGGGCTGAGAAGAAAAAGACTAAAATGCCCCTAGTTATAAAAATTACCTTTTTGCCCTCACACTTTCCAGACCCGTAACTATTTCGTCTGACGTCCGATGATAGTGTGCCGCCTGTCGTTGTACTCAGGACGTCAAGACCTATCTAATGGTCCTCGATCTACGAGAAAATCACAAGTCCACCAAAAAGTCAACATTTGACGCACTATTCCCAAGGGCAAAATCGTCCTTTTATACAAAACTTTCCAAAAATTACATTTATACCCTTCCCGAAGGTACGGGTTGTTACACCACCGATGTCACGACTCATCCTAATCCCCTTAGGATTAACACGGGATGTGCCATGCTCCCATCTGACACGAAGTGTCAGACAAGGGATAATTCAAAATCTTGTGCCTGACCGGCTACTAGAGCGCACTAGGATCCAGTGGAGGAGTGTGATGTCTCGGTCTCTACTACTGTCGGCAACCGAGATCAACCTGAATGACATTAAAATCATTAAAACCTGTGAGTGGAAAAAAAGCAATAAGTTCATAAAAACACATTTATTAAAAACATTTATGCCCTTCACTAAAAAACATGCATGCATACGAAAAACCATTTATCAAACCATATATTCAAATACCCATTATTAGGGTCCCAACCCCAAATTCCGTAAATACGGGCCCCTGCCCAAAACCATTTACACAAATCCATAATTCATTTCAGCCATATGTGGGAACTCAGCCTAAAACTGTAAATCCGAGTATATGGGTCATTGCTGATAGGTCCTCAAATAAGCATTATTTTATACCCTTTATACTTAACTTTTAATATTAAAATAATAAATAATTAGATAAAATAATTTATTTTGTTTTATTTTTGTTTATATAAATAAAGTTTGTAATTTGGAGCATTTTGGCGAAAGAATCGTCCTGATCGGAATTATAACGAAGAAATTATGGACGAAATTCGGTGGGAATTATTAATTTAGTTAAAAATTAATTAAATTAATTCATTTGTGCAGCCCAAACCCAATAAAATGCAGCCCAGCACAGCCCAGCCCATCCAATCTGCATGGCCCAGAAAGTCCAACCCAGCACGCGCAGCCCAGCACCAGCCCAGACCGAAGCTCCCTACTTCCCTTCGGCGCGCGTGTACCGAAGTGTCTTCCCTCTGTTCAGCGCGCGCCCGCCGAACTCCTCTTCCTCCATTCAGCAGCTTCCTGCCGAGCTCCAGGCCCTCTTTTCAGCAGCCATCAGCCGAAAAAACTCAGTCTTCTTTTCCAGCAGCTTCCACCCAATTTCCAAGCCACTTTCCAACCCAATTTTGCAACTTTACAACTCAAACCACTTCTAAACATCATCACAAATCTTTATTACTCATCATTCCATTATTCCACATTTTTTATTGTATTTTTATATTATTTTTGATAGCTTTTTCCACCTATAAATAGGGATTCAATTATTGTAATTTGCGAGTCCCCCATTAGCTCCATTTCTTCCATTTTGCTTAGTTTTTAGTTCTCTTCTTTTAGTTCTTTTGTTTCTCTCTTTTGAGAGACATTTTTGGGGACCATTTTAACTTCTTGTAGATTTTCTTATTAAGTAGTTTCCTTTTAATTCTTATTCTTAATTTATGTTATTTTTATGTTATTTTCATTTCTTCTTTACTTTGATCTTGGTATTTTCTTTCTAACATTTGTAAGTAAGAATGCAATCTCCATGTGTTTTACTTTATGAATTTCTTTTACTTCGTATGTTTTAGTGCTTAAACTTCAATTTGATGTTAAATGTTTTATCCGCTGTCGGTGCACTTAGAGTAGAATTGAAGAGATTAAATGTTGATCGCTGTCGGCGCATTTAATTATAAACTTAAGGTAAATCATGTTGTAAATGTTTGAAACATATTGATGTTTGACACACATTAATGGTTGATGCATTTATAATATTGAAAGATGTATGTAAGTATTTGAGATGATGAAGGTAGGATTTCGTGATTGGTTTATTATGAGCAAAATGTTAAAATGTTGGTAAAATTTGTACTTGAAGGAAATCTTTTATTAGGAGTAGTTTAATTAATGTGATTGTTAATTCGAAATTACTTACGTAAAAGTGTGGGTTTTGTCTATAAAACTACTCTACGGTTTGTAAGTTCTAATTAGCATGAACATTTGCATTTTAATTTTTAGTTAGTGTAATCTTTAGCTTAGATTACAAATCTTTTCAAAACCCCCCCTTTTTATTCTTTAATTCCTTTATTCTTTTAATTCTTTTATTCTTTGATCCCTTTTTATTCTTTATTCTTTTATTCTTTTATTCTTTTATTCTTTGATTCCTTTTATTTCTTTATTCTCTTATTCATCTATTCTTTAACTTATTAATTCTTTGATTATTTAATTCTTTGATTATTTAATTCTTGAATTCATTATTCTTTTATTCATCTCCCACTAACACATTATTAATGTTCCCTAATTTCCCCGGTTAAGAACGATCCATATTTACCAATACTACATCTACACAAAAAGGGTTTAAATTGCATAACACTCAAATTACGTGTTTAATTTAATGCGTAGTTTGGGTGTAATCAATTGCCCAAATCCATTTACTATTCACAAAACACAATTTCACAAATCCAAGAAATCATGTTTAACAAATATCATATAACCAAATCCTGTCATGGTTTCCAAAGCTACGCGCGTGCTACCCGGGGTCTCAAATCCCAAGTCTCTCCAGGGTCCACCCAGGTCAATGTCCGCATATCAATGACCCTCCCTGAGGGTTATAATCCATATATCCCTTCGTGAGAGTAAGGTACCCGATGGGGGCGACTCCACTTAGTTAGTGCTCCGTGACTACTTCGGGGTCCACCCAGGCCAACGACCCTCCCCGGAGGAGACAATCCATAAATACAAGGACGATATATGAAAATCCATTTCGAAATCATTCTCAAAACCTTTCAAAGGATCCATGTCTGGTCCCCATAAACCGTCATGAAACTAGAAATCCATGTTTCCAAATCCAAATCCATTTAGGGTCTCCGAACACTAAATCACATTTGTAAACCATAAAGGGGACTCATGCCCGATATCATAACTAATTGGGCCTCAAACTCGATCATGTAAACCAACTGGGCCTCAAGTTCGATTCTGTAAACCAACTGGGCCTCGAGCCCGATTTCATAAACCAACTGGGCCTCCGGACCAATGCCTTATTAAATCAAATGGACTCCAAGTTTCAGAGTTCGTAAATCAAATGGGTCTCATGCTCGATTCCATATTTCCAATTCGAAATCAATCCACGAACCAATTGGGCCTCTAGCCCGATAACGTAACTAAATGGACTTCAAGTCAGGGAGTTTCCAAAACAAATGAGTCTCGTGCCCGAGTTTACCTTTTCAAATCCAAAACCATTTTACTAAACCATTACCGAAACCATAAGCACGTATAACCACAGCGTAAATCCATAAACCTCGATATATGTGCAAATACCGTAAATCGCCTCGAAATACGTGTAATTATGTAAACCACCAATATCCAAATCATCATCATATAAATCACATATGTAAAACATATAAAACATTTATGCATGCATCACAGATTAGAAATCAAGGTCCACTCACAGACCCTAGCTGACGCCTAGATATGCGTGCCACACGCCTTCCCAGGCTAATCATCGTCACCGGGACTCCCAAACTTGTCCAAATCACACTAGAGGGTTACTAACTACCTCATTAACCTCTCATTGAAGCCCCATAATTTTCCCGAATTTTTAACTATATTTAAACTGGATCCTAAACTTCTGGACACCCGAACTATATCGAAACGACGTCTGATCGACATGAAACCAGTCCCAAAATGTTCGTTACATCGAATAGATGAAATTACATGTTGAAGTCATCCCCAAAATAACCCTCATGCGCCCCACGCGCCGCCCAAAGGCACTGCGCGTGGGCCTCACGCACCGGTGAACAGTGTCACCTTCAACCTCTGGTGAATCGGGCAAGGTCCGGTTCACTGTAACCCGGTCCAGCCGAACCGGCGTCACTTGTCCATCATCATTTTTCACTCATTTCTCATCCATTTTCATCCATTCTAATCCCTATAGATTCGTCTCAATGTTCCCTATCCACCTACGTGATCAAAACATGAATTTAGGGTCTAGGAATTACCTTCCCGATCGAGCACAATTCTTCCTTTTTCCTCCATCGTGTCCTCCCATCTCCGGCCATTTCCATCCGTGCCTTCAATTCTGTGAGCCTCCTTTGAACCTCCAGAATCTCATCCAAGTAACCAGATCGATTAACAACACATAAAGCACGATTTGCCATTTTTGAACGTAAACAGAGACCTCACGGTTTCTTACCTCTCACCACCATCGTGTGCACCACCGTGGTCATCATTAGCCTCATCTCAACCTCCCTTTCAACCTCCCTTCACACGTCATAGGCAACAGATGAGGATCAAGGGACTTGGGTTTCACGATCACACATTGCACCCTGTTTTCACCCTTTCGGTTGGCCCTCACTGAACTTCCATTTTCACGCCCTCACCTCACACACGCAGTCTCTCAGTGATTTACAAGGGATGTTAGGGTAGTAAGGTGGTGTGTCCTTGTGTGTATGATTAGAAGAAATGGTGGTGCACGATTTAAAGAAGAAACGAAATGAAGAAGATGAAGATATGTGCACGGGTTTGAAGAAGAGAAGGTGAGGTTTGTTGATGATGGTCAGATGAGATAAAATGGATGGTGAGGATGGAAAGATTGGGAGAGATGGACGGCTGGATGTGAGAGATGAGAGATGAGGGAAATTATAAAATAATAATATAATAATTAATTATATATTTTAATCTTAATTAATCACCCAATCCTAGGCTAGATCCACTTTTTAGGGAAGCCACCAATGGGTTGAGTGACACTTGTCACTCATCTAAAGGCCCCACAATTAATTAATCCCCCAATCAGATTTTATTATTATTTTAATCGAATCCTGAGACGTAAGTTCCCAACTTCGATCCCGTGACCATAACTTCTCTGTTCGATGTCCGATTTCGACGTGCCACCTGTCTACAGACTACTGACGTCTCGATCTACGACACGGTTATTGGTTCTCGTACGTTTGACTCTCCGAGTCAAAATTCAACATTTTTTCCAAGACCAAGGGCAAAATTGTCATTTTACATCATCTGTCCGATTTCGCTCAACTAATCACTGATTAATCTCACTAATCCTCCATTAGTCACTAATCTAATCTAGAAATTCGGGACAGGTCGTTACAACAAATCATAGTGTACTCTGATGGACCCCGAGTGGGTGACGCGTTTATCCCTGGTCTGACACACGGTGTCGGACAGGAGCAGACACGTTCTACGATAATCCAGAGGGATTTGGGACGAGTCCTATCAAAGATGTAAGACCTGTGTCCTGGAGGGAACGGTGAACGATCCCACATTCCTGCGATGGGGGAATGGTCTGGGAGGAGAATGGTGGTGAGCCTTAATGGTGTAGGCACACACCTATCTAGCACGAGGCCTTTTGGGAGCTCATTGGCTTTGGGTTCAGTTGGAACTCCAAAGTTAAGTGAGTTGAGGCTGGTGCAATTCCATGATGGGTGACCCCCTGCGAAGTTGCACTTTGAGCTTCTGAAAACAAAACTGTGAGGGTGAGGGCAAGGGCAAGGAGACCCAAAGCGGACAATATCGTGCTAGATGAGTAGGGTTCTAACCGAGGAGGGTCGGGTCCTGACATGAGATTCCTTGAGTGCATATGATTGTGGTATTTATGATTTACGTATTTACACATATTTTGAGATTTATAGTTTTATACTGTGCTTATACGTGCTGGTAATTCTATGATGGTTTAATGGAATGGTTTTGGATTTGGAAATATGGAATCGGGTATAAGACTCATTTAATTTGGAAACTGTCGGACTTGAAGTCCATTTGATTTAATGAGATATCGGGCTGGAGGCCCATTTAGTTTACATGATCGGGCTTGAGGCCCAATTGGGTTATGATATCGAGCTTGAGGCCCAATTGGTTTATGATATCGGGCATGAGTTCCCTAGTGGTTTATAAAATGTGATTTCGGGTTCGAATACCCTAAAATGGAATTTTAATTAGAGGAATTGGATTTATGGATTTACGATGGTTTTATGGAAATCCCGGGCATAGCCCTTTGAACAGTTTTGAGATGATTTATAAAATGGCTTTCCATAAACCATCATCACGAGTGGTCGCCCTCCAAACGTTCTGTAGTATCCTGGAGTGGTTGGTTGTCTCCTCCAAATGTCACGTAGTATCCTGGAGTAGTCACGGAGCATTGCCTGCGATAGGTCATTATACGGAGCGACCGATCCGTATAGTAACTCAGGAGCAGGATTGCTAGAGATTAAAACCTCCCCTAGGGAGGGTTATTAATCTGCGGGTTATTGACCTGGGTGGACCCTGGGGAGACTTGGGATTGAGACCTCGGGTAGAACGCGTAGCTTTGGAACCGTAGCGGTATTGATTGTGACATCTGGGATGTTAGGCATCAGGGATGTCGAGGATTGGTTTTGGGCTGAGTTCCCACATGATTGATTTTGTGCTGAGTTCCCACATGGTTTGATTGGTTTTGGGTTGAGTTCCCATATACTTTGGTTTACGTTTTTAGGCTAAGGCCCTAATGGTTTAATTAATGATAAATGTTTTGATAACTGGTTTTCAAATGCATTCATGTTTTTAGTGAAGGGTATAAATGTCTTATGAAATGTGTTTTATTAAATTATTTGTTTTGTCCACTCACAGTTTTGAATGGTTTTTAATACCCTTCAGGTTGATCGCAGATGCGGGCTGTAGCAGAGACCGAGACATCACTCCCCTCCATTGATCCTAGCGCACTCTGGAAGCCCCGAATAGGTCGAGGTTTTAGGTTATCCCTTGTCTGACACTTCTTGTCAAACAGGAACATGGCACATCCCTTGTTAATCTCGGGGGGATTGGGATGGGTCGTGTCATCATCACCTTGTTAGAGAAGACAGCCATGCCACCGCGACCATCTCGTCGGCCAACCAGAAAACTCCATTGAGAATCCAAATTTCAAACCTTCATATCTCCCTTATTTCTCAACCAAAATCCAAAAACTTTATATCAAAATTCATCTACTCAAGCCTAGGAATCCAAAACTGAAATCATAATTGAGAAATATTGCATGGATTCAAAGATATGAGCTTCTAAAGTTTCGGCCAACCTTTAAGCTCTCACACTATGCAATCCTGATATCCACCACCTTCAACCTTGAGCTCTACTTGATCATGGGCTTCCCTAGATTCTGAATCCAACGTTCACTCCAAATAGGTCTCCAAATCAAGGTGGGATATTTTTGTGTGTAATGTATATATGTTTTTGTGTTGCACTGGCAAGGAGAGAGAGTGTGAGTGAGTGAAAAAGGGATAAAATAATCCCCCAAATCTTATACATACAATCCCCAAAATATCTAATTTTCCCATTTCCCATTTTGCCCCTTCCCAATTTAGTAAGCCAAGCTAAAACCCTAAGGCTAAAACCGTCTAATCTTTGCAATTAATTCCGATAAATCACAGGAAAAATCCTAGAAATTCTCGATAATCCCGTAATTATGGGTCGGATCGTTACATTATATTTTTGAATTATTAGGTTTATATCAACTCTAATCGTTGTATATTATAGATTAGAGAAAGAATTTTGATTTTTTTTCCATGTTGATTTAGTTTTTCTATGGTAGGATTAATGTGATATCTCACAACATGAAATTAAGGTATTAAATTTCAATTTTATTTCCTCCAAATTGATGAGATTTGAGTTTGTAATATGAAGGTTCATATAAACTCTAGCATTTCATATTATAAGTTGGAGAAACAATTTTGAATTTTTTTTTCTTTTTGATTTTTGGTTTTTTACGGTAAAATTGATTTGAAATCTCACAATATAATATTGAAATTTCGAATTTCAATATTTTTTCTCAAAATTTAGAGTTTGGAATCTTGAGTTATAAGGTTCATATGAATTTTAATTTATTCTTTTTTATATCAACATTATAATTTCAAAACCTCGAAATTGTGAAAGGAAAAAAAGCTGCATTTCGAAACCTTAATCTCAAATTGTGAGAGTTCATATCAACCTACATAGAAAAACTAAACTCAAAGCATACAAAACTTAAATTTCTTTCTCCAATTTGTAATATGAAGCAATATAGTTCATATGAACTTTATAACTTCAAAATACAAACTCGAAATTTTGAAGAAGAAAAAAATAGAACTCAGAAATTTCAATCTCATATTACGGAAAAATTCACATCAACCTTATCATAGAAAATTAAACTAAAATAGAAAAAATTCAAAGTCCATTCTCACTCTTCAGTCCACGAAGTTAAAAACTAAAGTTAATATAGAATTCATGATTTTAAGATCCAAACTCGAAAATTTAAAAACAAAATAAAACTTTGAAATTTCAATTTTATTTTATTTATTGTAATTCACATTAACTTTACTATAGTAAAAAAGTCAAACTAAAAATAATTAAATATCATTCATTCTTCATTCCAGAAGATCAAGCGCTAAAGTTCTTATGAACCTCGTAATAAACCTTTAAACATGCAGAGCTGGAACCAGAAAAATTGTAGGACATTCTAATTACGATAGGATGGCTACATATAAGTTCATTTTATTATAATAAAGTAGAACTCAAGGCTCCCGAAAATAAAAATAAATAAAAAATAATAATAATAGGAAAAAGTATGAAGAATATACTATGGCCGCTTTTTCTGAACCCAACCAAACGCCTCCATACCATCCTCTAACTCTTTTCCCTCATTACCCGACACTCAAAAACAGAAAAAATAGAGATCTAAAGAGACAAGGCATTGTCAAAGATTTTGGACAACCCCAATCATTAACAAATTCTCATTTCTTTCTAATCCGCTTTTAGCATTTTTACATAAGATTACCAAAAAAGTAAATACAAAATTGCAAACAAATTGAACAAAATAAAACTAGAATACACCATGAACACCACAAATCACATGATAGAAACTCCCAAAGCTGGGTCTCAATCGTGAGAACGCGGCTGTAATGCATCTTGCTTAGGAGGGACCGAAAGACTGCTTTCGAGCATGAAAGAGAGATCATGCATCTGTGACATTATTCTCTCCACATCTTGCGACTTTGACCCTGCTCTTACACCCGAAATGCCTCCACCCTCCATAACATCTTCAGATTTTATCTCATCGTTTGTGCTCGGATCAGCCAACCTACTAAACATACAACAGAGAATACAGTTAAGATAGGTTGTTCATAGAATGATTAAAGACATTTTCTATCAAGATTTAGGTGTTGCATCCACAAAAGCGAAAATAATGTCCAGATAAGTTCCATGGTGGCCCCGGGATAGGTAGGCTTGTGCACGAACCTGTCCAAAACAGAAGGCTCTGGCTGTGTTATATCCACTATAGTTGAACCATTGGACCTGTTAAATGCTCCTCCTGAGAAATCTGGTTGCGAAAAGCTACCGAGATCCAAGTCCCTGGAGTTCCTAGCTGTGCCAAACAAACCTATTGCTGAGGTCTGGTCAACGGGTGCCGTTTGACTAAAAATTTGTTTTACAGAACTATCAGTGAGATTTGGTGCACTATTTGAGCTACTAAAATCATTCCAGACACCAAATGAATCATCATCCTCAGCAGTAGTCTTATTATCAGAAGTCTTGTTGCTAGTGGTCTGCAATTGATTTTCTTGAACCCAATCTACACTGACAGGAAAAGGGTCGTCCGCATTTCCAGCTATTCCACCCTTTACCTCAGCAGGCGTTTGGAACTGGTCAGGCCGGCCAGCTAACCCAGAGCTGGATACATCAAATATATCATCTTGGAACCAATCAGTAGTCGTGGATGCAGACCCCGTTGTACTTTGGTTTGATTTTCCATTAGTTGATTCTGCTACACCTCCGAATACTGTGTCTAATTGGGCAGAAAGATCCACTTTGGAACCCACAAAAGGGCCAACAAATTTGGATTCTTGGGGAATGTTTTCAGAAGCTTGAGGAAGGTTTTCAGAAGCAGAAGACTGAAAATCTGCCGCCCAACCAGAAAAGGAATCACCCCTCTTGCCTTCAGAAGGCTGCATATCTGCCTGAGAAGGCTGTACATTCTCAAACAAACTAAGAGTTTCATGACCTTGGAATGTATTATTTTCTACACTGGCACTCTGGGTGCTGGCTTCAAACAGCTGTTTAGATGTATTTGAAGCCACATCTTTCTTTTCTTCAGAGAAAAAGTTGTCGAGATTTACTCCAGACAAATCTGGTACACATTTGGGCTGAGGCAATGTCTCATTCGAGATAAAAGTTGCAGTTTTCTCTGGCATAGAGGACCATTTTATGTCAATATTCAAAAGATCAGATAGACTCAACTCATTCTTCCGTGCAGTCTGTCCTCTGTATAATTCATTTGCTCCAATGGGTAATTCCACTATTTCCTGGAAACCAAAGTCTCAAAACCTTACTAAGGTCCTCTATTCAAGAAGTCCGACAAATTAATTTCGACGTCAACAACAGTATAGGTTGATAAGAGAGCAACGATCCTCACCCTTAGTAAACAAAACAACACATAGACGACAGTATACTTTCTGGCATGTGATATGGGTGCTGAATGGGACTATTAATCTGTAGCACCTAAGAAATTTCACTACAAAGTATCTTTGATACAAAATCATATACAACGTACCATTCTAAGGTTTTCCATACTCTCAAAATGGGCTGCTAGAAAAATCTATAAAAACAAATAAGTAAACTAAAACAATCAAAGGTTTAATGATCTAAGCATTGAGAATATATAATTTATCAAAAGTTGGTGTTTTTCTTATTTTCAAACGAACAATAAATCCCTTCATGTAAGGAAAAAAGATGAATAAATTTAAACTCCATGGCTTCCAAAATTTTCTCTTTCACCAAGCATAAAACGAATCCAGAAATAAAATCAACTTCGGACAATAACATGAAAGAAAAAAAACCGGCATCATCACTACATTTCAACTCCTATGAGAATTACTAAGCTAGAACCTCTAAAGTTTCAATCTTTTTCATAATGCAGGATTAAATAACATAAAAATTCATGTTCTATATTTATTAAATAGAGAAAGAAACATAACAAAAGAATCCCACTTTCCCCCGCCCTCTTAATCTCAATTTTCTCATCAACCAAACAGAAAATACAAATCATGCATACCGATCCATTTAAGCTCAGAGACTGGAGCAGCCATCGGTATCCGAAAGTGCCGCGGAAATTGATGGGGTCAGGGGGGAGGTCCGTGCAGTGTTCTCTGCCACAGAAAACGCAAATCAACGACTGAACTCCCCTCAGCAATCTACCTTTGCAATGTTTGCACCGCAGGTAGGGCGGAGATGGATCCAACTCCGCTATGGTTTCTTCGGTGGACGGTAGATTTGGCAACGGCGTGTCATCCGGGTCATACGACGACATGTTCGCTTCTTTTCGAAGCGAGATCTGCACCGCCTTTATGGCATCCGTCGGGATTTCCATCGCCATTTGAGGGTCGGTGGTGTCTCCGCCTGAGTGCCTCTCTGTGTTTGTAAAAAGGTGGTTCAGTGACAGGCACGGAGTCACTCGATAGCACACTTCCTGCCGGTTTTAGTGTCATCTTACTTATTGAATTAAGTTTTTTTTTTTTACCAAATAGTTATGGAATAATTTGTTACATCAAGACTTTAGTGTATAATAATGAAAAATCGAAATCATATCGTTTCAGATTAAATGATACTAAAAAAATAATAAATACTAAAATCCATGTAAAATTGATACAGAAATCACAATAGTACTTATTTAGCTCGGTCTGATTTCAGTATCAACGTTTGAAAAATCATCTCATACTAGTATCGATATTGAATCGAATTAACATTCATATTTTAATTATTTTTATATAATTAAAATTATTTTCCTATTGGTTGATTGGGCAATATGATTGACCACAAAGTATAGGATTGACCATAAACAATCCAAAACCAAAACACCCAAGTCCCTTCTAAGATTGGTTTTTTTTTTTTGGCTCCGAGTATAGCTTTCTGATTGTGAAGTCTTAAGTTTCCTTGAGCCTCTTTTGTTTATTTGTTAACATGATCTTAATTTATCAAAACCAATATCAAACCCATCCAAACTTGGACCTCTTTCTGCCTACATTTCAGTCTCAGTCTCAATCTCAGTCTCAGTCTCAGCCTCAGCCTTCTCTATTCTACTCTCTTCTATGTTGTGTTAATGATTTGATGACGTTATTGTTGAATTGAATTATTTGTTATATACATATGGAAGGCAGATTGGTAAAGAATAGCGTTGAAAATAATATCTCACAATTCTATAAAATTTTAGCTCAAAACTAAAATCATACCAAAATCATACCAAAAATCGGTATGGTACGATTCGTTCCACTTTCAAATTATGGAATACTAAACCATATCGAACCAGTTAAAATTAAATGATATGATTCTGGTATTGGCTAATATTTTACCATAACAAATCGTGTCCAATCCTAGTTACAACTGTAATTTTCAAATTCACCAAATGTACTAAATTGGTCATTTTCTATTACTTTTTATTAGCTCTGGTATATGAAATCGAAATACCAAAATTTTACTGTTCCAGATCAAACTATACCAAAGAAAATAATAAATAGTTAAACTAATAGAAGATTGGTATGATACCTAAATCAAATCGGGTTGGTTTGGTACAGTTTCAGTTCCAAGGTTTAAAAAAATTGTCCCATCACGCACTGTACCAATTTAGAATTTTTGTCTTAATTTTTTTTTACTATAATTAAAACTATATAATCCTCGTCAAAAAATCAATGGGAAACTTGATGCCTTGTTCTGTTTATGAGAGAGATTACCAAATGAAAAAAGAAAAGGATTCTTGATGTCTTATTCTAGTAGCCCTCGCTATTTGGCCCAGAAGCCCATGGGCTTATGGGTACCTACTAGGCTTGTTGACAAAAATTCTGACCCGGTCCGTTATAGGCCATAGACCAGCCCAGCTAGAAAGTTAACTAGCTGGACTTGAGCTTAGGGTACTCAAAACCGATAGGCTCGATAAGCCGAGCTCGGCCCGCCCGTGTAAACCCAGCCCATAATCCCAAATATATAAAATAATTATTAATTAGGAATAATATTTCAACCCAACCCAATACAAACCTAAATGACTATTTAGTAGAAAAAAAATTCTCCAGACCTAAATGACTATTTAGGCTCATAATATGCAGGTTGATTGATATGTGGTGTGAACTGTGGATGGTAGGAAAATACTAAGATAATGTCTAAACCATTCATAGTTACCTAAGCACTCCACTTTGGTTGGCTTTTTGGGTTTTATTCTAATTCCTTACAGGGTCCACTATTACTACTAGAGAGCCTTAGAAGAAGTTGGAATATGATTTGTACCATAAAAACTGCATACTTTTTTGTGTGTGTGTTTTTGTATGGCCCTCTTTGATGGATGCATGTTGGTTAGGTACCAATTGGTGGTTTTAGTCTTAGATTTAAATTTGTTAATACTCTTCAATGGCCCATTATTTTCTCCAATAGAGAGCTATTATGTTGGACAAGTAATGCAACTTATGTTCATTGTTTATCATCAACTCTCCATCCCTATCATCATATTTTGTTCATGCTCCCTGAGACGCCAGCAATGGTGATATCAAGCCCCAAAAAAAGGGGCCCGACTTGCCCAACCCGGCTCAATGATGGGGGTTATGTTCTGGTACGATTAAAGCTGGCTAAAAGGGAAGGCCAAAAGGGCGCAAGTCCTAGGCCCAAAACAATATGAGGCCCTCAATTAAACCCAAATTATTAATATATTATATATACAATAAATTAATAAATAAATAAAGTATGCAGAGCAATAAACAATATAGGAGCATGTAAATTTGATATTTATTCAAGTTTTTTTAATTGGTAGAGCTCTTATTTGAAAACTAACTGATTGTATTGAATATGAAAGTTGTAGTATTCTAATCTTGAATGTAAGCATTTTTATTCAAGTACAAGTTAGAAATATATTATTTTTGTCTTTTTTTTTGTTTTTAAACTAAATGCAATATTTTGGACATGAGGTCCTTTTTTTCTTTGTCAAAGATTTTGTCTCAATGTGTTTTCCCTATTAAGGTTTTAAGGAGGACTCGGTGTATAAATGAAATGATCAATTCATAAAATAGAATAAAAAACAAATTATATTTTTAATGGTTATCCATGCTTGGTATGCCCACTCTTCTAAAATATTTGTTCTCTCTATTCACTCTCTCGCTCGGTGTATTTTGCTCCGCATAAATGTGTGTTCGTCCTTGTACATTTGTTTTACTTATGTTTATATAAGAAGATCGAACTTTCTAGAAGTCTAGAACAAGTCTGTATGAATGTATTTTTTGGAATTTATATAGTCGATTAGCTAAAAAAGGTTGTTTATATATGAAATACCTAGAGAGCATGTGTGTTCATCCTTATGCATGTGTATTACTTATGTTTATACAAGAAGGTGAAATTTTCTAGTGTTTACACTTGACATCCTTTTCCATTTACACACATTTCATTAACCATGTTGCCTTACTAGAAGTCTAGAACAAGTTTGTATGAATGCATCTTTGGAATTTATACAGTTGATTAGCTAAACAAGGTTGTTTATATATGAAATACCTAGAGAGCATGTGTGTTCATCCTTGTGCATGTGTATTACTTATGTTTATACAAGAAGGTGAAATTTTCTAGTGTTTACACTTGACATCCTTTTCCATTTTTACATTTTTCACTAACCATGTTGCCTTACTAGAAGTTTAGAACAAGTCTATATGAATGTATTCTTTGGAATTTATACAGCTGATTAGCTAAACAAGGTTTTTTATATATGACATATGTAATGACCCATCCCGAATATCGGGATTGAATATTAATTAATTATGGTTTAGAATGACTAATCGGGGATTAGTTGAGTGAAATCGGACGAATTGTGCAAAATGACCGTTTTGCCCCTAGCGTGGGCAAAATGTTGACTTTTAGTTCGGGCGGTCAAACGGACTTTGACCGATGACTGTGACGTAGTTCGGGACGTCACGAGTTCATAGACAGGTGGCACGTTCGATTCCGACATTCGAGGAGAAAGTTATGGCGTTCGGAAGTTGAGGGGTATTTTGTAATTTGGCACATTAGGGGCCAAATGTTGACTTTTTGATCGGGAGGTCCGATGGACGAGGGCCAAGGACCGGTACGTAGGTCTCGTCGATACGAATCCAACGACAGGCGGCATGCCGAAATCGGAGATTCGACGACGAAGTTATGGTCACGGAATCGAGCTCGATTAACCGAACGAACCAGGATTAAAATAATATTTTAATATGAACAGTACTCGGTGATTGTGCACACCTGGATGAGTGACAAGTGTCACCCATCCCTTGTTTCTAGCTCCTTGTTTCCCTCCAAACACTATCATTACAACATCATCATTTTTCCTTCATCATTTCTTCCATTTTCTCCTTCATTTTCTCTTCTTTGTTTCTTACCCGTGAACATTGAGCAACAGAAATTGGGAGAATTGAGCTCCCTTTCACAACCAGTTTTGAGGGGAGTTTGAGAGCTATGTGAGACTGATTCAACTGGGATAAAACGAGGGATTGTTTGAGAGCTGAGGAATTGAATTTCGGATTTTAGAAAATTTGGGGGAAAAATCGAATTGGAAGAATTGAGCCGTGAGGAGTGGAATTGAAGCCTCATTTAGCTTTCCGGGATCAATACGAGTCGATCTGCAACAAGAACGAAGGGAATTGGTGTCGATTTAAGCAAGAATAGAAGGGATGAAATCTTCGAATTTTCGACCTTGAGTCGAGGAATTTGAGGCTTCGATTGATGAAATTGAACTGGGGATTATGTTTCTGAGGATCCCACGATGCTTCTGGAAGGATCAATTGAAGGAAAACGTTGGAGATTGATGAAGTGCCATCATTGCACAGTGTACGGCTGTTCTTCGAAGAATCGAGTTTGAGTCGTGGAGTTTGAGCCATGAATTGATTCAATTGAGTTGGGGAAAAGGTTTACCTGAGTTCATTGAAGCTTCTTCATGAATCAATTTAGGGAAATCGTGTGAAATTGGGGGATTTCTGATGATGAACAGTGTTCGGGGTGTCCTTCGAATGATCAACTGTGATCGTGAGGTTTGAGGTAAGTTCGATTGTAATTGAGTCCACAGATCTTTAATTGAACTTAATTCGAAGCTGACTGAATGTTCAATTGATGAAAACAGTGTGGAATTGACAGAAAACCAGCCGGGTCTGATCGCGGGTTAAACGACCCGTTTACCAGACAAACGGGTGAGGGAGACAGCACTGTAGCTGGCGCGTGGGTTTCACGCACAGCCACTCACGGCGGCGCGTGAGGGCGCGTCCGGCCTAGTCTCAAGGTGAGGTCAACATGACTTTTGATCCTCTCAATGTAACGAACATTTTGACGTTGATTTCGAGGAAATCGGATATTGTTTCGATAATGTTCCGCGTATCCGAAGTTTTGTTTTACGTTTAAAATACGTATTTAAATTCCGAAAAAATTGGGGAAAATTATATGATGTATTTTGAGATGTTAGTAACCCTCTATAATGATTTTGGACAGGAGTTGTGATTTCTAGAATTTGCGGAAAAACGTGCAGCTCGGAAACGTACCGTTTTGGACGGTGTGTGTGAGTGAACTTTGTTTTCTAACCGTGATGCATGCATATATAATTTTAATGCCTTATTATATTATTTTATATGCTTGGGCATGATTTATGTTTCAATCCGGTAATTTCTCGGTTTTATGATTATTATATTATTATTTTGGGCGATTTTCGAGAAATTACGAAATTTGATAAAAATGATGTTTGGACTTGGTTTGTGAGTCCGGGATTAAAATTGATTGAAAATAATGGTTGGACTCGGATTGTTGAGTCATGGATTGGAAAATGATGTGATGACTCGGGAATGAGTAAATGGTCAATTTCGTGGATTTACGTGAAAATGGCAACGGAAGTTGCAACGCATAGATTTACGTGATAATGTTATTTTGGGCATGAGAACCCAAATGAATAGTGATTTTGACTCGAATTTGGAGTCACTTGTGAATTTGTGAAATTAATGATTTATTGGGATTTTATGATTATTTTAATCAGTCTTTCGGGCACGTTTTACGAGTAACGTGCAAATGATGTTTTGGGCTAGGCCCGGAATCTAAATGATTTCTAAAATGATGTTTTGACTTAGTTGGTAAGTCAATGATGATTTCTGGATTATTCTATTGTTTTAAAAGGTGATTTTAAAGAAGTAAGTGTAAATGGTATTTTGGGCTTTGAGACCCAGTCGGGAATGATCTTGACTTTGTATGAAGACAAGATTTGATTGAAATGTTTTGGGATGTAATTCCCGATGGTTTTCATGGTGATTGTGATATTCCCAGACGGTAGGAGCTTGGGGGGATTACCCAGACGACCGAAGCTTGGGGGATGTGATTGTAGGATCATGAGTTGATCCTATGGTAGTCAGCTTCTCGGATGAGACTGAGCCTGGATGTACCTGTAACGACCCGTTCCGAATATCGGGATTTAATAATATTTAATTGTGTTTTACTAATCTGGGATTAGTTGGGCGATTTCGGACGAATTGTGCAAAATGACCGTTTTACCCCTAGGCGTGGGCAAAACGTTGACTTTTAATTTGGATGGTCAAATGGACTTTGACCGATGACCGTGACGTAGTTCGGGGCATCACGAGTTCATAGACAGGTGGCACGTTCGATTCCGACGTTCGTGGTGAAAGTTATGATGTATGGAAGTTCAGGGGCGTTTTCGTAAATTGGACGATATAAGGGGAAATGTTGACTTTTTGATCGGGAGGTCCGATGGCCGAGGACCAAGGACCGTTAGGATGGTCTCGATGCCCTGAGTTCGTAGACAGGCGGCACGTATTAATCGGAGTCCGTATGATCGAGTTACAGGTCAGGATGCGTGAGGGGCATTTTGGTAATTTACTGCACAAGGGCAGAATGGTAATTTCATGGGTGTTTGAACGGTTACTGTAGCACCGTGGAGGGAACATGGCCAGCGCACGGGTGGTGCGTTTATGGAGCAAATTGATGGCCTAAAACTATTGTTTATAGGTTGTATGGATTGTTTAGTGGCATTGTGCGATGCCAGGCTGTGTGGGACGGTGGATTTGGCCATTAACTATGGCTGGTGCACGATGAAAAGCAGAGTGCTTCCCACATGAGTTCAGCTTTTCCAGGGCCCAATTGAGCGGATTTTGGTGGGCAATGTAGCTAAGGGACTGAGTGAAGTGTTCTGAGATTGAGAATGAGAGGGAAGGAGCAAAATTGGTGTGGAATTGTTCAAAAACCCGAAACTGGTTTTTTAAGAGTTCAAAATCGAATTTCGGTTTTCAGGCCAGCCCAAGCCTAATTGATGATGGATTGAGCTTCCTGGAACTTCAACGAGTCGAACCAGATCAAATGGGGCAAGCTTTGGGGCTCCTAGGGCCGTGGACGGACACGGTGGACGGCCGGAAAATCCAAGCTTGAGTCGTGGTGATTGAGGTAACGTCGTGTTCAATTAATTATTCGAATTGGTTCGTTTTAATCCTAATAAGCTTCCTGTGAAGTAAATTTGGCAATGGTTGAGGATTGGAGGAGTTTTGGTGATTGGCCCGTTTTGGGTGATCACGGGTTGATGGCTGGTTTAAGGAATGGTTGATGTTGATCGATGTCACAGAACTGAAATTGGTTGGTTGGTGATTGTTATAGGATCAAGAACGGATTGAATTGATGTCGAATTGGGTGTGATTGAACCGGATCCTATCGCGGGTAATCAGACCCGTTTACCAGTCATACGGGTGAAGAAGGAACACTGTAGCAGTCACTGTAGCAGGCGCGTGGCTTTCACGCGCAGCCACTCACGGCGGCGCGTGACGGCGCGTGGGCACGAATCTCGAGGTGAGGTCAACATGACTTTTATCCTATACAATGTAACGAACATTTTGGGATTGGTTTCGTGTCGATCGGACACCGTTTCGATATTGTTCGGGATGTCCGAAGGTTTTAAATCGAGGTTAAAAATACTTAAAAATTTGGGAAAATTACGGGACTTTGATAGGATGTTAATGAAGGGGTTAGTAATCCTCTAATGTGTTTTGGACAGGATCGGGAGTCCCGGTGATAGTGGTGTGGCCCGGGAAGGCCTATGGCACGCGTATCGAGGCGCTCGGTTAAACGGTCTGTGAGTGGACATTGGTTTTATAAATTCGATGCATGCATAACTGTTTCATGATTATTATAATTATGATTAAATGATTTACTTTGGATATCGGTGAATTTAAATGATTTCACGCAGTTCGAGATGATTTACGTGTTTGCACGTAAATCGAGATTTTTCTGGATTTGCACTGATTTCCAAAAATGTGGTTGGATATGATTTCATGAAACGGTTACGAATTTGATAAAGTAAAATCGGGCCAGGAGCCCAGTTAACTTATGAAATCGGGCCCAGAGTCCAATTGATTTATATATGTGATTTCGGGTCGGAGACCCTAAAATGGAATTGAATAAAGGTTTCCTGGTTCACATTTTATATACATATTCACATGCTAAAAACAAATAACGGAATGATGATATGGAAATTATGGTTATGGCACGTTTCACGGTATTTGGGCTTGAGACCCGTCTGATGAAATTTAAAGGATTGGTTTGGATTTTATCCATGTATATATATATGCTTTGCATGTGGATATCAATAAAATTTATTTGGTACTGCACTGTATAGATCCTTCCATATTATATTGTCTCCTCCGGCGAGGTACCCCGGAGAGGTCACGGACGTCTAGTACGTCCAGCGTCTATGACGCTAAGCATCAGGCGATGCTGCATCAGGTGATGCTGTACCCGAACGGGATTCGGGGATTTAACTCGGAAAATTGAGACCCGAGTGGCACGCGTAGCCTTATTATTATTGTGACCTTATTAGGCGTCAAGAACGTCAAAACATCTGGTGATGTCGGGATTGGAGTGTATAGTGCAGCAGCTAAAATTATGGTTATGGTTTTATTAAATGCCTTATGATTCGTATTGTATGATATATGATTTTAAATGATGGTGCATGCATATGATTTTACTGAGGGGCATAAATGTCTTATAAATGTTTTTAACAGACTTGTTTATTTTCGTCCACTCACAGCTTTTGTTTTTAATGCCCTTCAGGTTGACTCTGGATGCGGCTGCAGTAGAGACTTGGGCATCGCACACCTCCTCCATCGATCCTTACGCACTCTGGAAGCCCGTTTGGGCTTTGGCAATAGGTTATCCCTTGTCTGACGCCTCTTGTCAGACGGGAGCACGTCACATTCCATGGTAATCCCAGGGGGATTGGGATGGGTCGTGTCAAGTGGTATCAGAGCAAGTTTTGCTCTTTTGTGCGCGAAGGTCGAGGGTGTGATGTCTCTTGGGGCTGCGGTTCCGTTGTCAACCTGATAGATAGTTTTGGGTTTGTATGGTGGATTGGGTGTGTTTGACCCGATACGCCGTGCATTGATGCGATTCAACCCAAGTGGGGATGTATACGATTAACTAGTAATGCGGGATCGTCAATTCGGTCATGTGATGATGGACGGTTGTGCTACTGGGCACAACTGGGTGCAAGGAACCCCATCTGAACAATGTTGGGGAAATGCGAAACTCAGTTGGGTTTTGGTCTAAGTTGTGGACCCTAGTAGTGTTGGCTAGTGTACGGGGTGTTGGTGCATCGGAGTTAGCCGATGACCTTTGTGGTGGAACCCACGTGGAATTGACGATTGGATTGGATTGGACGTCTATACGATGTCAGGACCGCGGGGTCGGTCAGGTTGTGGATTTTACTGCAGAAGGCAGTTGGGTTCGGTGGAACCCTAGGGTGTGATTTTGGAACCCTAGGTTATAATTGATGGACTGGAAAGTGAACTTTAATTGGGAACTTGTGCTACGACGTGCGGCTGAGGTCATGGATGACCATGTGGATGACTCTAGTGAGTCTTACGGGTTTCGATCTACGGATACGGTTACGAGGAAATGTGGAATCCCGTGTTGGATCGAATATTAGTGTGAGGTGTGGTTACGGATCTTGACAACGATGACTGTTGGTCGACAGTTGTGTCGAGATAACTGGCTATCGAGGGTAGTTAGTGTGGTTTTAATGCTTGGGGATCAGGGGATGTTCAAGGAACGTTCATTTTCCTGATGTGCTGATGGCAAAAATTGGAGGTACCCATAGTCGTGGGGTACGAGTGCTGTTACGGGATCGTCGTTCATAATGAACGGAGATCCAGGGTAACAACTTTGCACATAGTGTGCTGGCATGGATGTTCGTGTACTACGTATGGATGTTGGTATGTCGATACTTTTATGCCAATACTAGTATGGATGCCGGCGTGCTGATACTAGTGTTGATGATGGTACGTTGGTATTGGTACTAGCACTGGTGCAGGTGTCAGTGATTGGGATGACGATGAGCCACCAGTTGGGGTGTGACTCTGTCATGATGAACATGTGATTGGTATCTGCGACTCAGAGGTGGTTGAGTCTTGGACTGGATGGGTTCTAGTGGAGGTTGTGTCGTGTTGGGATAAGTCCTAACAGATATATGATGACAAGTGATGAATGGATAAAAAGGTATGATTGAAACTTGAGGAATCTAGGGACGATGTTCCCTACGTCATGAGAATCAGTGGATTTGGGGAGTTGTTGTCAACTCCGAGATTGGTAAGATTGTTTACCTCTAATAACCTCAGAGGGTACAAGGAAATTATTGAAATTGGGAAAGTTGGGGAAACCATTCGTGGTATTGACGTGTGATTTTGTGATTGCGAATCACTTGGAACCTGAGGATTGAACCTGTTTAGGTTGTGATGTGAGGCGAAGGCAGTATGGTATGCACATCCAGGAAAAGTTGAGGAAATTTCCATTCGGAATCGGGGTGTGTGCATACATGAGTATTGGCGGACGTGAGGTCCGAGTAATGAATTGATTTTGGACATGTGGTGGTCCAAGTGAGGTATGGACTTGGGTAGTCATATGGTTGGACTTGACATCTCATTGGGAGCATGTCAGTTTCCAACATGGTTGGAACTTCCGATTCGGGGAGAGTTGCGATTGGGAGACGAGAGGAGTGCTCGTTTCCGCATCGGTGTTTGGTATTCTGAAGTCTTTGGGGTTGACATCTTAATTCCTGCCGTGGCAGATGATGATTGTTGCTACCAGTACGTTGAGCGTGTATTGGTTGGTGGACCTATGTTTTGGCTTGGGGTCATTGGACACAAGAAGTTGTGTATGATCTTGGATTTGGTGGTGAAATGCGAGGTCATCTTTCCACCAAGGGAAATTTGGCGAATGATTCAATGAGGGTCTAAGACCCTACGATCAGCTTTCAGATGGATTGTTAGCTATGCGAGCATGTGTGGATCCTAGGTGGATCTGATTTGTGATGTTGTCGACTTTGGTCGATGTGACGATCTAGGATCGTGATGTTACTTGTTGGATGACGTAGTGATGGATCTGGATCGTGATCTTGATGATCCAGATGGGTGGAGAGTTTATCACTCTTACCTTGGTATGTGAGTCGTAGATGGCGGGACTGAACTTCTTTTCGGAGTGGAGTCCATATGGTTGTTACTCGGTTGAGTAGGTTTCCGAAGTGGTCGGATTTTGTCAACCTTCGACGTGTGGATATTGGGATTGGCTTCCCTATGAAGTCAATCGAGTGTTTTGGACAGGCAACCGATAGATTCGGTTACGTTACGTCTTGGTGGACGTAAACGAGATTTTGAGTTTTGGAATCGAGTTTCTGGGTGACGATTCAGGATTTGATTGCGAAGCTCGGAAATGGATTACTGGATTTGGGTGCGGAATGATTATTCCAATGCTAGCTCTCGGAATAATGATTTCGGATTCGGATTTGGGAATGAATTAAATATATGATGTCTGGGTTCGGGTTCGGGATTTCTTACGAAATTGCGAATTCGGATTCGGAATTGGAACTAGATGACGGGTGGAGTTCGTTTGTCTCAGGTTGGGTTCGGCAAATGTACTCCGTTACTAGAACGTGTTTGGCTATAACCTGGGTGGTTGTAGGCGGATTGATGGATTGATGTACGTACAGGGTACGTTGTACGAGGATTGATACTGGTTAGGCTGCGTGGTGCTTAGAGGCGGTACATGGGATGTACCAGTGGTGTGTGATTGAACGTGTTGGTTATCGGCTTGGTTCCGATATCACTTGTTTGGTTGTGATCGTGGACTGGACATTGGATACCGTGCGCTGTGCTGAGTGATTTTGTCAGGTTCAGTGATTGTATGAGCAGGTGCTCTCAGCCATGGTTGGCTAGTGGAACCCTAGTATTGAGATGTGTGATAACTGCTGGACTGGGATTCAATGTTTTCCAGTTACAACACTTGACTGAGGGAATTGACGGTATACGTACACTCAGGATGAGTGAATTGGTGGTCTGAGTAACCACGAGTAGCCTTGTGTGACTTGATCACACCGTGATTTCCCAGCGTTTTGGTGCGCTGAGGGAGTCGGCGATTAAGGACATTGAGATTATTTTGTGTCGCAGGATTGGGCTTGCCCTGCGAATTGAGATCATGTGGTTGATCTTACGCTACATCGAGGGTGATGTAGTACGTGGTGTTGTCACTGACTGGCTGATGGTTGGGGCTTTATCTGGGTGGTAAATCTTAGTGGTGACAGTTTGACGGATGGTGTCAGCATGGACTGACAAATGAGATTTGGTGACTCCCAATGGGAGCAAATGTAAGGATATATTGACAATGGAAGGGAACCGTTTAGCTGAAGGAGTCAGCTAAATGGTTAGGCGATTTTGTCGCGGATCAGGTGATCATTTCCACTCGAGGTGGTCGAGTGTTGTTGCTATTATGACGTATAACTATGATGGGATGTCTGGGTACAAACGAGGCTGGTGTTGTCCCAGTATGTGGGTGTACAAGTGTACACAGATGTGTGATCGAATTGTTTTCCACGAGGTGTTTGTGGAATAAGGTTGTTGGTAATTTCGAGGACGAAATTCTTTTAGGAGGGAAGGTTGTAACGACCCGTTCCGAATATCGGGATTTAATAATATTTAATTGTGATTTACTAATCTGGGATTAGTTGGGCGATTTCGGACGAATTGTGCAAAATGACCGTTTTACCCCTAGGCGTGGGCAAAACGTTGATTTTTAATTTGGATGGTCAAATGGACTTTGACCGATGACCGTGACGTAGTTCGGGGCGTCACGAGTTCATAGACAGGTGGCACGTTCGATTCCGACGTTCGTGGTGAAAGTTATGATGTATGGAAGTTCAGGGGCGTTTTCGTAAATTGGACGATATAAGGGGAAATGTTGACTTTTTGATCGGGAGGTCCGATGGCCGAGGACCAAGGACCGTTAGGATGGTCTCGATGCCCTGAGTTCGTAGACAGGCGGCACGCATTAATCGGAGTCCGTATGATCGAGTTACGGGTCAGGATGCGTGAGGGGCATTTTGGTAATTTACTGCACAAGGGCAGAATGGTAATTTCATGGGTGTTTGAACGGTTACTGTAGCACCGTGGAGGGAACATGGCCAGCGCACGGGTGGTGCGTTTATGGAGCAAATTGATGGCCTAAAACTATTGTTTATAGGTTGTATGGATTGTTTAGTGGCATTGTGCGATGCCAGGCTGTGTGGGACGGTGGATTTGGCCATTAACTATGGCTGGTGCACGATGAAAAGCAGAGTGCTTCCCACATGAGTTCAGCTTTTCCAGGGCCCAATTGAGCGGATTGTGGTGGGTAGTTAAGGGACTGAGTGAAGTGTTCTGAGATTGAGAATGAGAGGGAAGGAGCAAAATTGGTGTGGAATTGTTCAAAAACCCGAAACTGGTTTTTTAAGAGTTCAAAATCGAATTTCGGTTTTCAGGCCAGCCCAAGCCTAATTGATGATGGAGTGAGCTTCCTGGAACTTCAACGAGTCGAACCAGATCAAATGGGGTAAGCTTTGGGGCTCCTAGGGCCGTGGACGGACACGGTGGACGGCCGGAAAATCCAAGCTTGAGTCGTGGTGATTGAGGTAACGTCGTGTTCAATTAATTATTCGAATTGGTTCGTTTTAATCCTAATAAGCTTCCTGTGAAGTAAATTTGGCAATGGTTGAGGATTGGAGGAGTTTTGGTGATTGGCCCGTTTTGGGTGATCACGGGTTGATGGCTGGTTTAAGGAATGGTTGATGTTGATCGATGTCACAGAACTGAAATTGGTTGGTTGGTGATTGTTATAGGATCAAGAACGGATTGAATTGATGTCGAATTGGGTGTGATTGAACCGGATCCTATCGTGGGTAATCAGACCCGTTTACCAGTCATACGGGTGAAGAAGGAACACTGTAGCAGTCACTGTAGCAGGCGCGTGGCTTTCACGCGCAGCCACTCACGGCGGCGCGTGACGGCGCGTGGGCACGAATCTCGAGGTGAGGTCAACATGACTTTTATCCTATACAATGTAACGAACATTTTGGGATTGGTTTCGTGTCGATCGGACACCGTTTCGATATTGTTCGGGATGTCCGAAGGTTTTAAATCGAGGTTAAAAATACTTAAAAATTCGGGAAAATTACGGGACTTTGATAGGATGTTAATGAAGGGGTTAGTAATCCTCTAATGTGTTTTGGACAGGATCGGGAGTCCCAGTGATAGTGGTGTGGCCCGGGAAGGCCTATGGCACGCGTATCGAGGCGCTCGGTTAAACGGTCTGTGAGTGGACATTGGTTTTATAAATTCGATGCATGCATAACTGTTTCATGATTATTATAATTATGATTAAATGATTTACTTTGGATATCGGTGAATTTAAATGATTTCACACAGTTCGAGGTGATTTACGTGTTTGCACGTAAATCGAGATTTTTCTGGATTTGCACTGATTTCCAAAAATGTGGTTGGATATGATTTCATGAAACGGTTACGAATTTGATAAAGTAAAATCGGGCCAGGAGCCCAGTTAACTTATGAAATCGGGCAGGAGTCCAGTTGATTTATATATGTGATTTCGGGTCGGAGACCCTAAAATGGAATTGAATAAAGGTTTCCTGGTTCACATTTTATATACATATTCACATGCTAAAAACAAATAACGGATTGATGATATGGAAATTATGGTTATGGCACGTTTCACGGTATTTGGGCTTGAGACCCGTCTGATGAAATTTAAAGGATTGGTTTGGATTTTATCCATGTATATATATATATGCTTTGCATGTGGATATCAATAAAATTTATTTGGTACTGCACTGTATAGATCCTTCCATATTATATTGTCTCCTCCGGCGAGGTACCCCGGAGAGGTCACGGACGTCTAGTACGTCCAGCGTCTATGACGCTAAGCATCAGGCGATGCTGCATCAGGTGATGCTGTACCCGAACGGGATTCGGGGATTTAACTCGGAAAATTGAGACCCGAGTGGCACGCGTAGCCTTATTATTATTGTGACCTTATTAGGCGTCAAGAACGTCAAAACATCTGGTGATGTCGGGATTGGAGTGTATAGTGCAGCAGCTAAAATTATGGTTATGGTTTTATTAAATGCCTTATGATTCGTATTGTATGATATATGATTTTAAATGATGGTGCATGCATATGATTTTAATGAGGGGCATAAATGTCTTATAAATGTTTTTAACAGACTTGTTTATTTTCGTCCACTCACAGCTTTTGTTTTTAATGCCCTTCAGGTTGACTCTGGATGCGGCTGCAGTAGAGACTTGGGCATCGTACACCTCCTCCATCGATCCTTACGCACTCTGGAAGCCCGTTTGGGCTCTGGCAATAGGTTATCCCTTGTCTGACGCCTCTTGTCAGACGGGAGCACGTCACATTCCATGGTAATCCCAGGGGGATTGGGATGGGTCGTGTCAGTACCACTCGGATGGGTCTGAGCCTGGGGATGTGTTCGCCCAAAGGTGACTGAGCCCGAGGGGGTTGAGCCCAGAGGTGTCTGTTCCCGAGAGAGTGACTGGATATTGGCCTACGCGTAGTGCAGCACTTGTGAGTAGTGCAGTTTGATTGATTGTGCACTTGTGAGTAGTGCGGATTGATTGGATTGATATATTTCTTGTGCACTGGTGATTAGTGCTGATTGATGTTGCTGTGATGACGTGCTTACGGGTTTTTGATCTTTGTGGCCAGTGATTATGTTTTCACATGTGTTGGCCTGAGAGCCGGGATTTGATGTTTATAACATGAACTGATTTGGTGAACATGAGTTTTATGGACCATGGGAAAATATGTTTTGATTTTATCGGTCCACTGTTCATACTTGAATGATTTCATACTATTACTCATGTTTTACGATATGCATGCAAGTTTGTGAAAACTGGAGGGTAAGAATGTATTTTGATAAATGTTTTTATAAGAGGTCATTTTTGTCCACTCACACCTTTTCTGTTTTGTGACCCTCCAGGCTGTGGTACGACGTTCGGGACTGATCGTGAGGCAGTGACAGCAGCAGAAATCCGCGCAAACATCCCTTGTCTAGCAAGCACTAAAGGGTAGCTTCGGACCTTTAGTTGACTTGTCAGACGGGAGCAGGACCGGGCACGGTTTTTGACGTCCAGTTGGGACGGGTCCTGTCAAAATACCTAGAGAGCATGGTTATGCTTCATGATTGATTTAAGGTGTCTACAAATAAGTTATGTTGTGAAGGATTATTTTACAATTCTATAAAATTTTGGCTCAAAACTTAATCATGCCAAACACAACCGGTATAGAATAATCTGATTTCATTTTTATATTGTGGGATACCGAACCATATCAAATCGGTTAAAATTAAACGATATGGTTCCGGTATCAACCCAATACCGAACCATATCAAACCTTGCCCATGACTACTTTTTATCATTTTACTCTCTTTTTTATCAAAAATGAATTTTCATTATATCGTAACTAATAGGACCCCCCCCCCCTGATATCAACTCGATAATCAAGAAAGGATTTGCTCCTATCTAACACAAATGCTTAAAATACCTAAACTGCCCCTAGTCCAAAATAAATATGCAAACAGTGCTAGACAAGGGATAATGTTCGTGTGTCAACTGTTGATAGAGTCTAAAATAAGGTTACACAAAGCACTAGATAAACAAGAACGAAAACCAGAATCTTACTCTAGTAAAATATGAGTGTGTAGTCCAAGGTTAAAAATGCCTCAGCCTCAGAACAACCATTGTCGCCAAAAACATCCTTGAAAGTTGGAAAATCATTAAAACCGTGAGTGGGCAAAAATAAAGCCTTAGAAAACCATTTTAGGGAAATAATCATTTTCTCCTCTGCTTTATGAAAACATGCATGCATAAGAAGAGAAATAGTAAATTCAGATAAGCAAAATTGTAAATAAACCGGGGGTCCAACATAAATCATAATAAACACATAGATACCCCTAGCCATAACAAGCAATAACAGTCAAATCTCATTTCGCTGGTCCAACCATCATTCCCCCTTACTACGCATAGACAACCATGGATCCTGCGAAGTCCAACTCTGTCGGAACGTGTGAAGTCCAACTCCAACAACGTCCAAGTCCATCCCTAGGAATATCGGAGTCCAACTCCAAAATAGCGATCTAATCGCATGAGGATGACCATACTGGAAAAAATATTTTGCCAAAAAAATACCTTTTAGCCTGCTTTTGAAACACCCACAAAAGCCCAAAACATTGACAACTCGAGCACTAGCCCAAAATCCCATTTTCCCCAAAGTTCATCAAACCTATGTCCAGTAAACTGTAATCGAATATATATAAATTCTAAAATAAGGCATTCATCCAGAAAACATTTATAACAATCTAATCCATGCCATAAAATCATTGAAATATGTAAGTATGCATGCATCACATTTATGAAAGAAAATTTCCACTCACAATCAAACCGATAGCTCAGGCTTGAGCCGTGCGCTCCTCTGATGTCCCTGGAGCATTCTCTGACAGGACTCGTCCCAAAGGGACTTTGATAACCGTGTATAGTCCTTCTCCTATCTGAAAAGTCAACTGAAGTTCCGAAAACACCTGTAGCACTTGCCAGAAAAGGGATAGTCGCACTGATTCCCACTCATACCTCCACCTCTCGATCAGCCCCGATCTTTGTGCCATGGCTTGGAGGGTCACCAAAAATATAAAAGGTGTGAGTGGACAAAAATAATGTCATTTGAAAATACATTTCAAAACGAACTCTTTACCCTCCAGCTTAAAATATGCATGCATAGAGTAAAACATATGAAAAACCATATTTCAAATCATATCATATCGCAAACCGTGGGATCCACAATAAGCCCGTGGTCCACATTTCCCGAAATCCATTTCTAAGAATCATCATAAAACATCTGAGTACAAAATCATTATCAAATACAATTCAACACTTTAAAGTTCAGGAATTACACATCCAAGGTCTTTTTGGGGATTACACATCCAGACTTACCGGGCATGACACATCCGGTTTCTCCAGGAATTACACATCCGGAGAGTTCTGGAACATATCGAGAACTACACATTTGAGTTAACCCGAAAATTACACATTCAAGTTTTCCCAGGCATTACACATCCGGGGCACTGAACATAAATCCAAAACATTAGTTTCAAAACCAACTTTGACTTAAAACCAAGTCAAAACCATTTCCAACGGGGTCTCAAGCCCGAAATATCATTTCCAATAGGGTCTCACGTCCAAAATACCATTTCATGCAAATCCGTAAAATCACATCTAGAAATCATTAAATATTTCATAAAATCATCCTTGACTCACAATCCAATTCAAAACAGTATTTTCAAACCCGAGCCTAGCCCAAAAGATAGCTTTCACCATTCTCATAAATCGTGCCCCAAAATTGATTATTAAATCCATTAAATCACCAAATAATCATATCAAATCATCATCCAAATCTTGGCAACTAAAATCATGTAATAAATCATAGAAAACATTTACTATGTATGCATAACAGTTTATAAAACAAATGTCCACTCACACATAGTTGAAGCTGCTCAATTCCGAGCTGTTCGCTTTTTCGTAATTTCCAGAAATCACCGATCCCGTCAACAACCACTATGAGGGTCACTAACATTCCCAAATAACCTCACAATACAATCCCCTAATTTTCCAGGATTAAAATACGTATTAAAAACATAACATAACACTTCAAACCCTAGAAAATATATCAAAATGATGTCTAATCGACTCGAAATTTGCGTCAAAATGTTCGTTACATCGATTACATGAAAATTCATGTTGACCATACCTCGAGAAACGTGACCACGCACCCTCACACACTGTCGCAACCGGCTGCGCATGAAGCCCACGCACCTGCACAGTAACTGCTACAGTGTTGTCTTCCTAACCCATTTCCTGCAAAACGTGTCGTTTGACCCGCAATCTGACCCGGTTAAATTTTGTCCAATTTCTCTGTTTTAATCGTCTAATAGCATCAAATTAATACCAATTAAGGATATATGGTCTCAAAATCACGAAATACTTACTCAACATCAAGGATCGCAATCTCCCATTTCGGCCTAAAACTTCGATCGTTAGTCTTAGCCATTCTGGGCTCAAATCTATCGATTTCCAACTCAGTCCAAGTCGTTAGGGATTAAGAATCATAATCCTATGCTCAATTTCATCCGTTAATCATCAAAATCGAAAATCAGATTTATGGTTCCATGAAGGTTTTCGAGTTTGGGGTTTCGGGTCTGTTTCAGATTTTCTTCTTCTTTTTCTTTCGATTTTCTCTCTTCTCCTCTCTCTTTTCTCTGTCTCTCTGAGTTTCTCAAATGGCTAGTGTGTTCATCGATCAATTGGGTTGTTTTGTTTTTGGGTTTTTGTTCAAACTATAACAACATATATGTACACACGTGGCCAAGCCACTAATCCCCTTCATAAGGTGACATATGTCACATAATCAGAGGGGTGAGGCCCAATGACTCAGCACAATGATAAAAGACCAAAATACCCCTGGCCTTTCTAGACCCGTAACTTTCATATCCGAACTCCGATTTTGGCGTGACGCTTGTCTACAAACTCAGGACTCCGAGACCTACGCAACGGTCCTTACAGAATGTTCAAAATGTGTCCCGAACAAAAAGTCAACTTTTGACCCCCATTAACCAAGGGTAAAATCGTCATTTCCCTTTCAAATTCTTGAATTTACCTTTTTCGAATTTCTTGGTCATCACATTCTCGCCTGTCAAAGTAATACCCAAGGTTTACCAACAATCCATATAAGCTCGTATATAAACCCCCATAAACCCGGAACAGTAAACACGTCTTGAACACACATCATGAGGCTAAAAATACCCAAAAATTCCCCTAAATGAACTCCCATCGGCCTGAAGCCACCACCATTGGATTCCACTTATCAAAACCTTTCGAACATGCTCGGGCTTACCTCAAGATTTGAACCAACACCCCATCACGCACCGATAGAAGGTCGACGGCATTCCCCACGTGTGGTTCCCTCAACTCTACCAGTGCCATCTAATGCAGTGGTTACGAAATAGGTTGGGTACTCGGAAGAAGTTTAATAGTAAACTCAACCTCCATCTTAGGTGGTAACCCTGTTGAATCCTAGGGAAACACATCAGGAAAATCCCTCGAAAATGGTATCTCCTCAATTCTCACCAAGACAACCTAAGACTCTACAACATGTGCCAAATATCCCTGACAACCATTCCTTAACAACTTCTCAACCTCCAAGACCGAAATAACTCCCAAAGAAAGTATTCGTTGGTCCCCAAGAAATACTAATAGTAGCAAGTCGGGACTCTGAAAGAAAATTGTCTTCTCAAAACATTCAACAGAGGCATGATGAGTAGTCAACCAATCCATCCATAGAATCACATCGAAGTCATAGATATCCAAGGGAATCAAGTTTGCCTTTAGGTTAAAACCCTCTACCCAAATTGAACAGTCTTAGATCACTGAACTAGCTACTTACATAGCACCGGTCAGAGTATTAATATCCATATCCCAACCAAGTGGGGTCAATTCTTGGTTAGAAAATACTGTAAGCCCTCATGAAATAAAAGAGTGTGTAGCCCCGGGATCCAGCAACACATGTGCATCCCGACCAAATATATATAGAGTACATATCACCACTTCAGGTGCCGCGGGAGCCTCCTACTATGTAATCGTAAACACACGAGCTCGTCCTCCCGTTGGTCAACTACAGCCCCTCTGGCCATCAACAGTCCTGATGGCCCTGCGGTTAGTCGTCTGGCCGTCAGTAGCCACATTCAGAAAAGGTGTCGTTAACTACTTGCCCAACTTTACTTTGTCCTGCTCAGCGGCCTCGCTGCCTATGAGGTATGGACACTCCCGCTTGAAACGGTCAAGCTCACCACCGAAAAAGCACCCTCTCCACTGCTCTGATTATCTTTTCCACTATGTCCACCAGAAGTATCGTTAGATTGGGTGGATGACTGAAACCTCGATCGACCCCTTTAGGAACCTCTTCGTCTTGCTCTACAATCGTTACAACCCGAATAGCTACCACTCGAACAATCGGAGCTAGAAGTGCCACTCTTTAAATCTCACTAAGTGGAAGACTCAGCATACTGCCATTCCTGGTGTCGTTCCGAATGCCCATATTGTTGCTGATGCTGGTATCTTGCCAAACTCAACTCAACTTGTGCATCCACATCTAACAGAGCCCAGAGGGAGGTATATGCCCCAGATAGTACACCAGCTCGAATCTCACTCCTAAGAACAGTCATGAACCGACAGAGCCTGCCTGCCTCAGTCGCCACTGTATCACGAGTATACCATGATAGATCCAAGAACCTCTGTTCATATTGAGCAACTATCATGTCTCCATGTTCCAGTCGTAGGAACTCTGTCTCCCTCGCATCGTGGTAGGACTGGGGCTAAAACTGTTGCACGAATCGTTTCTTAAACAACTCCCAAGTCACGGTAGCCTTGTCCAATCCAATCAGTAATATGGTCTGCCATCATCTCTCTGCATAGTCACCTAGGAAAAAGGCGGCTATTTCCACCCACAACTCTGGAGGGCAGTGTATCACCAGAAATTCTGCTCAAAGTATGCATTCCATGCCTCAGCTACCCCTAGATCCGATGTACCAGTAAACTCAATGGCTCCAAGCCACTGGGCCTTTTCTATATCCAGCCCTCGGGTGTCCTCTATCCCCTAAAACACGACCTGTAATACTTGGCCAAAACGATCCATAGTATGGTCCACCTAGAATCTTGGCCTTCATCATCGCTATTAGGATGTTGATGGAGCTAACTTCGTGAAGGCATGGTGTCTGGAAAGAGGGATAGGTTAGTAACAGAACTACCATGCATAACAAGTTTCCAACCCACAGGAAAGAAACCTAGTGCTCTGATATCAAATTGACAGGACCATCCCCCAATATCAACTCAATACTCGAGAAAGAACATGCTCCCGTCTGACACAAATACTTAAAATACCTAAACTTCCCTTAGTTCAAAATAAATATGCAAACAATGTCAGACAAAGAATAACGTCCCTGTGTCTATCATTAACAGATTTTAAACTAAGGTTACATAAAGGACCAGATAAACATGAATGAAAACCAGAATTCTACTTTGGTAAAATACAAGTGATTTAACAAAAAAAAAAAAAACAATGCCGCAGCCTCAGATCAGCCTTTGCCACCAAAAACGGGCTGGAAGGTAGGAAAATCATTAAAATCGTGAGTGGACAAAAATAAAGCCTTAGGAAACCATTTTATGGAAATAATCATTTTCCCCTCCATTTTATGAAAACATTCAAGCACAAGAAGGGAAACTATAAATTCAGATAAGCAACATTGTAAATAAACCAGGGGTCCAACATAAATCATAACAAACACATAGATACCCCTGGCCAAGACCAGCAATAACAGTTAAATCTCGTCATGTTGGTCCAACCAGTATTTCCCCCATACTATGCATAGACAACCACATATCTTACAGAGTCCAACTCTGTCGACATGTGTGGAGTCCAACTTCGAAAATGTCCGAGTTCACCTCTAGGAATCATCAGAGTCTAACTCTGGAATAACGATTCAATAGCATGAGGATGACCATACTGGACAAATACTTTCCCAAAAAATACCTTTTAACCTCCTTTGGAAACACCTACAAGAGCCCAAAACATTACCAATCGGGCACCAGCCCAAAATCCGGTTTTTCCCAAAGTTCATCAAACCTGTATCCATTAAAATGTAATTGAATATATAAAAATTCTAGAACCAGGCATTCATCCAAATTTTTTTTTGTAACAAAATCTAATCTATTCCATAAAATCATTTAAATATGTTAATATGCATGCATCACATTTATGAAAGAAAATGTCCACTAACAGTCAAACTGATAGCTAAGTCTTGAGCCGTGCGTTCCTCCAAAATCCCTAGAGTATTCTTGCCTATCAAGGTAAAACCCGACGGTTACCAACAATCCATATAATCTCGTATGTAAACCCCCCAAACACGCATATAGTAAACATGTCCCGAACACGCATCCTAGGGCTAGAAACACCCAAAATTACTCCTAAACAAACTTCAATCACCATGAAACCACCACCGTTGGATTCAGCTTGTCGAAACCTTTCAAACAAGCTCGGGCCCACTTAGAGATTTGTGTCGACGTGCCATCACGAGCCGATTGCCTTCCCCACGCCCCGAACATGCGCGTGACGTCAGCTGCTAACGTAACTTGCGAACATCAGCCCTAACTGATGTGTCATCTGACACATGGCGTGACATCTGACATCCCTGCCATGTGGCACCATCCAAGTGTCCCTGCTGACATCATCATGATGTTACTCACTCGTCGGAGATGATAATGGCGTAGCCGTGACTACTGCCTTCGGTCGCCAGAAAATGCCATTAAAGACCCGAAACTTCAAACCTCCATATTGCTCTCATTTCTATACCAAATTAGACAAACTTTATATCAAAATCTATCTACTTGATCCCAGGAATCCAAATCCAAGTCTATAATTCAAAGAAAGTACATGTATTTCAAGATATGAGCTCCCAAAGTTTGGGGTTTCTTCCTTCTCTCACACCAGTCGTGTTCTACTGCCTCCTCTTTCAAACCCGGGCTTATCTTGTTCTTGAGGTTCCAATGAATGTGATTCTAAACTTGGTTTGATCCAAAAGTGGCTCAAATTGAAGAAGAAATTAAGGGGTTGTATGTGTGTGCGTGTTTGGTTTGTTTGCATGGGCAAGAGAGAGTGAGAGAGAGAAAGTGGATAATGATCCCCTCAAAATGAATTCCAACCAATCAATCTAAAAATATCATACTTTCCTAACCTTCCCAAAACGCCATTACCCAAAATAGAAGTCACATATAGACCCAAGGGCAAAACGATCAATCATACCAAAATATTTCCGTAAAATACCAGAAAAATCCCAAAAAAATCTCATTAAATACATAATTAAGGTTTGGGACGTAACAATAAGGGATGGGTATAACATTCATACCAATACGACCATATGTCAATATTAAAGCGGACCAAAATTGTACAAATAAGTAAAAATCGTACATCATTAAAATTATCAAAAATGACAAATCAAATCCACAAAGTCCAAAATAACCAAAACCCTAAAAAAACTCATAACCCTAAACAAACTACCCCCATTAAGAGTATGAGTGGGTTTGAGAAATACTTGACATCTAGTAATCCAATTGAGTATAAAATGAATAAAGGGACAAAAGTTATAATCTAACCACTGAAATCGAGAAAAATGAGTGATTATTTTACTCTCTATTGGAAGGATATAAGAATAAATAAATCATGATTTTTGAAAAAATTAATTAAATATAAAATATTAAAATGGAAAGTTATAGGTATAAAAACAAGATAAAGCCAAGTGAGTCTTTTTTTTTTTGTAAAAGTCTTGATGTTGCAGATCAATTATTTTAAGTTTAAATCTCAATGGCATAGTAGTGTTACCAATTCTCATACCATCATTATGAATATCAAATTCGCATCACTCCTCACTTACAATTTATATACCATTTACCTTATTTTCTAAGATCTGCATTCTGGGAAAGAGCAAAAACTATAAAGTATTTGCAACAAATAAACGTGTTGATCTATCTAGAATATATTTATTTCTAACCATCCAACTTCTATGAACATTTTCACCTATCAGGAATAAACTTATTTTCCTTTTTTTTTTTGTACTTATTTTTCATTACCAAACAACTTCTATGAACATTTTCACTACTAAAATTGAAATAACGTGTCACCGTTAACAATTCTGACTTAAAATTATATCGCTTTTTCTTAGGTAAACTGAAATGTGCACAGATGAATAAATGGATGAATGGAAGTGTTGAAGCAGCATTCGTCCATTAAGCTCAAAAGACTCAAGGATCCTTGCAAACAAACAAACAGTAAGCTATCGTTCGTTCAATGATCGAGTCCCGGAGGGTGTTCGACCAATAACGCTCCAATGCTTAAGTCAGTTTCGAAAGAGAAATCTCAAGAGCTAAGTAGCGTTGAACATAATTACCTGAAAAGTGAAATGAGCTCCGCTATTTATAGGAAATCCTTGGAAACTTCAGAACGTTTTGATCATTTCGAGAATTATAAGTTATATAACAATTTCACAATTTTTGGGTGATTTTGGATCCCACCGGAAGTTTAACTAACACCGACGCCAATAAGTAAACCGCGAAATGAGACCGCGAGCGTTAAATCGCGTCCGTGGAGTTGGCCAAATGGCACTCCCCACTCACAATGGGTAGACTTTTTATTTTTAAATTAAGAAAAAATTGAAAGAAATAGAAAGAGGTGACAGGCTCACAGCTTTCACAGATGAAAAGAACCGATCTTTGATCTTCTTCGCAAGTCCCCGCGAAACTACACGGCAGTCGGGCTGTGAAAACCGTTACTAATCGACGTCGCCGACTCCAAATTCCGGAACTTTCGATCCCATTTCACAACCTGAGTGAGGAAAAGCCAGATTTTGAGAGGGAGAGAAATGGCGATGAGCCCGGCCGTGTTGAAGGCGGGGCTGGTGATAGTTGGGGTTTGCATAGCCGGATACATAGTGGGCCCACCTCTCTACTGGCACTTCATGGAGGGCTTAGCTGCCGTCTCCCGCTCTTCTTCTTCTTCATCCTTGTCTTGCCTTCCCTGTACCTGCGATTGCTCTTCTCAGCCTCTCCTCTCAATCCCCATTGGTAACTAATTGCTCTTCTTCTTATTTCACTTGCTCATGATCCAATTTTGGTGGATCTGATTAGATCTCTTTCCTTGTTTACCTTTTTACTGAATTGGGTTTAGCACATTTTGTACTGATTTAAAGCCATAAGCTCAAAATACCATCCGATTCGCTGATTTCATTGCATGATTTTTCGTTTCATTATTGTGTTCCATCACTTGAAGTTTGTAGCTTTTATGGGCTTTCACGAATTCAATTGCTTTACTTCAGTCAGCTAATTGACTGTATGTTTAGTTGATTGGCATAACACTATCAGATGCATACTTATCTTACTCTGTTCTTGTTCTGCAGGACTCGGCAACATTTCATTTTCAGGTTAGTCTCTTCACTGTAAATTAACTTTTCATGTATGATGTTCTAAATTAGCTGGTTTTCGATTGTTGAATGATTTATTTTTGTGTATCAGTCTATGTTCTAAATCGACCTAGTTGTGTTAATTGATTATTTGGTTTCTGAAACTGAATGCTTAGGTATTTTCTTCTTCTTGCCATGAAGCAGCTTATTAGGTTAGATAATTCATTTCCTTTCAGGTGTTACCTTCTGAAGCACTTAAATAATATGGTAAATTCATTCAAGCCTGTAACATCTTGTTAAAAATTACCACTTTCAGATCCTCCTCAGTAAACAAAATTTTCTGGAAGAAATGTGGAAGGTTGCAGTGTTGCAAAATTTCCTGTTTGTTGTTTTTCTCAATTCCTTTTGTATTTACTTTCTGCCCCTCGACATCATGTGAGATGAATCTGTATAATAAGCTGTGTGGTTTCTTCACCTCTACACATTTTACAGTTAGGATTTCATTAAGTGCTTCCGTAGTGGATATCTTTCAGTGGACTGTCACTGAATTCGGGCTGTTTGTTTGTGCAATTATCCTTTTTAGGGATGATTCCCCCCTGCCCTCTTTTTTTTGTCATTCTTAATTCTCTCTTCGAGATTTTTGACTTCACTTGAAGCATGGATTTGGTAACTTCAATGCTTATTTCTTTCATTCCTATTTTGGTTGATAGAGAATAATTCGAATATTTATTACTGTTTTGGCTGCTGTTTTTGCTTCTTGTTGCTGTATTTTAATCGTTTCATCATCCAAAAAAAAAATTGAATACTTATTACCTTGAATTATGGAGGTTAAATTAGATCTCAAAATTAGAAGGTTGTGGTTTCTATGATCTTGAGTCTGAGTTTAAGTAAGCATATTGGCATCCTTTTCCCAAATCCGTGATGCACTTATATAGCTACACGACGGTTCCTATATGCCTCAACCTGGCTATTTACTTTCCTAGCTTATACTTTCAGATTGTGCAAAGCATGATCCAGAGGTGAGTGAGGAAACTGAAAAGAATTTTGTGGATCTTTTGACTGAGGAGTTGAAGCTTCGGGAAGCTGAAGCTTTGGAAAGTCAACAACGAGCCGATATGGCTCTTCTGGAGGCTAAAAAGATTGCTTCCTCGTATCAGAAGGAAGCGGATAAGTGCAGTTCAGGGATGGAAACATGCGAAGATGCAAGGGAGAAAGCTGAAGCAACATTAGAGGCACAGAGGAAACAAACATCTTTATGGGAGCTTAGGGCTCGTCAGAGAGGATGGAAAGAAGGGGTTACGAAGCCTCATACTCAGGCGCAAGGAAATCTTCAGACCATGTAGAAACCCACCGTAGTATTTATGGAACAGCCAAAGGCTAATCTTCTTCAACATGTTACTTCCTCTTTTGGTTAGTGATGAACTCTTCCTAGGCTATTCTTCTTCACCTTAAACGGGACATGATATGCAATCAATTTTATTTACCGAACTGAATCCTTATTTGTATTTACAGTTAAAAGTATAGAGAGCTTGGTTTTTTATATAGATTTCCAAAATCAATCAATATTGGAAAGAATCTTGTTCATCGCATTCTCTCTATCGTATTATAATTGAAAGTTCCACTGGTAAGACTAAAAGCAGAAATTCTTCCTTCAATGTCAGCATGGATGGTTGTCTGAATCCTGGCTTGATTGATTGATTGATAAATGTTGGATTCATTTTGTATTTGGTCTAAAGATCACCTTATCTCTGGTAAGTGGCTGCTGTTGGTCCAACCTACTAATATTAGCCACGAGTGTTGTGGAACATCTAGCTAAATTTCACTTCCTAATTCTAAGTTGGCACATTAGCCTTACAAATGTTGGTGAAGAAAAAAATTTGTCAGGCCGGTTGGATAGTCATTTCATTTTTAGTTTTCATGTTCTGTTAGAGATGTAGAAAATGTATGTGGGGATGACAGGTGATGAAGGGGGATAGCAGGAGTAGAAAGTATGAAAAAAAAACTGAAATTGAAATCAACGTCAAATAGTTTTCAGTTTTTAGTTTCCATGTTCTGTTAGAGATGTAGAAAATGCATGTGGGGATGTGAGGTAATGAAGGGGGATAGTAGAGTAGAAAGTACGAAACAAAAACTGAAATTGAAATCAGCGTCAGATAGTTTTCAGTTTTTAGTTTTCATTTTGTGTAGTCTTTTTCATAAACATGTATTTCGGGTCTCTCCTGCTATTCTTCATACACCCCTTCTTTAATCCTAATAATCATGTAATCATTTTCTCATCCTTAAGCAAAGTAATGATAAAAGAATGAAAGAAACTCTCATGCAACCTAGGGGTGGACTCAAATCTATTAAAACTATTAGTCGATTCGTTTCAAACCGTTATTTATTCAACGGTTTAGATTTGATTGTATAAAAATCGAACGGTTTGAGAATTCAAATTGTATCGTTAGTAATTGTTTGGTTTTGGATTTTCAAAATCCAAACTGAATCGTTAAGGAATGTATTAATCATCAATTCAAAATTTATTTCTTAATTGACTCATTACGATCATCAGTTGTCAATATATGTTTCATAGGCATCACAATTCAACCTATACAAGGAAAAGGAAAAAGAAACCAACTAACTTATATACAACAACATGTGAATATGGAGAATTGAGCAATGCTTAAATATTAGGCAGTATACGGACTTTAAGTGAACATTATATGATTGAAGAGGATATTAGCTTGGAAATATTCTTACCATGGCTATCGCTTACAACAATGAGATTGTGGCCAAATGTGTCAACTATCCTAGCCAATATTCACGCTCGTTCTAGTTAAAGAAAGATATGACATGAAATTATGCAGGATAGTCGAATATAGTACACTTGGATAAGAAAACATTAAACCGCCATAGTAGCATACATGACAAACATGATTTCATATTTGGTTATGATTTAGCATAGGTACTGAAACAAATAGTTGCACAAAACAATCTAAGAGCATAGCTAATAGTAGAGGTAAGGGCAAGAGGTTAGATACAAACATTGACAATAATGTAGAAATCTTATATAATATATCTGAAATAATAATGTAGAAATCTTATTTTCTTTTAAAAAACATAAAAGTCAAACATTGACAATGAAGAATCTTTATTTTATCAAAGTCAAATTACATAAAAACTACTGCAAGTTTAATAAAAAATACATCCAGTAATTTAAATTGATAAATAAAATCAATTAGTGAGGATGGTGAAACATTTCTGATCATTTTGAGGCTGATAATTACTTTCACGACTCTCATGACAGTTACCACTAAGATTGCTCTCTTGTCTATTTGTGATTGACGATTAGCTTTTTCTCTATTATATATGTTCGTTTAATTGGACTCATCTTTTCAGTATCCTTCTTCATAATTCTATCTTCTCATTCTATTCGTCTTTCTTCCTCTTTTCGCAATTCCAATGCTTAGCAAGTTATAATGCCTTCGCATACTCTTCATCTTTTTTCTTCCTTAATGTCACCTCTTCCAAATTTTGCATCACAATGGCCTCCATGGTGGCATAAAATCAACTATTATCAACCATCTGCGACTTTCCCTTTGCCCGAGTTTCTTTTGATTGCTTTTTTCCTAGAGGCCTTACAGAGGAACCTACATTAACTCTAGGATTTGCCTTTTCGATCCCCATTTTTGTTCAAATTAATTGGAGATTCAAGTGGTGATGAGGTAATTGTTGAAGTTTGATTTACTTTAGGCTCTCTATAAGGTGGATTTTAGAAACACTCACAATGTTTTCATATCTCCCAAAAATGAAGAAACATAAATTACGAAGTCATTTTTGCTTTATAATATACCTTTGCTTGTATCATCTAAACATGTATTCAAGAACAATTAATCATTTAAAAAAATAAATTACACACAATAATATTACATTTATAAATTCTCACGTCATCTATCTGATTAGCACCATTACGATGAAAATCCACAACTTGTTTTGAATCTCTTTGTCATTCTTTGAGCATGAGTCGTAATTTTTTCCACCTATTTGAAAACCCCTGAATGGTTAAGATATCTTTCATATTACCCTCCCAATTTTCGATATAGTGGTTTCGAAGACATACCTAAAATGTACTGTTTGCTTGATCGGTTTTTTGAATTGCATCTGAAATGATGGCTGCCCAAGCTTTGCACAACAACAATTCTTCATCATTTGGCCATTTTTTATTTGATGCCATATTTGAGAATAATAAGTCTGAGCAATATATAAAAAATATAAGTATGAAGAATTTAAGTTGTTTGAACTTGGATTAAATGTACTAGTACTTATAAGAGCCAATATGAAGTTTGAAAAAAAAAAACCTAGCTAACGACTCTTTATTTTTATTTTAGAAGAAAAAATTACAATGGTTACATTTTTAAAAATAACTTGACACATGATAATGATAGCATATCATTGGCTGCCTTCTTTATAGTCATTGTGATGGGGTCTACTGCTGGGATGACACACTATGGTTTGTTGGCCATGAGCCTAGCCCGGCCTACAAGAGAGGCAAGAATAGCCTTATGTTTGCCCCCGCCAAGTCCGGTTTTTGTTCGTTAGAAATGAAAATACATGGGTTGTGGGCCATATAGAGCCCATCCCGATCAAGGAGTGCACAGTTATATGTCAGCTAGGCTAACAATTCAATGGATATGAGGGGTGGTGAATGGCTTTTGGTTTTGGTGTATTATAAGTTGGCACAATATTTTGTTTTGGAATGTGATTATGTGAATTCAAATGCTATAAATTTTTTATTATACCTAAATTATCGGTATTGATTCAAACCAAACCGTTAGTAATATTTTATATTGAAATAAATTTATTTCTAATTTTAAAAACTCAAAATCGCACTGTTAAAATTTTAACTGTTTGAATTTCAATATTACTAATATCCATATCAAACTATACCATACCATGCTTAATCTGGATATTTCAAATTTATCACATGCTAATATATGGGAAAACAAATATACATGACAAAATATAATCGATTTGAGATAGAATGCAAGAGGAACTCGTTTGTGCCAAATCATACAAAAAGGGACAAAAGCAATTTATTTATTTTATAATAACTTTTTTAATTGAATCTTGTCACCCCGAACTTGGTCCCTTCCCTCAAGTACCTGTCCTCTAAACCACAATTCCCTACACGACACCAAATTTACAAAAACAGACAGACATCACACATCACGATCCATCGCAATCCCCTTCATCTTCGCTTCATCAATCTCTCACTTTGCCTTTTCAAGGGCTGTGATTGAAGAAGCAGTGCCGGTGATTGAATCATATCTTTGAAATATGTAGGCGACAAACAAGAAAGCCGTGAAGGTCACAATATCCTTAGCCGCACACTGTTTGTTGGACTCACTGGGCGAACCGGTCTGCGGTCCATTGGACCAGTACAAGTAGTTTAGTAACTCTTTGTTTTTTGCGAACCGGTCCGGTTTAAAAGTCTCCGGTTCGTCAAACACTTTGCCATCCCTCATCACCAGCGGTTGATACCCACAAAGCAACTCCCCCTTCTTGATGTCAAAAACCGAGTCGTGTGAACTGAGCTGGAAGTCCTTCCTGGCCCGGCCGAATTGGAGGGGAACTGGCGGGTTGAACCGGAGGGCTTCATAGACAACGGACTGAACCAGTGGCAAATTTTTTACCGACTCGAAAGACAAAGTTGAGCCGGCATTTTCTCTGACTTCTTTCACTAATTTGGCTTGTAAACCGGTTTGGTCACTCGCTATTAGGGATATTAAACTTGGGAGAAAGATTGAGAAGCCTCCATAGGCATTGAATCCGAGTAGAAACAAAAGATTGTGAATTATGTCTTCTTGACCTAGTCCAAACTCAATTTCGCCCATCTTGATTACTTCTTTACCTGAAAAATAATTCCAGTGCTGTTCATGCACATGTAAAACATAAAACTTGTGGAGTCAAGTCTGTCTCCATACAAATAGTGGCGTCAATTCCAGGTCTGTTCATGCACATCGAACATTTATTTGTAATCCCTAATTTTCAATATCATTATATATAACTTGTCGATAGTTTTAACCCGTGAGTAACTACCCATTTTTTTACTCCACTTCTTCATTAACCATTATTTTTTTTAAATTTATAAATTTAATATTTAAATTTATTATCATTAATTATTAAATAATTAAAAAAACTGTTAATGAAAAGATAATTTTGTCTAAATTTTTTTACGAACACTCACCACCTCGATTTTATAGCATGCAAGACAAATAGAAATGATATTAACATGTCATCTAATTTCCTTTTTTTCAAGTGACAAACAGAAAACCAACCTACAAATTGAGGTGACAATTTTATCATGCTACTAAATGGAAGTAGTAAAAAAGAAATAAATAGGGTTTGAAGTTGAAGTAACTTACCATATTGACGTACAAATTGGTAGAGGTTGTTGTAGTCTCCACTCACAAGAAAAGCTGGGTATGCAAAAGAATGGAGGAGAATCTCCTCGAGAGGCTGAAACCGGCCGACGTTGACGGTGGGGAGGATCTGGAGGGCGAGCCAACGATCAAGCATGGCGTGGCCGGATTCATCGCTATTGGGTGAGCTTGCGGTATCTGCACCAACCAGGCATTTTGTGAGGAACTTGAACAGAGATTTCTGGAGTAGAGTGAAATAGCTGGCTTTTCCATTCTTGGCGACTTCTAACTCGATTGTGTCGAACAGGACGGTGAGGTGTCCGGTGAGCTCCCGCACCCACACCTTTGAGCTTTGTTTCAACACGTTGATGGCAAAGTTTTTGATCTGTCAACAACAAATTGTTGCACGGTTTTTTATTTGTTTTTTTTTTAAATTTTTTTTTAACACAAGGATATTGTGAAGGGTGATTATGCCTATTGATTTTGTGTTCACAAGAGTTACACCCGAATACTAATGACATGTTACTATGGACATATTAAAAATGAAAAAAAAAATAGTAAGTAAAATTCTATAAGAAATAATTAATTTTAATTGCAACTAAAGAAAAGTGTCAATTTTAATTATAGTGAACTTTGATCTAGTTATGCTCCTTCATATAAAGAGAGAATACTTGCATTTTATTCAATGTTCAAAACGACGCTAGACGCTCCTAAGGTAATCGATAGGAGTTTAGTGCCTATACAGTTAGGTATGACCTAGACGATTTTTTTTAAGATAAAATTTAACAAATTAATAATATAATAAATATTATCAAATAATTCTATAACAAAAAATAATTACCTAAACAAATAAATTAAGTTAGAAATGATAAATGTTGAAAATGTAAACTTTTTATTAATTTTATTATAGAACATGTTTTAATTTATTATATTTATTTAAGGATTTTTCTTAAAGACAAATGAATTGACAAAAATAAAAAATAGAAGACAAATTAATAAACAGGGATAAAAATAGATATTTTATATTAAGAATTAAAATAAAATTCTAGTAGAGGAAGTAGGTAATTACTCAACACATCACACTTTTTTTCTTTTCTATTTTATCTTATCTTTATTTTTTTAATAAAAAATAAAAGTTAATATAAAGGTGAAAGTGCGTAAATGTTGCTGCAAATTGTTGAAAATGATGTCAGTGGCGGTGCAATTAAGGATCATGGTCCACTACTTTCATTAAACATTATTGGTTAACTTGTGGGTGAGCCTTGTGACGCCGGTCCTCCACATACCCACAACCTTATTAGCATCAACCTTGGATGCCATCCACAGATTTACCCTCCCTCCCATCGTACCATGAACCGATTGGACCATTTGGGACCTTTTTCAGATGAAACAAAAATTAGAAAAACCATAACTTTTTTACAGGAAAAATATCCATCAAACAAGTGCCTCCACCTCCTCCATCAAAGTAGGCTTCACCATTTGGCCCAAAAGTTCATGGGCTTATGGGGCCCGATAAGCCCGATGGACAAAAACCCGGCCCGACCCGCTATGAGTCGTGGGCTGATCCGACCCGAGAGTTAGCGGACTGGGCTTGGGCTTATGGTGTTCAAACCCGATAGGCCCGAGCCCGATAAAGCCCGATAAGCCCAACCCGACCCGCCCGTAATAAACCCGACTCATAAGCCCGAAAATATAAAATACTCATTATTTAAAAATTAATACTCAACCCATTCTTAATACTAATATTTCAATCCAAACCCAAATCTCAGCCCCAAGCCTACCTAATTTATTTTAAAAAGCTCAATATGCAATACCCAATACCTAATACAAACCCTAATCACCCTTCCACCTACTTAATAGACCCAATGTTTTTGCATATTTGAGTATTTTATTTTAATAAAGCCACATTTTTGCACCCTTGAGTATTTTTTTTCATTATTAATATTTTTTAATGCATATATATTTTTTGTAATTTTAAAATTTGAGACATAGTTTATTACAAAAGCCCACTTAAGTCCGATCCAAGTGGGCTTAATAGGTCCGACCCGAAAAGCCGATATAAATCCGGCCCGATAAAAGCCCGTGAGCTCTTTTTTATATTATTAAGCCCGCCCGACCCGACCCGCAAATTTAAAAATTATTTAATAAACCCAACCCGGCCCGGCCCAAGCCCAAAAAATTTAGACAGGACTTGCCCGACCCGGCCCAATGCTGAACCCTACATCAAAGGATCGCGTACATAAAAATAATTTGGTCTAGCGTCACTTAGTTCGTCACTTTTTTTTTTTTATCTAATGAGTTCGTCACTTGTGAAAGAGTTACGGGTTGCAGTCAAATCGCACGAACCACAGTATATAAAATAAAAAACAAATTACCTTAGCGTGTTGTGGCTCGGAGGTGTCAAGATAAGCGCAGGTCCTCAAGTTACCCGTGAACTTGACGCTGGGCATGAAGTCGCCGACGAGAGTGTTCTTCTTTTCGACCACTTCCGTGTCGAAGAGGTAGGAGAAGGACTTGCAGTCCATGACGGCCACAACGTTGGGGTTGACGTTGAGGAAGAAGGGGAAGCTGGGAGGGACATTTGTGCGGTACACACTGCTCTTGTACTTCTCGCTGCGTTTTCTGAAGAACGTTTCTGGGCCCTGAAACCAGAAGTAGTCCAGCCGGTCCGAGATAGGTCCCAGAACCGGCCATCCGTACGATCCAGGGATCGCACGTACCGGCAGTGATGCTGGCTGCGGCGGCGATGAGAGTGGTGGTGACGATGGTTCGGAGAAGGGTGATGATGATGATGGGATGCCAGGGGTTGTACTCATGATGAAAGACATGTGTTTTTGTTTAATTTTTTTGGATATTCAGATATTTGTGTTCGTGAGAGAGAGAGAGCGGGAGAGAGAGAATCGCTTGTGGTTTGCTATTTCTAGCGGAGGGAGTCTTGGGCGGGGATGCCGTATGAGGAAGCCATCACAAATGAGGTGGGGTCAGGTGGACTAGGAATGTACAAAATACAAGGGGCTCCACATGGTGTAAGGGGTGCCGGAACAGGAGGAGTTTTGGTTGGGTAGACACACGAGGCAACCTTCTCACATGGGATGAGGCCACCGCCAAGGCTTTAATAATCTCTACGGATATCTAAACTATTAACTCCCTATTTTGAAACTCACCACTTTTTTCTATAATCATGGAATGTCCATAACATTCAATGCTCTCCTATTACTTAAGTCTTATCATAAGCCACCCATACCGGTTAGATCCTCATTTTCATATGGTAGAGATACATTTTTTTTGTAACACACATGAGGTAGCCTTTTCATAAGGAATGAGGCCACCCATTCAATGAGAGGCTAGATCCTCCTCAGCTGTCTATAAACAAGACACATGAGGTAGCCTTTTCCTCCAAAAAATTTGAAAATTCAATCCGAAATATAGTTCTTGTAACTCTATTATAACCTACTAAAACTTAAAATTTGATTAAACATTATGTAGGACCCATAATTTTTTCTTTTCGAAATGTCAAACTTCCCAATAAGCAAGATAAAAATATTGATATCGACGGATATATCGCTCGCCGAATTTACGGATATCTCGTCTCAAATATCGATATCGTTTACTGTCAACAAAAATGATGGAAATTGGGTTCAAATGACGGAAATTTGGAATGAAACTTTGGGAAAACTTAAGTACCCAATAATGGTTATATAAGACTAATAAAAACTATAAAATGACTTTGATATGATAAATATATGACAATTGTTTGATGTAATATGATTCTGTCGATGACTAATAATATAAAATCTTAAATTATTGAAGTGAGTTACTATAATTGAATGTTAAAAAGGTTAAAAACATAACAATAAACATATAAAAATTCAATGTAAAAAAATGATAAAATAAGTTTAAATATATTTAATATTGAAAAAAAATGAAAAAATAGGGTCAAATTTTGTTTAAAAAATTGGAAGTAATGGATTATATAAAATTGAAAAAAAAATGGAAAAAAAAAAACCAACCTTTGAAAAATTGGAATAAATGAATAAAAAAAGGAAAAAACAATAAAAACAACCCTTTGGCAGTTAGGGGGGTCGAACCCGAGACCCCCCAAATGAGTCCAAAAACCCAAACCAACTCTGCTGGGCTGGACTTTGTTAAAATACATAACGTCAATTATATAAGTATACAAATTAACCGGCTAGCAATAGTCTCCCCCTACCTCTCGCCGGGTCTGCAACTCGGGTTTTCCGACCCGGCGGCATGACCCGGCGATATATCCTTCGATTCAAGTCCGATTTTTACGAATTAATAGTGCATTTTCATCCTTTTGATCCTAGGAAAAGATCTATGGACTCAAAACATGTCAATTGTTTGATATTTGGGCGAATTTCTTTCCCCTCCTTCTTACATGCTGCCGGCCCAAAATAACGAAATTTCGGCGAAATTTCGGCGACATCCACCGATATTTTCATCAATGCCAATAAGAAGTTTTAAATATTTATATCAAATTGTATGAGACCTATTTTAAATATCAAATATTGATTTTGGTTATTCTCATTTCTACCGTTAATAATAGTAATATATATATATATATATATATAGACATACACACCAACTTTCAATTTTTTCATATAAATATCATTCTAAAATCATATCTTTTTGGAATTTAGATTTTTTTAGGTTAAAATGTCCTAAAAAAAACTAAAGCTTACATAAATGAACATTAAATTAAAAAAATTTAAAGGAGAATTTTTTTATATATATATTTAAGATATCGTACGAATTAAAAATGTAGCCTCATATTCAGCCATAATAAATATAGACTCCAATTGTGAGCAGTATGCTATCTAGCCCAAAATATTCCGTTTTAGGCTACATTTGAAGTTATATCCACCACAAATACAATCTCAAATATAATCTCCCATTGTGGGTGGCCTGAGATAGGATTACACAAAATATGCAGGGAGCTTTGGTTATGTTATAACTGCTTTTTCATGTGATTTTTGGACAAGAAATTTTCATTATTCACTTGTAATAATTGATAGAATTATTCTAATCTCATTTTCCTTCAATATTTTTATTCTTGAGTTCACTTGGGCTAATTTAACAAAAAAAAATTTATTATAATATAACAATTATAAATTTAATATTTTTTTGCATTGTGTTCATGGATGTGCTATGTAATAAAAGTGGACTCTATCAATACAAGTGTTATGCATAAAAAGTCTTTTGCAATAGTAAGCTCGAGGTGACTTTTGTTAAGTCTTCGTGTGGAACATAGTCACAGAATGAATGAGCGGACTTCGCATGGGTCTCTTCGTAATGTCTGATATGGACTATTATAGGTTGTCCAATAAACAGATAGGCCTTAGTCGCCTTCAAAGTAGACATGCCACTAGTAAAGAGCTACTAGATAGTTGAAGATGGATTCTGTTTAAGGCACAAGAATCTTTCTTATAATCAAATGATTGTGAGGCAAGAGGAAAATGACAAGACCCCACCCGAATACATAAGAATAGTACGCTCGAGCCCTGCTCCTGTCTTACAGAAACCTTGTCAGACAAGGCATAAACACAACTCACTAGTTTATGCCTCTGCCTCTTGAGCCTCGATTCTCGTGCAACGCCCCTAGAGGGTCACAAAACCAAGAAAATGTGTGAGTGGACCAAAAGAAATAGTTTAAAACATAGTTTGAAAACATCAGCTTTTACCCTCCGTTTTCCAAAATCATGCATGCATACAAAGAAACTATTTCAAAACCGTACTCTTTGGTTAAAACAAACCCAATTTATCATTTAAAATACATGAGAAGAATTCTCAAATCAAAAGAAACTTTAACCCATCAAACATCTTAGTAAGTCAGCATCACCAACACCACAAGAACAACACATTAATCAACTCACCATCACCACAATGTCACACATGAAACCACTGTCCCATTGGCAGGTACACCACAAACTTGCTCGGGAATCAGAGCCCAGCTCGACGTCTGAGTCCAACCAATCAACAGGCACAACCACAAATACATGACATCTCACAAACCATCACATTAATCCATACAATCAATCCATAACCATCAATATCACACGCAAGCATAACATCAATCATCACATCATAAAGGCACTACCGGTAGGCCATCACATATACACTCGCTCAGGAACCGGAGCCCCAGGCTCGACGTCCGAGTCATCACAACACAGTCTCAAGAACCAGAGCCCTGGCTTGACGTCCGAGACTCACATTCAAGTAATCAACATAATCACCACAACATTATTACACATCAAGAATATTGAGAAGCACGTGTTCACATCACATATCACAATCCAAATTCACAATTAGAATCTCGGGCCTAAGCCCCAAACACGGCTTAAACACAATTTCTCGTAAAACGAACCATTAAACCTACTCTCATAAAAACCGTCCAGAAAATATATATAAATCATAGATAGTCCAAAACAGGTTATTTCATGTCATAATCCAAATTCCACTCAATACCACGTTCGAGTGGAATTTGGATTATGACATGAAAATTGACAGGACCCGTCCCGATCCCACAGGGACCACAAGGGGACATGCCCTGCTCCCGTCTGACACCCAAAATAAAGTTCCAATTTTAACCTCAAATGATCAAATGCATAAATAACCAAATTTAAGTTATACATCAAATCCGAATTAAACAGATGTCAGACAAGGGATGAAATCCAAAATTATAAGTTGCGAGCACGACTCTAAAGTAAACCTGCGGGAAACCACCCAACAGGGGTTCAGGTACGCAGAAGTAGATCTATGCCTCAGCCTCAGGATCCTCCTCTACCTCAGTAGCACCGCCTGAAGGGGTTACCAAAACAATAAGGGTGAGTGGGCCGAAACTCAAGTTTATAAAACCGTTTAATATGTAAAACATATAATTTACCCCTCCGTTTTCGAAACATGCATGCATCAGAATTTAAAACCGTAAATCATATGATATGAACCATAAGGCATGTAATAAAACCATAACATAATTTTAGCCACTGCACTATACACTCCAATCCCGACATCCCCGATGTCTGACGTCCCTGACGTCTAATAAGGTCACAGTCTCAAGGCTACGCGTGCCACTCGGGTCTCAATTTCGAGTCCCATCCCCGAACCCTGTCCGAGTACGGCATCTCAAATGCTGAGCGTCCTAGACGCTCGACGTCCCTGACATCAAATAAGCAATCCTGCTCCTAAGTCATTTTACGGTCCGGTTCCTCCGTAGAATGACCCCTCGCAGGCAATGCGCCATGACCACTCCGGGGTACCACATCCGGAGGAGACAGTATCATAAGAATGGATCTATACAGTGCAGTACCAAATACATTTTATTGATATCCACATGCAAAACATATATATATATACATAGATAAAAATCCAACCAATCTTTAAGTTTCATCAGACGGGTCTCAAACCCAAATACCGTGAAACGTGCCATAACCATAATTTCAACATCATCAAAACCGTTTCTTGATTCCAGCATGTGAATATATAAGTAAATCAGAAAACATTTAAGCATGCAATGGTTAATGAAATCGGGCCCACTCACAGTACGATCCCGCGGTGAACCTGCGCGTACGAACTTGTACCGGGATTATCGTACAATTCTTGTCAGTCCAAATCACACGTAAGGGTCACTACAAGTCTTAAAAATTTATCCAAAAATTCCGAAACAGAAATCGGCTCGGGGAAATCGTCCAACACGTTTCCCGAGACAATCGGCCCTAAACTGACCCATCAAACTATCTCAGATCAACATGGTTAATTCACCAAAAATGTTCAGAATGATGAGAGGAATAAAAGTCATGTTGATCGTGATCAGAGATAAGGCTCAACGCGCCCTCACGCGCCGCCCAAAGTGGCTGCGCGTGAAAGTCACGCGCCTGACACTGTAGCTGCTACAGGGTCACCATCTTCACCCGTTTATTTGTAATACGGGCCTGCCACCCGCGGCTTGACCCGGTTGATTACCCATCAATTCCTACTCGATTTCAATCCAATTTGATCCTAACATGTTTATTATTTTTCCAATTTAAGTTCTGTGACACTAATTTGCCTCGACAAGTCCTTTAACTGGCCATTCGACCCGTGATCAACCAAACGGGTTGATCATCCCAACTCACTGGTTTCCAAACCAAAATCAAATTAACCTTCCAGGAAGCATCATAGGACTAAAACGAACTATAAGGAATGATCAATTGAACAAAACGTTACCTGGAAGTAGCCGTCCAAACCTCTAAAATTCCTCTGAAAACGGCAGCCTCCGTCCCAGCTCCCCCGTGGCTGGTTGCCTTCGATTTCGATATGGATGTGTTCTAAACACTCCCAGAAAAATCACTCAGTGTTTAGTTTGGTCCAACAGACCGTATAAATCAAAATCCGAAATTTCCCTCCAATTTTTCCGAAACTCAATCACTGGTTTTTCTCTCTAATTTCCAGCCCCCTTTGCAGCAGAATGAAGTAGACGCACATCCTACTCAGTTTAAACCAACTGAGCCGTCCCAAAGGCTCGTGGAAGCCCAGCCTGGCCACTGAGAAAGTTTCCCGCAAAGCTTTGAATTGGATTAAATCAAATGCCCGTGTTTGATGGACGAATCCAGCCATGTGCTGATGTCTTTCAGTTTAAACAATTCGCTCTTTTCAGTCCACTAACGGATTAAAGAATGGGATTGCTCAGAATCACCACCCACGGTGGTGCAGCCATGTTCTCCCACGATTGCTACAGTAATCAGGGGTAAAATGACCAAAATGCCCCTGGTTCAATAATTACCAAAATTCCCTTCACTTTCTAGACCCGTAACTCAGCCATACGAAGTCCGATTTCGGCGTGCCGACTGTCTACGGACTCAGGGCATCGAGACCTACCTAACGGTCCTTGAGTCATGTGAAAATTAGTTTCCAAACGAAAAGTCAACATTTTCGCCCCCAAGTCCAAATTACGGTAATGCCCCTGAACTTCCGATAGTCATAACTTTTTCCCTGATCGTCCGAATTGGACGTGCCACCTGTCTATGGACTCGTGACGTCCCGAACTACGTCACGGTCATTGGTCAAAGTCCATCTGACCCATAAATCAAAAAGTCAACAATTTGGCCATTCCATTCACAAGGGTAAGAACGTCAATTCATTCAATAAATTACATTATTATAATCCTCGAATTTCCGGGGTGTTACAAAAATTACCGAAAATATTAATAAAATCACCGAAAATCCGATAAATGTCCCAATCACTTCAATATCATCAAATTCACGTAAAACGCATTTAAATCATGTAAATATGCATGCATAGTAGTTTAAAGAAAGAAATTCCACTCACACACCGTTTGAATAACTGAATCCTCACTTTACATGTTTTTCCATAATTTTCGAGAATGTCACTTCCTACCAAAATTTGGATCTAAGGTCACAAAACAACTTAAATATCTTCTATTTTATTTCCATAATTGTTTGGGATTTTTAAACGTATTTAAAACGAACCCTAAAGCTTCGGACACCCAAAACTATCTCGAAATGATATCCAATCAACTCAAAACTTGTACCGTTCGATTCATATCGTCGAATACTCCAACTTTCGTGTTGCACACACATCAAAAATAGGCTCCACGCGTTCACACGCGCCACCCAAGGTGGCTGCGTGTGGGAGCCACGGCCTAGCACTATTCACTCATCTTCAACCTCGCAACAACGCATTTTTTGTAATCCAGGTTACCTGAGCCGGCGAGTCTGACTGTAACGAACCGTCCCAAATTCCTAGATTAGATTAGTGACTAATCACGATTAGTGAGGCTAATCGGTGATTAGTTAGGCGAAATCAGACGAACGATGCAAAATGACCGTTTTGCCCCTAGACGTGGCAAAACGTTGACTTTTCATTCGGGCGGTCAAATGAACTTTGACCAATGACCGGGAAGTAGTTTAGGACGTTACGAGTTCATAGATAGGTGGCACGTTCAATTCCGACGTTCGAGGAGGAAGTTATGACGTTCGGAAGTTTAGGGGCATTTTGGTAATTTTAGTAAAAAGGGGAAAATAGTTGACTTTTGGACTGGGATGTCCGACGGCCGAGGGCCGAGGACCGTTACATAGACCGGGACGATACGAATCCATAGAAAGGCGGCACGCTGAAATTGGACTTCGAATGAGGAAGTTATAGGTCACGGAAGTTCGATTTCACTATGCACGTACTTCGAGACGGTGATGATTTGGCAAAATATGATTGGGCAAGATATTTTCAGTGGGTCCCATGGATGAGTGACATATTGGCTAGAACCCCCAAATTGTGGATCTAAGCTAATTAAATATTAATATAATTATTATTATATAATTAATCCTAATAACACTAAATCCTAGCCATCCATTCCTTTTAAACTTTAAATCCACACCATTAAATTAATCATCTCTTCTCTCATCAGCCATCAAATATTATCTTCATTCTCCTTCATCCTCAAACCCGAAAAACCCATATCCTCCATTTTCTTCATTTTCTTCAAAACACACATACCACCACTTCCATCATTCATCTTGTGTGTGACCGTGAGGAATGAGAGTGAAAGGAGAGACCAAGACTGCGGCTCACAGCTGGGGACGACGGAGGACACGGCGAGGGTGAGTATCCGTGAACCCTTTTAAATTTCAAAATTCAAAAATGAGTTTTTAGGGACGGTTTTGGGTTTCTGTGGATCCTAACACATTCTAGGGACTTAGGGGAGTTGAGAGGGATTGTTTTCGAAGGCGTAGGCGGCCAGGAATGGCGGTGAACGGCGGAGGAACCGCCACGGCCATGGTTGAACTTGGAAGGTACGGTTTCCTTTGTTTTTTTTTCGCGTGTTTAATGGCTAGAACTTTAGGTTAGGATGAGGGGATTAAAATGGGACAAACGGGAGGAGAAATGGTGGCCGGAGTGAGGAGAACCGGCCGGGTCGACCCGCGGGTCACGGCGACCCGGATTACTGGAACCAGCTGGAGGACAGGGATGCTGCTACAGTGCCCGCGCGTGAACTGCTAGGGGCGCGTGTGAGCGCGTGGTAAGGAGTTTGGGAATGTGTTCAACACGTTAAATCTTCTATTCGATGTAACGAACATTTTGGGACTGGTTTCGTGTCGATCGGACACCATCTCGATATGTTTCGGGACATCAGAAGGTTTAGGGTCGGTTTAAAAATAGTTAAAAGTTCAAAAAAATTACGGAACTTTAATGGGAGGTTAATTAAGTAGTTAGTAACCTTCTATTACAATTTGGACAGGTTTCGGAGTCCATGAGATAACAATTGGCTCGGGAGAGCCTATGGCACGCAAATCGAGGCGGTAGCTCGGACGGTCTGTGAGTTGACCTTATTTTCTAAATTGGTGCATGCATAAATGTTTATTATATGTTTTAAATACTTGTTTGGGATGCCAAAAGTGCATTTGGATGTGTGGTTACGTATATGTACGTATTTCGAGGTTACGGCCCTATACGGTGCCTATACGGGTCTGTATGTCTTTATTGGTCTAAATGAAATGGTTTTGGATTTCTAAAAGGCTAAACTCGGGTATGAGACCCATTTGGTTTGGTCTCGGGCATATGACGCTATTTACGACCTTCGGGTCTAAATCGTGGTCGCGACGGGTGCTATGTGCACGACGATCGACGATACGACGCTCGCCTCCGGTTTGGGATGTGTTCCTTCCGGAGAGGTCACAATGCACGATTCATGGTCAGGCAGCCTGGGGAGGCTCGACATCGGAGTGCTGACGGTTCAGGATATCGATCGGTGATGAGTGCACCATGATCTTGTGGTGGTCGCGTCGGTTGATACGTTCACGGCGACATACCAGGATTGAGGGCGGTCCTGGATGGATGATTGCACGCATCACTATGATCGGAGTCATGACTGAACCTTAGATATCGAGCACGGTGCCCAGCTAATGTCCTATGTTCGAGCATGAAACCCAGTTACTTTACGGTTTATGATTTCGGGTCAGGGACCCTAGATGGATTTCCAAGTTCATGACGGTTTACGAGAACCGGCATGAACTCTGGAAAGGTCATTGTGGTTCATGACGGTTTATGGGAACCGGGCATGGAATGGATTTTATGGATCATGACGGTTCAGGGGAACCGGGCATGAATGTTTATGTTATGTATATATATATGTTCATATACCTTCCTTTACATGTTCTATCTCCTCCGGGGAGGATCGTTGGCCTGGGTGGACCCCGGAGTAGTCACGGAGCACCGACTGGGTGGAGTCGCCCCAATTGGGTTCCTTACTCTCAGGAAGGCTTGTACTATAACCTCAGGGCGAGTCATTGGTCTTCGGACATTGACTTGGTACCTGAAAGACTTGGGTTTGAGACCCCGGGTAGCACGCGCGTAGCTTTGGAAACCGTGACAGGATTGGTTGTGTGAATTATATGTATATATGATGTATGCTATATGATATGATATATGATGTGTGTTTATACAGGTTTTGGGCAGTGGCCCGTACGGTTGAGTCTTTATGATTCTTTCACTATGGATTTGGGCAGTGGCCCGTATGGTCGTTTCATTATGGTTCTTTTAATCTTGGTTTTGGGCTTAGTTCCCACCTATGGTTTTTCTGGATAAATGGTTTTCGAATGCATGCATGCTTTTTAGTGAAGGGTACAAATGTCTTCTTATGAAATGTTTTTATAAACTCTTGTTTTGTCCACTCACAGTTTTTAATGTTTTGACTGCCTTTCAGGTTGACATCGGATGTGGACTGTAGCAGAGACCGAGATATCACATACCTCCTCCGGATCCTGGCGTACTCTGATAGCCCAGGAGGGCAAAGGTCGGAAATATCCCTTATCTGACACTTCGTGTCAGACGGGAGCAGGGTCATCCCGCGTTAATCTCAGGGGGATAGGGATGGGTCATGTCACTGACCCGGTTTGTAACCCATCTTTTCTTCACCAATTTTCATCGTTCAAACATACAATCTAATCTAAATTCAATATAAATAGGATCTATGATAAAAAAAAACGAGGGAAAACTCACCTTGAAGATCAACTTCGAATTTATGATTTTCGACCCTGGTTTGCAGCTCCTTCCCAGAACCCTCCTGTGTGCAAAGATGCATTATTTCGAGCTTAATATGATCCCGACACTCCAGAAGAGCACGAAGACACCCAGTTGCGATGTCCAAGTCCCATAATTAGAAACCCGAAAACCCACCTCACGGGTTCCCAGTTTTTTCTCACAGTTCCTCACTTCTCTCCTCACGGTTTTCAGGTCACTTTCCTCCTCTACCTTTCCTTTTCTTCTTCTCTTCCTTTCTCCATAATTTTCTAGTCGTCTTCCTTTCCTCTCCCTGTTTTTCTCTCACGACCAAAGCCATCCATGGCTTCCATTGCCACCGAAAATCACCCATCTCAGCACACACCTACACAAACAAATAGAGGGCTAGGTCGATGGTGAGGCCAAAATATCAGACCTTTCTAGAATGTGACATGTGGCAGCCTCCCATTGGTCAATACAATAAAAGACCAAAATGCACTCTTAGCATAAATTACTAAAATTTCCCTAAGGGTTCTTGGCCCAAAACAACCTCAAATGATTTCCGATTTTTACGAGCCACATGTCAATGTACTCGGGGGATCGAGACCTTCCTAATGGTGCTTATGAAATTTCCAAAAAACATCCTGATCAAACAGTCAACATTTTGGCCTTAGTAAAAAAGTCAACCTATTGACTTTGACCAAAAAGTCAACCTTTGACCTCCAGGTGCAAGATGGTTCATTTCATCCAACCTTTCCAATTTCACCCCCTGTTGAAGGTCCGGGTTGTTACAATCTATCCTCCTTAAAAGAATTTCGTCCTTGAAATTTGCAATCAAGTCAAATCCATAACTCCGTCCTAAACGAGAATCAAATCAATTACACAAACCTATGACTCACATATGGTTCACAACATAATGCACCAAGCTCGAGGAATCGAACATGTGCAACACACAATCACATCTCAACCCCAATCCACAACCTAAAAGGATTCCGAACAAATTTTCCTTTCACATCAATATCATGCTCACAATCTCTTACATCTTCCCTAAGTTCTCACTTCATATCCAGAACTAAACTCAAACCATATCCATAAGCAAGCTCAATCAATTACTAACTTAAGTAACCATCACATCACATGAGAACACCAAACTAATATCCACAACCACAAAATTCCCATATCTAATCACACATTTCGATTCCTCCTCAAGCCTTAGTTCTTACACCAGACTTCTTCTGAGCCCAAATCCACAATCCTGACCCATGTCGGAGTCCTCACCAAAAATGACTATGTTTGTAACAACCACATACATAAACCTACCGATATCAATAGCTCTTAGTTCACCTCACAACGTACGTGTATCGGGGAGTCATGCACAGTAATATTCATCACAAATGCAAACATTCAGATACATGAAACAATAATCAATCACACTGAATCATTTCATGTATAACACACAAGCAACAATCACCGGAAGCTTACCCATTTTCCAAACACATACACATGACATTCAAAATTTGATCTTGTAAACTAGAACCACTAACAGCCCTAAAACTATCTTGGGCTCGTCAACTCATCTCATCATCAAGCCGTGCACGGGGCTCGCAGCCCGGAGGCATGAAAGCAACAACATAATTCAAAATCCTAGCTCTGATACCATGTTGACAGGACCCCACCCGAATACACAAGAATAGTACACTCGGGCCCTACTCCCGTCTGACAGAAACCTGGTCAAACAAGGGATAAACACAACGCACTAGTTCATGCCTCCACCTCTCGAGTCTCGATTTTCACGCAATGCCCCTGGAGAGTCACAAAACCAAGAAAACGTGTGAGTAGACCAAAAGAAATCGTTTAAAACATAGTTTGAAAACATCAGCTTTTACCCTCCGTTTTCCAAAACCATGCATGCATACAAAGAAACTATTTCAAAACCGTACTCTTCAGTTAAAAAAAATCCAATATATCATTCGAAATACATTAGACAAATTCTCAAATCAAAAGAAACTTTAACTCATCTAACACCTCGGTAAGTCGAGATCACCAGTACCACAAGAACACAACATCAATCAACTCACAATCACCACATGTCACACATGAAACCACTGCCCTATTGGCAAGTACACCACAAAATCGCTCGGGAACCGGAGCCCAGCTTGACGTCCGAGTCCAACCAATCAACAGGCACAACCACAAATACATCACATCTCAACCATCACATCAATCCATACAATCAATCCATAACCATCAATATCACACGCAAGCGAAACATCAATCATCACATCATAAAGGCACTATCGGCAGTCCATCACATACACACTCGCTCGGGAACCGGAGCCCCACGCTCGACGTCTGAGTCATCATAGGAAAATAGCTCGTGTTGTTCTATTTTATGTCCTCTTCTTAGTGTATCAAAGGACCTTAATAAATTTTCTTTCAAATTTAGTCCAAGTTTGTGTGATCCTCATGATATTCAAGTTAGCATCTTGTTATTTTAGCAAATTAGTAGTTTGACATGCAAGTTTTCTCAAGTTTTCTCAAATTAGTAGTTCGAAATTAACACAATATCATTACTATGTGTAGGCCAACTCGGGGACTGCACTTACGCAACATCCGGACAAGTACTCGTACCCACAATCACAAGACCAAATCATCATTTCCACCATACATTATATCCACTACCGCACACAAATCTCATTCAAAGTATCTCAAAGTACCACAAGTCTTCATATATAAATTTTCCAGGAACTGGACTCAACATCGCTTAGCCATGCCAACAATTACTCAATACCTTTAGATATGTCTGAAATTCAATTACCTCATTTAAGCTTTACCTCTTCCAACTAAACACAATGAATTACTAACTCAATCATGCGTTATAACAAGCAACAACACAAGACATAAACTTGTACCTCAATCATACCCATCAAACTTGTAAGACCCAGTCTTGGAAGTATGAACGGTGAACAAGACCCGTGAGCTTGAGAAGCAAGAACGGTGAGCAAGACCCATGAGCTTGAGAAGCAAGAACGGTGAGCAGGACCCGTGAGCTTGGAAAGGCAAGATCGGTGAACAATCCCACATTGTTCGGGGAGGGAAATGTGAAGTGCCTTATATGTGTGGGCACGTATCTATCTAACAAAAGGCCTTTTGGGAGCTCACTAGCTTTGGATTCCTTGAGAACTCTAAAGTTAAGCGAGTTGAGGCTGGTACAATTCCAAGATGGGTGACCTATTGGGAAGTTGCACGTGAGCTCCCGAAAACAAAACCTAGAGGGTTGAGCCCAAAGCGGATAATATTGTGCTAGATGAGCCAGGTTGTGACAAAACTCCTAATAACTTAATCACCACTCAAGGTGAAAGTTAGCAACCATTTATGCAAAATGACCAAAATGCCTTCCAAGCATAATTTACCAAAATGCCCTTGGTTTTTTTTACCTGAACTGACCTGATACGTTCTCCGATTTTAGCGTGCTTCCTGTCTACGGACTATAGATCTCAAGACCTTCATAACGGTCTTATCAGAATTCCTGATAGACGTCCCTATAAAAAAAAAAATCAACATTTTGACTTTTCCAAGGGCAAAATTGTTTTTTACCTACTTTTCTCAACTTTTCTTTTCTCAAAGTTCCAGGTCATTACATTGAAACCTCAGGGGGTTGTTCAACCAAGAACGCTCTGATGCTTAAGTTAGTTTTGAGAGAGATAATTTAAAAAGAACTTTAGAAGTAAAGATTCAATTATCTTGAAAGTGGAATGAGCTTCACTATTTATAGGGAGGCCTTAAGTGTCACAGAGCGTTCTGATTGGTCGGTTGAATTTGTAACTAATAAATCATTCTATTTTATTAAAGATTTTATTTAATAATTGATTAATAATAATAATTAATTATTATAAAGAACATTTTATTATTAGTGAGGCTTTAACCTGATTAAATAATAAATTTAGCTTTTAAATATATTATTTAATATGTGGGTATTTATAGGCTGTTAATGCCATTATCATGGGCAATATGGACATTATATAAATTATGGGCTATGTGGCAGTTCTACAATTTTCAGGTGATTTTGGGTTTCAAATTATGCTTAGTGGGCACTACATTTGTATTTGAAATACTTATTCTCCATTCTTGATGTTTTCATTAGCTCATACATGACATGGTGAATTTTATATTAAAATTCATACATGGTGAATTTTATATTAAAATATCACAAGCTAATTTGGTGTTATGTACCACTTAAAAATTTAATCTACAAGTAATGACACGACCCATCCCAATCCTTCCAGGATTAACGCGGGATGTGCCATGCTACCGTCTAACCCACGCGTGACACAAAGGGTCAGACACCTGTATAACCCCCGTGTAACGCGAAGGCCAAACAAGGGATAACCCAACCGTAGCTCACTCGGCTTCCAGAGTGCGCCAGGATCAGTGGCGGAGTGTGATGTCTCGTTCTCTGGCCCGCATCCGTGATCAACTTGAAGGGCATTAAAAACCATAAAAGCTATGAGTAGATGAAAATAAATAATTTAATAAAACTCATTTCACAAAAGTCGACATTTATACCCTTCACTTAAAAACTATGTATACATGCGAAAACCAGTTAAGTTAAATATAATAAAAACGTTTATAAAACCGAAGTCATTTCCTTCCTCAAATCATTAGGGCCTTAGTCCAAAACCATAAAATCACCAAGTATGGGAACTCAGTCCAAAACCGTAAATCCAAATCATGTGGGCCACTGCCCAAATCCATTTATTAAACACAGAAACACCATTTCATAAATCTGATAATTCATGTTTACCAAATACCAATCCTTGGCATCCCAGACGCTTGACCTCCTAGACGTCATATCATGGTCTAAGTTATGCGTGCTGCCTGGGGTCTCTTCGGGTCAATCTCTGACATCCTAGATGTCTGACGTCCCAGATGTCTAACGTCCCAAACGTCTAATCATAGCACTTCTGCTCCTGAGTCACTATACGGTCTGGCGCTCCGTGCTATGATCCCTCGTAGGCAATGCGCCGTGACTTCCCAGTGTCCCAGACATCTAGAGGAGACCATCCACATATCCTTATATAAGGATGGTATATGGAAAACAGTTTATAAAATCGTTTCAAAACCTTTCAAAGGGGCCATGCCCGGAATTTCCGTAAAGCCATCATAAATCCAAATCCATTTTAGAGTCTAAGAACCCGAAATCACATTTATAACCATCAAGTGGGACTTATGCCCGATATGATAATCAACTGGGCCTCTAGCTCGATCATGTAAACCAAATGGGTCTCAGCCCGATTCCTCACTAAATCAAATGAACTCCAAGTTCAATAGTTTCCAAATCAAATAAGTCTCATACTCGATTCCATATTTCCAAGGCCAAAACCATTGCATTAAAACCATTATTGAAACACAGCACGTATAAACACAGTATAAAACTATAACCTCAAAATATGTACAGATACGTATAGCATAAATGACACGACCCATCCCCAATCCCCCCTAGACTAAGGGATGTGTCATGCTCTCGTCTAACCCACGTGTGACACGAAGGCTAAACACCCATCTAACCTTCATGTAACGCGTAAGCCATGCTCCCGTCTAACCCAATCCCCCCGGGATTAACACGGGATGCTCTTGATCTCGTCTGACACGGAGTGTCAGATAAGGGAAAATTAAAACCGTTAGCCTGACCAGCTTCCAGAGTACGCCAGGATCCGGTGAAGGAGTGTGATGTCTCATTCTCTGCTACAGTCCGCATGAGTAATCAACCTGAAGGGCAGTGAAAAACAAAAAAGACTGTGAGTGGACTAAAATAAAAGAGTTCATAGAACATATTTCATAAAAGACATTTATGCCTTTCACTAAAAAAAGCATGCATGCATAGTAAAACTATTTATCAAGCCACATATTTTAAACAACCATATTTAGGGACTCAGCCCCAAGTTCCATAAATTCAATTCACACGGGCCCCTGCCCAAAACCATTTACAGAAATCCATAACATAGTAAACATATGTGGGAACTCAGCACAAATCCATTTATTATCCATAAAACACAATTTTTCAAAAAATGATTTTGAAAACATTTTCAAAACCTTTCAAGGGTTCATGCCCGGCCCCCATAAACCGTCATGAACCAGAAATTCATTTATGGGTCCCTGACTCGAAATCACAACTTAAACCATAACTGGGCTCTACGCCCGAATTCATAAACTTACAGCCCACACCGCATCAACCTGAAGGGAATCGAAAAATCAGAAAAGACTGTGAGTGGACAAAAATAAATAAATTTATAAAACATTTTACAAAAAAGACATTTATGCCCTTCACATAAAAACCAATGCATGCAGTTGAAAACCATTTCATTTTCAACATAAAAAAACCGTTTATAAAACCCAAATTATTTTCCTTTCTCAAATCACTGGGCCTTAGCCCAAAACCATAACCAAAACCACATACGGGAACTCAGCCCAAAAATCCAAGATCCAAATCACGTGTAAAACCGTAAATCCAATCATCTGGGCCACTGCCCAAAACATCTAAAAACCATTTGAAAACCCTCATGATATCACAGAAATCCAGAACACATATCAAAACACATTTCACTCAATGGAACCTGCTGGATCTCAACCGAGTCTTTAAACTCAATATATATCCGAGTCTTTAAACTCAACAGGCCTTTCAATAATCGAATCTTTAAACTCCCGAGTCTTTAAACTCAATAGGCCTCCGGGGGAAATCAATAACCGAGTCTTTAAATTCACCAGGTCTTTAATCCCAAATCCTATATCGGGGCCCGCCCCTGTCACAATCAATCACCGGGTTTTTAAACCCAAAACCAAATCCAGCAAAACTAATCCAAAACCCAACAATTGCACGACTTCATCTTCTTTTTAAAAACATGTAAGGCGGTTACTGAGGCTTCCATAGCCTTCCAGACATAGGACAAGTATCCTTATTAGATTGGGCACAAATCCCAAGGCAACCAAATGACCAAAATACCCTTTGCAAAAAATTACAAAAATGCCCCTCAACTTTCGAACCTCATAACTTTCAGGTCGTATGTCGGAATCGCACGTGCCGTATGTCTACGAACTCGTGACGTCCCGAACGACATCACAGTCATCGGCCAAAGTCTGTTTGACAGCCCGAGTCAAAAGTCAACGTTTCGCCCACCTCCAAGGGAAAAACAGTCATTTCGCATCGTCCATCTGAAATTACTCGACTAATCACCGATTAATCTCACTAATCCTTAATTAGTCACGAATCTAATCCCGAAATTCAAGACGGGTCGTTACAATAAGTACCACAAACACAATCATAGAAATCACGTATATAAAACATGTAAAACAGTTATGCATGCATCATAATTAGAAAACAAAAGTCCACTCGCAGACCGTCCTAGTTGCCGCTTTGATACGCATGCCATAAGCCTCACTGGGCTAAATCACCATCTCCGGAACTTTCGGACCTGTCCAAATCACACATGAACGTTACTAACTATCTAAATGAGTCCACAGGATAAAACCCTAAAACTCCCGAAAAAGTCGACGCGTCTCGGACACGTTTCCCGAGGTGAAAAACCTCGATTTGACCAACCTAATGTGCTCCGATCAGCCCCAATGCGTGTGGTCAATGTGAAAGTCAACTCTAGAAAAAGTCAACGCTGATGTCAGTAATCAACGTTGATGTCACTACTAATGTCATCGCTAACGTCACGCTGATGTCACGTCTAATAGGTGTTAGACTTGATAGATGACGTCATAATATGACATCATGTTGACGTCATCTCTTCCCTGACCTTCAGCCAGGTCAACCCGACTGCTTGTAATCGGGTCGCACAGACCCGCGACTCGACCAGGTTCCAAAACCCTCATTCCAACTCCGATTTCAACCATTCTTCTTCCTATGGGCTTTTCTAAATAATCCTAATCTATCTACGTGATCAAAGCTGGGAAATTCGACCTAGAACTATACATGTGATCGTATGAACGGTGATTGGGACCTGCAACTCCATTCTGTCATCGACTCCGGCCACCGTTCCTTGCGATTCCAAGCCCCTTGAGTTCATATGATCCCCCAGAACAAAATAGCGCTTCGGGTTTCGGTTTCCTTACCTCGCCGTCGCGATAGCCGCCGTGGCCACCATTATGATTGTCTCCCCTCACTTTCTCTTTTTCATTCACACACCATCTGCATCAGAAAAGGATTGAAGGGGGTTTGTGTGGAATTTGGTTACATGGGGTATGGGTTTCACCGGTTTGGGATGAAAAACAGAATGAGAGATGACGATGATGATAAACCCAAAATATTGGGTTTTGGGCCAATCAGATGGGTGACACTTGTTACTCATCTAGTGGGTCCTCCTAGATTTTTCTCTAATCCTATCATGCCACATGTCATCCTTTCTCGATTTGCATGAATAGTGTCCTAAAAAGTCTCTAGACCCGTAACTTTCCCGTCGAACGTCGGATTTCGACATGCCGCATGTCTATGGACTCGTAATGTCCCAATCTACATCAAGGTCACCGGTCAAAGTCCATTTGACCACCCGAGTCAAAAGTCAACTTTTTGCCCATTTCCAAGGGCAAAACGATCATTTTACGTCGTCAGTTCGAAATCTCTCGAGTAATCCCTGATTAGTCACACTAATTCTTAATTAAACACTAATTAATCCCGAAATTCGGGATGGGTCGTTACAAGTAAATCATATCATTTTCATTTAGAATAAAAGTGAAATTTCTTTATATCAAGCGTGAAAACATGTTTCTTCTTCTTCTTTTTTCCTTCTTTGGTTTTGTGACACAAGGGCAATAATAAGTGGATTTGTGTGTGTGCTTATAATTCTCTTTGGATACACTAAATTGATTATATTTAGTGATACACTAGTGTAGCAATGAATAAATGGTGAAGTTGGTACACCATGTGATTAATTTATTAAAATAATATCATTCATTGATTTCTACACCAATTGTGTCACTTAATATGGTCAATTTAGTGTGTCAAAATAGCATTACTATATAGTTTATAGTTGTAACGACCCGTCCCGAATTCCGGGATTAGATTAGTCACTAATCTCGTTTAGTGAGGTTGAACGGTGCTTAGTAGGGCGGAATCGGACAAATTGTGCAAAATGACCGTTTTGCCCCTGGTCGTGGGCAAAATGTTGACTTTTTGACCGAGAGGTCCGATGGACGAGGGCCAAGGACCGTTACGTAGGTATCGTCGATACGAATCCAATGACAGGCGGCATGCCGAAATCGGAGATTCGACGACGAAGTTATGGTCAAGGAAACGAACTAACGAACCGAGGCTCGGATTAAAATAATAATATAATAATGAATAGTGACCGTTGACTGTGCACATCCGGATGAGTGACAAGTGTCACCCATCCCTTGTTTCCAGCTCCTTGTTTCCCTCCCAACACCATCATTACAACATCATCATTTATCCTTCATCATTTCCTCCATTTTCTCCCTCATTTCCTCTTCTTTGTTCCTAAACCGTGCACAAATTTGGGATTCGGATTAGGGAGAATGAGCTCCCTCTCTCTGTCGTTCTTGAGAGAAAAATGAGAGACTAAGATGATTGAATTAACGGGGAAACACGAGGGATTGAGTGTGGGTTGAATTTTGGATTTTGGATTTCGGGAAAATTCAAATTGGAGGAATTGAGCCGTGAGGATCCAATTGGTGATTACTTCGAGCTTCCTGGGATCACAACGACCAGAATCGTCGAAAGAACGAAGGGAATTGGTGCTGTTTTGGCTCTGATCACACTTGGTGACAGAGGAGGAAAATCGAGCTCGAGTCGTGGAATTGGAGGCTTCGTTGGGTGAAATTGAGGTGGGGAAACTGCTTCTCATGATCCCACGATGCTTCTGGGTTCGTCAATTGAAAGAAAACGGTCGTGGTTGATGAAGCTCCATGGTTGAACAGTGACGGTGTTCGAGCTTGAGTCGTGACGTTTGAGCGCAGGATTGAAGCAATTGAGTTGGGGAAAATGCTTAAAGGAGTCCATGGAAGCTTCTGGTTGAATCAATTTAAGGAAATCAATTGGAATTGAAGGAATTCCATGATTGAACAGTGACCGGAGTGTTCTTCGTGTTCATTGTGGAATCGATGGAATATGGGTAAGGATTTGTGTAATTGAGTTTACAGAACTTAAATTAGACTTAAAATGAAACTAACTGATTGATCAATTGAAGGAATTAGGATCGAATTGATAGGATTGGAACCGGGTTGTATCGCGGGCAAATTGGACCCGTTTACCAGACATACGGGTTAGGACGATGCACTGTAGCAGGCGCGTGAGTTTCACGCGCAGCCACTCACGGCGGTGCATGACGGCGCGTGGGCACGAATCTCGAGGTGAGGTCAACATGACTTCTGTCCTATTTAATGTAACGAACATTTTGGAATTGGTTTCGTGTCGATCGGACACCGTCTCGATAGTGTTCGGGATGTCCAAAGGTTTTAAATTAAGTTTAAAAATAAGTAAAACTTCGGGAAAATTACGGGACTTTGATAGGATGTTAATGATGAGGTTAGTAACCCTCTAATGTGATTTGGACAGGATTGGGAGTCCCGGTGATAGTGGTGAGGCCCGGGAGGGCCGGTGGCACGCGTATCGAGGCATACCGTTAAAACGGTCTGTGAGTGGACTTTGGTTTTATAAATTCTATGCATGCTTAAATGTTTTATATGGATTATGATTGTGATTGTGTGATGTTGATTTGATTTTTGGTAAATTGTACGGTTTCACGTATTTTGAGGCGATTTACGTGCTTGCACGTAAATCGAGGTTTCTGGTTTTACATGGATTTTCCATATTTATGACTTGGATATAATATGATGAAATGGTTTTGAAATTGGAAATATGAACTCGGGCTTGAGGCCCACTTGTTTTGGAAATTTCAGACTTGGAGTCCATTTGAGGATCGGGCCAGGGGCCCAGTTGGTTAATCAAATCGGGCCAGGGGCCCAGTTGATATGAAATCGGGCTGAGACCCATTTTGAGTTATGCTATCGGGCCAGGGGCCCAGTTGATTTACGAATTCGGGCCGTGGGCCCAATGGGTTTATAAGTCGGGCTGCGGGCCCAGTTGGTTTACAAATCGGGCCGTGGGCCCAGTGGTTCATAAAATCGGGCATGAGGCCCAGTTGGATTATAAATGTGATTTCGGGTCAGGGACCCTATGTTTAATAATTGTGATTTTGGGTCAGGGACCCTAAATGGAATTACGTGGTTTTATGGAAATTTCGGGCAGGGCCCAATTGTAATGATGTGATAAAGGGTTTAATAAAACTGTTTTCCATATACCATCTGGATACAAGGATATATGATGGTCTCCTCCAGATGTCCTGGACACTGGGGAAGTCACGGTGCATTGCCTGCGAGGGGTCATTATACGGAGCAGCCGGACCGTATGATGACTCAGGAGCAGGATTGATATGATTGATGTCAGGGACGTCAGACATCAGGGATGTCAGATATATGGACCCGGAGAGACCCCGGGCAGCACGCGTAGCTTACGAAACCGTGAGATATGACGTCAGGGACGTCTAGCATCACGGATGCTGGTGATGGTAATGGTAAAATACAAATTAATGAAATGGCTTTCCGGGTGGATTTGTGATTATATGATTTTAATGGATTGATGTTCATTTATGGTCGTGGGTGGTGACCCACATGGTTGTTTATGTGTAGTTGCGGTATTCCACAGTTTTGGGCTGAGTTCCCACACTTGGTTTTTGGTTAACGGTTTTTGGGCTAAGGCCCTAATGGCTCGGTTGAGCAAACGTTTTGGTTACTGGTTTTTGTGGCATGCATACGTTTTTATTGGAGGGCATAAATGTCTTATAAATGTATTTGGTAAACTTATTGGTTTTTGTCCACTCACAGCTTTTGGTTTTAATGCCCTTCAGGTTGATTACGGATGCGATTGCAGCAGAGACTGGGACATTGCACACCTCCTCCATCGATCCTTGCGCACTCTGGATGCCCCGTTGGGCAGTGGCTCTTGGTTATCCCTTGTCTGACACCTCTTGTTGGACGGGAGCAGGGCACATTCCACGGTAATCCCGGGGGGATTGGGATGGGTCCTGTCAATAGTCCACTGGTTCTTTATTAGATAAAAGATCCATTAATCCTTAAGATGGTTATATTTTACCTAAAAACTGTTATATAGATATATTGAACAATATAAGGACACACTAGGATATAGATATATTGAACAATATAAGGACACACTAGGTTTGTTTTACTAGGATGCCCTTGCGGTGTCTCACCCTTATGCCCTACCTCTATGACAATTAGCAACACTATTTGGCTTGCAGCATTACATTAACATGCTTTTACATTCATAAGCTAACTTGTTACTAAACCAACACACACACACACTCACATTTATTCAAATATATATAAAAAAATTCTATATTTGAAGCCAAAAATAAAATTTGTGTTGTCTGAAATTTAGTTTTAGTGAGGGGACGGGGACGGTTAGGGGTTATGGTGGAAGAGCTTATGACATACTGAGGGCTTACGATTTAGTTCTTGGATTTTGGGAATAAAATCCAAGAACTAAGGTATAATGGCCCAAAAATTTGAAAAAGGAAAATTTGGGAATTTAGAAAGGGAATTTACGATTTAGTCATTGGGGATCAAAGGTTTACTTTTTGCCTCAAATAATTTTTGGACTTTTTGTGACTACCCTAACGCAGGTCTCAGTGTTTTGAGTCCTTAGATAGGCGGCACATCAAATTTGGAAATCGAGTGTGTTACGGCCCTAAAAACTGAAAAATGTTGTTTGGGGAGTTTTTATCGTAACTTGACAATTTTTCCCCTAATAGAATTGAAGTTGATCTTTTACTTGAATTTTTGTTTGGAGCTTTCATAAGTACCATTATGTAGTTCTCGAAATCTTGAGTCCGTAGATAAGCACCATGTCGGAATCAGAGATCAGATACATGTGCTACAAACCTAGACTTATCAAGGGCATTTTGATAATTGTGACTTGAAGAGTATTGTGGTCATTTTCCAATCAGATTTTTGTGTGTGAGTTGTAGGATTGTGACATGTGTCTCTCTCATTTATCCTTTGATGCACCAACATACTGAGAAGGAATGAATATATGTATGTACTTATGTTGTGTAAGTGTTGTATATTTTTTAGTTTGTCTGGTGTGAGAAATCCCATAAACCGGGAAGCACCAAGCAAAGGGATAACCAGGAACATCTAGAGAGAGAGAGATATATAGAAGAAAAGAGGGAAGAAAACTGAGGGAGGAAGAAGGAGGAAGGTAGAAAGAGAAAACAATGAACCGAAATCGAAATTCTTGCACTGTGAATACCTAGACTGTTCGAGGAGCTTAACTTTTAAAATAAGGCCCCTAACAAGTTTGTCAAGCTCCCAAGAACCCAAATAAAAAAACAAGGTTTGGCATGCGGGAAGGCTGGGAAACTGCGAAGGAAAACTGGACCGAAAGCTTGGATTTCGAGTTGAAGCTTAAGGCGACACAACCCCTGGAGCAGGCGAAGAACGATCAAATCGAGAATAAACTGCAAAATAAGACTGTGAGTGGAATTTTATTTTAATAAATTTGTATACATGCATATTTAATCATTTTAATTTCTTGATTATGATTTTAAGTGTAATGGTTCGATTATAAATTTTCATTGATTTTTCGGGAATTTATTGACTGATTTGGAGTACACATTTTATGATGTTTTGCATAACTATGTTTTGGGCTTAGGCCCGGATTTTGAAATCATGATTTGGTTTTAAGGAATTGATATGTTATATATATTGTGTGTTTTTTCTCGATATTTGTGAATTATTTTGTTCACAGACAACCCTCATCGGATTGCTGGTTAGCTGGTTAGTCATAGACGTCCAGAGCTGAGCTCTATTTTCCTAAGACTGGTGATTTAATTATGACTCGTACTTCCAGAGTAGAGCTCTGTTTTCCTGAGTTAGTTTCACTCGGACGTCTTGAGCTGGGCTCCATTTTCTGGAATGGTTTGCCTACCGATAGTGTGGTTTAATCACGATATGTATTCGAGCATGAAGGATGAATTAGTTATGAGTGATTATTGCTGTGGTATCTGATATATTTTGTATATGATTTGGCTACTGATTTCGATTACTAATAGTTACTCATATTTTGAGATTCATGGTTTATTGTTTGTTTTTAATATAGATTTGACGGTTTTACTTTATGCTTGCATAGCTTTAGAAAAGGAAGGATTATATGAACTATGTTTTTAAATTTCTATTTCCATCCACTCACATGTTTTTTTTTGGTTTTACTTGCCCTCCAAGTTGTGGTACGGAGACAAGGATCTACTTAAAGCTAGAGGCATAAACTAGATACTGCACACTCGTTGACGTTTTAAGGTATACTTCTATACTTTGAGTTATATTGTAATACTGATGCTCTATGTGTCGTAACATAAATGGTTATATAAAGTATCCCTGGTTTGATAGTTGGTTGGTTTTATTAATATTGTGTGATACTTTTGAGGTTGTTTTCAACTTTTAGTATTGACTATTAGACGGGAGCATGATCCCTCACGATTGTCGAGGTGGTTTCGGGAAAGGGTCCTATCAACTTGGTATTAGAGCTAAGTTTTCTGTTCTTGATTGCATTTGTGAGGTGCATGCATGGTGTACTAAGGTGTGTTTGTTTTAGGAAAAGTGACGATTATGCCTCCAAGACAAGATCCCCATGCACAGCCTGAAGATGAGATAGAGCGGGGTAGAGAGGGCCTGGATATTGAGAGAGCCCAACAATTAGGGGCAACTGTTTTTACGAGCGAGGTGAGCCCGGAAGAGGCAGAGGAATGGATTACCCGCCTGGAGATAATCTTCGAGCTTATGAGATGTCCACAGGAGAACATGGTACTGCTAGCCACTTTCTAATTAGGTGGTTAAACTTATCGATGTTGGCAGGGGTTACAGATGACGGGCGGGGATGCCTAGACTTTAATGTGGGAGACCTTTAAAGGCAGATTTCTGGATCAGTTATGCCCTCGTTCATTTCTTAATGCTAGAGAGGTGGAGCTCCTACGGTTACAGTAAGGAGTATGACAGTAGCCTAAAATGAACATACGTTTTTTACGCTATCCTGATTTTCCCCAGTATTCGTGGAAACTGAGGCAAACAAGTGCCGACAGTTTGAGTTGGGCCTACGAGGTGAAATTAGGGCTACTATGATATTAGGATCTTTTTCCACCTTAAGAGAGTTATTAGATGTTGTTATTCAAGTAGAGGCGAGTTTACCTGTACGAAAGTTGGGTGTGAGTTCTGGCCACCGATAGGAATGTCCGTATACTGGTACTTCGTGTTAGAGGGACCCAAAAAAAGGAAGTACTAGTTGTGGATCTTCTGGTAATTACCATACCAGTTCAAGTAGTAGGAGAACTAAACCGAAAGGTATTCAGAGTTCTGGGTTGAGACCACGGACGTCTACCCAGTCTAGTCAAGCCCAAGTACAGTCCATTGGTAGATAGGAAAGTCGACCCATACATCTATTGATATGCTTGTGAGGAGCCCGGGCACATCCAGAGGGATTTCCCGAACTGAGAAAACAGTGATATGACACGATACAACACGACATATTACGGTTAGACTTGTAGTACATCAGGAAGGAGTCAGACACTAACTAGTGGGGCCATAAGTAGACCAAGGGGATGTGGTCGATCCTCAGGGCTACAAGCTAGAGTGTTTGGTGTTACTCAACAGGAGAATTAAGAGGCACCAGGTGTAGTGACATGAACTTTTTTTCCCTTAGTTATAATGCGCGTGTTTTGATAGATCTCAAGGTTACACATTTATTTGTTTCTCGAGGGTTTTCATTATTAGCAAATAAGGGAATGTCACCTATTGGTTATAATATGAGGGTTAGTACACATACCAAGGATGTTTTGCTTGATGACTAAATGTGCTAGTAGTGGCATGGATTATGAATATTGAGTAAGGACTCGATTAGGATTCAGACATAAATAATAAGCTTGGACTAGGACTCGGAAGGAGTCAGAGTTGGAAACTAAGGCTCCAGAATAACCCGAGAGAATGTTGTAAGCCCGAAAGATCTAGTTGTGAGACAGGCAAGTTTGAGATTATGTATTGATTAAAAGTAGCTAAATAAAGTCATAGCATAGAATAAGTATCTGCTGCCTCGGATAGATGATTTGTTGAGAGGGCTAGTGTGTCAAGACCCGACCCTCCTCGGTCACGACCCGACTCATCTAGCACCATATTGTCCGCTTTGGGCCTCGCCCTCACGATTTTATTTTCGGGAGCTCATGGTGCAACTTCCCAGGGGGTCACCCATCATGGAATTGCACCAGCCACAACTCGCTTAACTTTGGGGTTTCCTAGGAATCCAAAGCCAGTGATGACAGGACCCATCCCAATCCCCCCGGGATTACCATGGAATGTGCCCTGCTCCCGTCCAACAAGGGGTGTCAGACAAAGGATGACCAAGAGCCACTGCCCAACGGGGCATCCAGAGTGCGCAAGGATCGATGGAGGAGGTGTGCAATGTCCCAGTCTCTGCTGCAATCGCATCCGTGATCAACCTGAAGGGCATTAAAACCAAAAGCTGTGAGTGGACAAAAACCAATAAGTTTACCAAATACATTTATAAGACATTTATACCCTCCAATAAAAACATATGCATGCCACGAAAACCGGTAACCAAAACGTTTGCTCAACCGAGCCATTAGGGCCTTAGCCCAAAAATCGTTAACCAAAAACCAAGTGTGGGAACTCAACCCAAAACTGTGGAATACCACCACCATACATATTAAAACCATGTGAGTCACCACCCACGACCATAAATGAACATCAATCCATAAACCCAAAACCATTTAGGGTCCCTGACCCGACATACCATTTCATAACCAATAATCCATTTTTACCACATAACACATATCCAACCAATAAGCCATTTTATTCATTAATCCATATTTTACCATTACCATCACCAGCATCCCAGATGCTTAGCGTCCCAGACGCTAGACGTCCCTGACGTCATATCTCACGGTTTCATAAGCTACGCGTGTTGCCCGGGGTCTCTCCGGGTCCATAATCTGACATCCCTGACGTCAATCATAGCAATCCTGCTCCTGAGTCATCATACGGTCCGGCTGCTCCGTATAATGACCCCTCGCAGGCAATGCACCGTGACTTCCCCAGTGTCCCAGACATCTGGAGGAGACCATCATATATCCTTGTATCCAGATGGTATATGGAAAACAGTTTCATTAAATCCTTTTATCACATCATTACAATGGGCCCTGCCCGAAATTTCCATAAAACCACATAATTCCATTTAGGGTCCCTGACCCAAAATCACAATTATTAAACATAGGGTCCCTGACCCGAAATCACATTTATTATCCAACTGGGCCTCATGCCCGATTTTATGAACCACTGGGCTCACGGCCCGATTTGTAAACCAACTGGGCCCGCAGCCCGACTTTATAAACCCACTGGGCCCACGGCCCGAATTCACAAATCAACTGGGCCCCTGGCCCGAGAACATAACTCAAATGGGTCTCAGCCCGATTTCATACCAACTGGGCCCCTGGCCCGATTTCATTAACCAACTGGGCCCCCGGCCCGATTCTTAAATGGACTCCAAGTCCGAAATTTCCAAAACAAGTGGGCCTCAAGCCCGAGTTTATATTTCTAATTTCAAAACCATTTCATCATATTATATCCAAGTCATAAATATGGAAAATCCATGTAAAACCGGAAATGCACGTAAATCGCCTCGAAATACGTGAAACCGTACAATTTACCAACAACCAAATCAACATCACACAATCACAACCATAATCCATATAAAACATTTAAGCATGCATAGAATTTATAAAACCAAAGTCCACTCACAGACCGTTTTAACCGTGTGCCTCGATACGCGTGCCACCGGCCCTCCCGGGCCACACCACTATCACCGGGACTCCCAATCCTGTCCAAGTCACATTAGAGGGTCACTAACCTCATCATTAACATCCTATCAAAGTCCCGTAATTTTCCCGAATTTTTACTTATTTTTAAACTTAATTTAAAACCTTCGGACATCCCGAACAATATCGAGACGGTGTCCGATCGACACGAAACCAATTCCAAAATGTCCGTTACATTAAATAGGACAGAAGTCATGTTGACCTCACCTCGAGATTCGTGCCCACGCGCCGTCACGCGCCGCCGTGAGTGGCTGCGCGTGAAACCCACGCGCCTGCTACAGTGCATCGTCCTAACCCGTATGTCTGGTAAACGGGTCCAGTTTACCCGCGAGACGACCCGGTTCCAATCCTGTCAATTCGATCCTAATTCCTTCAATTGATCATTCCATTAGTTTCGTTTTAAGTTAAATTAAGGTTCTGTAACGTTGATTACACAAAACATTACCTACAATTCCACGATTCAACGATGATCCACGAAGAACACCTGGTTACTGTGCAATCATGGAACTCCCTCAATTGCTGCAGGTTTCATCCAATTGATGATTCCAGAAGCATCAACGGACCCTGAGGAACAATTCCCCCACATCAATTGCATCAAACCGGTGCTCAAACGTCACGACTCAAACTCGAGCACCGTCACTGTTCAACAATGGAGTTCCATCGATCTCGATCGGTTTCCTTCAATTGATGAACCCAGAAGCATCGTGGGATCATGAGGAGTCATTTCCCCACAACAATTGAGTCAATCGCAGCTCCAAACTCCACGACTCATCCTCGATTTCTTCCTCTGTCACCAAGCTCGATCAGAGCCAAAACGGCACCAATTCTTCTCGTTTTTGACGTGGATCGACTCGTCACAACCTCAGTAAGATGTTTCCAAGCTCCAATTCGATCATCGCAGCTCAATTCGTCCAATTTGATTTTCCCTCCCAAAACTTAATCTTTCGAATTCTCAGTTCCTCCTCACTGTCAATCTCTCGTGTTTACCCAGTTGAATTCACTCTCAAATTGCTCACAAATTCACACTCTCAGGTTCAGCAATGGAAGAGGAATTGGTTGGGAGAGTATTGGATTTGGTTGTACACGGTTAAGGAAAATATGGAGATTAATGGAAATTAAAAGATTAATTAATTAATTAAAAACTAATTAAACATCATCATGAGGTCTCCCCCAAAAACATGGATTCTGATTTCAAGGGATGAGTGACACTTGTCACTCATCCAGGTGTGTAGGGTCAACGATCACTATTCATTATTATATTATTATTTTAATCGGAGCCTCGGTTCGTTAGTTCGTTTCCTTGACCATAACGTTGTCGTCGAATCTCCGATTTCGGCATGCCGCCTGTCGTTGGATTCGTATCGACGATACCTACGTAACGGTCCTTGGCCCTCGCCCATCGGACCTCCCGATCAAAAAGTCAACATTTGGCCCCTAGTATGCCAAATTACCAAAATGCCCCTCAACTTCTGAACATCATAACTTTCTCTACGAATGTCGGAATCGAACGTGCCACCTGTCTATGAACTCGTGACATCCCGAACTACGTCACGGTAATCGGTCAAAGTCCGTTTGACCGCCCGATCAAAAAGTCAACATTTTGCCCACGACCAGGGGCAAAATGGTCATTTTGCACATTTTGTCCGATTTCGACCTACTAAGCACCGTTCAACCTCACTAATCGAGATTAGTCACTAACCTAATCCCGGAATTCGGGACGGGTCGTTACAATCTTCCCTCCTTAATAAATTTCGTCCTCGAAATTCCAACCGCTCTAATCTCAACGTACTTCCCTCCTTAATAAGTTTCGCTCTCGAAGCTCGACTATCCTGATTCCACAAACACCCCGTGGAAAGTGGAATCGACCACGCAACACGTGTACACCCGTACACCAACTACTTAGACAAAACTTGTCTACACCCAAACGTACCACTAATACTCAAAACGCAACGATTACATCCGACCCCGTCGAATGACTGAAACTACTTGTTTCGAATTGGACACCACTTGTCAAATCAACCCTCTCGTTGACGCAACAACTCGACAGTTCCTTTCCCACTCCCACTAGGAGTCAACTGACCCCACTCAACTATCTATGTTGACACATCCTGACAAACTGTCACCACACAGTTGTTGTCAGTCGAAAACTGACACTAGACTCACTCGTGGCCACACAAGCCACCAACGTACTCGACTCACAAATACACTTACCAACATTTTCACACGACCTGTGTGTAATTAAACACATCGGAATTACCATGACCCATTGCATAGTAATGTCCGGTCCACAACCAATCCCATGGTATCGGAACCAATCCGACTACCAACACGTTCACCGACACACCTCGGGTATATCCCGTATACGGTAACTAGACATCACAAGTCTACAAGGTATTGTACCTCGAACCATGTACGAAGTACACACATCTATCTAATAATCAGACTACAACCACCTAGGTCATAGCCGAACACGTTCCAATAATGGAGTGCGTTTGCCCAATCCAGCATGAGACAAATCGAAACTCCACCCAACATCTAGTTCCAATTCCGAATCTGAATCCGCAATTTCGTAAGAAATCCCGGATCCAAGCCCAGACATCAAATTTTAATTCATATCCAAATCCGAATCCGAAATCATTATTCCGTAAGCTAGCATTTGGAATAATCATTCCGTACCCAAATCCGGAAATATACTTTCAAGTTCCAAAATCGAATCCTGAATCGTCACCCAGAAATTCGATTCCAAATCCCGAAATCTCGTTCACATTTACCAAGACACACCAAAACCGAACCTATCGGTTACCCGTTCAATACACTTGATTGACTTCGTAGGGAAGCCAATCCAACCTCCACACGTCTAAGGTTGACAGAATTCAACTACCTTGAAAACCTACCCACCCGAGTAGAATACCATACGGGCCCCAATTCGAAAAGAAGTTCAATCCCGTCATTTACGACTCACACACCCAAGTTCGTATCGATCCTTGTCATTCCACCTAGGAAAACCAAAGATGATCCAAAATGATGACGTCAAAACTCATCCTACGTGGATGCAACAAAACTCACTGCATTCACCACGCCATGTGACACCACATCGTCTGCCACCAAGCAGAAAATGAAAAATCTCGTTTACCTAATTTCAAATGCGTAGCTCCTCCTAATGACCTAAAAACACACATGGGCCCACCAACCAATACACGCTCAACGTACTGGTAACTACACTCAACGTCTGCCAGGGCAGAAAACAAGAAGTCAACCCCTATGACTTCGGAATACCAATCACCAAAAACGAACACCACTCTCGTTCCCCAATCACAACTTCCCCAAAACTAAGGTTCCAACCATGTTGGAAACAGACATGCTCCCAACGAGATGTCAAGTCTAACCACTAGACTTCCTACCTCCTCAATTCACTTGGACAACCCCGTGTCCACAATCAATCCGTTATTATTCCGTTCGCACATCCCAACCTTTACAGGTTCAACACTCGGTTTTCCAAGTTCTCAATTATACCTTTTATCCACTCATCGCTGGTTATCTCACCACTATTGGGACTTATCCCAACACATCACACTCTTAACTGGATCCCATCCAGTCCATCACTCAACCACTACCGAATCTCAAAGACCGAACATATGTTCATCATGACTGAGTCACACCCCGACTTGTGGCTCATCGTCAACACCATTACCGACACTAGCACCAGCGCTAGTACCAGCACCAACACACTATCAACAACACTAGTATCAGCGCACAGGCATCCATACTAGCATCAGCACAAAAGTACCAACCCGCAAACATCCATACTGCACGCCGTGTGCAAATACGACAACCCTGGATCTCCGTTCATACCGAACGACGATCACGTACCTCACAACTATGGGTACCACTATTCTGACCTTTCACATCAGGATAATGAACGTTCCCTGAACGTCCCCTGATCCCCAAGTATTATAATCACACTAATTACCCTCGATAGCCAGTCATCTCCATATGACTACCGACTAACTGTCATTGCTATCGAGATCCGCATCCATACCTCACACTAATACCCGATCCAACACGGGATTCCATAATTTATCTCAGAACCGTATCCGTAAATCGAATCCCATAGTTCTGACTAGACTCACCAGAGTCATCCCCATGGTCATCCAAGACCTCAGCCGCTCGTCGCAGCACAAGTTCTCATCCACTAGCCACAATTAAGGTTTACCTTTTTAATACTAGGGTTCCACAATCGCACCCTATGGTTCAACCGAACCAAACAGCTTTCCGTAATATAAAATCCACAACCTGACCGACCCCGCGGTCCTGACATCGAATAGACGTCAAATCCAATCCTACCATCAACTCAATGTGGGTTCCACCACTAGGTCATCGGCCAACTCCGATGAACCAACATCCCTCACACCAACAACCACCACTAGGGTTCACATTTTAGACCATTACTCACATGAGGTTCCCCGAACCTGGCTGCACCTAGCAGCACAACAATTAAATATCACATGACCGAACCGACGATCCCACAATACCAGTTCACCACAATCAACCCCACTTGGGTCGAATCACATTAACGCACGGCGTATCGGGCCAATCACACTCCATCCACTATCCAAACCCAAAAACTATCTATCAGGTTGATAACGAATTGCAGCCCAATGAGACATCACACCCTCGACCTGCGCGCACAAATAGAGCAACCGTGCTCTGATACCAAGTTGACAGGACCCATCCCAATCCCCCCGGGATTACCATGGAATGTGCCCTGCTCCCGTCCAACAAGGGGTGTCAGACAAAGGATGACCAAGAGCCACTGCCCAACGGGGCATCCAGAGTGCGCAAGGATCGATGGAGGAGGTGTGCAATGTCCCAGTCTCTGCTGCAATCGCATCCGTGATCAACCTGAAGGGCATTAAAACCAAAAGCTGTGAGTGGACAAAAACCAATAAGTTTACCAAATACATTTATAAGACATTTATGCCCTCCAATAAAAACATATGCATGCCACGAAAACCGGTAACCAAAACGTTTGCTCAACCGAGCCATTAGGGCCTTAGCCCAAAAATCGTTAACCAAAAACCAAGTGTGGGAACTCAGCCCAAAACTGTGGAATACCACCACCATACATATTAAAACCATGTGAGTCACCACCCACGACCATAAATGAACATCAATCCATAAACCCAAAACCATTTAGGGTCCCTGACTGGACATACCATTTCATAACCAATAATCCATTTTTACCACATAACACATATCCAACCAATAAGCCATTTTATTCATTAATCCATATTTTACCATTACCATCACCAGCATCCCAGATGCTTAGCGTCCCAGACGCTAGACGTCCCTGACGTCATATCTCACGGTTTCATAAGCTACGCGTGCTGCCCGGGGTCTCTCCGGGTCCATAATCTGACATCCCTGACGTCAATCATAGCAATCCTGCTCCTGAGTCATCATACGGTCCGGCTGCTCCGTATAATGACCCCTCGCAGGCAATGCACCGTGACTTCCCCAGTGTCCCAGACATCTAGAGGAGACCATCATATATCCTTGTATCCAGATGGTATATGGAAAACAGTTTTATTAAATCCTTTTATCACATCATTACAATGGGCCCTGCCCGAAATTTCCATAAAACCACATAATTCCATTTAGGGTCCCTGACCCAAAATCACAATTATTAAACATAGGGTCCCTGACCCGAAATCACATTTATTATCCAACTGGGCCTCATGCCCGATTTTATGAACCACTGGGCTCACGGCCCGATTTGTAAACCAACTGGGCCCCCAGCCCGACTTTATAAACCCACTGGGCCCACGACCCGAATTCACAAATCAACTGGGCCCCTGGCCCAAGAACATAACTCAAATGGGTCTCAGCCCGATTTCATACCAACTGGGCCCCTGGCCCGATTTCATTAACCAACTGGGCCCCCGGCCCGATTCTTAAATGGACTCCAAGTCCGAAATTTCCAAAACAAGTGGGCCTCAAGCCCAAGTTTATATTTCCAATTTCAAAACCATTTCATCATATTATATCCAAGTCATAAATATGGAAAATCCATGTAAAACCGGAAAACCTCGATTTACGTGCAAGCACGTAAATCGCCTCGAAATACGTGAAATCGTACAATTTACCAACAACCAAATCAACATCACACAATCACAACCATAATCCATATAAAACATTTAAGCATGCATAGAATTTATAAAACCAAAGTCCACTCACAGACCGTTTTAACCGTGTGCCTCGATACGCGTGCCACCGGCCCTCCCGGGCCACACCACTATCACCGGGACTCCCAATCCTGTCCAAGTCACATTAGAGGGTCACTAACCTCATCATTAACATCCTATCAAAGTCCCGTAATTTTCCCGAATTTTTACTTATTTTTAAACTTAATTTAAAACCTTCGGACATCCCGAACAATATCGAGACGGTGTCCGATCGACACGAAACCAATTCCAAAATGTCCGTTACATTAAATAGGACAGAAGTCATGTTGACCTCACCTCGAGATTCGTGCCCACGCGCCGTCACGCGCCGCCGTGAGTGGCTGCGCGTGAAACCCACGCGCCTGCTACAGTGCATCGTCCTAACCCGTATGTCTGGTAAACGGGTCCAGTTTACCCGCGAGACGACCCGGTTCCAATCCTGTCAATTCGATCCTAATTCCTTCAATTGATCATTCCATTAGTTTCGTTTTAAGTTAAATTAAGGTTCTGTAACGTTGATTACACAAAACATTACCTACAATTCCACGATTCAACGATGATCCACGAAGAACACCTGGTTACTGTGCAATCATGGAACTCCCTCAATTGCTGCAGGTTTCATCCAATTGATGATTCCAGAAGCATCAACGGACCCTGAGGAACAATTCCCCCACATCAATTGCATCAAACCGGTGCTCAAACGTCACGACTCAAACTCGAGCACCGTCACTGTTCAACAATGGAGTTCCATCGATCTCGATCGGTTTCCTTCAATTGATGAACCCAGAAGCATCGTGGGATCATGAGGAGTCATTTCCCCACAACAATTGAGTCAATCGCAGCTCCAAACTCCACGACTCATCCTCGATTTCTTCCTCTGTCACCAAGCTCGATCAGAGCCAAAACGGCACCAATTCTTCTCGTTTTTGACGTGGATCGACTCGTCACAACCTCAGTAAGATGTTTCCAAGCTCCAATTCGATCATCGCAGCTCAATTCGTCCAATTTGATTTTCCCTCCCAAAACTTAATCTTTCGAATTCTCAGTTCCTCCTCACTGTCAATCTCTCGTGTTTACCCAGTTGAATTCACTCTCAAATTGCTCACAAATTCACACTCTCAGGTTCAGCAATGGAAGAGGAATTGGTTGGGAGAGTATTGGATTTGGTTGTACACGGTTAAGGAAAATATGGAGATTAATGGAAATTAAAAGATTAATTAATTAATTAAAAACTAATTAAACATCATCATGAGGTCTCCCCCAAAAACATGGATTCTGATTTCAAGGGATGGGTGACACTTGTCACTCATCCAGGTGTGTAGGGTCAACGATCACTATTCATTATTATATTATTATTTTAATCGGAGCCTCGGTTCGTTAGTTCGTTTCCTTGACCATAACGTTGTCGTCGAATCTCCGATTTCGGCATGCCGCCTGTCGTTGGATTCGTATCGACGATACCTATGTAACGGTCCTTGGCCCTCGCCCATCGGACCTCCCGATCAAAAAGTCAACATTTGGCCCCTAGTATGCCAAATTACCAAAATGCCCCTCAACTTCTGAACATCATAACTTTCTCTACGAATGTCGGAATCGAACGTGCCACCTGTCTATGAACTCGTGACATCCCGAACTACGTCACGGTCATCGGTCAAAGTCCGTTTGACCGCCCGATCAAAAAGTCAACATTTTGCCCACGACCAGGGGCAAAATGGTCATTTTGCACATTTTGTCCGATTTCGACCTACTAAGCACCGTTCAACCTCACTAATCGAGATTAGTCACGATCCAACCCATCTAGCACGATATTGTTTGCTTTGGGCCCAGCCCTCACCGTTTTGTTTCTGGGAACTCACGTGCAACTTTCCAGTAGGTCACCCATCTTGGGATTGCACCAGCACAAACTCGCTTAACTTTGGAGTTCCCAAGGAATCCAAAACCAGTGAGCTCTCAAAAGGCCTCATGCTAGATAGATACGTGCCCACACATATAAGGCACTTCATGACACGATCCATCCTAATTCCCCTGGGATTATCACAGGATGTGCTATGCTCCCATCTGACACGAAGTGTCAGACAAGGGATAATTCAAAGCCGTCAGCCCTACCGGGCTTCCAGAGCGCGCTAGGATCAGTGGAGGAAGAGTGTGATATCTCAGTCTCTACTACAGCCCGCATCCGTGATCAACCTGAAGGGCATTAAAAACAACAAAAGTTGTGAGTGGGCGAAAATAAATAGTTTAATAAAACACATTTCATAAAAGACCTTTATGCCCTTCACTAAAAAGCATGCATGAATTTGAAAACCATTTATTCAAATAACCATTATTAGGGTCTCAGCCCCAAATTCCGTAAATCCAAGTCATACGGACCCCTGACCAAATCCATTTACACAAATCCGTAACATATCAACCATATGTGGGAAATAAGCCCAAAATCCTAATCCGAGTATGTGGGTCATTGCCCAAATCCATATAACACAGAAATACCATTTCTGAAATCCAATAATTCATGTTTAACATTTACCATATAACCAATCCTGTCACGGTTTCCAAAGCTACGCGCGTGCTACTCGGGGTCTCAAATCCCAAGTCTCCCCAAGGTCCACCCTGGTCAATGTTCGCAGATCAATGACCCTCTCTGGGGGTTATAATCCATATATGCCTTCCTGAGAATAAGGTACCCCACGGGGGCGACTCCACTCAATTAGTGCTCCGTGACTACTCCGGGGTCCACCTAGGCCAACGACCCTCCTCGGAGGAGACAATCCATCAATACAAGGATGGTATATGAAAAACCATTTCGAAATCATTCTCAAAACCTTTCAAACCTTTCAAAGGATCCATGCCCAGTCCCCATAAATCGTCATGAAACCAGAAATCCATGTTTCCAAATCCAAATCCATTTAGGGTCTCCGAACCCGAAATCACCTTTATAAACCATAAATTGGACTCATGCCCAATATCATAACCAATTGGGCCTCAAGCCCGATCAAGTAAACCAACTGGGCCTCAAGACCGATTTCGTAAACCAACTGGCCTCCAGCCCGATGCCTCATTTAATCAAATGGACTCCAAGTTTGAGAGTTCGTAAATCAAATGGGTCTCATGCCCAATTCCATATTTCCAAATCTGAAATCAATCTATCAACCCAGGCCCAATAATGTAACTAAAAGGGACTTCAAGTTCGAGGGTTTCCAAAACAAATGGGTCTCATGCCCGAGTTTACCTTTTCAAATCCAAAACCATTTCATTAAACCATTACCGAAACCACAAGCATGTATAACCACAACGTAAAACCATAAACCACGATATACGTTCAAATAAGTAAATCACATCGAAATACGTGTAATCATGTAAGTCACCAATACCATAATCATCATGATAGAAATCATATATATATATAACATATAAAACATTTATGCATGCATCACAGTTTAGAAATCAAGGTCCACTCACAGATCGTCCTAGCTGCCGCCTCGATTTGGGTGCTATAAGTCTCCCTGAGCTAATCACCGTCACCGGGACTCCCAAACCTGTCCAAATTATACTAGAGGGTTACTAACTACCTCATTAGCCTCTCATTGAAGCCCCGTAATTTTTCCGAATTTGTAAGCATTTTAAAACACGTTCCTAAACCTTCGGATGTCCCGAACTATATCGAAACGATGTCCGATCGACACGAAACTAATCCCAAAATGTTCGTTAAATCGAAAGGATGATTTCATATGTTGAACACATGACCTAAAAGTGCCCCACGTGCCCCCATGCTCCCCCGCAAGCGGCTGCGCGTGAAACCCACGCGTTGTGTATTGTTCATCCCTAACCTCCAACGAACTCGATTATCTGGTCCGGTCCAGTTTAGCCGAACCGATGAACCGTCGAGACCGATTCTCCCTCAATTCTCCAACATTTTTATCCTATTTGTCCCTAAACCTTCGTCTAAACCTCCCCTAATGATCTACGGGTTCAAAAACATAAAACCAGGCATAAAACTCACCCCCTCGATCGACGTTTGAACCAGCCAACCCGCAACTGCACTCCGCCGTCGTCTCCGCCCACCACAATCCTCGTAAGCAGTCCCAATCGACTTGTATGAGTCCTAAGAACAAGACCCAATCATCAAAATCGATTGACAAACATCAAAAACTGATTTTCAAATTTCGAACTAAAACTCCCTGTTTTTGGGTTCTCTAGCCACCGGTCCACGACGCCCCTCGCCGTTGCCATCCTTCGAATCGTCTCAATCCCCTCTCTCATCTTCGTTCAAGGTCCAACAACAATGGTTAAGGATTGAAGGCTGTTTGTGGGGTTGTGTATGCGTTTGGTTTGTGAGAAAATGAAGAAGATGATGCGCGAGGAAGAAGAGAGAGAAATGATTGTGTGAGTTTTAATTAATTAATTAATTAAGTGGCCAATTAGATCTAGATCCCCTTTTTAGGGAAAATCCCCCAATTAAGTGGCCATTTAGATCTACGTCACAGCCATCAGCCCTCGTACGTTTGACACGCCGAGTCAAAAGTCGACATTTTTCCCAATCTAGTCCGTCCGTCCGATTTCGCTCAACTAATCACCGATTAATATCACTGATCCTCCTTTAGTCACTAATCTAATCCTGAAATTTGGGAAGGGTCGTTACAACCTTCCCCCTTAAATAATTTCGTCATCAAAATTCCAACTATTCCGATTCCACAACCACCTCATGGACAGCAAATTCGGCCTCACATTCAGGCTTCGCATTTAGTATATCCTCGTATACGCACCACGTGTATAAGTTCAAGTCCACAAATCGGCCACAATTTCCCCACTCAGAATTAAGCACCGGATCACGAATTAACCATAAATTTTTCACTTAGAAGGTGTGTTCCCCGTATTCACACAACTCGACAATTATGCCATAACGTCGACACTTCCCACATTGGCACCACTTGACAGTCGCTAGTCAAAACTGACATTATACTCACTTGTGGTTACACTAACCACCAACTCACTCAACCTGAGTATAACTTGACCCCATTGAATACTAGCCCAGAAGTGATAACACATCTCCACTCTAGGGTTCCGCTAGCCATCCACGGCTCTGAGCACCCGTTCATACAATCACTGAACCCATCAAAATCACTCTGGCCCAACGCACAGTATCCAATGTCCAGTTCATGTGCTTAACCAATCCAATGATATCAGAACTAAACCGACTACCATCACGTTCATCCACATACCACTGGTATATCCTATATACCGTCACCAGACACCACTCAAGCCTGTCCAGTATCGGTCCTCGCACAACGTACCCTATACGTACATCCATCCACCAACTAGCCTACTACATAGCTCTTAGCCAAACACACTTCAATTCTGGAGTCCATCTATCCAGCCCAGTACTAGCTTGATCAAATACTCCAACTCCACATCCAACACGAGTCCCATGGTCACCTGACCAACAAAACAACGTCTACTCCTAATCACGTAATCCAACACTTACCAATTCTACTCATGCCCACCAAGGCGTACCCATTCATGCCCAATAAGTAGCCAATCTCACCCACGTCTACCGAGACGCACCAACTCTGAACCTATCGGTTACCTGCACATTTGATTACCATACCAGATTTGATTGACATCGAAAGGAAACCAATCCCATCATTCACGTAACCAATACTGACCAATCCGACCCTGTTAGATATCCACTCGTTCTATTAATATATCATATGGGATTAACCTCGAAAGGAAGTTAGTCCCATCATCCCCATTGCCAAATATCCAGTGTTGTCATCTCACCAACTATTCCAAAAAAATCCTCAATTGTCCCACAATACGATTCTCTTCTGCTCCTAGCTTAACATAATCCGCAAGGCGAAGTCTGCCTGTACAACACGACATCACGATCCACGCCATCCTGATCCATCACAACATCACCTGATCATTAACATCACGATCCTCGATCGTCACAACATCCTATATCCTCTACATCACGATCCTAGATGGATCCATACTAGTTCTCTCTTAGTTAACTACCAAATTTCAGGTCATAGGGTCTTACACCCTCATTGAATCCGTGACAGGACCCGTCCCAACTGGACTTTGATAACCGTACCAGGTCCTGCTCCCGTCTGAAAAGTCAATTGAAGTCCCAAAACTACCCCTCAGCACATGTTAGACAAGGGATAACGGCACTGATTTCCGCTCAAGCCTCCGTCTCTCGAGCAGCACTGAACGTCGTGCCACAGCCTGGAGGGTCCTAAAAACATAAAAGGTGTGAGTGGATGACAGGACCCATCCCAATCCCCCCGAGATTAACACGGGATGACCCTGCTCCCGTCTGACATGAAGTGTCAGACAAGGGATATTTCCAACCTTTGCCCTCCCGGGCTATCAGAGTACGCCAGGATCCGGAGGAGGTATGTGATATCTCGGTCTCTGCTACAGTCCACATCTGATGTCAACCTGAAGAGTATTAAAAACAGAAAGACTGTGAGTGGACAAAACAAAGAGTTTATAAAAACATATTTCATAAAAGACCTTTATACCTTCACTAAAAAGCATGCATGCATAGTAAAACCATTTATCCAAACAATCATATGTAGGGTCACAGCCCCAACTTCCGTAAATACAAGTCACACGGGCTCCTGCCCAAAACCATTTACAGAAAACCATAACATCATAAACATATGTGGGATCTCAGCCCAAATCTATTTATCATCATAAAACACAATTTCCCAATCCACTTGAAATCATGTTTACCCATTATATTTCATATCCAAGAACTTGTCATGGTAAAATAAAGCTACGCGCGTGCTACCCGGGTCTCAATCCGAGTCTTCTCAAAGTCAAGGTCAATGTCCGCAGACCACTGATCCTACTCGAGACATAGTAACCATAGCCTTCCTGAGAGTAAGGAACCCAACTGGGGGGTGACTCCACTCAGTCGGTGCTCCGTGACTACTCCGGGGTCCACCCAGGCTAACGATCCTCCTTGGAGGAGTCAATCATGTATAAAGGATGGAATATGAAAACCTTTTGAAATCATTCTTTAAACCTTTCCAGGATTCATGCCCGGCCCCCATAAGCCGTCATGAACCATAAAATCCTTTCATGGGTTCATGCCGGTTCCCATAAACCGTTATGACCCGTAAATCCATTTCAAGGGTTCATGCCGGTTCCCATAAATCGTCATGACCCGTAAAAATCATTTCTAGGGTCCCTGACCCGAAATCACCATCATAACACATAACTGGGCCCTAGGCCCGAACCACATACAAACTGGACCTCCGGTCCGAATCGTAAACCAACTGGGCCTCTGTCCCGATGCCTCGTTAAATCAACTGGACCTCAAGTCCGAGAGTTCATAAATCAAGTTTACCTTTTCAATTCCAAAACCATTTCATGAAATCATATCCAAAACCATAAGTATGGAAAATCAGTGTAAAATCGAAAAACCTCGATTTACGTGTAAGCACGTAAATCGCCTCGTAAAGCGTGAAATCATATAAATCACAAGCATCCAAATCAACATCATAAAATCATATTCATAATCCATATAAAACATTTATGCATGCATCACAGTTTAGAAATCAAAGTCCACTCACAGACCGTCCGAGCTGCCGCCTCGATTTGCGTGCCATAGGCTCTCTTGAGCCAATCGCTATCACTGGGACTCCCAAACCTGTCCAAATTTTAATAGAAGGTTACTAACTACTTAATTAACCTCCCATTAAAGCCCCGTTATTTTTCCGAACTTTTAACTATTTTTAAACCGACCCTAAACCTTCGGACAGCACGAAACCTATTGAAACGATGTCTGATTGACGCAAGACCAGTTCCAAAATCTTCGTTACATCGAATAGAAGATTTCATATGTTGAACACTTCCCCAAATTATGGCCCACGCACCCCAAGAAGGTCCAAAACATTGTTCATCGTCACTAACCTCCATCTGAACCGGTTTTACTGTTCATGCACTGTGCTGAACCGGCGTGACCGGTTCAGTGGTTTTCCTCCCCTATTTTGGTCCGATTTCAACCCTAATTAATCCTATAATTCCTATTTCTTCATTCCCTATCATTTCCAATCATCAAAACAACCTAAAAACACCTAAATCATATGGTTTAATTCTTGAACCATACGGTTCAAGGTTTCCAAAACCTCCCATGGTGTCCTACAGCCCCTAACCATCCTCAAAACCAGTCTAAAACCTTCCTACTAACCCTTTTAATTCATTGAAAGAAACCAAAACAAACCATAATACATATATTGAATATAAATGGACTTCGGGAGTTACCGAGCACCCTATCAGGTTTCTCCGCCTCTCGCCGCCGTGGACGGCGGTTCAGGCTTCCAGCAGCCTCCTCAGTCTCTCACTCACTCTCTGGGTCTCATAGGTGATCATATGGGGTTGGGTTGGATGGGTTTGGGTTGCACAAAGATGGAGAATGGTGGGTGTGAGATCGGGTTGTGTTTGGGTTTGTGTTTGAAAATGGAATGGACGATGCATGTATCAATTTGGGTGGCCTGTGGATGGATGAAACTTGTCACTCATCCATAGGGCAGGGATTAGATATCTGGCCCCACTAGAGTCCAAAAGTTAGGTTATTTCGTAATTCGTGCAATAGTGCACTTGAACTTCCGTGAACCGTAATTTCGCCGTCGAACGTCCGAATTCGACGTGCCGTCTATCTATGAATTTGTATCGTCCCGATCTACGTAACGGTCCTTGGCCCCCGTCCATTGGACATCCTGGTCAAAAAGTCAACATTTGCCCATTTTAACTAAAATTACCAAAATGCCCCTAAACATCCGAACGTCATAACTTCCTCCTCGAACGTCGGAATTGAACGTGCCGCCTGTCCATGAACTCGTGACGTCACGAACTACGCCACGGTCATCGGTTAAAGTCCATTTGACCACCCGAATGAAAAGTCAACGTTTTACCCACGCTAGTGGCAAAACGGTCATTTTGCATTGTTCGTCCGATTTCGCCCAACGAATCACCGATTAACCTCACTAATCGTGATTAGTCAGTAATCTAATCCTGGAATTTGGGACGGGTCGTTACAACCTTCCCTCCTTAATTAATTTCGTCCTCGAAATTCCAACCTACCTAACTCCAACCGTTCTTCCCTCCTTAATTAGTTTCGTTCTCGAAACTTCAACTATCCTGGTTCCACAACCACCTCGTGGAAGGCAATCTTAACCTCACAACACGTGTACGCTAGTACACCCACTAGTCAACTTGTCTGCAACCAGACGTACCACTAATACTCACGTCGTATTGACTACGTTCGACCACGCCGAATGACAGTAATCGTACGTCCCGAATTGACACCACTTGTCAAATCTACCAAGTCGCTGACACAAACACTCGTCGGTTCCTTTCTCAATCTCTAATCTATCATGACGTCAGCTCCCACTGGAAGTCATCAAACCTCACTCAACGATCCACGCTGATACCTCTGACAATCTGTCACCACTTGACAGTCGTCAGTCAAAAACTAACACTATACCCACTTGCGGTTACACTAACCACCAACTTACTTAACTTGAGTATACATCTACCAATAAACACTCGACCTGTGTGTAACTAGGCCCATCAGAAATACCATGACCCAATGCACAGTATCCAATGTCCAATTCACGTCATCGACTAATCCAATGGTATCGGAATTAAGCCGACTACCAACACGCTCACCAACGTACTACTGGTATAACCTATATACCATCACCAGGCACCACAAGTATGCCCAGTATCGTACCTCGAACTACGTACAAGGTACGTACATCTATTACCAACCAGACTACAACTACAACAACAACAACAACACGACCACCTAGGTCGTATCCAAACACGTTTCAATTATGGAGTTCACTTGTCCAATCCAGCATTAGACAAATCGAAACTCCAACCCAACATCCATTTCCAATTCCGAATCCGAATCCGCAATTTCGTAAGAAATCCCGAATCCAAATCCAGAAATCATATCCATAGCCATATCCAAATCCGAATCCGAAATCATTATTCCGTAAGCTAGCATTTGCACGTAAATTCGTAAAATCTCATTAAAATAATCCCGAAATCATCCTTGACTCTCCAACTAAGTCAAAATACCCTTTTTGAAACCTTTTTTACTCTGGGCCTAGCCCAAAACATCATTTGCACTTTCCTCGTAAAATGTACCCAAAAGACCCATTAAAATAATCATTAATCACAATTAATCATGCCAAATCACCATGACATCATTGCAAACCAAATCATGCAATCAATCATATAAAACATTTAACTATGCATGCATAACAGTTTATAAAACAAACGTCCACTCACACACCGTCCAAACCGCTTGATTCTGAGCTGCACGCTTTTTCGTAATTTCTGACATTTTCTAGGAATCATGAATCCTGTCCAAAATCAGCATTAAGGGTCACTAATACATAAATTAATATCATATTAATTTCCCATAATTTTTTGGGAATTAATTATGAATTAAAAACGTAACATAAGCCTTCGGACCCTCGAAACAATATCGAAACGGTGTCCGATTGACTCGAAACCAATGCTAAAATGTTCGCTACATAGCATAGAATAAAAGACATGTTGACCTCACCTCAAGAATCGTGCCCACACGCCTCATGAACCACCGCAAGTGGCTGCGCGTGGGAGCCACGAGCCTGACACTGTTCCTGCTACAGTCTCCTTCCTCGCCCGTTTCTCTGTTAAATGGGTCCTAAAACCCGGGACACAACCCGATTCAATCCCTGTCCATTTTAACTCTATTTCTTCAATTGATTCATCCAATAACATCGTTATGGATCCAATTAAAGGTCAGTATCCTTAATTATATAAACTCTTACCTAGAATAATCAAATTCAACCTCACGTTTTACACTCTATCGCGAGCACTGTTCCTCCTTCAATCTCGATCAATTCCAGTTGTTTTCTTGCAATTTATTCATTAAGGAGCATCGTAGCATCATTCTAAATACTCTTGCAACTTCAATTTCGTCATTCAATGCTTCCCATAACTCGAACTCAATCTCGAATTTTTAAGAGATTTGAGGCTTCAGTTCTTGGCCTTTTCTCCATCAATTCATTCCAATTTTGAGGTGGTTTGATGCGAAATGATTCCAGAAAGCGTTCTTTAACCGTAATTTGACTTGGGTTGGTCTAAAAATCAAAAATCGAATCTCAATTCCTAAAAAAAAGTTTTGGGTTTTATGGTTTCCTTTCTATTTTCTCTCCTCTTCCTTCTCGTTTTTCACTCTAGAGTTCCCTCCTAATCTCTCTGTGTCTCTGGTCGAGTAGCTCCTCTACTGATCAACTCAAATTGTTGTTGTTCAAATCCATGTGTAGGATGGTTTTTGTTTGAGTTTCAAGCGGCAACTTGCCACTAATTTGATGTTCTCAGTGACAGATGTCACCTAACCAAATAACTGAGTCATTAAACGGCTGAATCAACCAATTATTCACAAAATTACATTTTCACCCTTGCCTTAACAAATGAAAAAAATGCCCCTAGCGTTCAAAGGTCCGTATCTTTTACATCTGACCTCCGATTTCCGCGCGCCGCCTGTCTACGGACTCAGTGTCTTGAGACCTATCCAACGGTACTTATGGAAAGTCCAAACAAGGTCCCGGTCAAAAAGTCACGTTTTTCCCCTCATAACTAAGGGCAAAATCGCCATTTCCTTCAAATTTTCCAACTTTTCCTTTTTCGAATTTCCGGATCGTCACAATCCGTATACCATCAAATTGCCTCTCAACCATTCTCATATCTAAACAGATCAGTTAACGACGAGACACGTCGAGACTGTAGTTACCCCATATCGATCCTTGTCATTCCACCTAGGAAAAATCAAGGATGATCCAAGAAGATGACATCAAAATTTATCCTACGTGAATGTAAAAAAAATCTCACTACACTCACTACACTCACCACACCATGTAACCCAACATCGTCTGCCACCAAGCAGAAAATGAGAAATCTCATTCACCTAACTTCGAAATACCCAACTCTTCCTGATGACCCAAAACAAATCACGGGTCCACCAACCAATACATGATCAAAATACTGGTGACAACAATATCATCTGCTATGGGCTGAAAATGGAAAGTCACCCTTGGGAACTTTGAAATCAAGCGAATTTGAAACCATGTTGGAACCAACTCACTCGTGCATCATCCACGTGTCCGTAACCAGTCTAATTTACTACTAGATTCGCCTATCGACTTATACCGTTTATGTACATCCAAAAAGATGTGGTACATTACTACTTAATTCTCATGTCTCAACCCCTGCTAGATCTCGTCCGGTCCAACTCTATCTGAGATCCACTGCCGGATCACAAATACCGAACGTATACCCATCACGACGAAGTCATATCCCAACACGTGGCTCATTGTCATCACAATCACCAGCACCAGCACCAGTACTAGCACTAGCACCAGCACACTAGCATCAGCACACAGTGTACAAATCAGACAACCCTGGATCTTTGCTCATACCGAGCAACGACCTCGTACCTCTGCTCAAGTTGGAGAAACTCTACCTCCCTCGTACCCAACAACTCTGGGTACAGTCACCCTGACAGTTCGTATAAGAAAATGAATGTTCCCTGAACGTCCCCCGATTCTCAACAACCACAACTGCATCCATCCTCGATAGTAGTGTTTGCCACAATCTCGTGTAGACCCAACCACCAGACACCGCAATCGAGACTCTGCATCCAACGAAATCAACCGCCAATGCTCACTACTCTGTATCCCTACTCCAGGATTCCATCGACAAGTACCAAACCCTAGTGACCTATCCAACCAATCTCTAACTAGTCTCAACTCAACTCACATTTCCAAACCAATATCATACACTAGGGTTTCTCACCAAGGTCATCAACTAACTCTGTTGTACTCATATTCTCTAACCATCAATCACCACTAAGGTTCACCTTTCCAGCCCATCCATCATGATTTAGGGTTCCATAATCACACCCTATGGTTCCTCTGAACCCAACTATCCTCTGTAGTATAATCAACAATTCGACCAACCCCGCAGACCTGACATCGTATGGACGTCAATCCAATCCTACCCTCAACTCAACTGGGGTTCCCTGAACCCAGCTGCTCCCCAGAACACAATTCACAACTCAATATGACCTGACCATCTAATGGTCACAACTCCATACCATCGTCATATCCAATCCTACAATATCGTGATAGACGATCCCGATATAACCATCCCACGGTCAAAACTCTAAAGTACTGTTACGTTCATCCCTCGGTAGGGTCCCACACTACCAAACCACGATAGAACTATGGCACACAAAAGCATCAAATGCCGAACCGAAACTATCCACGATTCATTCCTACTAATCCTCATACTATTACCCAACGACTAGGTTGATAACAAACTGCAGCACATAGAGACATCACATCCGCGACCTGCGCGTAGCTCAAGAGCAACCTGCTCTGATACCACTTGACACGACCTATCCCAATCCCCCAGCAGGAAATTGTCTGCTTTGGGCTCAGCCCTCACCGTTTTGTTCTCGAGAACTCACGTACAACTACCCAGTGCGTCACCTATCTTGGGATTGCACCAGCCCTTACTCGCTTAACTTTGGAGTTCCCAAGGAATCCAAAGCTATTGAGCTCCCAAAAGGCCTAATGTTGGATAGATGCGCGCCTACACATATAAGGCGCATCCCCGAGATCCCCTCGAGCGATATGGGATTGCTAACCATGCCTTCAAGGCACGGGTCCTCACAATCCACCCCCTTGGGGCCGAGCGTCCTCATTGGCACACTTAATTCTGACTGGGGTTGGGCTCTAATACCAAATTGTCGCGACCCGACCTCCTCTAACAAGAGGCCTTTTGGGAGCTTACTGGCTTTGGATTCATGGGGAACTCCAAAGTTAAGCGAGTAAAGGTTGGTGTAATCCCAAGATGGGTGAGGCCTATTGAAGAAGGTCACGTGTCTGAACAGAGGTATCCAAAGCAGATAATATCCTATTGAAGGTCACGTGTCTGAACCGTGAGGGCTGGGCCCAAAGCAGATAATATCCTATTGAGCTCCCCAGCAGCATTTATGGGTTTCATGAACAAAAGTATTACGACCGTTCTTGGATCGATTTGTGATAATATATACACATGTCTATTTAAATTTCGAAGACAAATTTTTTAAAGGAGGGTAAGTTGTAACGTCCTAGAAAACTGGAAAATATAATTTCAGGAATTTTTATCGTAACTTCACGATTTTGCACCTAATAGTATTCCAATTGACCTTTTACTCGGATTTTTTTTTTGGATTTTTCGTGACTACCATTGTGTAGGTCTCGAAATTATGAGTCTGACGAATGGTAGCATGTTGGAATCAGTGATCAGATACACGTGCTTTGAATGAAGCCTTATAAAGGGAATTTTGGTAATTATAACTTGAAGGGAATTTTGGTCATTTTTCAATCGGATTTTTGCGTGTGAGTTGTAGTATTATGACCAGTGTCGCTCTCATTTATCCTTTGATTCACCGATATATATATATATATATATATATAGAGAGAGAGAGAGAGAGAGAGAGAGAGAGAGAGAGAGAGAGAGAGAGAGAGAGAGAGAGAGAGAGAGAGAGAGAGAGAGAGAGAGAGAGAGAGAAAGAGAGAAAGAGAGGGGAAATAGGGAAAAACTGAGGGTGGAGGAAGGTAGAAGGAGACAACAATGACCCAAAAACTGAAATTTTTGCACTGTGGACACCTAGTCCAAAAGAAGAAAACCATCAATGCAAACCATAAATCAAAATCAAAGTACGGGAACTCAGCCCAAAAATCCACAAAGCCAAATCATCCGAGCCACAACCCAAAGCATCTGAAAAACCATTTGAAAACCAATAATAAATCACAAGTCAAACAATCTGCTGAATATCATATCTACGAGTGGGTCTTTAAACCCAAAACCAGATCCAGCAACAACAACGGGTCTTTAAACCCAAAACCATGTGAAAATCATAGGAAATCCAGAAATCCATCGAAAACCAAATTCCAAACTAAATGCAAAATCATCATTTGAAATCCTGAATTCAAATCTAGAAATCACATGAAAATCAAAATCTGAAATCATTAGAAACTGGGCCTCAAACCCGAAAGAAATTTCCAAAATCCATTTATAAATCCTTGACTTCAAATCATAATTCAAATCCCAAAAGCAAATCATCGAAATCATATCAAATCATAACATAAGACAGAATCTCGTAAAACGTGCAAATACGTAAAATATCTTGAAATATGTGCAAAACGGAAATCATAATGATCATAAGCATAAACATAGAAATCAAATATAGAAAACATGTAAAACATTTACGCATGCATCATAATTTAGAAAGCAATGTCCACTCACAGACCATTCGCGTTTCTGCCTTGATACGCGTGCAATACGTCGTTTCTAACTAATCCACTATCACCGGACTTCCCGAACCTGTCCAGATCACATTCTAAGGTCACTGACTACTTCAATAAGCTTCTATTAAATCCCCGTAATTTTACCGAATTTTTTTAACTATTTTTAAACTAGCCCTTACACCTTCAGAAATCCCGAACTATATCGAAACGATATCCGATCGACTCGAAACCAGTCACAAAATGTTCGGTACATCGAATACTTAAAATAACGTGTTGAACGTGCCTTGAAAAGAGGGCCCAAGCGCCCTCACGGGCTGGCTAAACGCCCCGCGCGTGAAAGCCATGAGCGGCACTATTCATCATCGTCTAACTCGGTTAGGCCCAGTCCATACTGGTTCAGACCAGCCCGGTTCAACTGAACCGGCGTGGCCATTTTCAGCCATTTTCAACCCAATTCCAACCCCTTTTTAATCCTATTAGCTTCGTCCTACCCTATACAATCCATCTCCGGTTTCAAAATTGAAAAACTAGGCCTAGGGATTACCTTCCCGATCAACCTTCAAACCTTCGACTTGTAAAAACCATCAAAACAAAAATTGCCATTTTCAAGCTAAAACTCACCTTTCACGTGTTTCACGGCCATCGTCCATGGCAGGCCTCCTTTCCAAGCTAAATCACCTCCTAGAAACCTCCAGAACATTATCCAGGAAACCAATTCAATCATCAAGCCTCAAAACATGATTTTCTATTTTAAAACAAAAACAAGGCATTTCACGAACATACCCACCTGTTGTCGCCACCGTGCCCCGCCGTGGCCATTATCATCTTCGTCTCACCTTTCTCTCTCATTCCACTTCACACATCATGGACACATAATGGAGTTTTAGAGGGTTGGGTTCACAATTCCCTTCTACTTCTTTATTTTTCTCTCTGTGTTGGTCCAAAACCCATGCAACCATGTCCACCATTTAAAAAAAAACGTATAAGGTGGTGAGGGTGAGACTTCCATAGCCTTCCAGTGAGGGACATGTGTCCCAAAACCATTGGGCACATATCCCAAGGCACTAGGTGTCCCAACATCACTGGGCATAAATCTCAAGGCAGCAAAATAACCAAATGCCCTTGAAGTTAAATTACCAAAATGCCCCTTGAAGCCAAACAAGGGATACCCATGTCAACGTCGTCTAAATACACCTTCTGATTTCCCAGAGTGCACAGAATCACTTTGGATCGCATGTGTGATGTCTCCGTCTCACTAACAACAGCCCGCACCGCATCAACAATCTGGAGGGTATCGAAAAACAGAAAAGACTGTGAGTGGAAAAAAAATTAAATTATAAGTTTAGAAAACATTTTCTAAGAAAGAAAATTATACCCTCCACGTAAAACCAATGCATGCATTCGAAAACCATTTCATTTCCAAAAGAAAAAAACCATCAATTCAAACCATAAATCAAAATCAAAGTACGGGAACTCAGCCAAAAAATCCACAAAGCCAAATCATCCGGGCCACAGCCCAAAGCATCTGAAAAACTATTTAAAAACCAATAATAAATCACAAGTCAAACAATCTGCTGGATCTAATATCAACGAGTCTTTAAACTCAAAACACATATATTAGGCCTTCTCGGGATATCAACGAGTCTTTAAACTCAAAACACAAACAATAGGCCTCGGGGGATATCACAATAACCGAGTCTTTAAACTCACGAGTCTTTAAACTGAAAACATATCAATCAAAGGCCCTCCCCCGTCAAATCAATCAACCGGGTCTTTAAACCCAAAACTAGATCGAGCAACAACAACGGGCCTTTAAACCCAAAACCATGTGAAAATCATAGTAAATCTAGAAATCCATCGAAAACCAAATTCCAAACCAAATCCGAAATCATCATTTGAAATCCCGAATTCAAATCTAGAAATCACATGAAAATCGAAATCCAAAATCATTAGAAACTGGGCCTCAAACCCAAAAGCACTTTCTGAAATCCATTTATAAATCATTGACTTCAAATCATAATTCAAATCCCAAAAGCAAATCATCGAAATCATATCAAATCATATCAAATCATACCATGACAAAATCTCGTAAAACGTGTAAATACGTAAAATATATTGAAATATGTGAAAAATGGAAATCATAAAGATCATAAGCATAAACATAGAAATCACATATAGAAAACATGTAAAACATTTATGCATGCATCATAATTTAGAAAGCAAAGTCCACTCACAGACCATTCGCGATGCCGCCTCGATACGCCTGCAATACGTCGTTCCCAGCTAATCCACTATCACCGGACTTCCCGAACCTGTCCAAATCACATTCCAAGGTCACTAACTACTTCATTAAGCTTCTACTAAATCTCCGTAATTTTTCTGAACTTTTTAACTATTTTTAAACTAACCCTTACACCTTCGGACATCCCGAACTATATCGAAACGATGCCCAATCGACTCGAAACTAGTCCCAAAATGTTTGATACATTGAATACTTAAAATAACGTGTTGAACATGCCTCGAAAAGAGGGCTCACGCGCCCTCACGCGCTACCCAAATACCCTATACGTGAAAGCCACTTGCAGCACTATTCACCATCGTCTACCTCGGTCAGGCACGATCTAGACCGGTTCAAACCGGCCCTGTTCAATCAAACCGGTGTGGCCAATCTTCAGCCATTTTCAACCCGATTCCAATCCTTTTTAATCCTATTAGCTTCGTCCTACCCTATACAATCGATCTCCGGTTTTAAAATTGAAAAACCAGGCCTAGGGATTACTTTCCAAATCAACCTTCAAACCTTCGACTTGTAAAAACCATCAAAATACAAATTGCCATTTTCAAGCTAAAACTCACCTTTCACGGGTTTCACGGCCACCGTCCATGGCAGGCCTCCGTTCCAAGCTAAATCACCTCATAGCAACCTCCAGAACATCATCCAGGCAACCAATTCAATCATCAAGCCTCAAAACACGATTTTCTATTTTGAAACAAAAACAGGGCATTTCATGGACATACCCACCTGCCTTCGCCGTCGTGCCCCGCCGTGGCCATTATCATCTTCGTCTCACCTTTCTCTCTCATTCCACTTCACACATTATGGACACATAATGGAGTTTTAGAGGGTTGGGTTCACAATTCCCTTCTTCTCCTCTGTTTTTCTCTCTGTGTTGGTCCAAAACACGTGCAACCATGTCCACCATTTAAAAAAAACGTATAAGGCGATGAGGGAGAGACTTCCACAGCCTTCCAGTGGGGGACATGTGTCCCAAAACCATTGGACTCACATCCCAAGGAACGAGGTGTCCCAACATCACTGGGCACAAATCCCAAGGCAGCAAAATGAAAAAAATGCCCTTAAAGCTAAATTACCAAAAGGCCCCTCAACTTCCGAGACCCATAACTTCTTCCTCGAATGTCGGAATCGGACGTGTCACCTATCTACGAACTCGTGACGTCCTGAACTATGTCACAGTCATCGGTCAAAGTCCATTTGACTGTTCGACTCAAAAGTCAACATTTCACCCATTTCCAAGGGTAAAACGTTCGTTTCACACCCTCCGTCCGAAATCACCGAACTAATCACCGATTATTCTCACTAGTCCATTATTAGCCACTAATCTAATCCCGTAATCCGGGACAGGTCATTACATTATTTATATATATGTGTGTTTTTCGATATTTGTGAACTAATTTTTTCACGAATAATCCTCGATGAATGGCTTGTTAGTTGGTTAGTCTCAGATGTCCAAATATGGGCTCTGTTTTTATGAGACTAGTGATTTGGGTATGACTGAGACGTCCAAAGTAGGGTTCTGTTTTCTTAAATCAATTTTCATTCAGACGTCCAGATCTGGGTTCTGTTTTTCTGAGTGGTTTGCCTACCGGTAGTGCAGTGTGATCATGATGATCGACATTTAAGTATCACGGATGGGTTGGTTATGCGTGATTATTGATGTGGTATCTTGATATATTTGCATATATGATTTGGATACTGTTTCAGATTCATGGTTTATATATTGTTTGTTTTTAATCAGGATTTGAGGGTTTTACATTTACATGCATAGTTTTAAATGTCTATTTTCATCCACTCACATGTTTTATTGAATTTACTTGCCCTCCAGGTCGTGGGACGGAGATGGGGATCTACTTAGAGCCGAAGGCAAAACTAGCTATTGTGCACTCGTTGACTTTTTAGGGGTAAATTTATGTACTTTGAGTTATATTGTAATACTTATACTCGGTGTGTCGTAATGTAAATGGTTATTTAAAGTATCCCTGGTATGACAGTTGGTTGGTTTTATCGATATTGTTTGATACTTTTGAGGTTGTTTTCAAATTTTATTATTGACTAGTTAACGAGAGTAGAGGATTGACAGGACCCCACTCAGATACATAATAATATCACACTCGGGCCCTACTCCCGTTTGATAGAAAACTTGTCAGACAAGAATAAAAGAAAATCTCGCTAGTTCATGCCTTCGACTCTTGGGCCTCCATTTTCGTGCAGCAACCCTGAAAGGTCAAAAAACTAATAAAATGTGTGAGTGGACAAAAGATACTTTTTAAAACATAATTTTGAAAACATTCAGCTTTTACCCTCCATTTTCCAAAACCATACATGCGTACAAAAACCATTTAACTTCGATTAAAACGAAACACAGTTTATAATTCTAGAAATGCGCGAACCGTAGTAAAAAACCACATGAAACCATCAAAATCACCAATACGTCAATGAAATCATTCAAGTACAATTTCGCATCACGTAAATTCACATATAGCCAACATATCAATTACACATAACCAAGTCCATATCTTACATCACCACAATGAAACACAAATATCCATTTTATCACCGATGCACGACATCAATCATCAATACCACTGCACTTCTAATAGGCACATCACTCACTTAGGATACAGAGCCCAGCTCGACGTCCGAGTGAAAACCAACTCATGATACAGAGCCTAACTCGACGGCTAAGTCGCCATCACACACTAGTCGTATGATACAGAGCCCTGCTCGACGTCTGAGACTACTCATCACAATATCAAAGACATATCAACATGAAATCACATCAGGCATCATAACCACACATACATCATACATCATACATAAAAACTCGTCACAACAATAACACACATACTTACTAGGGATTCGGATCCCCTGGCTCGACGTCCAAGTGGTATCCGAATCAGGATTTGAAGGCACTGGCTCGCCGTTTGAGTCCCCAACACAATACTAGTCTCAGGATTAGAGCCCCGGGCTCGACGTCTGAGACCCACAACTAATCAACACAAGCACAACATCATTTCACACATCACAAGTTCCGAGAAATAATTACTCATATCACAACTCAGTATCAGACACCAAACCATAATTTGATCCTTGGGCCTAATCCCAAAACCACAAATCAAGGTTAGTTCTCATAAAATGCACCATAAGCCAACTTCCGTAAAAACCATCCGGGAACATGTGAAAACCATTAATATTGCAAAATAACATTATTTCATGTCACAAACTAAGTTCAATTTGAAATACCAATCAAAACGGTATACGAAACCAATTTACCATAAACATCTTAAAATGTCCAATAAAATATTAATTAAATATCCGTAAAATCAACGAAATTCATATAAAATCCTGACCAATCCAATATCACCAAAATCATATAGAAAAAAATTTAAATCCTATAAATGTGCATACATAATAGTTTAGAGAAAGAAAGTTCACTCGCACATCTTTCGTATCGTCGAATTCCACTTTGCACGCGTTCCCGTAATTTTTGGGAACCTTAGGACTTCTCAAAAATCACATTTAAAGGTCAATACCCATCTCAAATATCTTATATTTTAATCTCACAGTTTTTCAAAACTTTTAAATGAATTTAAAATTGATCATAAACCTTTGGACACTCAAAACTACCTCGAAACGGTGTCCAATCGACTCGAAACTTGCGCCAAAATATTCGTTATAACGAAAGGATAAAGACTCATGTTGGCCACACCTCGAAAATCTCCCTCATGCGTCCTCACGTGCCACCCAAAGTGGCTACGCGTGTGAGCCACGCGCTATTACAGTAGAATATTGTGTATCATCCCATTCTTTTTACCAGGTCTGGAACTCGGTCCTTACTAGGTTTCGCGACCTAGTTCCATTTCCCTCAATTGTAGTCTATTTTCCAAAATTCAAATCACCACTTTACTCGAAATTATCCGAAAAATATGTTTTCGAGTTCAATTTGAGGATTACTCACCTAGTATTTCCTGAATTCAAACCATTCTCACGGCCCCAATTTTTAACCTCGGTTTCGGCTCAAACCTGCGTATACTCCTTCAATATTGCAATGGTTTATCTCGTCTCAGTCCAAGAAAGGGGTCCACAACCTCAATTTGAACATCCTACGTCCAATTGATCACTCTCAAAAATCCAAAATTTAAGATCTTCTGGGTTTTCACTCACGGGTTTGGTTCATTATTTCCCTTGATTTCTCCATCTTTCAGTTACTTTTCCCCCTCTCTTTTTCACTCCCAAATCTTGGTTTTCTCCCTTAGCTTCTTCATGGTTTTCTCCCTTAGCTTCTTCATGGTTTCACCATGATCAAACCTCAAAAATCAACTAAAAAAACACAACATGCGTATATATGTATATTTGGTCAAAAGCCAAGTTGGTGAACAAAGACCGAGATGCTAAAAGAGGCGAAAGAATATCTAGACACCTGTCCATTTTATAGAACTTCTCACTAGGAAAAGAACAAAATACTCTTGAATTAATAATTACCAAAAATGCCCTTGATAGCTTTAGACCCGTAACCAATTCGTCTGAACACCAATTTCGGCGTGCCACCTGTGTATGAATTCAGAATCCCCAGACCTTCACAATGATCTTCTCGAATCACCTAAGAAAAGTCAACATTTTGACTTTGACCAAAAAGTCAACTCTTTGATTTATGGGCAGAATCATATTTTTCTCTTTAAATTCTCTAATTTCACATTTTCTCAAGATCCAGGTCATTACAACATACCCTTCTTAAAAAAAATTTGTCAAAATTTACGGTTAATTCGAGTCCACATAGCAGTTCTAACCAAAATCCAAATCAATCGCAAGAGCACAAAATTCACATATGGTTAACAACACAATGCACTAATATCGAGGAATCCCACATACCAGTCCTCAAAAACGTATTTATCAAGCTCTTACTATCTGAAGTATTTCCCGAGCTCGTAATCCATATCCAGGACTAAAACTCAAAACCATATCCATAACCATGCTCAATCCACTAATAACTCAAGTAGCAATCACATCACACGATAACACCAAACCGGTATCAACCACTAACCACAAAATTTCCATATCCAATCATACTTTGCGGCTCCTTCTCGAGCCTAAACCCTTACGCCAGACTCCTTCCAAGTCCTAATCCATAATCCTAACCCAATTCCATAACAAACATATATGTGAACATGCCAATACGTATAGCTCACCCATGGTTCCTCACAAGGCATGAATATCGAGGAGTCATATATGTCAATACATACTGAACCATTACACACCAAATTAACAATCACCCTGAAACATACACACTTTCTAACACACACAAACACGTATAAATAAATAACATTCACAATTCGATCTCGTAATCTAGAACCATTAACAGCCCTATAACTATCCAAGGATCGTCACCTCGTCTCATCACCAGCCTGTGCCCGTGCACAGGGCTCGCATCTCAGAGGAATGAAACCATGAAAACCACCAATAAGTCAATGCAATCATTCAAGTACAATTTCAAATCACATGAATTCACACATATCCAACTTAGCAATTACACATAACCAAATCCATATCTTACATCACCATAAAAAAACACAAATACCCATTTCATCACTAATGCACGACATCAATCATCCATAAAACTTCACTACTAGTAGGCACATCACTCACTCGGGATACAGAGACCAACTTGACGTCCGAGTAAAAACTGACTTATGTTACAGATCCTAGCTCGACGTTTGAGTCGCCATCACACACTAGTCTCATGACACAGAGCCCTGCTCGACGTCTGAGACTACTCATCACAATATCAAAGATATATCAACATGAAATCACATCAGACATCATAACAACACATACAGCACGACTCGTCACATCAATAACACACACTCAGTCCTCAAAGTACAAGCACAATCTCAATCATCAATAACACACATACTCACTTGGGATTCAGAGCCCATGGCTCGACGCCCAAGTGGCATTCCACTCAGGATTCGGAGCGCCAAGCTCGACGTCTGAGTCGCCAACATAATAACAGTCTCAAGATTCGGAGCCCCGAGCTCGACATTTGAGACCCACAACCAATCAACACAAGCACAACATCATTTCACATATCACAAGTTCAGAGAAACACTTACTCATATCACAAATCAGTATCAGACACCAAACCATAATCTGATCCTCGGGCCTATGCCCAAAACCACAACTCAAGCCTAGTTCTCGTAAAACGAACCACGACTTAACTTCAGTAAAAATCATCTGGGAACATTTGAAAACCATAAATATTCTAAAATCACATTATTTCATGTCACAAACCAAGTTCTATTTGAAATCTCAATAAAAAAGGTATATGAAACTAGTTTACCGTAAAGCTCGTAAAATGTGTAATAAAATATTAATTAAATATCTGTAAAATCACCAAAATTCATATAAAATCCCGATCAATCCAATATGACTAAAATCATATAGAAAACCATTTAAATCATATAGATATGCATGCATAATAGTTTATAGAAAAAAAGTTCACTCACACCGTCCGTATCGCCAAATTCCACTTTGCACGCATTCCCGTAATTTCCAGGAACCTTAGAACCTGTCCAAAATCACATCTAAAGGTCAATACCCATCTCAAATATCCTCAATTTTAATCCCCAATTTTTTTGAATTTTTAAATGAATTTAAAACGAACCCTAAACATTCGAACACTCAAAACTTTCCCGAAACGGTGTTTGATCGACTCGAAACTTGTGCCAAAATGTTCGTTACATCAAAAAGATAGAAATTCATATTGGCTATACCTTGAAAATCTCCCTCATACGCCCTCACGCGCCACCCAAAGTGGTTGCGCGTAAGAGCCACCCGCTACTACAGTAGAATACTTTTCATCGTTCCCTTCATTTTGGCTTTGACCAAAAAAGTCAACTCTTTGACTTAGGGACAAAATTGTCATTTTATCCTTAAATTTTCCAATTTCACATTTCCTCGAGATCCGGGTCGTTACAAGGATCCCTCACGATTATCAAGGTTCTTTCGAGAAGGGTCTTCTTAGGGTGAGTTTATTACGAGTCTAAATGATCTAAGAGCATTTTGGTAATTTTGGCACTAAAGGTAATTTGGTAATTTTACAAGTGAAATTTTTTATGGATTACATGGGATGGTGACAAGTGTCCTATTTATTCTATATATGTGTGTTCACCAACTTATGGTGGGTGTGTGTGTGTGTGTGTGTGTGTGTGTGTGTGTGTGTGTGTGTGTGTGTGTGTGTGTGTGTGTGTGTGTGTGTGTGTGTGTGTGTGTGTGTGTGTGTGTGCGCGCGCGTGTATGGTGTTTTGTGTTTATTTGTGTGTTAGATCTGAGAACCAAAAATCATGAAGAGAGGAAGAGAAAAAAAGAACTAGAGAATGAGAGAAAGAGATGAAAAGATAGAAGAAGAAGAAGAAGAAGAAGAAGAAGAAGAAGAAGAAGAAGAAGAAGAAGAAGAAGAAGAAGAAGAAAAAGAAGAAGAAGAAGAAGAAGAAGAAGAAGAAGAAGAAGAAGAAGAAGAAAGAAAGAAACCGAGAGGAAGGGATGTGGAAACTCAAAAAATTGTAAACCCGAAAAAAAAAAAAGTAAAATCAGTCATTCGAGTAGTTGAACCTTCCAACCTTGCAACTAAGGTTTCTAAGCTCTTAATTGAGCTCTTGGGATGGATTTGAGATGTAAATATGGAAGTTTTGGACGCAGGAAGCTCGAAACATGAAGCTTGGTTTTTGGCCGAAATTTGGGAGGATTGGACTGTGATTTTGGTTACGTTTTTCTTCATTTTGACATCATAGATCTCTTCCTTATAAATATTATATAAGATTGGTTATTAGAACTCGAAAACGGATGTGAAACAAGTGAGTTATGGCCTTGTTAACTCGAGCAAGTCAGAATACCCGAATTATAGGAAAAACGGGTTGGCTGGAGGTTGAAGATGACCCCTGATATAGGAACGTGAGGCCCACGTGCAGAGGTCGTGGGTAGCGTGTGTGGGTGTGTAGCTCACCGTCTGGGTGTTTGGCCAACACGTTTTTTGATGCTTTCGTTATTACGAACCCATTAGCATAGGTTTTTGGTCGATCTAACATCGTCTCTTGGTAGTTTCGAATGTCCAAAGGATTATGTTAGGTTTTAAATTTGTATTTAATCTCAAAAAAAATGGGGAATTTAAATGTATGATTAATTGTATTATTGCATGATCTATGTGCTCACGATTCGAATATGATTTTCTAAAAGATTATTTGACAATTTTTCTGGATTTATTGAATGATCTTAGACATGTACTTTACCATTATTTGTGAAAATTTGTGTTTTGGGTTTATGCATGGATTTGAATGTGTTTTGACTTGGTTTGAGTCGAGGATTGTGTTAAATGAGTTTTCATGGTTGTGAATTGTTTGTCCATGGTCAACCATCGTCAATTATGTTAGCGCTCAAACGTCCAAAGCTCGGCTCTATAGATCTTGAGTGCTATGATGTGACATCTTCTGGATGGGAACAACCTGAACCTAGGGTGGGTTCCCAGACGTCAATGCTTCTAGAAGATGGGACTCAGACGTCTGGAACTCGGCTCTGTAGATCCTAAGGTTGTGAGTCTGAGTATTTTATGAGTTCATAGACATACCCCGGATGGCTCTACGTGCAGTTCTCAGATGTGGCTGAATGCTGCATTAGTGCAATTTCCACACATGAATCAGATGGTGCTTTGTGTAGTATCCGAGTTAACCTACGCGTAGTGATGCTGTACATTGTGGCCGGTACTTGAGTTGCGGATTGGTTGTACCTAGTTACGAGGCTGCCTACATAGACTGGATATTCGGCTAGTAGAGGCCAGGTCATTCAGCCAGTAGAGACTAGGTTACTGAGGATTGATTTTTTAGTTGATTGGTATTGGATTGGATGGGCTGATTTACGAGTATTGATTAGTTTGTTTGGCTTATTGATATCAGATTGGTTGATTTGATGTGATTGACTGATTTCAATCTCGATTGTTTGCATTTTATTCTATGCATGCATGCATGTTTTAGAAGTGAAGGGGTAAATGTTGTTTTCTTGGAAAACATAATTTTTTTTTATTAAATGTAATTTTCGTCCACACATATTTTTTTTATTGGTTTTATTGACACTCCAGACAGTTTCAAAAAAATCGAGGTTGATCAAGAGACGGGGACATGAGCAAGAGAGCGATACGAATATCCTTTGTCTAACACATGCTGAGGGTAATTTTGGTATTTTGGAATCGTTGTTAGACATGAGTAGGATCAGACATGGTTATCAAAATATTTTAAGAGAGTCATGTCATAAACTCTAAAGCATAAACGATTAATATAATCTTTTAATATAGCATAATACAGAATTTTTAAATTTGAAGTTTAAATAATTTTTTTTTTGAAGAATCAAAGGGTGAATTTTATTATTTGAGTAATTATTATAATGATTAGTGATTAAAAAATTTGGAAAATATAATTAATGAATTTTAAATAAATATTATTATTAAAGACTAATTAATGAATAATTCTAGTTGATATGTAGTAATTAGTGATTTGTAGATTAAATTTTATAAATTGCCAAATTTATATCTGACGTGTATAATTGTGTCATGCAATATCATTGCATCAAACAATAACAAAATGATGTACTCCATATAAAAACAAAACGGAAAGATATATTTAAGAATTCAAATCATGGTGAGCTGTAATGTGTATATAAAAAGCTGCTCCTCAGGGGAAAAAAGACAGAGAAAAAAATCCTAGAAAACACAACCAGGATTATGATGTGACATCTTTTATTATTTTGTTATTTATATTTTATAATAGATTTATATTTAAATTTTAAAATTCGTGATAATATTTTTTTTATTAATTAATTCGTTAAAAAATTTATTAAATATAAACATCCATAAAATGAGACTAATAAGTAATAATAAATTAATTTAAAATTTTAAAATTATTGATTAAAAAATGAAAAGGTACAATCTGCATTATCCACCCACCCCACGGCGCCTTCTCTGCATTATTACATACCCCCGCGCTTTCTCTGCCATTCCTCTCCCCAGAGGACCCCCCTTACCTCTTTTATTGATTGAATTTGATGTTTCGCTTTGTTCATCTCATTTCCATTTTAACAAATACGTATTTGATGGGAGTAATATACCATTAATAAGAATCTTAGTGCGAGGGGAAATTTTTTGATGTGTTGGAAGGTCTGATATCATTCTTATTAAGAAAATTTTCTGCAAAAAATACGTATCTGTTTGGATATCTAGTCACTAAAGTTATGATCACATTTAGCAGTGATAAAATTTGGATGAACACCCGTCGCAAAAAGTCTTTTTTATGACGCTGTTTCTGTACATTCGTTGCTAAAGATATTTCAATATTTAGTGACGAATATTTAGAAAAACACATACTCCTTTCAGAAAATTCACAAAATTCTCCATATTTCTGTACAAGATTATTGTGGCTACATCTCTCTATCTCTCCTACTTCTATTCAACAATTTTTTTAGTTCGTTATTTTATTTTTATTTTGAATTGATTAGTTTTAAAATTTTGGAAACGTTGATTTGTTATTAATTTATATTTAATAATGAATCTTATTTTGTTTACACCAAAATTTAACAGAAAAATTAATAATAAAAAAAATATTATTACTGTTAAAAAATTATGAATAAATCATTATTATATTTAAAAATTGAAATATAAATATATTAAAGATATAAAAATAATAAAGTATAATTTCCTTTAAAAATTATATCGCATCAATAAATAAAACATCGAAAGCATCAATCATTACTTATCACAAAAAGAGTTGGCCAATAACTTCAATCAGGGAGATAGATCATGGAGGGATCATATCAGTGAATAGTGCGGTGTCTGCACATGCACATGGGATACTTTACTCCTTCCTGCTCGCCATGTCCTGTGTGGTTTGGTATCTATTTTAACATTTAAGATAATAAAAAAACGACGTACTGTCACTAAAAGCGCTTTAAAAAGAAGTGCTTTCTAGAGAAGTAATTCTAAACGGGCCCCAGGGTACGAAAAGAAACTAAACATGAAGATAGATCATCACGAGTTGCAAAAGTAGACGTTAAACACATTTTTTTCCTCCTTTTGCATGTTGATCAAGTGGATAAGCTAAATAAAGATGATAGGAGAGAGTGGAGAAAATTACAGTGAAGAATATGATCTAAACAGTTTCACTAGAACTTGGCTCGTTAAGAGAAAGATGTACGGTGAGGTCATCCATATTGGTGTTGCCAAGGATGCGCAGGCCATGCTCATTGGCTAAATGTAGAAGGCATATGAAACACAGATGAGGAGAGATTTCATTGATACTTGCAGCAGCTCTGCAGTCACTTGGAAAGCTGGCCAACATCTGCTTGAACGACACCGATGATTGTTCTTCACCCTTTCACAAATCATAAACACGAAAAAATCAGAATTAATTTATCTTGTCAAAATAATGCACTATCCATAGCAGTCTACGAATAAATCCCAAATCAAGCTTTCTTATGCCTTATTATTTCTTTTTTAATTGACATAAAAATGCATTCCTGTATGGTTACCTCGGTTGAAACTTGAACGTGTTTCCAGAGGGTTTCTTTCAGATCCTGGACATCAACTTGCTTGGAAGTCTTGTCATACTGAACTTCAATTTTGTTCACCTGTATTGTTCAAAGCATAAGCAAAAACTATGCAAATTCGTTTTAAAAGGATTCGAATTACATTCCAAAACTATTCCTAAGATGGCAGCCATTCTCATCCACAAGGGATGCAAGGGCTAGCTCAAATTACATCAAGCTTAAAAGTTAGGAACCGACCTGGCGAGGCTGAGAAACAAGTGTGCTAAAGTCATCCACATCATTAGGGCTATTTCCATCATCATGTTGGCCACCAAATGCATCGTTATCATATTGCCCACCAAATGCACCGCCATCTTCACAGAATGGCATTTCACTATAATCATCACATCGTTGCCTTGATTCATCTGATATCACACCATGTAGTACATTGATTGCAAATTTCATCATTAACAAGAAAGAAAATGATCTAAAGAAAAATTGATACTCAAAGACGTTAATTATTACCCGGGGACTTTCTGTTTCTCCTTCCAAGGCACTGAAGCACAAGAACATATCATTAAAAAGAGAGTAACCCAGTGAACGGAAAAAATAATAGGAAAAAAAAAAGTTACAATGATTGTCAAAAATGACACAAATTACCTTTACATTAGGTAGAAAACAAATTACCTTTACATTAGGTAGAAGACAAATTACCTTTACATTAGGTAGAAGAAATAGCTTGATAAGATCCTCTGGATGATAGTGGCAATCCTCAGGAAGTCTTGTATGACAGGGTGCTCTATTTGCTGGCAACAATAAGGACTTCGGGTTTTTCGGAGGAGCAAAAATATCTGGCAGTTCTTCTTCCAAGGCTTTTGTGAAATCAAGTTCAGGCTGTGGTGGTTTTTTTCTCTGTCGCTTGACCGTTACTGGTGGTTCAGCTGCAGGATTGACCTCGGGACCTGAACAATCATTTTGTGTCACAGGTTACCATACCATTGGACGACAAGAAATACCCACAAACGCACTGATAACCTCTGATCCTGACCTTTAGTTTTTTTATACTTCCAATGATCAGGACCTGCCCAAGCATTATCTTTTGAAGAAAATCCAAGACTTAAGAACAAAAAACCATCAACTTTCTCAAGTCTCTCATCACTACCAAGATCATGGAAAGAACCCGGTTCATTTTCCTACAAAAGTTGAACAATTATGAGGAACAAAGTCATTATTCTCTCATTCAAAGTCAGAGAGAGACCAGTGGTATAAATACAATCCAAAATCAATTTAATGGATAGCTTGTTAATAAAATAAATAAAAAAGAACCTCGTGAAAACTAGGGAATGTTGAACTTTCAAAGTTAAGGCCCTCCTCCGCCACACTTGTTTGGTCCTCATGATCATAGTCCCAGTTCCCACAGTTTTCAGGTACATCATCGCCAAATTCACCTTCATTACTACATGCAGCATCAACTTGCTCTACTGTTTCCCCAGGACAGATATATATGTTTGGTGGCCTTATGTTATCTTCATCAAATCGATCTACTAAATTCCTCAGAGTTGGTGAAATCTCATCTTTCATTCGCATGTTCAATACCATCTCTTCAACATATTCTACAAAAAGAACAAGAAAAATGACTCATTAAAACTGAATGTTCAATTTGGAAGAATTGGGAAGACAAGAGTTACCAATAAAGGACACAATAAATTGCCAAAATGCAACTCACCACTAGCAAAAGAAAGATCGATGGTGTCTGAAGTATCATGTTGATTATCACATGATATGCACTTCCCTGGAACTTCTGACGAATCAAAGAGCACTTTGCATACACCATATACTCCAAGATTATTCATTAAAAGACCCCCTGCCCCACCTTCATCAAATTGTGCAGATGTCTGATGATAAAGTGGATCAACTGCAAACGCAACTGAAAATACAGACAAAATTAGAGTGCATTTGACCTCCGCATCTCAAACTAGTACTAAGAAACCCTTTTATAAGGATATCAAGGATGTGTGCTTACCATCAAACTTTTTGACATTTAGAGCCTCAAAAGATGACTCGAGCGTTGATAAAGGTGACATCTGCATTGATGAATTCATGTCAGTACTCAGCATACAGAATTTACTAAATCAATCTAGAGAGGCTGAGCACCATCGACCTTTCTCTCCATTTCTTTCTTGGAAGGAGCCACACTCTGTCCGTTGTCACTATTGCCGTCCTCCACACTGGTTTCTAACATTACAAGACAACATCAAGAGACTAACAAGACCGATGGAGCGCAAATCCAGTGTGAAATGGTAAAAAAAGTGAATACTACTACAGATAAGCTTTTTAAAGATAACCATACAACATAGTATGCAACATAGTATTCCTAAGCCATTCTAGCTGACAGGAAAGGATTTCAAGTGAAAGCAGATGAAAGGAAACAAAAGAAGAAATTCAATACCGATAACAAACCCTACTTTGTTCGTCTTCTTGGCCAGCTCTATTCATTCCACCAAGGACCTTATATGCCTCAGAATGTACTGAATCCACCCTTAATGAGTATATCTTGACGCCAGCTTCAAGAGTGCAGCTTGCCTGAACAGAACAGAAAGCAATATAAAATTTAAGTGAACATAGCAAATTCCCTTGAATCTATGAACTTTGGTCACACTCCACAATTTAAAAAGAACATATTGCACCATCACAAGCCACAACTTACCTTTTGAAAATTCGTCTCATTTTCCTTTTCGACTGTAATAATCTCTGCTAAATGGTCTATCAAGTTCAGCTCCCAAGTGTTCTTCTGATTGATTTTCTGGGACCGGGTTTTTGAAACAAGTAAATTATATCATAATCCAATGTAGTCAACAGGGTTACCAAATTCAAGTAAAATGAAGAAAATCAAAATTCAGAATCAAATTGACATATACTTTACCAATAAATTTGGAATTTTATTTTTCTTAAATCAAATTCATTTAGAAACTTCCAATGCTAAACTAATGCTTAGACAGAAAGAGGCAGTGTAATTACGAACATTTTCACTGGCGAGTTTGATGCAATTCTGGAACAGCTCGAGGATCTGCTCCTTGCCGAGGCAGAGATCGGGATCTCCATCCGCCGGGGGAACATTGAGAGCAACGGATTTTCTCCGAATCGCGGCGGCGCGTGCCGCCCGTGCCTGCTCCCGCTCGCGGTGGTCGTCATTTGAGCCGAGAAAGAAGGGGCTGGTTGGCGACTGGAGACGAGCGGCAATCGAGACCCGCTTCTGGGTTGTGGGATTGGGGCTTAGAATGTCAGCCATTGCAATTGAAAAAGTGAATTTGGGAAATTAGGGTTTGGGGCTATGAAAGTTTGGAGAATTAGGAGCGTTGAGTTGGATAGTCGGATACTGATGGGTTGGGAAAATGAAGCAAGTTTCCCTCCATAAGTGTATGAAATTTAGGGAGATATTCCTCTGCTTCTCACGCATACTTAGCTTTGATGAACTCTCTCTATTTGACCGTCGATTTTATGCTTCTATCTTTATTGCCTTAATTTGTTTTTTTTTCAAATCACTAACAAAATTGTTAATTTGCACAATTTGTTTTTATCAATATTGCATTATGGATATCTCAGAAATAAATTACATAATTCAATACATACAATCTATATATGCAATCTTATGATATTTTTATCAAGTAAAAAAGTAAAATTGTAGAAAGTTAAACAAAAAGGTGTGTAAAAAATTCATTTATGTTGTAAATAGTTTAATGGTTATGTCTATTTATGTAATATGTACTAGGAGTAGTTTTGTCCTTTTGTATTCATTAATTGTTCTCCCATATATAAGGGATAATTAATACTTATAAACCCTAATTCTAATCTCATAGTAAACAGACGTCTTATTTTCTTCTCCCTGCTTCTCCATATTCTCTCTGCATTCAACTACCGGATTTCCTTCACAACACGTTATCAGCACGATCGACTCTGAATCAGATATTGCCCAAGTGAAGGATCAATTCAATCAAGTAGGTTTTTCGTTTCTACAAAATTCAATTTATATTTTATTTTATTGAATCAAAACTTTAGAAAGCATGAATTCTAGGATTATTAAATTAATAATAATTTGATAATTATTGAAATTAAATTTAATATTGAATTGCATATACTATGCTTGAATTGATAACAAAGGTTCTATGTTTGTTTAAATTTTCTGAATTTTTTTAATTCTTGATGAACCCTAGAATTCATGTTAATAGGAATCGTTTAGAATCAATAATTCTGCTGTTTGTAATCACATGAATTAATAATTATTGACATGTTGTATTGAATTATTTAAAATAATTTTCATGATTTTCTTGTTTCATGTCTATTTGAATCTCTCCGAAAATCTGATGTTAATTCTTGATGAATCCTACAATTAATTCCCTTCATTTGATAATTATTGAAAATTGATATATCATAATAATTCATGCATTAATAATTTGATAATTTTTTTTCTCATCCTACCTTTCTCGTATATATATTGATGATTGATGTTAATCATGATTGTGAATTGGGAATTCATTAATGCATTGATATTTGATGTATTTTACAAGCACTTGCATTTCGGACGATATGGTTTGTGTAGTTGGTTATTAAATAATGAGCATTTTACGGCAGTACGTTTGTGGAGGCTTCCATAATATCAGGGAAGAGGAATATATGAATTCATGTTTTTGGCTTATATGAATTCATGGTTTTTTGGCTTTGCACCACGTGGCCCAATAGACAAAACAAAGTAACCAATTTGTGGTCTTCACCACGTGGCCAAGAGACATGACCGAAAAAAAATTTGAATGGGAATAAACTGCAGCTGACGTTAACAGATGCCCTACGGTTTGGGTTTGTTAGATTTTTCGGTCCCTATACCATAGTTTGGTACAATCCAAACGGCCCCTATTTGACCCCCGAAAACAATGGTGACTAACAGCCATCAAATGGCTTAGTTAATACAGGCACAGCAGGCCGAATGTGAAAAAAAAAACATGGGGTCTCTATGGCCCGAAAAATGGCCCAGAAGGCCTAAAAAAAAAACCAAAAGAAAAGCCTGAAAAATTTTGAGCCCAGAAGGCCCCAAACCGAGCAAGCTCAAGCGGCTCTAAGGCCCTCACTGCCCAGTCGAAAAAAAATTGAAAAAAAGGGGGCCCTGCAGGCTTGCAGCCCAGCCAAACCCCAGGCCCAGAAGGCCTCAGCGCAGGCGCAGGCCCAGCGCGGATTCGCCGGCCCAGTTGGCTCGGCTTGGCCCCCCTGGCGGCTCGGCTTGGCCCAGCCTGGCGGCTTGGCTCCGCTGGCGACCGGCTCGGCTCAGCTCCGACGGCCGGCTCGGCTCCGGCGACCAGCTCGGCTCAGCTCCGGCGACCGGCTCGGCTCCGACCAAAAAAAAAAAAAAAAAAAAAATCTTCTTTTGTACTCCTTGGGCCTAAAACATAAACGCATGCATGCCTGAAGCATTGCCATACTCATAAATCAAGGATCAAAAAATAACATTTATTTATATTTATGCATATTGTATCTTGTTTCCTTGTATGCTTATTTGTTCATTTAATTCTTTTTACGTTATTTACCAATGTCATAGACCCCTTGTAAATAAAAGGAACCTGCAGTTTCCTTCATTGATATTCTAAATTATCATACCATGATTATAGAACCTGAAGTTCTAATCAGTTGCTTATGGATGCATTTTTCCCAAAGCACTAATCCTATTCATTAATCTTTGTAGAGCATGGCACATCTCAACAAATTGGATTTTGACGCACTGGAAGTTTCCGGAAGAAACTACTACCAGTGGACGGAAGATGTGAAGCTTCATCTCACTGCTAAGAGAATCCGCTCAACCATCCAGGAAGACAATGTGGTTTCTGAGCATCAGAAGGCGGATGCTATGATCCTCATTCGGAGGCACATGGATCGCGCACTGCAGCGTGAATACCTGGGTCAAGAGGACCCGAGAGCTTTATGGGTCTCACTGGCTGATCGTTTCGATCACCAGAAGGATATATTCTTGCCTGAAGCAAGACACGACTGGCATAACATTCGTTTTCAGGATTTCAAATCCGTAAACGAATATAACTCTGAGATATGTCGTATCCGGTCTCTTCTCAAGTATTGTGGGGAGGAACTCACTGAAACTGACTTACTTGAGAAGACTTTCTCCACATTTCCTGCCTCGTGTATTGTCCTGCAGCAACAATACCGAGAGCGGAAGTTTACCAAGTTCGCGGAATTGATCACTACGTTGTTGCTCGCTGAGAAGAACAATATTCTACTAATGAAAAATGATCAATCCCGACCTGTGGTGTCAGGACCCACCCCGGTTTCACCCCGAAACCCGAGGTAAATCCCGCTCCCGTCTGACTCCCCAACACAACACCTAAGGAACACTTACTCGAACCCAGTCAAACGCAGGAGTAATTACAAAATATCCCAGAATCCTTAATGTTTACAGAGCATAGCACTACATTACAAGAAAAACTAAAAACCGAGAAAGTACACGCACACAGAAGCCTTTAAACTCTTCTAGGATCCCTCACGTCGCTTCTATGCCTCAGACTCTGCCTCGACGTCAAGACCCCGCGCTAGCTCCACAACCTGGAGGGCAATTAAAACAGAAAATGTGAGTGGACCAAAAAGTACAAAATTTCAAAAAAAACCATTTTATAAGAAAACCGAGTTAAACCCTCCGTTTTGAAACCACATGCATAACCAACAGTTATAAACACAGTTATAAAATAATCGTTCTTAAACATCATAAGAAACAGAAACACTATAAAATATCATAGGAAACCATAACATGAGTATCAGAAACTGTATCAAACCATAACCACCAAATCATCATTTTCTCGATCAAACCTGCTGGACCTATCCGAGTCTTTAAACTCCCGAGTCTTTAAACTCAATCCAGGCCTTAATAATATCCGAGTCTTTAAACTCCCGAGTCTTTAAACTCAAGGCCTACGGGGGAAAATCAATATATATCCGAGTCTTTAAACTCCCGAGTCTTTAAACTCAATCCGGGTCTTTAAACCCAATCCGGCCGGTCCCCCGTCACATATATCCGGGTCTTTAAACCCAATATCCAGATCCAGCAAATCCAATCTCAAAACCATTTGAAAACCATTTACCAAATCCTCATCCAAACCCGAATCCGAAATCACTGGTCTGATGCTCTCCCGGCATCTAGAACCGTCATTCCGAACCCAAATCCGGAATACCACTTTCCAATCTTAAAACCAAATTCCGATTAGTAAAAAAAACTTTGATCATCGAAATCATGTTCCCAAAACCCACTTATAACCATTGAAAACCCTTTATCATTTGAAATCCCAAAACCATAGCATATATTCCAGAAACCAACCATTCCTCGAAAAACGTGTTGAAACCATCTTTTCTCGAAAAACGTGTAATAATGCAAAACCAACCCAACATATTCGATAAACATAAAATCATGATTAAAAACCATAAGACAAGTATAGAAAACAGTTATGCATGCTCGAGTTTAGAGAAAAGGTCCACTCACAGTACTGAGCCCTACTCGCGTCCCGAACGTCCAGCCCGTTCCTCGGCTTCCTCGGGAAATCCCGATCCTGTCAAACACCGTCAAATTACGTCACTGACATGTCTTCGAAGGTTCACCTAAATTCCCTCAAAAATCCCCGAATCGAAAACCTAAAACCCCGGGACCCTAAATCTTCACTCTCGCGGAACTACACTCAAACGACTTCCGATTGACCTGAAACCACCTCCATTGAACTCACCCTAACTTCTAGACCAAAAACCTTGTTGACCGTTTTCCCCGTCGCCGCCGCACGCGCCCCCACGCGCCGCCCAAAGTGGCTGCGCGTGGCCCTCACGCGCCAGCTACAGTGTCACCCCCAACCTCGAGTGCACTGTGCTGAACCGGCCGCTGCAACTGGACCGGCGAGAGGCATTCTCCACCGTCCGGCCACCTTTTCCTTCCCTCTCTTCTCCTGCAGCTTCGTCCAAACACCACGAATCCATCCCTCAACTCTTCTAACCTCGACACAGCCCCGTCATCGTCGATTCAAGCTCGAACCAAACGGCCACTTTTCCCCTGTTTCACAAATCACCTGTTCCGGTAACCTCCCGTCACGGTGGCGATACCAGACTCACCCCACAACCTCACTGATCCACGTCCAACACCCCTAACCCTTCGACTCACCCCAGAAGTCCACGACTTTGGGTTCGAAGTTCACGGTCGAAACAGGGTAACAGAGACTCCTCTTCGCCTGAGCTCCGCCGTGTACGCCCCCGTCACGGCGACCATCACAACCCACTCCTAGGACCTCCCTGAACATCACCTTGACCTTCTAACCTCTCGACTCTCAGCCAAACCTCACGACTTTCCAAATGAAGTTTACGGGAAAAACAGAGTAAAGAGATCTCACCTTCGATCGCAGCTCCGCCGTGCGCACTGCCGCGTGCCACGGTGTTCGTTAGTCTCCCTGCAACCTCCTGCAGCTTCCCCTGCCTTGGTTTGAGTCACCTCACGGCGTAGCCACCACCTCGAACTCACGGCCTCCCTGTTTCCTTCAAAACTTCTCCGCACCTCCGCCGTGCCGCCGTGCACAATTACACCACCAAAACCCGATCAGCAACTCCCTTTCAATCTCCCGTTCCTCCCTCACTCACCAAAACTCGTCACCAGCCACGATCAATCCTCAATTCCTCCTCACAAGCTCACTCTGTTTCTCTGTGTTTGTCGAAGAACAGCCACGGGTAAGCACGAGTGCACCCCAATTATTTGGGCTGAGACCACACAGGATTCTCCCAGAATCCTCTAGCCCCCTGCCATGTGTCACCATCCACTCCACTCCTTATCCCACCTGGTGAAATCCCAGCCGCCCATTTCCTTCTTTCTGCACAAATCCCAATGTGCAGAAAGACTAAAATACCCTCCTGTTTTACTCATTTTACGGTTTTACCAAAACTTCCTAGACCCGTAACTCTCGCCTCGTAAGTCCGATGAATACGTGCCGCCTGTCATCGAACTCAGGACGACAAGAACTATCTAACTATCCTAGGTCAACCTACCAAAACCCGATTATTCAAAAAGTCAACTTTTCCCCCTATTTTTTCCAAAATTACGATTATGCCCTCAACCTTCCGAACATCACAACTTCCTTCTCGGATGTCGGAATCGGGCGTGCCACCTGCCTACGGATTCGTAACGTCCTCAACTACGTCCTGGTCACTGGTCAACTCCCATTTGACCACCCGAAATAAAAGTCAACATTTCTGCCCGACCTAGGGGCAAAATCGTCATTCTAAGTTCCCGGACCCCTCGGGACCACCTAACCCTTGATTAACCTTACTAATCACACCTTAATCACTCTACTAATCCCAATTCTCGGGACGGGTTGTTACAATCTACCCACCTAAAAAGAATTTCGTCCCCGAAATTCCACAGCTAGTCCTCGACACCTAGGGTCTCCTAAGGAACAGCCTCTTCTAGGTTTCCTGTCTATCATCTCCACCTTGGGTATTTCACTTCATCCCCAGCTACTGTTACCACAGCCAACCCTAGCTATGTAACAACTACATGGTGTACGCAAGGGAAACTCTATGAACAGAAAACAAAGATATTATAAAATACCTCATGTCACAGTACCCGACAGAAGTCATAGAGTACATCCTCGTATACCACCACCCATCTCCCTCGGCTACTATTCCGGCCATGGTCGGACTAACTTCACAAAGTCCAAAAGGCAAACTCTAGCTTGTGGGTTCTCTCCTTCCACAGTCTCCAATCGATCAGTTATAGTCACTCCTTTCCTATACCTTCCGTCAACCTACTACGGAACTTACTATATACTCCCAGTCCTCTAGGAAACTCCTAGACTCTACCCCGAGCTCCAACAACCAAACCAACAGAACAACCCACAGTGAAACAAGTACCTGTCCCCACATCTGCTATCGACTGACCCTCCTGCTGAGTCATCGAGAACACCCGGGCCTGAGATCCCGACGCTCTACCACGTCCCCTCGAACCACTCGTGGCTGTGCCACCACCTCCTCTAGTGCCCGCTGTCCCTGATGCTGTACTCTGTCCGGACTCTGCTACTCCTCTGCCTACACCACCTTCCTGTGGCAACAGTGGACACTCACGTCGGAAATGACCTCGCTCCCCGCAGTAGAAACACACATTCCAGCCGGGTCCACCGCTCGGTCTCCCTGTCGACGCTACCGACGTCGCACTCGCTTGCGGAGTCGGCGGTGCTCGGTAACCCCAAAATCCTGAACTCTGGGCACTGCCAGGCCTACCAAAACGATCATCGCCCGATGAGGACGATCCACCGAAGTTACCTCTTTTCGGTGTCCGTTGGCTCGAAACTCCAGGAATAGAAGGTTCCCGGCGTCGCACCGGCAAACTAGCCTCAACTCGCACCGCAGCATCCGACAGATCTCGGAGGGTAGCAAAAGATCCAGCCGTCACTACGGCTCGTATCTCACCTCGCAAACCCAACTCAAACCTACGGCACTTCTCGGCTTCAGTGGCCACAAAAGCAGGAGCAAACCGAGACAACATCTGGAACTTCCGTTCATACTCTGCCACTGTCATATTCCCTTGCTGGAGCTGCAGAAACTCCGCCTCCTTGGCATCCCGGAAAGAACGAGGATAATACTGCTCCAGAAACCGTTCCCTGAACGTCTCCCAGGTCACACTGTGAACATCCCAACCGGACAACTCGAGGGTATACCACCACTCGTACGCCGCACCATCTAGTAAAAATGCAGCCAACAATACTCGCTCCTCCGGCGGACAATGCATCACCGCAAAAATCCGCTCCAGTCTAGTAATCCACCTCTGGGCTTCCTCAGGATCAGCCCACCACTAAAAGTAGTAGCCCCGAGCCGCTGGGCTCGCTCAATCGTGGCACTTTCCGTCTCTCTGGCTACTTCTTCAGGTTGTGGAGAGGGTCTACGTCTCGGAGGCATCGTCAACCGCACGCTGAAAGAGGCATAGAAGTAGTCAAACAACTGAAACACAACCTCACAAACCGACAGACCCAACAAACTCGACAAACCTATGCTCTGATACCAATTGTCAGGACCCACCCCGGTTTCACCCCGAAACCCGAGGTAAATCCCGCTCCCGTCTGACTCCCCAACACAACACCTAAGGAACACTTACTCGAACCCAGTCAAACGCAGGAGTAATTACAAAATATCCCAGAATCCTTAACGTTTACAGAGTATAGCACTACATTACAAGAAAAACTAAAAACCGAGAAAGTACACGCACACAGAAGCCTTTAAACTCTTCTAGGATCCCTCACGTCGCTTCTATGCCTCAGACTCTGCCTCGACGTCAAGACCCCGCGCTAGCTCCACAACCTGGAGGGCAATTAAAACAGAAAATGTGAGTGGACCAAAAAGTACAAAAGTTCAAAAAAAACCATTTTATAAGAAAACCGAGTTAAACCCTCCGTTTTGAAACCACATGCATAACCAACAGTTATAAACACAGTTATAAAATAATCGTTCTTAAACATCATAAGAAACAGAAACACTATAAAATATCATAGGAAACCATAACATGAGTATCAGAAACTGTATCAAACCATAACCACCAAATCATCATTTTCTCGATCAAACCTGCTGGACCTATCCGAGTCTTTAAACTCCCGAGTCTTTAAACTCAATCCAGGCCTTAATAATATCCGAGTCTTTAAACTCCCGAGTCTTTAAACTCAAGGCCTACGGGGGAAAATCAATATATATCCGAGTCTTTAAACTCCCGAGTCTTTAAACTCAATCCGGGTCTTTAAACCCAATCCGGCCGGTCCCCCGTCACATATATCCGGGTCTTTAAACCCAATATCCAGATCCAGCAAATCCAATCTCAAAACCATTTGAAAACCATTTACCAAATCCTCATCCAAACCCGAATCCGAAATCACTGGTCTGATGCTCTCCCGGCATCTAGAACCGTCATTCCGAACCCAAATCCGGAATACCACTTTCCAATCTTAAAACCAAATTCCGATTAGTAAAAAAAACTTTGATCATCGAAATCATGTTCCCAAAACCCACTTATAACCATTGAAAACCCTTTATCATTTGAAATCCCAAAACCATAGCATATATTCCAGAAACCAACCATTCCTCGAAAAATGTGCTGAAACCATCTTTTCTCGAAAAACGTGTAATAATGCAAAACCAACCCAACATATTCGATAAACATAAAATCATGATTAAAAACCATAAGACAAGTATAGAAAACAGTTATGCATGCTCGAGTTTAGAGAAAAGGTCCACTCACAGTACTGAGCCCTACTCGCGTCCCGAACGTCCAGCCCGTTCCTCAGCTTCCTCGGGAAATCCCGATCCTGTCAAACACCGTCAAATTACGTCACTGACATGTCTTCGAAGGTTCACCTAAATTCCCTCAAAAATCCCCGAATCGAAAACCTAAAACCCCGGGACCCTAAATCTTCACTCTCGCGGAACTACACTCAAACGACTTCCGATTGACCTGAAACCACCTCCATTGAACTCACCCTAACTTCTAGACCAAAAACCTTGTTGACCGTTTTCCCCGTCGCCGCCGCACGCGCCCCCACGCGCCGCCCAAAGTGGCTGTGCGTGGCCCTCACGCGCCAGCTACAGTGTCACCCCCAACCTCGAGTGCACTGTGCTGAACCGGCCGCTGCAACTGGACCGGCGAGAGGCATTCTCCACCGTCCGGCCACCTTTTCCTTCCCTCTCTTCTCCTGCAGCTTCGTCCAAACACCACGAATCCATCCCTCAACTCTTCTAACCTCGACACAGCCCCGTCATCGTCGATTCAAGCTCGAACCAAACGGCCACTTTTCCCCTGTTTCACAAATCACCTGTTCCGGTAACCTCCCGTCACGGTGGCGATACCAGACTCACCCCACAACCTCACTGATCCACGTCCAACACCCCTAACCCTTCGACTCACCCCAGAAGTCCACGACTTTGGGTTCGAAGTTCACGGTCGAAACAGGGTAACAGAGACTCCTCTTCGCCTGAGCTCCGCCGTGTACGCCCCCGTCACGGCGACCATCACAACCCACTCCTAGGACCTCCCTGAACATCACCTTGACCTTCTAACCTCTCGACTCTCAGCCAAACCTCACGACTTTCCAAATGAAGTTTACGGGAAAAACAGAGTAAAGAGATCTCACCTTCGATCGCAGCTCCGCCGTGCGCACTGCCGCGTGCCACGGTGTTCGTTAGTCTCCCTGCAACCTCCTGCAGCTTCCCCTGCCTTGGTTTGAGTCACCTCACGGCGTAGCCACCACCTCGAACTCACGGCCTCCCTGTTTCCTTCAAAACTTCTCCGCACCTCCGCCGTGCCGCCGTGCACAATTACACCACCAAAACCCGATCAGCAACTCCCTTTCAATCTCCCGTTCCTCCCTCACTCACCAAAACTCGTCACCAGCCACGATCAATCCTCAATTCCTCCTCACAAGCTCACTCTGTTTCTCTGTGTTTGTCGAAGAACAGCCACGGGTAAGCACGAGTGCACCCCAATTATTTGGGCTGAGACCACACAGGATTCTCCCAGAATCCTCTAGCCCCCTGCCATGTGTCACCATCCACTCCACTCCTTATCCCACCTGGTGAAATCCCAGCTGCCCATTTCCTTCTTTCTGCACAAATCCCAATGTGCAGAAAGAATAAAATACCCTTCTGTTTTACTCATTTTACGGTTTTACCAAAACTTCCTAGACCCGTAACTCTCGCCTCGTAAGTCCGATGAATACGTGCCGCCTGTCATCGAACTCAGGACGACAAGAACTATCTAACTATCCTAGGTCAACCTACCAAAACCCGATTATTCAAAAAGTCAACTTTTCCCCCTATTTTTTCCAAAATTACGATTATGCCCTCAACCTTCCGAACATCACAACTTCCTTCTCGGATGTCGGAATCGGGCGTGCCACCTGCCTACGGATTCGTAACGTCCTCAACTACGTCCTGGTCACTGGTCAACTCCCATTTGACCACCCGAAATAAAAGTCAACATTTCTGCCCGACCCAGGGGCAAAATCGTCATTCTAAGTTCCCGGACCCCTCGGGACCACCTAACCCTTGATTAACCTTACTAATCACACCTTAATCACTCTACTAATCCCAATTCTCGGGACGGGTTGTTACATGTGGGCACTAGTGCAGCACCTTTGCCTGAAGCAAACGCTGTTGCACCTCGCGATGCCAACCGTGGGGGGAGAAACAGGGGACGTGGTAGAGGTGGAGGACGTAATCGTCCAACACATGGTGCACACCCCTATGACCGGGTACATGGTTACCATGCCCCTCGTGGTCGTGGTAATCGACGCGGTGGACACCCCTATGATCGAGCTCAAGATTACCATGCCCCACGTGGCCGTGGTAACCGTGGGCTAGGTCCACGTGGTGGATATCACGCTCATCCTGGTCCGCGTGCTCAAAATGAGAGAAACTATGGTCCGGCCAGTCGCCACCAGAATCAAAACCCACCGGACCTATGTTATAAATGTGGAGGTCGTGATCACTGGTCCCGCACCTGTCGTGCATCAGCTCAAATTATTGCCCAGTACCATGCTAGACGTGATACTCGAGAGGCTAATTTTGCTGCAGGACCAGTCCCCGCTGATACCACCCTAGCCATTGCCGATTTCCAGACTGCAGCTGGACATAATGAGGATTAAGTTATTTATACACCCATGGATATGATCGGCATTTGTGCTGTTTTTTTATGCATATTGTTTTTTTTTTATTTCTTCCATTACTTTTTCTGGATATTGTTTGGTGATTCATTTCCTTTTGGACTTATTTTGTTATTTGCTCGAATATTATTCAATCTATTTATTCATTTTTTTAATACATATGATTGTTAATTACTTTAGTTATATTGATGGTTAGGCATGTCAAATGGTGAAGTTTGTTGTCTAGCCGACAGTGCTACTACGCACACCATCCTCCGTGATAGGATATTTTTCACAAACTTAATGCCTAACCACACCCCGGTCTTAACTATTTCTGGAAAATCAAACTTGATTGAAGGCTCCGGAAGAGCCCAATTTATGTTGTCCAATGGTACCGTATTTACCATTGATGAAGCCTTATACTCCCCACGTTCCAGCAGAACGTTATTGAGTTTTAAGGATATTCGAGCTAATAATTATCATGTTGAAACCACAACCGAAAAAAATGTGGAATATCTTTGCATAACATCCAACTTGTATGGCCGGAAGCGTACATTGGAGAAATTAAAATGCCTCAGGAGTGGACTCTACATGACCACTATTAGGACCATTGAGGCAAATCACATAGCTAGCCGGAAGCTACCTAACCCCAGCAACTACTTATTATGGCATGACCGATTGGGACACCCTGGTCAAGGTATGATGCGCCGTATCCTCAATACATCACACGGGCATCCCCTTACAAATAAGGACCTAGTGTTTAGTAACACACTATGCCAAGCTTGCTCAATGGGAAAATTGAACACTAGACCATCATATGCAAAGATCGATAAAGTCTCTGTCCCCTTCTTGTACAGAATACAAGGGGATATTTGTGGACCCATCCAACCACCATGTGGACCATTTAAATATTTCATGGTTTTGGTTGATGCATCGACGAGGTGGTCACATGTGACCCTATTGTCCACACGCAATGCTGCGTTCGCTAAACTCCTTGCCCAAATCATTAAATTAAGGGCCCACCATTCGGATTATCCCATAAAGTCCATTAGACTTGATAATGCCGGGGAGTTTACATCGAAATCTTCGATGATTATTGCATGTCCCTTGGGATTGATGTTGAACATCCAGTTGCACATGTTCACACCCAGAATGGTCTCGCAGAAGCATTCATTAAACGTTTACAAATGATTGCACGGACTTTGGTTATTTCTCACCAAGCTACCAATTTCTGCGTGGGGCTATGCAATTTTGCATGCAGCTATGTTGGTCCGGTTGAGGCCCACTGCCACCCAACCCTATTCCGCGTTACAGCTGGTAACTGGGTACGAACCTGATGTTTCGCACTTACGCGTGTTTGGGTGTGCAGTTTACGTGCCAATTGCGCCGCCACAACGTACAAAAATGGGACCTCAACGCCGGAGGGGCATATATGTCGGCTATGAATCCCCCTCCATTATACGTTATTTAGAGCCCTTGACAGGCGATCTCTTTACCGCTCGTTTTGCGGATTGTCACTTCGATGAGACAGTCTTCCCGCCGTTAGGGGGAGATAAGAACGCTAACGTTCCTGAAGAACGACGTGAATTGACGTAGACTGTCTCCACTATGTCTCATCTTGATCCCCGAACCGCACAAAGTGAGAATGAAGTGCGGAGAATTCTAGATCTACAGAGTGTAGCTAATAATATGCCAGACGCTTTCTCTGATCTAGCTAAAGTGACGAGATCACATATACCTGCTGCAAACGTGCCTGCAAGGATAGACGTCCCCGTAGGACGCGCCGTCCCAGATGGACGGGTCGTCCCAGATGGACAAAGTACGACCATGGCGGCTAACCAGTCATATGTCCCTGCCCAGAAGCGAGGTAGACCAATAGGTTCGAAGGATTCTTATCCCCGGAAGAGGACAAATTTGGCACAATTGAATCCCTTAGATATCACTATATCATCCGATCCATCTCATGAGATAATTCCGGATTATGGGTCTGTCTTAGAAGAGACGACGTTGGGGGACGCCTCAACGTCTGAACCCATTCCCGAGAATAGAGAGATCTCGGTAAACTATGCATGCTTAAATGAGATATGGAATCGGAATGATATTATCATCGATGATATATTTGTATTCGCAGTAGCTACTGAAATAATAACTAGTGATGATATCGAACCTCGCTCCGTTGATGAATGCCAACGTAGAGAAGACTGGCCAAAATGGAAAGAAGCAATACAGGTCAAACTTGATTCCTTGACAAAAAGAAAGGTGTTTGGACCTGTAGCTCCCACACCTCCCCATGTTAAACCTGTAGGCTTTAAATGGGTATTTGTAAGGAAGCGTAATGAGAAAAACGAGATTGTGAGATACAAAGCTCGTCTAGTGGCGCAAGGATTTTCTCAACGCCCTGGGATTGATTACGAGGAGACATACTCTCCCGTAATGGACATTATAACGTTCCGCTACCTTATCAGTTTGGTAGTTTCCGAAAAATTGAGTATGCAGCTTTTGGATGTGGTCACAGCTTATCTCTATGGGGATCTAGATACAGAGATATATATGAAAGTTCCTGAAGGACTTAAGCTATCTGATTCAAATAGTTCCAGACCACGGGACACGCTCTCCATTCGTTTGAGGCGTTCACTCTACAGATTGAAACAATCCGGACGGATGTGGTATAACCGTCTAAGTGAATATTTGATCAGATTGGGATATGTGAATAATGAATTATGCCCATGCGTGTTTATTAAGAAGACAAGTTCCGGGTTCGCTATAGTGGCAGTTTATGTCGATGACATGAATCTGATTGGTACTCCTGAAGAGATCCAAGAAACCGCTAAGCACCTGAAGTTAGAATTTGAAATGAAGGATCTTGGGAGAACACACTTCTGTCTCGGCCTGGAGCTCGAGCACCGTGCAGATGGGATTTTGGTCCATCAATCGAATTACATCCAGAAGATGTTGAGACGCTTTAATGAGGATAAAGCAAAACCTTCAAGCACGCCCATGATCGTCCGGAGTATAGATCCTAAAAAGGACCCGTTTCGCCCAGCAGATGACAACGAAGAGCTATTGACACCAGAAGTGCCATATCTAAGTGCAATAGGCGCACTGTTGTACTTGGCTCAATGCACAAGACCAGACATTTCATTCGCTGTGAACTTGCTAGCTAGATTTAGCTCTGTGCCAACACGCCGCCACTGGAATGGCATAAAAGACATCTTCCGATACCTTAGAGGTACAGCGGATATGGGCTTATTCTATCCCTATGCATCGAGGAATGAATCACCCCCCCTTGGACCTCGAAATGATGCACGCCTCGTTGGGTATGCTGATGCAGGTTACCTATCAGACCCACACAAGGCACGTTCCCAATCCGGTTATGTCTTTACCATTGGGAACACATCGATATCTTGGAGGTCTACAAAACAGACCCTTGTTGCTACGTCTTCGAATCATGCCGAGATTTTGGCCCTGCACGAAGCAGTTCGTGAATGCATATGGCTAAGAGCTATGACTGGGCATATTCGAAATACATGTGGACTGAATTCCACCCGTAATGAACCGATAGTTATCTACGAAGATAATGCTGCCTGCATAGAGCAGATGAAGACCGGTTTCATTAAGGGAGACAACATCAAGCATATTGCACCGAAGTTCTTCTTTAACCAGCAACAGCAAGAGCATCGGAAGATTGAGATCAAGCCAATACGATCTCAAGATAACCATGCGGACTTGTTCACCAAGTCATTACCAAAGGCCACATTTCAGCAGCATGTGCGAGGTATTGGTTTACGTAGACTGGCTGATCTACCTAATCTATAGTTTTCAGGGGGGAGTCAATATCAGGGGGAGTATCCTGAAGTATACCATGTATCCAGAAGTATGCTGAGTGTCCCGAAGTATATTCACATGATCATCGTGTACTCTTTTATCCTACGATCAGGGTTATTTTGTCCCATTGGGTTTTGTTACCTGTCTAGGTTTTAATGAGGCACATTTTGGTATGATCACCCCGCTAACAATGCATCCTGAAGATGCTACGATTTGACTCATATGCATTTGCACATCTTTTCCCTTCAACCACGGGTTTGTCCCACTGGGTTTACCGGGTAAGGTTTTGGTGGAGCAACACTGATGCATTTTATCTTAAAGGCGGATTATCTACCCGTATTCTAGAAGAGACGACATCAGCTTCCTCAGGAGATTCCGATGTGATCACGTATACGCACGTTGCACTCTTTTTCCTTCGACCAGGGTTATTTTTGTCCCATAGGGTTTTTGTTACCTGGCAAGGTTTTAATGAGGCAACATATATGTGCGTAGCCAAGCAGTACCATTACATAAAATATCCAAGGGGGAGTGTTGTAAATAGTTTAATGGTTATGTCTATTTATGTAATATGTACTAGGGGTAGTTTTGTCCTTTTGTATTCATTAATTGTTTTCCCATATATAAGGGATAATTAATACTTATAAACCCTAATTCTAATCTCATAGTAAACAGACGTCTTATTTTCTTCTCCCTGCTTCTCCATATTCTCTCTGCATTCAACTACCGGATTTCATTCGCAACAATTTATTCATATTTTACTTTAATTCAAGAGCAATTTTCAATGCTACAATCAGTTCTACGTTGGTCACACTCGTCTTTTACAATCAGGCCCAACATTGATCTCCCATTGGTGTTGCATATAACAAAAGTAAGATTAGCTTTGCTTGTACAATCACACGTTACTTGTGGTGCAAGAGTTGTGGGCATCTTTTTCTCCTTGGTCACACGTGTGGTATTATAGAGACATCATAAGGACCAACCGAACCTCCTCTCAAAATTCGGATTCCAGCTCCGACGGTGAATTTTCTTGCAAACAAGAAACAAGGTGTGAGTTTGGCCCCGGCACGACAGAACTCAGTACGCTCTTCGTGCTCATGGTAGACGTGGTCGATATCCTGCAAAAACAAGGCAGATAAGTCAGGAATTTGGATCGACACAAGAAATTAAACATAGCATACAACTGTACTTGTTTCGTGGTAAAAACAGACCATAACTTTTTGTATCATCCGAGGATCTGTATCTGCATAATCAAACGTTAGAGGGTGCCATGATGTTGTATTAGTTCTTGTTGCTGACTGATTCCACAATGTGTAGGTCAAGGATCTTCGTTCAAGTTCGTTCTCAAGTCCGCTAATCTGATCACAAACACATAAATGGAGAATAACTTTGAATGCAAAAATCCCTAGTAATTAAAATATTGATGATGCAAATTTAAAGTAATTGCTTACTGAGAGTAATGTTTGCACATAATGTTCATCGGGGATACAATTGCGATATCTGGGAAGTGTCTACAATAGAAACCTGAAATTGAAATCGATTTCCTGTGGAAAATGAAGAGAAGAGAACAAAGTTTTTTCTTACAAGTTGCTTCCTCAAACTCATGTCTATAGGTGGCCATCGCTGAAATCGAACAACATTTGAAGATATCAACACGTATTAATCATTGTAAAAGAAACTCGGCAATTTAACCATTTACCTTGCAGAGTTTTCTGAAGATTGGGAACACCGTGTTGTCACCAATTACGATTTCTGCATGTCTTCTGACCAAAGATATCCACTGAGATCAACATGACATTACACCATTGTAAGAGGAATTTAAAAAAAAAAAAATCGCATATGCTGAATTTTTTTCTGGTCAATTAGCTCAATTTAACTAGATTTTCGTTGTTTCGTGGTCTTTGTTTTCTGTTGAGTTGAACTATTTATTCCATATCAGTTCACAAAACAGAAGGAAAATGATAAAACCTGGGAACCTTTTCGCCATCTCTCTTCGGGTATAGTAGGTGCCATCTTCGGGTCATAACGAAATCCTTCAGCATCAACAAAGCTATAAAACACAGACTACTAAACACTGAGCTTCATTGTTTCCTCCAAACGGGAGTAACAGAATTCATTCTAGTCATGTTGATATCAATACCTGTCCACAAAGCTTTTTGGAGAAGACATTACATAGTCGTAAATGTAACTGAAGGTGTAGAGAGGCACACAGCTGGTAGATTTCATCTAAAAAGAATTAGATTCAGAATAAACTTAATTAAGATTAATAGGAAACATAATTAAGACCCACCTATCAGAGAGAAGGAGAAATCTTTGGTTGGCTGGATCAAATAGAGCTTGTTCAAGTAGCAAGCGCTCGGCTTTTATCATACTTGATTCTCCCCAGACCACCTGCAACAGAAATTTCCAGTTATTCTTCGAAACCAAGAAAGGTACAAAAAAGCTACAAGAATCTACCTGAATGCTGTTATTCAACTGTCGACCATAAAAGAAGGCAGATCTTGTGGTGGATTCATTAAACTTGAAGCCAGGCTCTGAGTGAATGTAAATTGAGAAATTGGCTACATCACCATTCTGCAAAGGCTCCCATTGAAACGTATCAAAACTTCTCTCCATGTTCTAATTAACCACTATGAAAATGGTAATACTAGTAATAAGTCGAGTAAACTAACCTTGAAGAAGGTCCCCCAGAGAAAATCAAGAGAAAGATCCAGGCGAACGAGGAAGAGGAAGGCAACTTTGGGAGGGCCTTCAAACTGATCTTCATGAATGAAAGCAAGAGATTTTGTCTGAGACGTGAAGAATGAAGGTGGGAGCTTGGACTGAGAATGCAGTACTCTAAGGAAAGCCAACAGACAGAAAAAGAGACTGAGAATAATGACGAGCCCTGAACCCAACCTCAAAAGTTGGCTCCTGGGTATTGAAGCTCTCTTCCTTGTCATGGCTACTTTCGTGTTCATTTACTCATGCAATTTCTGTGAGAGAGATAGAGATGAAGGAAACGTTTTCAACTTCGAATTGAAAATGTTCGCGAAAGGTTCATTAATAAGGAAAGATGAAACTGCAAATTGCAATTTCTGTTTCTCAATTTCTGTTATTAAGTGAAAATATAAAACGCCCCTCCTCATTCAAGAATCACTTTCCATTCTTTTTCGCAATTAGGGTAAATGACTGAATCAATATTCATTACATTTACATCATTCATCATGATCAGAAACTCGGAAACTACACGGTAAATGCAAGGGAAAAGAATAATATCAGCTGGAAACATCAAGAGTATCACAAAGGGTTGTCTTTTATTTAGTTAAGGCATCTTCTGTATATACAACAACAAAAGAGAGTTCAAATCCATCAAAAATTTAAGTCCCCCAGCATCCGCGTGGAGGCCCCTACTTCCTAAACAACTTTACAGGCGTCCAATCATTAGGAACGCATCTTACATCAGCTCTTCCTCTGCCCTAACCGAAACTACTGCATCTAGTCGACAAGGGTATGAAGCTCAAAGAATCGTTCGGTCATAAGTTATCTTATTTGGCAATAATCATTCAATATGCTCCTATGCATCCCTCATTAGATAAGCTACTATGCATCCCAACACAGCACCAGCAACAACCTGAGACCAAACCACATAAAAAATGGTCATTACGATGATAAATGTCTTTCTTGCTCAAAAAGCTTCCCTAAAAAAGCTACAATGAGATTCTGAAGCAAAATCATGCTTTACTTCTTAATCATAACAATGTAAAATGTTAGCAGTCGAGCCATAAGTGCGATCACTGGTGAGTAACTTCAAGCCTTGTCTAGTGGAACCAACAATTACATTTACTAATATATCATTTAGGCACAGAAAAAATAGCAATAATTCACTGCCAATACAGGTAAACTGGATGCATCATTGGCCACCTACTTTCACATGCATAGCCAGCTAACTCTTAACCAAAAAAAAAAATGTCAGCTAAGGTCAGGAGGGTCATATGACCCTTATCACCATTTTCATATAGTTATCTCCATCTACTTTGCGTTAAACTTTTTTTATCTTAATATTACAACTTAACTGAACCACCTTATTTTTGTCTTCACTTTATCATTATTATTATTATTATTATTTTACTTCTTCTTTATGCTCTTTAAGTGTATGCCTTAGATTCGTATCTCATGAGGCGGTTGAGATCTGTCTAGTATTTTCATTTCTAAGTTCACGATAAAACTCCCCCTCCCTCTTCTTGGTTTTTTCTCTCTCAAGTATCCTCTTGGTTAAGATGTACAAATGCCATTCCTTAAAGAAAATGTTCACATGATTTATTTCTGTGGCAAGGAAAATTAGGATTTTTTTTCTCATTTAATTGGAGTTTGTGTATATCAGTTTATATTCACAACATTAATACCATTACTACAAACTCAAGTGAGAAAATGCACCAGGATTAATACAACAAACCTGTAGAGGAGTATGCCCACGAGAATCACGCAGAGGTCTAATGCTGGACAAAGGATGCTCTGGAGGAAGCTCATATACGATTTGGTTCAGCAACTGCAACAATCACCAACGTAATTATCATATATAGGACGCAGGAATGTTCTCCTATCAGGCTGATATATCATATGCTGTCAAATTCGACTATATAGCAGAACAAAAATGGACATTTCAAATTTCAAAGTCTAAAAATACGACATGTCTATAAAATCTTATTTTCCATTTTTATACAAATCTGTGGAATTTTGAACAAAAACTTATGGAGGAGAGGCTACCTCAGCTTGTCGGCCAGCATGAAGTCTCACTCCCGAAGCATCATACATCACCTAAAAATCTTCAAATGCGTAATTAAACAACGACTATTACCAAAGTCTAAACATGAGATGAAGAGAAAAAGGGCGAAACTTTTGTACATACAATGCATCCTAAGACCAGAGCAATGGCGAAACCGGGTCCTCCGGTGCCGTCCTGAAGGCCAATGGCGAGAGCCAGAGCCGTCACAGTGGAGGAATGAGACGACGGCATTCCGCCGGAATCGAGCATTCTTTTGGAATCCCATCTCCTTTCTATGTACCTGAGAGCAGTGTCTCATCAATTCAGAATCACCCCAAAAGACTCAATTCCACAACATTTTAGCCCCTAACATTTCCTAATTGTTCTGAAACCGAAAAATTGAAATTGAGCTACCGAATTCTGAAATTGGATGAATTATGAATGATGAGAAGTTGCACGGACCATGATGTGAAGAGCTTGAGGAACTGAGCAATAGCGCAGGCCAGGAGGGCGGAGATGAGAGGGAGATTCGATGGGATTGCTGATGTCGCCGACGGTGAGGACGACGTCGTCGCATCCGCAACCGTTACCACCTCGTCCATTTTCACCTTTGATTAATTGATTGATTAAATGCCTCTCCGCCTTTCTCAATCTTTCGGTCTCTGGTGTGGACTGCAAGACTGAACAACTATAAAAATAAAATAAAAAATAAAAAAATAGAGGGAAAGATGGAGTATGAGCCGCCTGGACCCACAGCTGAGTCCAACCCACCAATCATAGATGAGTTGGAATGCATTATTTCTTTTATGTCTACTTCCTTTTAAAATATTTTATATAAATTAAACATGGATAATCCACCACGATTGACATAAATTAAACATGGATAATTCATATGAGATTTATCTGAGTCAATCTGTATAATTAAAATTTTGAGTTATTTTTAAAATCAATCCGTTATGATACATTTAATAAACAGATGGATTTTCGAATCAATCTGTTAACCCTTCCAATGACCTATTAACCAATTTAATAAATTGGTAGATTTTGAGCTAACTTGTTAACTCGTATATTGATTTATATATTGACCTATTTAATAAATGTGTCATTACTAACTCATATATCTACTCATTTACCTACCTAAATAGTTATTAAAACTTATAATTTAAATAGGTTAAATATATTAAACAGGTTAAATGGGTCAAACGTGATAGAACCCTCCCCAAAATCACCATCGATTCTCGTGAGAAAGCATGTTCCTGTCTGACATAATACATTAAAAATACCAAAGTACCCCTAAATATATTACAACCTTAGTGTTAAACAAGGAATAAACTCCATGTGTCAAGCATAACATAACCCAGAAAATAATAAATACATAGAGCACTAGACACGAATTAAAATAACTACCAGAACCTACTCTGGTTAATTAGAGCGCCCAGTCCCACGAAAATGTCTCAGCCTCAATACAGCTCGTGTCCCGAGATCAACCTAAAAGGTGCCAAAACCAATCATAACTATGAGTGGACAAAAATAAAACCTTTGAAAACCATTTTTCGAAATCATCTTTTAAACCCTCTGTTTTATAAAAACATGCATGCATAAGCATATAAAAGACATGAATTCCCCTGGCCCACATTTCCCTGAAACCCCCAGTTGTAAATCCTTTTGAAAACCTCTAGACACACCACAAGTCAATAAAAATCAAACTTGGTCCCGCTGGTCTAACTAGTCACAAAAGTCAAACCTCGTCATGCTAGTCTAACTAGCCACAAAAGTCAAACCTTGTCTGGTTGGTCCAACTAGCCCGCTAGCCCAACTAGCATCCTATCTGTACTACTAGTAGACAACTACGGATCCTATGAAGTCCAACTCTGTTGGTACGTGTCAAGTATAACTCAGACTGTGAGGACCCGTGCATTGGGGGCATGGTTAGCAATCCCACATCGCCCGGGGAGATCTGGGGGATGTGCCTTATATGTGTGGGAGCACATCTATTCAACATGAAGCCTTTTCAGAGCTCACTAGCTTTAGATTCCTTGGGATCTCTAAAGTTAAACGAGTAGTGGCTGGTGCAATCTCAAGATGGGTGACTCACTGGGAAGTTGCACGTGAGCTCCTAAGAACAAAACTGTGAGGGTTGGGCCCAAAGCGGACAATATCCTGTTGGAGAAGGTCGGATCGTGACAATTTGGTGTCAGAGCCTAATTCCGGTCGAAATTGAGTGTGCCAACGAGGATTCTGGGCCACATGGGGGGTGAATTGTGAGGACCGGTGCCTTTGGGGCATGGTTAGCAATCCCACATCGCCAAGGGAAATCTGGGGGATGTTCCTTATATGTGTGGGCACGCATCTATCCAACAGGAGGCTTTTTGAGAGTTCACTAGCTTTGGATTCCTTGGAAACTCCAAAGTTAAGCGAGTAGGGGCTGGTGCAATCCCAAGACGGGGGACCCACTAGGAAGTTGCATGTGAGCTCCCGAGAACAAAACTATGAGGGCTAGGCCCAAAGCGGACAATATCCTATTAGAGAAGGTTAAGTCATGACACAGACCACATCCGAGTTTGTCCTTGGGAATCATCGGAGTCCAACTCCGTAATAGGGATCCATTCGCTTGAGGTTGACCAATACCAAAAATCAGTACACCAAACCAAAATACCTTTGCACCCGAGCACCAGCCCAAAACAGCTTCCAACCCGGGCACCAGCACAAAAAAGCTGCCAACTCGAGCACCAACCCATAACAGCTTCCAACCCGAGCACCAGCCTAAAATATTTACCTCCTGGACACCAACCTAAACTCTAGTTTCCAAAACCACCATAAACCATGTGCCCAGAAACTAAAATACATTCTGTTCATACCATATTGGCCCAGACCGAGCTTGAAGCCCATACTAACTACAGGCCCAGCCCATTGCCAAAACAGTACCAGTTCGGACCAATCTTTGAGCCCCAGTGTAAGACCCGTGTCCTGGAGGGAACGGTGAACAATCCCACATTCCTGCGAGGGGGGAATGGTTTGGGAAGGGAATGGTGGTGTGCCTTAAAGGTGTAGGCACACACCTATCTAGCATGAGGCCTTTTGGGAGCTCAGTGGCTTTGGGGGGGATTGGAACCCCAAAGTTAAGCGAGTTGAGGCTGGTGCAATTCCAGATGGGTGACCCCCTGGGAAGTTGCACCGTGAGCTCCCGAAAACAAATCCGTGAGGGCAAGGGCAAGGAGGCCCAAAGCGGACAATATCGTGCTAGATGAATCGGGACCTGACAGAAGAGGGTCGGGTCCTGACAATTTGGTATCAGAGCCAGACCCCGACCGGGAAGTGTGCCAGCGAGGACGCTGGGCCCTAAGGGGGGTGGATTGTAAGACCCGTGTCCTGGAGGGAACGGTGAACAATCCCACATTCCTGCGAGGGGGGAATGGTCTGGGAAGGGAATGGTGGTGTGCCTTAAAGGTGTAGGCACACACATATCTAGCATGAGGCCTTTGGGAGCTCAGTGGCTTTGGGGGGGATTGGAACCCCAAAGTTAAGCGAGTTGAGGCTGGTGCAATTCCAGATGGGTGACCCCCTGGGAAGTTGCACCGTGAGCTCCCGAAAACAAATCCGTGAGGGCAAGGGCAAGGAGGCCCAAAGCGGACAATATCGTGCTAGATGAATCGGAACCTGACAGAAGAGGGTCGGGTCCTGACAATTTGGTATCAGAGCCAGACCCCGACCAGGAAGTGTGCCAGCGAGGACGCTGGGCCCTAAGGGGGGTGGATTGTAAGACCCGTGTCCTGGAAGGAACGGTGAACAATCCCACATTCCTGCGAGGGGGGAATGGTCTGGGAAGGGAATGGTGGTGTGCCTTAAAGGTGTAGGCACACACCTATCTAGCATGAGGCATTTTGGGAGCTCAGTGGCTTTGGGGGGGATTGGAACCCCAAAGTTAAGCGAGTTGAGGCTGGTGCAATTCCAGATGGGTGACCCCTTGGGAAGTTGCACCGTGAGCTCCCGAAAACAAATCTGTGAGGGCAAGGGCAAGGAGGCCCAAAACGGACAATATCGTGCTAGATAGATCGGGACCTGACAGAAGAGGGTCGGGTCCTGACACCCAGCCCTCTGCTTGGATCGACATGTCGGCCCAGACCGACCTAGAGGCCCATCCCTCTTATGACACCATGCCATTGGCCAACTCTAGAGACCCAGCCCCTGTCGGTCGGTGAGTCGGCCCAGACCAACCTGTCGGCCCAGTACTGCCGCCTAGCACAAGCCCAAAGGGTCCAGGCTCACTCACGCGAACAAACCCTAGTCGGGTCTGGATGGCACCTCCACGTGTCAGTCCCACATCGGGAAAATACAAATATTATATTCACCGCACCCGTACAAAAGGGGTCCATTTGTCGTACAAAGGTAACTAAGCAATTTACTGTTCACTACTACTTTTACAGTATACTTTCCACCACCTTCTACACCTTAGACCGACCACTGACTTGGGCATCGGAGTACCTTTGGGCTGGTACCACACCGGTGCCTATACTCTGACCGACCGACCAGTTTCCTTCCTTTTCAGATTTACACAGGGCACGTGACAGAGCATCATTCCCTTCCTAAGTTGGCACATTTTGTGCATCAACAGTTTGGCGTCGTCTGTTGGAAACTGACTAAGTTTGCCCTTTTACTCTACCGAGCATAAAACACTGTTACCCTCCACATCTTCCAACATGCAAGACAACGTCGATGGCGAGGTCACACCCGCGCCCGGCCGAGGGCCAAGGGACACCTCCCCCGAGGTGCTTCTGGCGTTGGAGAAGCAGCAACGTGACATGGGCGAGATCCGGGCCAATGGCACTCAGGCCGAGGCACGCTATACAGAGCTCAGTGGGCAGTACATCGAGGTCGTGGCCTAGCTACAGGCCACTCAGGGCGAGCTAAACGCCCGCCGCGCTCAGGATGAGATCCTTTAGGCCGACCTCGTGGTCGCCGAATGTACGGAACGTGCAGACCGAGAAGGGCAAGGTTGAAACCACTGTCGCACCGACCGAGAAGGGCCAGAAACTCTTGGTCATTCCTGGAAAAGGCACATATGCCACTAGGAATGACACCTCCTGACAGGACCCATCCCAATCCCCCCCGGGATTAGTGCGGGATGACCCTGCTCCCGTCTGACACGAAGTGTCAGACAAGGGATATTTTCGTCCTTTGCCCTCCCGGGCTATCAGAGTACGCCAGGATCCGGAGGAGGCATGTGATATCTCGGTCTCTGCTACAGTCCACATCCGATGTCAACCTGAAGGGCAGTCAAAACATTAAAAACCGTGAGTGGACAAAACAAAAGTTTATAAAAACATTTTAACGAGAAGACCTTTGTACCCTCCACTAAAAAGCATGCATGCATTCGAAAACCATTTATCCAAAACAAACCATATGTGGGACTAAGTCCAAAGCAGATATAAACCAAGGTCGAAAGGACCACAATGAAAACGACCATACGGGCCACTGCCCAAATCCTGTGCACACCTGTACACACCACATATCATATATCATATATCCATCACATACATATATATAAGTCACACAACCAATCCTGTCACGGTATCCAAAGCCACGCGCGCGCTACCCGGGTCTCAATCCGAGTCATCTCAAAGTCAAGGTCAATGTCCGCAGACCACTGACCCTACCCGAGGTAATAGTAATCATAGCCTTCCTGAGAGTAAGGAACCCAACTGGGGGGTGACTCCACTCAGTCGGTGCTCCGTGACTACTCCGGGGTCCACCCAGGCCAACGACCCTCCCCGGAGGAGATAGTAGAACATGTAAAGGAAGGTAGACGAACATATATATACATAACATAAACATTCATGACCGGTTCCCCTGAACCGTCATGAATCCATAATATCCATAATCAGGTAACATGCCGGTTCCCATAAACCGTCATGTACCGTAATAACATAACCAGGTAACATGCCGGTTCCCATAAACCGTCATGTACCGTAATAACCAACAAGGGTTCATGCCGGTTCCCATAAACCGTCATGAACCATGATACCATAACAAGGGTTCATGCCGGTTCCCATAAACCGTCATGAACCTGGGAATCCATTTAAGGTTCCCTGACCTGAAATCAAAACCGTAAAGTGACTGGGTCTCGTACCCGAACATAGGACACCAACTGGGCACCGTGCCCGGAATCTGAGGTCATATGCCCGAGACAAAACCAAATGGGTCTCATACCCGAGTTTATCCTTTTGAAATCCAAATTCAGTTCATTTAAATCAATAAAGAAATACAGACCCGTATAAGTACCGTATAAGGCCGAAACCTCGAAATACGTGCTTATACGTAACCACATAGAAATGCACCCATGGCATCATCAAACAAGTAATAAAACATATAATAAACATTTATGCATGCATCAATTTAGAAAACAAGGTCCACTCACAGACCGTCCGAGCTGCCGCCTCGATTTGCGTGCCATACGGCTCCCCGAGCCGATCACCGTCACCGGGACTCCCAAACCTGTCCAAATCGTAATAGAAGGTTACTAACTACTTAATTAACCTCCTACCAAAGCCCCGTAATTTTCCCGTATTTTTAACTATTTTTAATCCCGAACCTAAACCTTCTGATGCCCCGAAACATCTCGAGACGGTGTCCGATCGACACGAAACCAGTCCCAAAATGTTCGTTACATCGAATAGATGATTTCACATGTTGGAACCTTCCCCAGATTCCCTGCCACGCGCCCTCACGCGCCGCCTGAAGTGGCTGCGCGTGGGAGCCACGCGCCGCTACAGTACCCGTCGTCTTCAGCGATCGAACCGGTCCGGTCCGGTCCAACCCCTGCAACTGGACCGGCGTAACCGGTCCAGGTCTCCGACGCCCTCACTTCTCATCCGTTTTCCTCCATTTCAATCCCTAAATTCATCTTTTAATCTTTCCTATCATTCCCAATTAACCAAACTAGCTAAAACACCCAAAATCCTAACGGTTCAAAATGGACCTCATGGTCCCTGTTTTTCCGATCATCCCACACGGCTGCTCAGCCCAAACCACCACCCAAAACCTCTCTAACAACTCCCTAGCAACCTATTTAACTCAAACCAATCGTCCAAATCGACCCATAACAACTAGAAATCAAAAATGGATTAAACGGGCAAAATCGATTACCTCGTTCGGGTTTTCTCCTCCTCTCGCCGCCGTGGACGGCGGTCCTGGCCGCCCAGTAACCTCCTCAGTATCCCCACTTCACTCTGTCCCCATAGTTGATCGAATGGAAGATGGCTGGATTGGTTTGGGTGAAGGGTTGGATGAGATCGGGTTTGGTTTGTGTTTGGATGAAGAATGAAAATGCACGGGAAGTTTGATGCATGAAGGAAAATGATGAGGAATGGATGAATGACATCTGTCATTCATCCATTGGGTCTGAGAAAAAGGCTGGGGTCCACTAAAGTCCAATTAAGCGTCCGTCTCGAAAAACGTGCAATAGTACGCTCGAACTTCCGTGAACCGTAACTTCGCCGTCGAACGTCCGAATTCGACGTGCCGCCTGTCTAGGGATTCGTATCGTCCTTATCTACGTAACGGTCTTCGGCCCTCAGCCATCGGACCTCCCGGTCAAAAAGTCAACATTTGACCCCATATAACCAAAATTACCAAAATGCCCCTAAACTTCCGCACGTCATAACTTCTTCCTCGAACGTCGGAATTGAACGTGCCACCTGTCTATGAACTTGTGACGTCACGAACTACGTCACGGTCATCGATCAAAGTCCATTTGACCGCCCGATTGAAAAGTCAACGTTTTGCCACCATCAGGGGCAAAACGGTCATTTCGCACCGTTCGTCCGATTTCGCTCTACTAATCACGGATTAGCCCCACTAATCGTGATTAGTCACTAATCTAATCTAGGAATTTGGGACGGGTCGTTACACCTCCCGGCTGGAGCGCCAGCAACTCAGCCTAATCAGCCTCGAGTTCCCCGCGGACAAGGACTTACGGGTAACGGAACAGACCGGTCGGACGAGACCCGAGGCGGGCCCGCGCCAACAGTCTTGTGGCGGGAACCCCCCTTCTCGGTGACCGAGGGGGCGGATTCTTCCCAGGAAATCCCGATTGCCAGAAGGTCCGAATGCCCCCCACGCAGCACAAGGTCCCGGAGAGACCGAGAAAACTCGTCACGGCAGAACACGCCATTGCCTCAGCAGGGGACCGACCACATTTACCCGAGCAAGTCTCCTAGTGCCGACTCTATGGTAAAACAACTCCTCGATCGCGTACGGTGCCTCGAGGCCGAGAAAGGGACACCACAGACACATACTTGGGGCGGACCTAGCCTGGGGCCGTTCACAGATCAGATCAACTTTTTCCAGTACGGCAACACAATCAAGCCGCTAAAGATTCCCCTCTATACAGGCCAGACCGACCCGATCAACCATCTCAACAACTTCCGGTCGGCCGTCTCCTTCTCGAGCCTGACCGACGAGGCCCGCTGTTTAGTTTTCAACTCCACCCTCACCGATGCTGCGATCAACTGGTTCTACCGACTGGAGCCCGGCTCTGTGGACTCCTTTGCGCAGCTCACCAAGGTTTTTCTGAATCAGTTCATGATCCAGACTAATAGGATCTTCTCCACCGAGGATCTATTCCTCTTGAAGCAAGGAGAAACAGAGACGCTACGTGCGTACGCTGCTCGGTTCAGTTTGGAGTACTCCCGGTGCACCGAGTCCATTGATCGGACAGCTTTCACGGTGTTCAAAGGTGGCCTGCGCGATTCTCAATTCAAGTACGCTGTACATACTCAAGGTTGGACCACTTATAATGATTTAATGAAGCAAGCAGCCATTCACGCCAAGGCCGAGCTGTTACCCAGCAAGGGCGGTGCAACAACGGTCAACACATACCGACCTAGCACTGGGAACTCGACCGACACATACAGACCGAGTCACACCCCACAACAGTTGGCTCCCCAGCCACCTTCCTCTGCTCTTCCGACCCGGACATCTTGTGCTCTGCTCTTGCCTCCTCAGCCGCTCGGTCAATCTGCTTTTTGACGTCTTTGGGGATGACTTGCACCGAACACCAAGTGTCATCACAAAACAAATGCCAAAGTGTAACAACAGGGCTAGTCACCAAGATTGGGGATCAGAACGACCTCGTGCAACAGTCGGGGTACCCGAAGCACGTCTCGGTGATGCCGCGGGGCAGTACACGCCTTCCTGACCTGCTCACAGGCCTTCTATTCTTCAACGGTGGGGATCGCCTCAGGAAGAGTACCTGCACAATATACACGTAGGTCAGCCACTTCAAACACCGACCTACAAAATTAGCATTTAAATTACAAAGTGAAGACCGACCCTCGGTGCCTAGATCCTGAAATGACAACGGTATGCCCCGTCCTCCCCAGTTCCCCCCGACGTAAATAAATTTGTTCTTGTACGTCTTCTGGAAGGATGGTATACCGTAGATGAACTCTCCCCGCGTCATCTTATCCTTGCACCGAGCATGCACCCAACCCGTACTCTGCTGCTGCTGCGCAAATTCGTACAAGTGGACGACCTGGGCGTAGATCGGTGGTTTTTCCCCAGATCTGGCGAAGGCAGCATACAGGGTGACCAGAATGATCCAGACATTCGGGTTCAGCTGTCCGAGGTCTACGCCCAGCCCTCGGATCATCCTCCTCAACCACGGGTGCAGAGGCAATCAGACGCCGTGGCTATAGATCTCGGTGTAGAACAAGGCACATCCTTATGGCGCCTCACTGGGTAGCTCGATGAGATCGACCACCCACAGCTCCACGTCCTCTGATACCCTCCATGCGGACCGGAACTTCTTCACTGACGCTTCAGTCTCTCGACTCTCGTAGGCGTTAATCGACCATACCATCGTGTCAGCCTCCTCGGTCAGAACCTCAGCATCCCGAGCCGTGTTCGCATTAGCTGACCATTTCCTACTGGTCGGAGTTTTCTCTACCCTCGACCGGCTGGACGCCGATACCCCGGTCTGATCACTCCTAACAGTATTCTGGGCCCTCACTTCGTCGGTGTACCCTCCACCAAAACGCCCCCGACTACCGAAGAGCTTTGTTGCTCCCCCTCGTCGTAGTCCCGCACTTCGTTGGATTGGCTATCTCTCTCAGACATAACACCGCTGCGAACAGGGAATAAAGATAAAAAGCGAACACCTCTTGAACACCGACTCGTATTTTACCAGGATTGACCCGTGTCCGAACCCCGGTTGATCCACAGTTCATCCCCCAGAAATAAACAAGAAAAATATTACGAAAATAAGCCAACAAAGGAGAAGACTGAACGTCTTACCTAAGATTCACAGACAAACTGTCCTCACCGGAGATTGTACCACTGTGAAAAGCTATCGGAATTGCTCACCGGAAATCGCCTAAACACAGACAAAGCCCACACCAACAGATTGCAAGAAAGTGAAAGGGGTAAAAAAAGCTTTTTCACCCAGTATTTATAGGCCCAGGTCGGTAATCGAAGCGTCGCCTTGTTCCACGTGACATTTATTACCGCAGACGGCTGTCCCCCACGGGGCAGCGTGACCATAAATACCCGCTGACAACCAACGGTTGGGGATTCCAACCGTCTGCCGACTGACACGCGACACAGACGGCTCCTCGATTCCTTCAACTGTCATGTCCATTAATCCATGGCATAGGTGGCTCATCGACTGCCACACCTACTGGCGTCTTCTCCCGCCCACACCGACCGAATCATGTCGTCTCGGTTTACCGCCCGCATCTCATCATCGACACATCCGCTCGGTTCAATCCCTCACCTGGGGGACTTGGGGGACTGAAGACATGTACATCCGGTCTGGGGCACTCTTTTTACAAGTCCCCAACCGAGAAATTCCACCTCGGTCACGAACATGGGGGACTTCTGTTCATACCATATCAGCCCAGACCGAGCTTGAAGCCCATACTGACTACAGGCCCAGCCCATTATCAAAACAGTACCAGTTCGGACCAATCTTGGAGGCCCAGCCCTCTGCCTGGCTCGGCATGTCGGCCCAGACAGACCTAGAGGCCTAGCCCTCTTCTGACACCATGCCACTGGCCAACTCTAGAGGCCCAGCCCATGTCGGTTGGTGAGTCGGCCCAGACCGACCAATCGGCCCAGTACCGCCGCCTAGCACAAGCCCAAGGTGACATGACCCATCCCAATCCCCCCGGGATTACCGTGGAATGTGCCCTGCTCCCGTCCAACAAGGGGTGTCAGACAAGGGATAACCACGAGCCACTGCCCAAACGGGGCTTCCAGAGTGCGCAAGGATCGATCGAGGAGGTGTGCAATGTCCCAGTCTCTGCTGCAATCGCATCCGTAATCAACCTGAAGGGCATTAAAACCAAAAGCTGTGAGTGGACAAACCAATAAGTTTATTAAACACATTTATAAGACATTTATGCCCTCCAATAAAAACGTATGCATGCCACGAAAACCAGTAACCAAAACGTTTGCTCAACCGAGCCATTAGGGCCTTAGCCCAAAAACCGTTAACCAAAAACCAAGTGTGGGAACTCAGCCCAAAACTGTGAAATACCGCAACTACACATAAACAACCATGTGGGTCACCACCCACGACCATAAATGAACATCAATTCATTAAAATCACACAATCACAAATCCACCCAGAAAGCCATTTCATTAATTCGTATTTTACCATTACCATCACCAGCATCCGTGATGCTAGACGTCCCTGACGTCATATCTCACGGTTTTATAAGCTACGCGTTCTGCCCGGGGTCTCTCTGGGTCCATATATCGGACATCCCTGATGTCTGACGTCCCAGACGTCAATCATAGCAATCCTGCTCCTGAGTCATCATACGGTCCGGCTGCTCCGTATGGTGACCCTTCGCAGGCAATGCACTGTGACTTCCCCAGTGTCCTAGACATCTCGAGGAGACCATCATATATCCTTGTATCAAGATGGTATATGGAAAACAGTTTTTATTAATTCATTTCACAACATCTCAATGGGCCCTGCCCGAATTTTCCATAAAACAACACATTTCCATTTAGGGTCCCTGACCCGAAACCACATTTATTAAATATAGGGCCCCTGACCCGAAATCATCATTTTAATCTAATTGGGCCTCATGCCCGACTTTATGAACCACTGGGCCCACGGCCCGATTTATAAACCAACTGGGCCCGCAGCCCGATTACGTACTCAAATGGACTCCAAGTCCGAGGTTTCCAAAACAAGTGGGCCTCAAGCCCGAATTCATCTTTCCAATATAAAAACCGTTTTATCACATTATTTATTTAACCACAAGCACGCAAAACCACAAATAAACTGTTAATCCCGATATACGTGAAATACGGGAAACACCTCGAAATACGTGCAACATACCCGAAATCAATACTCACAAATACCATCATAGAAATCATGTATATAAACCATATAACACATTTAAGCATGCATAGGATTTATAAAACCAAAGTCCACTCACAGACCGTTTTAACGGTATGCCTCGATACACGTGCCACCGGCCCTCCCGGGCCACACCACTATCACCGGGACTCCCAATCCTGTCCAAATCACATTAGAGGGTCACTAACCTCATCATTAACATCCTATCAAAGTTCCGTAATTTTCCCGAATTTTTACTTATTTTTAAACTTAATTTAAAACCTTCGGACATCCCGAACACTATCGAGACGGTGTCCGATCGACACGAAACCAATCCCAAAATGTTCGTTACATCGAATAGATTAAAAGTCATGTTGACCTCACCTCGAGATTCGTGCCCACGCGCCGTCACGCGCCGTCGTGAGTGGCTGCACGTGAAATCCACGCACCGTGAACAGTGTCACCAGCCTAACCCGTATCTCTGGTAAACGGGTCCAAACTGCCCGCGACACGACCCGGTTCGTATTCTGTCAATTCGATCCTAATTCCTTCAATTGATCAATCAGTTAGTTTCGTTCTTAGTTCAATTACAGGTCTGTAAACTCAATTACACAAATCTTTACCTACAATTCCACGATTCGATGATGAACACCAAGAACACTCCGGTTACTGTTCGTTCATGGAATTCCTTCAATTCCAATTGATTTCCTTAAATTGAATCAACTAGAAGCATTAGTGGACCATGAGGAACAATTCCCCCACATCAATTGCATCAATCCTGCGCTCAATCGCCACGACTCAAGCTCGAACACCGTCCACTGTGCAACCATGGAGTTTCGTCAATCTCGATCGGTTTCCTTCAATTGATGAACCCAGAAGCATCGTGGGATCATGAGAAGCAGTTTCCCCACCTCAATTTCTTCCAACGAAGCCTCCAATTCCACGACTCGAGCTCGATTTTCCTCCTCTGTCACCAAGTGTGATCAGAGCCAAAACAGCACCAATTCACCTCGTTTCTTCGACAATTATGATCGTTGTGATCCCAGGAAGCTGAAGGTAAGCTCAATTGCGATCCTCACCGCCTAATTCCCCAATTCGAATTTTCCCTCTAATTTTCCCGAAATCCAAAATCCAAAATTCAACACTCTCACAACCCCTCGTGTTTCCCCGTTAATTCACTCATCTTAGTCTCTCATTTTCTCTCAAGAACAGCAGAAGAAGGGAGCCAAATCTCCCCAATCTGATTCCCCCAATTTTGTGCACGGTTTGAAGACAAAGAGGATTAATTTAGGGGAAATGGTGGATTAGATGATGATGATGTAGTAATGATGATGTTTGGAGGGAAACAAGGAGCTGGAAACAAGGGATGGGTGACACTTGTCACTCATCCGGATGTGCACAGTCAACGGTCACTATTCAATATTATATTATTATTTTAATCCGAGCTCGGTTCGTTAGTTCGTTTCCTTGACCATAACGTCGTCGTCGAATCTCCGATTTCGGCATGCCGCCTGTCGTTGGATTCGTATCGACGATACCTACGTAACGGTCCTTGGCCCTCGTCCATTGGACCTCCCGGTCAAAAAGTCAACATTTGGCCCCCTAATAAGCCAAATTACCAAAATACCCCTCAACTTCCGAACCTCATAACTTTCTCTACGAATGTCGGAATCGAACGTGCCACCTGTCTATGAACTCGTGACGTCCCGAATTACGTCACGGTCATCGGTCAAAGTCCATTTGACCGCCCGATCAAAAAGTCAACATTTTGCCCACGACCAAGGGCAAAACGGTCATTTTGCACATTTGTCCGATTCCGCCCTACTAAGCACCGTTCAGCCTCACTAATCGAGATTAGTCACTAAACTAATCCCGGAATTTGGGACGGGTCGTTACACAAGGGGTCCAGGCCCACTCGTGGGAACAAACCCTAGTCGGGTTTGGATGACACCTTCACGTGTCTGTCCCACAGCAAATTGACATTTGTCTCACATCGGGAAAATACAAATATTATATTCACCGCACCCGTACAAAGGGGGTCCATTTGTCGTACAAAAGTAACTAAGTAATTTACTATTCACTACTACTTTTACAGTATACTTTCCACCACCCTCTACACCTTAGACCGACCATTGACTTGGGCGTCGGAGTACCTTTGGGCCGGTACTACACTGGTGCCTATACTCTGACCAACCAACCAGTTTCCTTCCTTTTCAGGTTTACACAGGGCACGTGGCAGAGCATCATTCGCTCCCTAAGTTGGAACATTTTGTGCATCAACACATTCCAAAACCCAGCATTTATCCTAAAAACATATACTCAAACCATAGCCATCCAAATCATGCAAAAACATCATATAAATACACAAATATGCACGCATCACACTTTTGAAAGAAAGTGTCCACTCATAGTTCCATCGATCGCCCAAATCTTTAGGCGTAAGCTAATCCAAAGTCTTCGGGGCGTCTTGACCTATCAAATTCATACCCGAGGGTCACCAACAATCCATATAAGTCTATACGCGAAACCCTTAAAAACCCCAGAACCGAAGACACGTCTGGAACATATTTCCCAAAGAGAAAAACTGACACGACCTACCCCCAATCCCCCGGGATTTAAGGAATAAGCCATGCTCCCGTCTAACTAACGTGCAACATGAAGGCTAAACCGGCGTCCAACCTCCATGTAACACGTAAACCGGACCAGGAATTCCCAAGCGAACCGTCCAAAGACTTCCGGACTTCCCAGAATGCGCAGAACCTACTGTGGATCGCGTGTGTGATGTCTCCGTCTCTCTCTAACAATAGCCAGCACCGCATTCAACCTGTAGGGTATCGAAAACTTAAAAGACTGTGAGTGGACAAAAATAAAGGATAAGTATAGAAAACCATTTATACAAAAAGAAATTTATACCCTCCGCGAAAAACCAATGCATGCATATGAAAATCTTTTCATAAAACCATTTCATATCCAAGATAAGAAAACCATCAATGAAAACCGGAATAATTTCTTTTTCATCCGTAACTCAAATCCAAGCCTCTCTGCCCAAAAACCGCAAATCCAAGTCATCCGGGCCACTGCCCAAATCATCTGAAAACCAGTGAAAAACCAATCGAAAATCATAATCAATCAATCTGCTGGATCTCATGCGTGCCGAGTCTTTAAACTCAAAATACATATGCATCATCAGGCCTTCCCAGGATATCAACGAGTCTTTAAACTCAAAACACAATTAACAGGTCTCGGGGGATATCACAATAACCAAGTCTTTAAACTCAAAACATATCAATCCAGGGTCCTCATCCGTCATCAATCAACCGAGCCTTTAAACTCAAAACCAGATCCAGTTGTATCTGGTTCTTTAACCCTAGGTGTGTTAATTGGTTTTTCGGTTCGATTTTTTTACCGAAATCGAAACCGAAACCGAAACCAGTTGGGGGAATCAGTTCGGTTCGGTTCGATTTTTCCTCCAATGCAGTTCGGTTCTGTTTTTCCTCCTATTTGATTCCGTTCGGTTCGGTTTTGGTTAAAACTGGTTTTTTTACTTCAAATTATGGTGAATCGATTTGGTTGAACCAGTTCAATTTTCTATACAAATCGGTTTTTTTTTTGTACTTTTATACAATAATCAATATTTATTATCTAATTAATGTCCATTACAACCTAATTAATGTTTATTACAACTAATCAATATCGATTACAACTAATCAATGTTCCTTACAAAGTAACCTAAAGCATTTCGGTTCGGTTCGGTTTTTAGGTCCATTCGGTTCGGTTTGGTTTGGTTTGGTGCTCTTATACCGAAAACCAAACCTAAATTGGTTCGGTTCGATTTAGTTCGGTTTTCTTCAAACGGTCTCAGTATTCCTTCGGTTCAATATTTTTCGATTGGGTTCCGGTTCGGTTTGGTTCAATTTTTCGGTCGGTTTTTTCGAACCAATTAACAGGGCTATTTAAACCCAAAACCAAGTATCAACGGGTCTTTAAACCCAAAATCAAGTGAAAATCATATAAAATCCAAAAATCCATTTCCAAATTCGATCCGAAATCACTATTCCGTAGCAGGCATCCGGAATCATCATTCCGAACCTAAATCCAAAAATCCACTTTTCAAGCTCCAAAATCGAATCCCGAATCGTATTTCCAAAATCCGATTCCAAACCCGAAATCACATTTATCGAAATCACTTTTATGAATAGGGCTTCAAGCCCGAAATCACTTTTCCAAAATCAATTATAAATCATTAAAATCAATTCAGAAGTCAAATCCAAAATCAAATCATAGCATAAAACCATGATCTCGTAAAACGTGCAATTACGTAATTACCTTGAAATACGTGCAAAACCGTAAATCATCAATCATAGAAATCACAAGTAGAAAACATATAAAACATTTATGCACGCATCATAAGTTACAAAGCAAAGTCCACTCACATACCGTTTACGCCGCTGCCTTGATACGCGCGCACTTATACTTTTCCAGTTAATCCACTATCACCGTTCTTCCCGAACCTGTCCAAATCCCATAAGAAGGTCACTAACTACTTCATTAAGCTTCTACTAAAGCCCCAAAATTTTCCCAAATTTTTAACTATTTTTAAACGAGCCCTAAAACCTTCGGACATCCCGAAACATATCGAAACGATGTCCAATTGACTCGAAACCAATCCCAAAATGTTCCTTACATCGAATACTTTAAAAGTCATGTTGAACACGTCCCCATCAGAGGTATCACGCGCCTACACGTGCCGCCCAAATAGGCTATGCGTGGGCCTCATGCGCCAAGCTACTATTCATCTTCAACCTCAGTCCAGCCCGGTCTGAACCGGATTGAACTAGCCTAGTCCAACCAAACTGGCATCCACGGTTCACGATTATTTCCATCCTTTTTCCAACCCGTTTTTTATTCTAATTAGTCCTATCGGTTTGCCTCATTGTCTACAATCGTTTTAGACCCTTAAAACCATGAATTGAAACTTGGAACTAACCTCCCAAAACGAAGGAGAAACTGGGCACTGTTTGTCGTTCAGTTGTCGTGTTTCCGGCCACCTCCTCTCCTCTAGTTGATCTCAATCAATCTCTAGAACCTTGAGAATCAGTTTCCACTCGTCAAAAGTGATTAACCATTACTAAATCATGATTTACCATTTTTACATCGACACTTACCTTTCACCGTTTCACGGCCACCGTCCACGGCAGCCCTCCATTCCCTCTTATTCGAACTCGTCTCACCTTCAGAATCAACAACCAATTGATTAGAATGGGTTAATAAGTGCCTAAACGAAAACCCACAGTTGATTTTCAAAATAGGGCACACGGTTTGCCTCTAACCATCTACCACCGTGCACGATGGTCTTCCATGGTGGTACCAGTTTGTTCCTCACCGCCCACACTCACTTTTTCATTCACAAGTCACCATCAATAGTTGGGGTTTGAAGGAAATGTATGGATTGGATTTTCACGATCCTCTGTTTTCTGTTCTTCGTCCACACACGACTATGCACAACAGTTTGTTTGTAAAATTCAATTGAGACGGTGGGGAGGGTTCTACGACCTTCCAGCAAGGTACAAGTGTCCCAAAATCATTGGGCACCATTCCTAATGCACTAGATGTCCCAATCTTACTAGGCACAGATCCCAATGCAACCAAATGACCATTTTACCCTTGTTTATTTTGCCCTTACCGCGTTTAGACCAAAACCGGAGCCATCCGAAGTCTGATGACAGTGTGCCGCCTGTCGTTGTAGTCAGAGACTCGAGACTTATCCAACAATCCTAGAAATATGTGAAATTCCGTGTCGTATGAAAAGTTAACAGTTTGCCCCTTTTCAAACAAATTACCAAAATACCCTCGAACTTCCGAACATCATAACTTCCTCCTCGAATGTCGGAATCGGACGTGCCACCTGTCTATGAACTCGTGACGTCCTGAACTATGTCACAGTCATCGGTCAAAGTCCGTTTGACTGCCCAAACTAAAAGTCAACCTTTTTGCCCGAACTAAAAGTCAACCTTTTTAACCATTCCAAGGGCAAAACCGTCAATTTGCACCGTCCGTCTGAGATCACCCAACTAATCACTGATTAACCACACTAATCCGTCATTAACCACTAATTGAATCCCGGTTTCCAGGACGGGTCGTTACAAAAACTCCCCACAACTACCACCAAATGACCTCTGATTGATCTAAACTCACCACCATTGGATTCAGGATGTCAAAACCTTTCGAACAAGACTGGTTCTACCTCCAAAATTGCTCCCACGCGCCTCCACGCATCTGTCAAAGCTCGGCGGTCAATGCTAATGTGTCGTCCCACACGCGTGACGCCAACCACTGACATCGGTTGCTGACGTCAACCCTAGGCTGACATGGTACTTGCCATGTGGACCTAACATGTAACAACTCGGATATTTGAGGAAACAAAAATTTGGAAAATTGAGTAAAAAGACAATGTTGCCCCTATAAAGTCAAGTAGTTGACTTTTTGGTATGGATATCTTTTGGAAATTTCGAGAAGATCATTACGAAGGTCTCAGAATCCTGAGTTCGTAGACAAACGGCACGCCAAAATCGGAGGTTAGATGAAATAACTACGCGTCTTGAAAAAATCAAGGGCAATATGGTAATTATGCTCTAAGAGCAATTTGATCATTTTGCTTAGATGATATTTTTGGGACAGTGAAACATATCCATAAAGGCCTGGAATTTCTCCTTGCCAGCCCTCTACCGACTTGGTTGTTATCTATATACATGTGTGTAGGTGTGGTGGTGTGGTTCATGATGCTCGAAGTGAGAAAAAGAAACAAGTGAGGAAATAGTCAGTTGACTAGGGAAAATTTCAAAGTGATGGAAAAAGAGTGAAAGAAGGAAGGGAAAAGGGAGATATTGGAGAGTTTTGGTGAGGGAAAAGAAGGGAAACTGTGAGGGTAGTATAGAGACCTGTGCGGTCCCTGCATCGGGTTCCCAGTTTAAGACCAAGAAACGTGAAACCAATTTCCCCAAGAGCCTTCTGGAGGTCGTATGCTAATGATGGAGATAGGAATCATGATAATTAGACGTGGGAATCTTCTGGGCATCTCCCAGACGCCATGGCCATGGGAGTTTGAAATTCAAACCATAAATCAAGGTACAATTTAGATGAATTGAGATCATGAATCTCTTTTTGGGTTTCATTAGATGAGTTTAGGTAGTTTAAACGACGAAATTGGACATAGGAATTGCGTTTTTCAGGCGAGTCAGACATGCTGGTCGGGCAACCCGTTTTGCAGGACAACGGGTTAGCATGAGGTTGGAGATAATAAACAATAACTACCCCCAAATCACTGTAGCTGTGAACCTACGGGAAGCCACTTCGAGCGACGCGTGAGGCCTTTCCTGGGGAACTTCCAACATGACAAACGTTCATTTGGTTATTCTGCATCTAATGGTCCAATAATGGACTTAATTGGACAACATATGAAGAAATTACGATTTTAGAAAGTTTTATAGGTATTTTATTAATTATTACTAAATTTAGTAAAATGGTGGGTTATTTGAATAAATAGATATGTGAATAGAATTTGATGGAAGTACAAAATTAGGGATTAGAGGCCTTGCTTATTATTGTTTTAATTATAAGTAGAAGAAATATGAGGAATTCGATTGATGAAAAACCTTGGTGAATAATGATAAGGACTTATGCTTTTGTGTGAATAATATGATTTATGGTTTACAAATTATTTATAGTGGATTATATGATTTAGGTGTAATTATACTAGTAGTGAACCTTTCTTTATTTGTTGGTTAATTGTGTTAAATGACTATTTGATAAAACGATATAATTCCACTACTTGCCGAGAAGTGGGTAGGATAAGGGCGGTAATCCCGCAAGTTGGAATTAATTTTGGTTTATTCATTAAAAGATTTTAACTAAATTTAAATTCTATAAAATCCCTTGTTTGACCCGAGCGGTTATATGGGAGTAGGACCAGTCCAGTTCTTCTTGAAATTAGGAACAGGGGTCTTGTGAACTTGGTATCAGAGCTAGGCTGCTAGATATTTTGGATTTTTGAATTGTGTGCCATGTTTTTACATGGTTATATGATAATACGTTAATGGATTTTGAGGGATTAATGAAATTATTGAAATTTACGCTTATGATATTTTGTTTTATCAACGATGGTTGGTTTAAATGAATAAATAATATGATTTGGAACTGGATCTACAAGTATTGAATGATTTAAGTGGTAATAATTTGAAATTTAGTTTCCTACTGACATTTATTCATGATCGTTGAAGACTTGAAAATGTTATATGAATTCTAAGTATATGCTTATGAGATTTGTACGAAAATTATATTGGGTTAAGAAGTTTTGAATGAAGTTTTGAATTTGTTGTTTACTTTTTATGAATGAATATAATGATGATCTTGTTATGATGTTATATATGGAGGATATGACATGAATGATAATAAGTATATATGATCTGACATGATATGGTGATAACGATGATGATGTATATAATGAGGAAATAATAAATTCTATTGATATAGGTTCTCTTTGTACCTGACTATATTTTCGACAAGTCTTCTGATTAACGCTCAGATATTGTGTGCCTAAGCGAGTCATGGATAGTCTTAGACGTCGAGTTAGTCTCTAGATCTGAAGACTAGTATGGCAAGGTTACGACTCATACGTCGAGGTAAAAGCTCATTTTCCTCAGTCGGTATTAATGGGTAGTCTCGGACATCGAGGTAAAGTTCATTTTCTCAAGACAGTTGTTGTGATGAGTAGTCTCAGACGTCAAGGTAAGACTTCTTTTCCTGAGACTACGGACGACTTGCAGACGTTAAGGTAAAGCTCTTTTACTTGGGTTGGTCCCCATTTAGACGTCGAGGTAAAACTCATGTTCCCGAATAATCAGTCTACCGATAGAACAAATACCTCTGGGGGAAATGTTATTTGGTGATGTGATTTGGTACTGTTCTTAAATTGGACATATGTGGTGGTTGTGGTGATGCCTACGTATAGTGTCGTTGGGCGAGATGGTGAACACATGAAATAAAATTGGTTAAGTTTGATAAGAGATTAGTTGATCCATGTATGGTATCAACATGCCTTCGGAAATAAATCCAATAATACAAGAGAAAGATTACATATATGAAGTAATCAGAACTATACGGGATCCTAGGGTTATTTGTGTTTGCACAAGTTGGGAGTCAATGAGTGAATTCTTTCTCCCTTAAACTTATATGCATACATATTTAGTTGACAGGACCCGCCCTGATCCCCCGGGGACCACAAGGGGACGTGCCCTGCTCCCGTCTGACACCCAAAATAACATTCCAATTTTAACCTCAAACGTTCAAATGCATAAATAACCAAATTAAAGTTATACATCAAATCCAAATTTAACAGATGTCAGACAAGGGATGAAATCCAAAAGTACAAGTTGCGAGCACGACTCTAAAAAAATCCTGCGGGTAAACCACCCAACAGGGGTTCAGGTATGCAGAAGTAGATCTATGCCTCAGCCTCAAGATCCTCCTCTACCTCGATAGCACAGCCTGGAGGGGTTACCAAAACATTAAGGGTGAGTGGGCCGAAACTCAAAGTTTATAAAACCGTTTAATAAGTAAAACATATAATTTACCCCTCCGTTTTCCAAACATGCATGCATCAGAATTTGTAACCATAAATCATAGATACGATAACCATAAGGCATATAGTAAAACCATAAACATAATTATAACCACTGCACAAAAATACTCTAATCCCGATATCCCAGATGTCCGACGTCCCTGACGCCCAATATGGTCACAGTCCCAAGGCTACGCGTGCCACTCGGGGTCTCAATCCCAAGTCCAATTCTCGAACCCTGTCCGAGCATAGCATCCCAGATGTCTAGCGTCTAGACGCTCGACGTCCCAGACGCCCAATTATAGCAATCCCGTTCCTGAGTCATTCTACGGTCCGGTTTCTCCGTAGAATGGCCCATCGCAGGCATTGTGCCGTGACTACTCCGGTTTACCTCATCCGGAGGAGACAGTATAATACGAGTATATCACCACAGTGCAGTACCAAAATAAAATCAATGATATCCACATGCACATATATATAGATAAAATCCAAAACCATACTCAAGTTTCACCAAACGGGTCTCAAGCCCAAACATCGTAAAACTTGCCATAATCAAAATTTCAAGATCATCAAAACCATTTCTTGTTTCCAGCATGTGAATATATAAGTAAATCAGAAAACATTTATGCATGCAAGGGTTTAGTGAACTCGATTTCAATCCATTTTGATCCTAATATGTTTATTAATCATCCAATTTAAGTTCTGTGACATTAATTAACCAAAAAAATCCCTTAACTGTACCTTCGACCCGTGATCAACCAAACGGGTCAATCACCACAACTCCCTGGTTTCCAAACCATTGTCCAATTAACTTAACAGGAAGCATCCTAGGGCTAATACGAACAAGAATGAACGATCAATTATACGAAACATTACCTGGAAGTAGCCGTCCAAACCTCTAAAATTCCTCTGAACACGTTAGTCACCGTCCCAGCTCACCCGTAGCTGGTTGCCTTCGATTTCGATATGGATGTGTTCTAAACACTCCCAGAAAGCTCACACTGTGATTAGATTGTTCCAACAGACAGCAGAAATTAAATCTCGATTTCCCTCCAATTTTCCAGATTTTCAGTTTCCTCAGATTTCCTCTCTAGCTCTCAGCCTTCACTTCAACAGATATAAGCTCACTCAGAATCTCACCCAGTTAATGGAACCGTGCTGTCCAACAGCTCGTGGAAGCCAAACTGTCCATTGAGAGTTGTTCCCCGAAAAGCTTCAAAGCTTGAATAAACAAATGGTGTCCACGTTCAGCCATGTTCTGATGCCTATAGAGCTTTAAACAATCCCATCTTTCCAGTTCACAAACTGATTAATCAATTGGGACTCAGAACCGACCGCACACGGTGGTGCAGCACTTTGTTCCCCGCGGTTGCTACAGTGACCAGGGGTAAAATGACCAAAATGCCCCTAGTTCAGAAATTACCAAAATGCCCTTCACTTTCCAGACCCGTAACTCCGCCATCCGACGTCCGATTTCAGCGTGCCGCCTGTCAACGAACTCAGGGCTTCGAAACCTACCTAACGGTCCTTGAGTCGTGTGAAAATTAGTTGTCAAACGAAAAGTCAACATTTTCGCCCCTATCGTCCAAATTACGGTAATGCCCCTGAACTTCAGATAGTCATAATTTTTTCCCTGATCGTCCGAATTGGACGTGACACCTGTCTATGAACTCGTGACGTCCCGAACTATGTCACGGTCATCGGTTAAAGTCCATTTGACCCACCAATCAAAAAGTCAAAAAATTGGGCAATACAATTCACAGGGGTAAAAACGTCAATTCATACATAAATTTACAATATTAAAATCCTTGAATTTTCGGGGCGTTACAACCTTCCCCCTTAAGAAATTTCGTCCCGAAATTTCAAGGAAATAAGTAAGGAAATTGTTCTCACATCTGTGCCTCGGGTTCCCATGTGGATTCTTCAACATTCTGGTTTCTCCAGAGAATCTTCACGAGAGGGATCGTCTTCTGACGTAGTACCTTGTCCTTCCGATCCAAAATCTGTACGGGCTGTTCTTCAAAGCTCAAATCCTCTCGGAGTTCGATAGGTTGCTCCTTCAGTACATGGGAAACATCATGTATGTACTTCCGTAGCATCGATATGTGGAAAACATTGTGAACTCTAGAAAGTTCTGGAGGTAGTGCCAATCTATAAGCAACCCGGCCAACCCTTTCCACGATCTCATAAGGTCCAATAAAACGCGGACTCAGTTTCCCCCATCGACCGAAACCGATAATTCCTTTCCTCGGAGATAACTTCAGGAAGACAAAATCTCCCACTTCAAATTCCAAGTCCCAAATCCGTCGATCGGCATAACTCTTCTGGCGATCCTGTGCCGTCTTCAATCTTTCCTTGATAACACGAACAGTTTCCTGGGTTAAGTCCATCAATTCCGGCCCTACGGCCGCTCGCTCCCCTATCTCCATCCAGCAGATAGGTGTCCTGCACTGTCGACCATACAGTGCCTCATAGGGTGTCATCCCGATACTTGCTTGATAGCTGTTGTTGTAAGCGAATTCCATCAACGGAAAATGAGTATCCCATGAATCCTGAAATTGTAGCACACAAGACCTCATCATGTCTTCCAGGGTCTGAATGGTCCTTTCAGACTGTCCATCGGTATGTGGATGGAAAGCAGTACTGAAACATAGGGTTGTTCCCAAAGTAGTTTGCAAACTCCGCCAGAACCTGGAAGTGAAACACGGATCACGATCAGACACGATCGACTCCGGCGTACCATGCAATCTTATGATTTCGTTTACGAACAATTGAGCCAGTCGGTTAGGTTTATACGTCTCCTGAACTGGCAGAAAATAGGCTGACTTGGTTAACCGGTCCATAATCACCCACACTCCGTCAACTCCACTCTGAGTTCTTGGTAACTTAAAGACGAAGTCCATGGTGATGTGATCCCACTTCCACTCGGGAATCGGAAGTGGCTGCATAGCCCCATAAGGTCTCTGCTATTCCACCTTAACCTGCTGACAAGTTAAGCATCTGCTCACAAACTCTGCAATGTCCCTCTTCATTCCTGGCCACCAATAATGGCTCCGGAGGGTACGGTACATCTTTGTACCTCCCTGATGCATAGCATAAGCCGAACTATGGGCCTCCTCTAGAATCTCGGCCCGTAACTTTGCCACTGCAGGTACACACAAACAGCCCAACTTCACAAGTGCTCCATCATCCCGGATGGTAAAATCCTGTCTCTCATCCGCTTCGATGATTCGATCAATCATCACTGGTCGTACAAAGCTCCATGCTCATCCGTATCCAAAATAACTCCCGCCTTCCGGAGTTCCACCAGCAAAGGAAGATACACCATCCCCAGGTGTGCAACAGATCCCGCTAACTTCATGCAGAGTGCATCTGCCACCATATTGACCTTACCCGGATGGTACTCAATCATACAGTCATAATCCTTTAGTAGCTCTAACCATCTCTGTTGTCTCATGTTAAGTTCCTTCTGGGTGAATAGATATTTTAAGCTATGGTGGTCGGTGTATATCCGGCACGTTGCGCCGAATAGGAAATGTCTCCAGATTTTTAGAGCATGAACCACCGCTGCCAACTCCAAATCATGGGTAGGGTAGTTCAACTCATGAGTCTTTAGCTGCCGCGATACGTAAGCGATAACCTTACCAGTCAGCATCAACACGCAGCCCAAACCTTGTAGGGATGCATCACTAAAGACCACGAACTCTCCACTGTTATCCAGCAAGGAAAGGACAGGTGTAGTGGTCAATCGATCCTTCAATTTTTGAAAACTCCGATCACACTGCTCGTCCCAAATGAACTTCACTCCCTTTCGAGTCAATCGAGTCAACGGTGCAGCAATTTTGAAGAAACCCTCCATGAATCTCCGGTAGTAACCTGCTAACCCGACAAAACTCCGCACCTCCGTTACCGTTGTCGGTCTAGCCCAGTTAGTCACCGCCTCTGTTTTCTGGGGATCCACGCTAATCCCATCCATTGATATCACGTGTCCCAGAAAACCAATACTGCTCAGCCAAAACTGACACTTACTCAGCTTGGCGTACAACTGTTCCTGTCTCAGCTTCTCCAACACTAACCGTAGGTGTTCCTCATGTGTACTGGCACTCCTTGAGTACACCAAGATATCATCGATGAACACAATCACAAACTTATCCAAGTAGGGTCGGAAGACCCGGTTCATCAGATCCATGAATGCTGCCGGAGCATTCGTCAAGCCGAAAGACATCACTAGGAACTCGTAGTGTCCATAACGGGTTCAAAAAGCTGTTTTCGCAATATCCTCCTCCAAAATCCCCAGTTGGTGATACCCAGACTGCAAATCAATCTTCGAGAAGCACTGCGCTCCCCGCAACTGGTCAAAAAGGTCATCAATCTTGGGTAGAGGGTACTGATTCCTCAGTGTCACCTTGTTGAGTTGTCGATAGTCTATACACAAACGGAGACTCCCCTCCTTCTTCTTCACGAACAACACCGGTGCTCCCCACGGTGAAGTACTCGGTCGGACATAGCCCAAATCCGCCAACTTCTGCAACTGAGTTTTGAGTTCTCGTAACTCAGCCGGTGCCATCTGGTATGGTGCCTGGGATATAGGTCGGGTACCGGGGAGTAGTTCAATCGTAAACTCGATCTCCCGCAGTGGTGGTAATCCAGGTAAGTCTTTCGGGAACACATCCAGAAACTCACGTACCACTGGTATCTCGTCGATACCCAGAGTATCAACCTACTTCGACACGACATGCGCTAGGTAACCCTGGCATCCCTTTCGTAGAAGTTTGGTAGCAGTAAGTGAAGAAATCACTTCAGGAGGCGAACCATCATGCTCCCCCTGAAAGATAACCTCTAGCAAACCCGGACTTCGTAGAATCACTTGCCTACTACAGCAATCGATGAGCGACCCATGCTCCGATAGCCAATCCATCCCTAAGATTACATCGAAGTCGTGGATATCCAGAATGATCAAGTCCGCTGGTAAATCCACATCCTCAATTCTCACCGGGCACCTCCGAATCACCTGATTCACAAGGTACATGATGCCCATCGGGGTGCCAACACCCATCTCGCAATCTAAGGCTGATACCACACAATCAAGCATACCAGCACAACTTCTTGAAATAAAAGAATGTGTAGCCCCCGCATCCATCAATACACGTACAAGAAGGTTTGAGGTATGTAGTGTACCTGTAACCACGCCTGGGACTATCCTCGCCTGCTGCTAGGTCATCACAAACACATGAGCTCTAGGCCATCCATTCCGTCCGCGCTCGCGCGTGCCACGCCCAGCACCACGGTCACCTCCCTGACCTCAACCTCCCTTAGTGTGGGAAGCCGTGCTCTGCACCACACTAGAGCCCCCAGCGTCATTGCTCTTAGGAAACAGCGGGCAATCACGGGCATAGTGGCCCTCTTCTCCGCAAGCAAAACAGCTCACCGACCTCGGCCAATCCGAATGCCCACCTGAAGCACCGCTCCAAGATGAATGCTGTCCAGAGTTGAATCCTGATCCTATTTTCTGAGAGCCCCCACGTCGACCTGACCAACCACGACCCTTAAAGGATGAGGGTGCTCCCATGTAGCCTCCTCCCTTAGTGTTCTTCTGGCCCGTCGGTCCAAGGTGTGGACGATCCCGACGTCGCCCCTCTCCAGAAGGCTGTCGTGTCTGGTGTGTCGCCAGACTGGCCTCGACACGCACCGCCGCATCGACCATGTCCCTTAGAGAAGCATGACTGGCAGCAGTCACACCTGCCCGAATCTCCCCTCGGAGTCCGAGTTCAAACCGATGGCACTTGTCCTCCCCAGTGCTCACAAATGATGCAGAGAACTGGGAAAGTTTCCCAAAAGTCTGCTCATAGTCCGCAATGGACATATCCCCCTGCTCCAGTCGCAGGAACTCTACCTCCCGTGCCTCGCGAAACAATCGCGGGTAATACTGATCCAGGAATCGGGAACGGAAGACCTCCCAGGTAGTGGTGTGGACAGACCATCCAGACATCTCAAGGCCATGCCACCACTGGTAGGCTCCGCCTTCCAGTAAGAAGGCCGCCAAGGTCACCCGTTCGCCTGGAAGGCAGTGCATCACTGTGAAAATCCTTTCCCACTTGGTAATCCATTCATAAGCATCTTCTGGGTTTGTTCCCAATTTGAAAGGAGTGGCTCCCAAACGCTGAGCCCGTTCAATGCTTGCGCATTCCATATCTCGCTCTAGTTCCTCGTCAGTCTTTATGTGAGGAATCCTCCTTGGAGGCATAACCAGATGTTAAGAGGCATAGATCAATAACATCATCCTTAAACTCGAAAAGTAACTAGGTACTAATCGCTAGTCTAGCATGCTGACCATAACCTAGTGCTCTGATACCAAGCTGACAGGACCCGCCCCGATCCCCCGGGGACCACAAGGGGACGTGCCCTGCTCCCGTCTGACACCCAAAATAACATTCCAATTTTAACCTCAAACGTTCAAATGCATAAATAACCAAATTAAAGTTATACATCAAATCCAAATTTAACAGATGTCAGACAAGGGATGAAATCCAAAAGTACAAGTTACGAGCACGACTCTAAAATAATCCTGCGGGTAAACCACCCAACAGGGGTTCAGGTACGCAGAAGTAGATCTATGCCTCAGCCTCAAGATCCTCCTCTACCTCGGTAGCACATCCTGGAGGGGTTACCAAAACATTAAGGGTGAGTGAGCCGAAAATCAAAGTTTATAAAACCGTTTAATAAGTAAAACATATAATTTACCCCTCCGTTTTTCAAACATGCATGCATCAGAATTTGAAACCATAAATCATAGATACGATAGCCATAAGGCATATAGTAAAACCATAAACATAATTATAACCACTGCATAAAAATACTCCAATCCTGACATCCTAGATGTCCGACGTCCCTGACGCCCAATATGGTCACAGTCCTAAGGCTATGCGTGCCACTCGGGGTCTCAATCCCAAGTCCAATTCTCGAACCCTGTTCGAGCATAGCATCCCAGATGCCTAGCGTCTAGACGCTCGACGTCCCAGACGCACAATTATAGCAATCCCGTTCCTGAGTCATTCTACGGTCCGGTTTCTCCGTAGAATGGCCCATCGCAGGCATTGTGCCGTGACTACTCCGGTTTACCTCATCCGGAGGAGACAGTATAATACGAGTATATCAGCACAGTGCAGTACCAAAATAAAATCATTGATATCCACATGCACATATATATAGATAAAATCCAAAACCATACTCAAGTTTCACCAGACGGGTCTCAAGCCCAAACATCGTAAAACGTGCCATAATCAAAATTTCAAGATCATCAAAACCATTTCTTGTTTCCAGCATGTGAATATATAAGTAAATCAGAAAACATTTATGCATGCAAGGGTTTAGTGAAATCGGGCCCACTCACAGTACGATCCCGCTGCGAATCTGCGCGTACGGACCTGTTCCGGGATTATCGTACAATTCCTGTCAGTCCAATTCATACGTAAGGGTCACTACAGGTCTTAAACATTTATCCAAAAAGTCCGAAACAGAAACCGGCTCGGGGAAACCGTCCAAACACGCTTCCCGAGACAACCGGCCCTAAACTGACCCACCTAACTATCTCAGATCAACATGGTTAATTCACCAAAAATGTTCAGAATTATGAGAGGAATAAAAGTCATGTTGATCGTGATCGGAGATAAGGCCTAACGCGCCCTAACACGCCGCCCAAAGTGGTTGTGCGTGGAAGTCACGCGCCTGACACTGTAGCTGCTACAGTGTCACCTTCTTCACCCGATAGCCCTGCTATTCGGACCTTCCACCCGCGATATGACCCGGATAATTAACCCTTAATTTCAACTCAATTTCAATCCATTTTGATCCTAACATATTAATTAATCATCCAATTTATGTTCTGTGACATTAATTAACCAAAACAATCCCTTAACTGGACCTTCGACCCGTGATCAACCAAACGAGTCGATCACCACAACTCCCTGGTTTCCAAACCATTGTCCAATTAACTTAACAGGAAGCATCCTAGGGCTGATACGAACAAGAATGAACGATCAATTATACGAAACATTACCTGGAAGTAGCCGTCCAAACCTCTGAAATTCCTCTGAACACGTTAGTCACCGTCCTAGCTCACCCGTAGCTGGTTGCCTTCGATTTCGATATGGATGTGTTCTAAAAACTCCCAGAAAGCTCACACTGTGATTAGATTGTTCCAACAGACCGCAGAAATTAAATCTCGATTTCCCTCCAATTTTCCAGATTTTCAGTTTCCTCAGATTTCCTCCCTAGCTCTCAGCCTTCTCTTCAACAGATATAAGCTCACTCAGAATCTCACTCAGTTAATGGAACCGTGTTGTCCAACAGCTCGTGGAAGCCAAACTGTCCACTGAGAGTTGTTCCCTGAAAAGCTTCAAAGCTTGAATAAACAAATGGTGTCCACGTTCAGCCATGTTCTGATGCCTATAGAGCTTTAAACAATCCTATCTTTCCAGCTCACAAACTGATTAATCAATTGGGACTCAGAACCTACCGCACACGGTGGTGCAGCACTTTGTTCCCCGCGGTTGCTACAGTGACCAGGGGTAAAATGACCAAAATGCCCCTAGTTCAGAAATTACCAAAAAGCCCTTCACTTTCTAGACCCGTAACTCCGCCTTCCGACGTCCGATTTCAGCGTGCCGCCTGTCAACGGACTCAGGGCTTCGAGACCTACCTAACGGTCCTCGATTCGTGTGAAAATTAGTTGTCAAACAAAAAGTCAACATTTTCGCCCCTATCGTCCAAATTACGGTAATGCCCCTGAACTTCCGATAGTCATAATTTTTTCCCTGATCGTCCGAATTGGACGTGCCACCTGTCTATGAACTCGTGACGTCCCGAACTACGTCACAGTCATCGGTTAAAGTCCGTTTGACCCACCAATCAAAAAGTCAACAAATTGGGCAATACAATTCACAGGGGTAAAAACGTCAATTCATACATAAATTTACAATATTAAAATCCTTGAATTTCCGGGACGTTACATAGTGGTGTTAAAATGGTTTTTTGTATGTAATGGAAATGTTGTTTGATGGATTCAAACCTTATGACATTTGATATACGACTGTGATTGAGTTGTGGATTTAGGACCAGAGTTATGAATTGTGATTTTGATTGAAATTTTCTTAAGTGTAATCATGTCAATTGAATGATACAATGCCATGATATTACATGGTGTAATGATATGCGGATGTGTCATTATGATACGTATGATTGTGTGACATGGAAATGATATGAAGAGGCATTAAGAGTCTGGTAGCTATTGTCGATGAGAATTGACTAAGCTGGCTAAGGGGCTTGTGTTCACTGGTAAAGTCCCAGATGAAGCTTCATTCAATTCCTGAAGCCAGTTTGATCACTAAGTGTAAATTTGGATATCGTTCGATTTATAAGCAGTTGCGTAAAACAGTTGTGTAAATTTGTTTTTATCTTATAGTAGTATCGTGGTACAAGTGGTTACTACAGATTGCATAAGCTCGTGTTGGGGTATTAATTTGATGTTCCCTTATATTGGTTGAATACGATCATTGCTTGGATCTTTGGAGTAAGTGGTATTCTAAAATCTACGAAATTTCTTATGGCTTAATTATGAAATATTGCATGATGTAATTAGTAGGAGATGGTGAACTTGTGAAAAGGGTGTTTGAGTATGTTTCTGGTTATGAGTTGAGATCCCCACATTTTGATATGATTTCTCCTATTTTTTAAATGTACTTGTTGAAGTTTATAATTTATATGATATTCTTAAGATGTGCGTGTATAATTACTCGTTCTTAGAAATTTCGAGGATGAAATTCTTGACTTTTTTACTATGACGTCGTGATATTCAGGTGATAATGGTCTATGGTGACTCATGATATTGATCATGATAAGGATATGCTTTGAGAACGTCGACATTATTAATATTGCTAATAGTCACAATGAATCGTGATGAGGTTAATGACTATATAGATGATGATATGTTAATAATAAGTTTTGCGACGAAATTGGGTTTATGATACTCGTTTGATACTCAATGTGTCATGCTTATATGATTTTGGTAATGATTTGATGGAATAAGAATTTTAATATGATTCTTGGATGGTCATCAGATATATTCCAATGGTATGTTTTATAGAGTTGTGTTTTGGGTTTAGGTCCGGAGTTTTGATTATGATTATGAGTTATGATATGGTCGAATCTTTGAAGCCTCATATCTTGGAATCTAGGTATTTTTTCTGAATTCTGATCTTAGATTTAGATATCCAAGATATGAGGCTTCAAATATTCAGCCAATCTTTGTTCTCTCACATAGTCCAACTCCAAGTTGTTGCACCCTCAAGTTCTAGCTCAAAGTGATCGTGGGACTCCCTAGAACACGATCCCAACCTCATTTCACTCTCAAAAGTCCTCAAAATCAAGATGTGTGTCATGTGTATGGGTTTGAGGGAAGGAGGGTTGCACGAGTTTGAGGGGAGAGAGAGTGGGAAATGAGAGTGATGATAATGTTGAAATCCTTATCCAAAATCCCAAAATATCCAATGTATTCTCATGAAAAAAATACCTTTCCTTCAATTAGGAAGCCAAGACAAAACCTCAAGAGCAAAATGGTCCAATCCACATAATTAATCTCCTAATATCCTGGAAAAATCTCCGATAAATCCCAAAAATTCTCGGTAATCCCATAATTAAGGGTTAAATCATTACAAAATGGGTCATAGGTTAATTGAGTTTCCAGTACGGTTTATTTATTAAATGACTCCCTAGAACACGATCCCAACCTCAGTTCACTCTCAAAAGTCCTCAAAATCAAGATATGTGTCATGTGTATGGGTTTGGGGGAAGGGGGTTGCCCAAGTTTGAGGGGAGAGAGAGTGGGAAATGAGAGTGATGATAATGTTGAAATTCTTAACCAAAATCCCAAAATATCCAACATATTCTAATGAACAAAATACCTTTCCATTAATTAGGAAGCCAAGACCGGTCCTGAATTCCGGGATTAGATTAAGACTAATGACAGATTAGCGAGGCTAATTAGGGATTAGCCAAGGATTAACAGTCGTTCAGGGAGAAATTACGTTTTTGCCCCTAAACGAGGGTGAAAAGTTAAATTTTGACTCGGGAGGTCCGATGGCCGAGTACCAAGGACTGTTACGTAGATTGGGTCGATACGAGTTCGTAGACAGGCGACACGTCGAAATTGAACATTCGACGGAAAAGTTACAATTCAAGGAAGTTTCGAGGTACTATTCACAACAGTACATTTTACGAGGCAAAAGTGGACTTTTGTCTTGAGTGGGGCCCAGATCTTTTCCCCATGCCCAATAGATGAGTTACGGTTCCACCAGTTCAGCTAGACCGGGTTGCAAAGACCGGACCGGACCAACTGGTCTGCAGGAGGTCAGGGATGCACAGTAGCCACGCGTGGCTTTCATGCGCAGGGACTTTAGGCCACGCATGGGGGCGCGAGAAGCCCTTTTTGGGGAAACTTCCAACACACGAAATCATCTATTCGATGTAACGAACATTTTGAGACTAGTTTCGAGTCGATCGGACATCAACTCGATATAGTTCGGGATGTCGGAAGGTTTAGGATCGGGTTTAAAAATAGTTAAAAATTTTGGAAAATTACGGGGCTTTAATGAGAGATTATTTAAGTAGTTAGTAACCCTCTAAAGTGATTTGGACAGGTTCGGGAACCCCGGTGACGTTGATTGGCCGAGGAGAGACGTTTGGCATACGTATCGAGGCGATAACTCGGTTGGTCTGTGAGTGGACCTTATTTTCTAAATTGGTGCATGCATAAATGTTTATTATGTGTTTTAATATTTGTTTTGTGATGCCATGAGTGCATGGTGGGATGCGTTTGCGCATGTAGCGCGTGTGCATGCTTAGGCACGGAGTATGGCCAAGTCCTTTTGGAGGCCAGCGGCTAGGAGCCATAGATTTATGAGGGGACAAAATCCTCAGATTGTGGTTACTAGTTGATTGGACACCAATAACGGAGTATGATAACTTTTTAACGTCAGACACGCTGGACGGGTGACTAGGAGAGTGGTACATGTCGACCGGATCTTGAGGTGGACCGATCGGTGGATGTTGTGTGTTGAGCGGTTGGTGTCGGCGGTGAGTTGACCGCTTAGGTTCGGAGTCTCGGTTGTGTTGTACATGGGTTGTGTTTGTACGAGCTCGTGGTAGGTACCACCATCGAGGGTGACCTTGTTGATGGTTGTTGAGAATAGGGGAACGTTCGAGGAACTTTAATCTTCTAGTATAGATTTTCGAAATAGTCAGTACCCAGAGTCATAGGAGTACGAGGGAGGCAGAGCCCTTCCGACCCAAGCAGTGATAAGTGGCGATTGCTTGGTTTGAGCAAGGATTAAGATTGGTTTGATTTGCACTCTGTGTGGTGGTGATGCAGTGACGATAACAAGGAGGGATGACGAGCCACGAGCTAAGGGTATCTCAGTCGTGATGTGCTCATGGTTGGTTTCTACCACTACACGATAATGAGGATTTGTCAACTAGTGTAGATTCTTGGGAATAGTGATGGAGATGGTTTTGGTTGACTGCGGTTGACCATACCTCCTGAGTTTCGTGTACGCTTGTTTGAGGAGAAATCTGATGGTGAGAAATGGAATGGGTCATTACAGTAGTTATCGACAGTTGTCGTTGGTCAGCAAGGATGGAAGTGTTTAGTTCGGAAGGAATGGACTAAGCATTACAGTAATTATCAGAGAATACTCTTAGTTGGAAGAAGAGATCATTTTTCCACTAGCTCGGTAATTGGAAAAGTTAGGTATGATTCCAACATGGTTACAACTACTCTCGATTCCGAAGTCGATGAAGCAGACTTCTCGTTTTCTACTCTTTAGCAGATAGTGATGGGTGCCGGAGGATGATATAGGATGAACTTTGATGTCATCATCTTGGATTCTCCTTGAATCTTCCCTAGGTGGGATGACGAGGATTGATTTGATAGCTAAAGGGTTCAGAGAGGGTGTAAGAATCGAACACCTAGGATGTGAGTCAAATTTGAGTAATTTGAAGAGCAGAATGTTTTTGGCGTCACTGGATGTGGCGAGTGAGTGTTCGAGGTATGTACGGATTGAAGTGATTATGGAAACCTTGAGGCGAGTAGACCTAGGTCTGGTAATCATTAGAATGGATTGCCTTGGTGATTATGCTAGGCTAGGAGCAGAGGAGAATAGTAATGTGAGACTGTTGAAGGATCCCTTAGCATAGTTGGTGAGACGACAAGACAGAGTTTGGATGTGTAGAGAGTGTAGCCGTACTATCTTGGTCATGAAGAGGCGGTAGCGAGATTTGGAATGGTGCGTCTTGGTAGACGTGGTTCGAATAGACCGCATTGGTTGGCGTGAGTACCTGACACTAAGCTAGACGTGCATGCTGGTGTACAGAAAGAACATGGGTACAGGAAATCAAATTGGAAAATTGACCCACATTCCAAGCTGGGGTTAGTTTCTTTGCAAAAAGACTCCTCTGTGGTAAGGGAACCCTTGAGTGTAGAGCGTTTTCTCTCCTGAGACAAGTAAAGTGTATCTGGATCCCATATACACCCCGGATGGGTGAGACGTCGATTGTGTGTCGACAGGATGAGTATTACGACAGTTTGCGACTCAGGGTGAGTCAAAATATCGACGGAGATCGCTGAGTGACGTGAGATGCGATGAGAGTACTCGAGAGCCAGTCAAGATCAGAGTAGCGCAACGAAAGCGCAGTGGAGCCAAGAGTTATCGGTTAGTCACGAAGGTCGTGACATATCGTGGTAATGTATTAATCGGTATCTGTTTGCGTTTGGAGTGGTATGGATTGATGTGACTCTCACTAGAGTCAGCAGGGATTACTGAGGGAGTCAGTATGGGTACCGAGACCGTTAAATGGATCTATTTTGAGTGATGGCACGAATCTCATCTCATCAGTATGGCACGGTTGGAGAAAATTCGTGCCATGGTGATGGCAGGACCTGGAGGATGTTGTCTGATTGGATGCTGAACGGGATGTCAACTTAGGTTGTCAGATGAGAAGAACCATCAGGCTGAAAAGTCGACTTGATGGAAGCTTCGAGATGTAGCCCTTAGTGGGAGTACGTATTTTAACCTGATGATTGTAGGTTGGAACGTGTTAGAGCAGAAGACTGAAAAGGATCTGACATTAACTTAGTATGATTGACCTGTCAGAGTGAACGACATCGGAGAGACGTCGACATTTCTGTCTCGAGTGAGACTTACGAGCCAAAGTGTGGCTGTGTCGGACGTGTATTTTTACACGGGCACTCTCATGATATGTGCCACGGTCCGTGTGCGGGGACATGGTTGGATTCCACAGTTTGGTTGTGGAATTAGGTCGGTTTGAATTTCGAGGACGAAATTATTTAAGGGGGGGAGGTTGTAACTGTAATGACCTGTCTCAAATTTTGGGATTAGATTAGTAATTCATGACGGATTAGTGAGCTTAATCGAGGATTAGTCTAGTCCTTGCGAACTGACAGTACGAAATGACCGTTTTACCCTTGGAATTGGGCTAACCGTTGACTTTTGGTTCAGACGATCAAATGGACGTTGGCCAATGACTGTGATGAAGTTCGGGATGTCACGAGTCCGTAGACAAGTGGCACGTCCGATTCCGACATTTGAGGAAGAAGTTATGAGGTTCGAAAGTTCGGGGGTATTTTGGTAATTTAGCCTCAAATATTGCTGTTGTGCCCAGTTAAATTTGGACAGGTGGCTGCCTTGGGATTGATGCCCAACCAGATTAGGACACTTGTCCCTTCTTTGGAGGTCTGTGGAAACATCTCTCACTGCCTCACGATTGTTTTTTTTTTTTTTAAATGGTGCAATGGTCACACGATTTTGGTCGTGAAGAACAAAGACAGTGAGCCTTAACCCCTACATACCCTTTCAATCCTCATCAATTGTCCATGATTTATGAAGGACAAAGTGAAAGAGAGTCGGGACAATGATGCTGGTGGTCACGGCGAGGCACGACGACGGCAGTAGGTAACAGGTCCCTATGAAATACCCTATTTGACCTTTGGTGACGAGATGATCGTAGTGGTTACCAGGATGACGATCAAGAGGGTCAGACAAGTCGATTGGGACCAATTTTGAGGCTTGCCGTGGACGGTGGTCGTGGAACTCGAAAAATGGTAAGTTTCATTCAAAAATGGTAAGTTGAGAATTGGTGGTTGTTGTGAGGTCTTGATGATTGAGATGGGTTTCTAGGGATTTCAGAAGGCGTTTGGGATCAAAATCAAGAAGGACGGTGGCTGGAATCATACGAACAGAGGGAAAGAAGAATTGGATTCGATCCTTGGTTTGGGAGGTAATTTCTCAACTTATTTTTCATGTTTGGACATTATAGATCGACTAGAAACATTGAGACGAAGCTAATAGAATAAACAGGGTTGAAAATGGACTAAAATTGAGCGTTGAACCGTGAACACCGGTCTGGACCGGATTTAACGGAGGTTGAAGACGATTATAGCCGGCGCGTGGCATGAATTTTGAGGAAGTTGTCAACAAGTGCTTTTAAGTATTCGATATAACAAACATTTTGGGACTAGTTTCGAGTCGATCGGACATCGTTTCGATAGGATTCGAGATGTCTGAAGGTTTAAAGGCTAGGTTAAAAATAGTTAAAAACTCGAGAAAATTACGGGAATTTAGTAGAAGCATAATGAAGTAGTTAGTGACCTTATTATGTGATTTGGACAGGTTCAGGATGTTTGGTGATAGTGGAATAGCCAGGAACGGCGTAGTGCATACGTATCGAGGTGGTAGCGGGATAAGACTCTATGACTATGATGATGATACCTATGATTTATGATTTGCACGTAATTTGAGGAATTTTACGTAATTGCACATTTTACGAGATATGCTTCTATGTCATGATTTGACAATGATTTCGATGCTTTGATTTTGGGATTTGAATTATGATTTGATTTCAAGGATTTGAAATGGATTATGGAAAAGTAATGTCGGGCATGAGGCCCCGTTTCTAATGATTTCGACTTTCGGTTTTCATGTGATTTCGAGATTTGAAACAATATTTCCAATGATGATTTTGTATTTGGTTTTGGACTTGAGTTCCTGTGATTTTCACTTGGTTTTGGGTTTAAAGACCCGTTGCTATTGGTTTTGGGTTTAAAGACTCGGTTGTTATTGCTGGATTTGGTTTTAGCTTTAAAGACCCAGTTGATTGATGACGATGGAGGGCCCTTGATTGATATGTTTTGAGTTTAAAGACTCGGTTATTGTGATATCCCCCGAGACCTATTGATTGTGTTTTGAGTTTAAAGACTCGTTGATATCCCGGGAAGGCCTGATGCACATGTGTTTTGAGTTTAAAGACTCAGTGCTTGAGATCCAGCAGATTGATTGACTTGATTTTCTATTGATTTTCTTGTGGTTTTCAGATGTTTTGGGCAGTGGCCCGGATGTTTTGGATATGTGGATTTTTGGGCTGAGTTCCTGTACCTTGATGTTGGTTTATGATTTTGGACTGAGGCCCTGGATTTGAGAAACAGACTTGAGTAAAGAAATGATTTCTGGTTTTTCGTAAACGATTCTATTATTTTGGAAATGAAATGGTTTTAAGAAATGGTTTTCGAATGCATGCATTGGTTTTTCGTGGAGGGTATAAAGGTAAATTCTTATGAAATGTTTTCTAAACTTATCCTTTATTTTTTTCCACTCACACTCTTTTATGTTTTCGATACTCTCCAAGTTGATGCGGTGTGGGCTGTTGTTAGAGAAACGAAGACATCACACACGCAATCCACAGTAAGTTCTGCGCACTCTAGGACATCGGAAGGTGGTTTTGGTACATTGGTCTGGTATCCCTTGTCCACCTTACATGTTACATGGAGGTTGGACGACGGTTTAGCCTTCGTGTCACACATAGGTTAGACGGGAGCATGACTTATCCCTTAATCCCGGGGGATTGAGGGTGGGTCGTGTCAGTAACGACCCGTCTCGAATTCAGAGATTAGATTAAGACTAATAATGGATTAGGGAAGTTAATTGGGGATTAGCTGAGGATTAACGGATGTTCAGGGTGAAATTACGATTTTATCCCTGAACGAGGGTGAAAAGTTGACTTTTGACCACGGAGGTCCGATGGCCGAGGGTCGCGGACCGTTACGTAGATCTGGTCGATACGAGTCCTTAAACAGGTGGCACGTCGAAATCGGACATTCGACGGAAAAGTTATGAGGCAAAAGTGGACTTTTGTCTTGAGTGGGGCCCAGATCTTTTCCCCTGACCCAATGGATAAGTGACAAGTGTCACCCATCCATTGCTTCTCTTACACAGACACATACAACCACTCCCCCCTTCTGTTTTCATTCGATCGACCATCCAAACCCAGTTAACCCCAAACATCAACCCTTCCCATTTTGAATCTGAGGCCAGGACAGGAGCTGAGGATGAGTGGTGGACCAAGGGACCCAGTGGCAGGTTGCTGGACCGCCGTAGGCGGCGGTGGAATGCACGGAAAAAGGTAAACCCGAACCCTTGTTATCCTTTAAATTTCAAATTCGGGTTTTGGAAATTAGGGGAGTTAGATGTTGATTAGGATGTGTTTAGGAGGTTGGTAGGAGGTCTAGGATAATGTTTTGAGGGCTGAGGAAGGCTGAGCAAGCCCGGAACGGCAGTTGGGGAATTTTCGGTGGCCGTCCACCGAATTCAAATTTCGGCTAAGTTAACCCAAATCGAATCCCCAAACCTCTTTCTAGTAATCCTAGGAACTTATTGGAACCCTTAGGTTGAAGTTTGGACCCCTAGAAGTTCCCTGAACATCGAAGGGAAGTTTTGGTTCGAAATGGTTTTAAGAACCAATGGGTTTTAGGCTTGGTTTCTTAGATTTAAGGACATGGTTAGGTTGGAAATGAAGAGTGGAAACCATAGGAGTTGGAATAGTTGAAAAAGGACGAAAAATGGCGGAGATATGGACTCGAACCGATTTCGTCGGTTCCGTTGGACCGGGTTGCAGAGACCGCACCGGATCGACCGGTCCGCTGGAGGTCAGGGATGCACAGTAGCCGCGCGTGGCTTTCACGTGCAGGGACTTCAGGCCGCACGTGGGGGCATGTGAAGCCTATTTTGGGGAAACATCCAACACACGAAATCATCTATTCGATGTAATGAACATTATGAGACTGGTTTTGAGTCGATCGGACATCGACTCGATATAGTTCGGGATGTCCGAAGGTTTAGGATCGGGCTTAAAAATAGTTAAAAATTTTGGAAAATTACGTGGCTTTAATGAGAGGTTATTTAAGTAGTTATTAACCCTCTAAAGTGATTTGGACAGGTTCGGGAACCCCTGTTACGTCGATCGGCCCAGGAGAGGCGTTTGGCACGCGTATCAAGGCGGCAGCTCGGACGGTCTGTGAGTGGACCTTGTTTTTTAAATTGGTGCATGCATAAATATTTATTATGTGTTTTAATATATTTTTTGTGATTCCATGAGTGCATTTGTGTGTGTGTTTACGTATTTGCACGTATTTCGAGGTTTTCAGTTTATACAGTGCTTATACGGGTTTGTGTTTTCGGTTTAATGAAATGGTTTTGAAAACGGATAAACTCGGGCATGAGACCCATTTGGTTTTGTCTCGAGCATGTGGCCTTATTGATGACCTACAAGTCTGAGTCATGGTTGCGGCGAGTGCTAGGTGCAGACGATACGACGCTCGCCTCCGGACTCGGATGTGTTCCTTCCGGAGAGGTCACGATACACGTACCATTGTCGAGCAGCCACTGGAGGCTCGAATTATGAGTGCTGTCGGTTTAGGAGATCAATCGGTGATGTGTACACCATGATCTAGAGGTGGTCACGTCGGTAGATTTGTTCACGACAACATACTAGGATTGAGAGCGGTCCTGGACGGATGGTTGCACGCATCACTATGATTGGAATCGTGACTGACCCTGAGATATTAGGCTTGATGCCCAATTGAGTCATGAGTTCAGGCTCGAGGCCTAGTTGATTTACGATTGTGATTTCAGGTCGGAGACCCTAAATGGATTTCCGAGTTCATAACGGTTTATGGGGACTGGGCATGAATCCTTTGAAAGGTTTTAAGAATGTTTTCGTATGGTTCTTCATATACCATCCTTATTTATGGATTGTCTCCTCCGGATAGGGTCGTTGGCTTAGGTGGACCCCCGAGTAATCGCGGAGGACTAACTGAGTGGAGTCGCCCTCGTTGGGTATCTTACTCTCAGGAAGGCTTATGGATTATAACCCCCAGGGAGGGTCATTGATCTACGGACATTGACCTGGGTGGACCCTGGGGAGACTTGGGATTTGAGACCAAGGGTAGTACGCGCGTAGCTTTAGAAACCGTGACAGGATTGGTTATGTGATAATATTCTATATGATCTATATACTGGTTGTTATATTATATGATATATATACTAGTTTTGGGGCTGTGTCCCACATGGATTTGGGCAGTGGCCCGTATGATTGGTTTCTTTTACGATTTTGGGCCAAGGCCCTAGTGGTTTGGTAAATGGTTTTCGAATGCATGCATGCTTTTTAGTGAAGGGTATAAATAAATGTTTTTTTGTGAAAATGTTTTTATAAACTCTTTGTTTTGTCCACTCACATCTTTTAATGTTTTGAATGCCCTTCAGATTGATCGCGGATGCAGGCTGTAGTAGAGACCGAGACATCACACTCCTCCTCCGGATCCTGGAGCTCTCTGAAGCCCCGAGTGGGTTAAAGTTGGAATTTTCCCTTGTCTGACACTCCGTGTCAGACGGGATCAGGCGCGTCCTGCGTTAATCCCGGGGGGATTGGGACGGGTCCTGACAAAAATGGTACAATCCACTTAATTAATCTCCTAAAATCCCAGAAAAATCCCCAATGAATCCCAAAAATTCTCGGTAATCCCGTAATTAAGGGGTGGGTCATTAGAAAATGGGTTATAGGTTAATTGAGTTTCGAGTACGACCTATTTACTAAATGGGTTACACAGGTTACTTGGGTCATTAACAGGTCGAATTCGGGTTAGACATCATTGACACGGTTATTAAACGAGTCGGGTTTAGGTTTGACGTATTTGGATAAAACAGAATTCATAACACGACACGAACCCAACACGACCTGACCTATTGCTAACCCTAGAACCAAGCAAAATGAGTCTTTGGTCTAATAGTATTCTGGACAAAACTCACTTTGCACGCTCAGGTTTGGTGTGCAAATCGATTTTTGTTATTTCATTTTATATAGTGTAGAGATCACATCAATTTATTCTGTATGTCTATTTTATTATTAAATTAAGACTTTTTAGTTATGATGCACCTTGAACCTGCCTAGGCTTCAATGCTATGGAGCATTGAATAGTACGGAGATCCCAACCATTCAATACCCCTAACCCCTTTGTTTTGTTGCCTTCCTCACCCCTTATTCACCCTTGGATCTTCATATAGCATTGAAGTCTTGCCTCTCCTGAACCACCAATTTTGTCTCAAAATGCACTCCGAACTCGTTTTTTTGCATCAAAATGCACCACAAACTCCCATTTTTGTTCCAATTAACATTTTTTTTTTCCATCTGACGGTGTTAAATTGAGGACTAAATTGGTCTTTTTGAACAGTTCTACTTTTAGAATTAAAATAAAAACTAGGTGGCAACTAAGTTGTCAAGAGTAACTTCAACAATAGAATCCTTCAATAGCTGCTCCTCCTGCTAAGAACATGGTCATTAGACCCAGATGTTGGATGGTGTTGTCGTTGGAGAACTTGAATTGGGTGAGGGTGTCTTCGGTGACGTGGAACTTGACGCGGTTGGGTCCCACGATGAGCCAGAAGACGAAGAAGGATGATGACCGGCGGTCATGATGAGCTTGAAGACGAGGCCGAAGATACAGCTGCAGCAACAACCTAATTGTTTTGGGGTGGAAATTTGAATGCCCGATTTATCGGCTCTCAATTCGTCTTCACAAGCCATCTCTTATAATTAAGGCATTGTAGGATGATGAAGTATTCTTGCAAGAACCCTAAATATAAGTACTAGCATGGGTGTTAGCATGCTTACTTCGTTCTTACATATAAAATTTGTTTTACCATTGAAATATAAGGGGGTCTCGCTTGTAATATTCAATTTTACCATTTCTTCTCTGAAAGTGAAAGAGTAGTTGCTTTAAATGGTGATTCATATTCATCTGCACCCTCCTCGATCATCAATGGCTTCTCTCTCTCTCTCTCTCTCTCTTTATGTCCTGTACCATACGGAAGAGGCATTATTTCTTTGAAATTCAAACTAATTTGTTATGTTCACTATTCAGATTTCAGACCAAAACACAACAGCAGAACAAACATTTATTGTTTGTCAGATCGAGTATTTTAAATGTTTGTGAGATCCAGTACTTCAAATTTAAACAGGCATTTTCTAGTGCCCTTGCAGCAACTGCATCCTCTTCATATTCATCTGCACTCTTTGCTGATCATCCTCGGCCTCGTCTTCAAGCTCATCATGACCGTCGCCATCAGTGCGACCCAACCGCATCAAGTTCCACGTCACCGAAGCCACCCTCACCCAATTCAAGTTCTCCAAAGACAACACCCTCTAACATCTGGGTCTGATGGCCTGTGTTCTTAGCAAGAGGAGCAGTTATTGAAGGATTGTATTGTTTTTTTATTTTGGTCAAGAAGGATTCTATAGTTGAAGCTACTCTTGAGTGTCCATCAGTCGCAAAACTGAAGTTTCTTCATGGCATGAAGAAAAACAAGCTTGCTGTCATTTTGAAGTAGGAATGAACGCCCCAAGTCTTCATCCACCTATTATTTAGGGGCTAATTTGCCAACCCAGCTTCCACCTAGTCTTCATTCTAACTCAGTTGCATGTAGCGGACCAAAGAAATTCTGCTCACGCTGTGCAAGAATAAGGACAGGTGGAATTTAATAACACCTCATTTTCCTATTTATATAAATACTAAAATCATCTAAGAAAAATCTACCTCAATCGCATGACATCACATCAAAATCAAAACTGTTTTCGTTCTTTTTTTTCTCTACACAAGGAAACTCCTCTATGCCATTTACAATGCCCCCTTTTCTCTACACAAGGAAACTCCTCTATGCCATTTACAATGCCCCCGAACTTGAAAAATGCCATCCTCCTAAGTCCTAAGCCAAAAATATGCATATCTAACGAAGAGTTACGAGCAGACTAAGGCTGGAGCATCTTCTGAGTCTCAACTTCGTCTTTGGGTATGGACGGTGGCGAAGAGCCACTATATTTGCTTGGCAATGGTGTATTCCTTCGAGACGTGTGTTTTGTAAGGACGACTGCAGGCTCCTTCTCACCTTCTTTGGCCGTTGATTCATTGTCGCTGTCATCTTTACCTTTGAAAACCGGGTGGATGTATGCATTTTGAAGGAAGCCTTTCTAAAATTGAACATAGGGCATTGCCAGGTTATCCCAATAGACATCACGGGGTTCAGGAGCCCACTCAGTCAACCATACAGTAGGATTTCTGGTTTGTTGAGTTTGTGCACAAACAGTAGCACCCCATTGAGTTTTGAAGGAAAGGAGCTGCTTGCCCAGTCATAAAGCTAGGATCAGTCTCTGTCCACTCTAAGGAAGCCCCGTCTCAGGCGAAGGTTGCTAACCGCCCTACCTTACTACAACATAGGGACAGAAGGGAGAAGGTTGTGAAGGTGGCCTCGTTATCCACACCTCCGGTCGGATGAATGGAGGACCGACCGACCCGGGTCGAGTTCTAGTTGCTATAAAAAAATTATCCCATTGAGTTCTGAGTTCGTTCCAGTGGACTATATAAACATGCATAGCTTTGAAGAAGTAGTGGATCATAATGCAGAAGGTCCAGTACAAGAATAGAAGGATGACTATCGGGATTGGAAGAGTCGTTAAGTCGCATAAACCCCGTATTTTTGGCTGTAATTCCCGATATTTCATTCATTAAACAGATTTGTGTACCGGATTTACTTCGCTAGCCAACCGCGCCTATTTGCTTGATTGATTGGCTTCTAAATTTCCTTATAAGTATCTTATAGCCTGCCATATACTTGATTATTACCACTTCCTTATACTCGTTCTCTGTTTCCCAAAGAGAATCTACTATTTTAACTAACTTTTCTATCAAATCCCTCTTTTTCATGCAAATATCTTCTTCTCTTAGAAGAGTTAACAGATCTTTCTTTTCCATTACACACAGTAATTGAGGGGGGAAAAAAACAACTAGTCACACGCTTCTGGGAATTCACAACTCAACTCTAGATTCCATTAGAATGCTTGGAAGCGGCGTGAGTGAAAGTAAGCCCAAAGGACGATGACTCTACAGTACAAAGGAAAATGATAGAAAAACAAATAAACCACAATCTAAAATCTAATGATAAAGCCTCCAGAGAATGCCGAAGGGAACAATTCAAAGTAAGCCCATTGACTGAAAGAACAAAGAAGTAGCAAATCAGGACTTGAGCTCAACCAGAAGGTTTCTCATCTTCAGCCTCGGATAGAGATAACATAAAGCGAGTGAGGTGGAATAATTTTCACAATAGTTAAGTGTAACTTACTTCTTTTGATAGCCTCTCAACCTCAGATGTATAAAAATCAATTGCATCCACCCGACTACCCCAAAGACCAAGAAATCCAGTCTGCTTAAACGACAATATTAATGGAAGTGAGAAACAGCATGATGAATAAGGGAAGAAAGAAAGGAAAGGAATCATATGAATACTAAGTCATTAGCAATGCAATACCTGCATGGTTGGTCGTTTGGATGGATTTCTAGAAAATTTAAGTTGATAGTAGTCAAGCCAATTCCGAAATTTCTTCTTTTCCTCAACTAATTTAGAAAGCTTGTTTGCATTGTAAACAACCTGCATGCAAATAACGCAGTAAGAAATTCAACCATACAAGGAAAGCAGAACAAGGAGAGCAGGTTGTGAAAGTTACCAGTGTAGAAACTAGTTTTCTAAGGGTATGGTAATAATCTCAAATCCAAATTTAACGTAAAACTAGATATTAATGCAACTTAATTAAGACAACTCTATAGTAGATAAAAGCAGAGCAGGGACTGTTATTTTTTTTTTTTTAACTGGGATGCTAGTTCTTTTAATAATTATTATTAAAGCATGTAAAAGTAATAACTTGATGAGTAAGATAGTGGTCTGGGTGGTTGACCAGAAAAAAATGTTCAACAAGCTGACTAACTGCTTCATCAGGATCTGGTGGAACATTTCTAACCAACACCTACACCAAATTTATGCATTTCACAACAATTAATACCAACAACAATATAGAAATGTTTAAAGCGCAAAAATTTAATATTCCCACACAAAATAGTGTAACTGGATAGAACACAGGAGTAAAGATCTACCACGGACTAATCACATGTGACACATACGTAAGATCATGGTCTACAAATACAGAGAAAATGTTGGTTTAAATGATGATTAAAATGGAAAAAAAAAGTTTGCATGCTATATATTGAATTTGAACACTTACAACTCCTGATCATATCAAAATTAGCGGCTTGCGACAGCATAAAAGAATCACAGTGAAGTAGATTAACATTGACAATCACAACCATACATTATGGGAATGACAAGAAGTTTGAATTTATTGATATAAATTTAACCCTTTGACCCCAGCCCTCCCTACTAGGTGTTATGTCCTCACTACTGTGCTTCAATGTCAATTTACTTCACATAAAATTACGAATAATCAAGTTGATCTTACTGTAAAATGGTCAGGGTGCCGATGTTCTGATGCCAGAAAATGTAACCTCATTGTAGCAACCTTCTCATACTCCCTTTTCAATATGTAGCACGTCCACAATGTAAAAGCATAAGCCATCACTAAATGAGTCCAAAATCTGCATGCATTGTTAAAGAATCATCAGAGGGAGAATTTCCTTAGAATATAAACAAGTTTCCACACACAGTAACATCAAAATGAGTCCGAGGTCTGCATCAAATGTGATAATCATTGAAAGGAGGATTTGCTTAGAATGTAAAAAAGTTTCCGTAGACAAAAAAGTTTCCGTAGACAATAATAATATATAATCCACTTTTCATAGGATCAACATATTCCTCTTCTACATACCCATGAACATGTACACCGATTAGCATTTTAATAATTATTTGGCAGAGCTTCTTTATATAACACATTTCTGACACTCGGCTGCAAACAATAATTTCTTTTGCAGAGCTTATTTTAGTCTTATGCAAGAAACTCCTTAGTTCACAATAATACTTGCATAGTATTCTAAAAGGCTCTTTATTCAGTTAGAAAATTAAGAAAATGCTAACAAGTCTTAAAACTCAACCAATAATTAGAAATCACATTTGCGAAAAGTTCATAATTAAAGTTGGAAGCACATACAGCCGAGTGCACACTTGAGGAAAAAGTGACAATGGGGATGTTTTGAAATCGAGAGCAGAAAAAGTGATACAATAGTAGAGCAGAAGAATGCATACCTACTAGATCCAACAGGGACATTTGAAATAGAGAGCTCATCTATGTTGCTGAAAACTACATTTGAATTCCTTAGGGCGCTGTTGGTCCAATTAACTGGGACCATGACTGCAAATGCTAGGAATGCGATAGGAACAAAGATTTTTAGCCTGTAATTTAATGGGCCAAAAACTAATATCAGTTGGAAAAAAATAAACAATAAAATCAGAGCCAGAAAGATGAGAAATATTCAGTTGACATATTATATTCAGTAGGCATCATATGAGTTCTCCATCCATTTAAAAATCAGAAAAACCTTAATATGTTTGAACAATAGCATACGTTGTATAAAGTCCTTCGAATAATTGGAAGTACACACACATGATATATATAACTGCTTTACACGATAAAATTCTTATATACCTAAAACAATGCACTTGCAAAAAAAGAAACCGTGATCATCCCTGTTAATAAAATGTTGATATTTACATTGTCAGATGCACAGCTAAAGAAAGAATATGATCTAAAAAAGCATACCCTACCAAGTAAATCCTCAAGTAAACAGCAGAGTCCAAGCCGGCATGGTCAACTAGCTCAGGTTCAGGCATTTGTAATGCAGCAGGCATCCAGCTCAGGAATTTCACATATGACCTGAAGTCCAGATTCACAAACTTGCTTACAAGCGCTCCTCCACTCAATGGACTACTCCTTGAACATTTGAGGTACCATTTTGGAAAGTAGACCCTATCATTGACGGGTTGAATCCGATGTATGGCAAATGTCACAAAGAACGCAAATGAGGTGAGAATATTAATACCTGCTGCAACTGATATATCACTTAGTGTAGCCATATCTCACTTAAAGGAGATATATTCGAACGACTCCCCTGTAAATTTGAAAAAACAAAAGAAAAAAGAACAAGGGACAGGGTAACCTTTGATATTCTCGAATGTTAATGTAAGTAGAAATATTACCAAGGAATTATAAATTGGAAAAGGTAAAGAAGTGTCTGCGTCAAAGTTGGAATTTGTCCTCGATCAAAAGAACAGAAAAAAAAAGACTTGGAATTTGTGTTTCTATTCTCTTGGAAGTCAGCGGCTTATTTCAAAAGAATACCAGTCGCCCAAAATGAAGAAATGAACGAATGATATGTCCCCTCGTGGGTTAGACCGCTATTTTTATGGGCCCCTTGTAGTTTTTAAGGCGTAGAAAAGACAAAATCGTTAATTTTATAAATTATTAACGCATAACCTTGTTAGAGATAAAAAAGAACAAAAGTATACTTGTTATCTAAAGAAAGAAAAAAACACATGGAATTTAACCCTAGATAATTTCTTTTTTCATTGACACATAGAAGTGATAATTTTGTGAGCAACACAACCAATACATCAACTAAAGGAGAAATCAACAGCTTCTGTTGAGTAATTGATAATTCCTTTCGACTGAAACACAAATGTGTTATAGACACAGATTGCACTAAGTAACGATGATAGATCAAGTAAATTTAATTATTTCTCCTCTCATTTTCTTAGCATCCAAACAAACAGTAGCATTTTATTAGTGTTTATTTAAGTTACTAACCAAGTAAACAATTGATTGAAAAGCATTTTATTAGTTTTTATTTAAATTACCAACCAAGTAAAAAATTGATTAAACTCCTCAGCAATCCAAAACTAAGAACATCTGTCGGAAAATCTTGGAATGAGAATTGTATTTTCTCGTTCTGCCCCGCCTTTTTCTCAGCGACCAATCAAACTTCACAATTAAAAGAAAACTAATATAATAAAGTAAAGCCAAAATCGTTTCAATCTATTCCTCTCCAACATTTCTCGGCAACCAAACAAGATTAACATTCAAGGTTCACAAGAACAAACCGTATTTACCTCTATGAATTGAAACCACTCCTCTCCGCCGAACGCAACCGCCTAGAGTTCTTCACAAAAGCAGAACGCACCGTTTCAGTCCATCCCGAAAGCATGAAAATTGATCGAACGGCTCTGCAGAGTTAAGAAGCAGCAGTGCAGGGGGGCTTCGAAAGTCGATGGCCGGGCTTCAGAAAGCGCCTTCTTCGAGTCTGTTTTTGTCAATGAGAGAGATGGAGAGAATGAATCGACGGATGATGTTACCAACAGTCTCTTCCGTTATGTTCTTTCTTTTCTTTTTCCTTTTTTAAATTTAAATATTCGATAAATCAAATTTTAATTTTTGAAATAAATGAGAAAATTAAACGCTGAATCTGAGTAAGAAGGAGACGTTTGTTTGATTTGTCGGCAGGAAGGAAGTTGAATTGGTGGGTGTCTATATGTTTGGCGCCGAAATAAAATAAAGGGAAGAAAACATGGGGTCCATCTCGCTCACACTCAAACGGCTACCATTTTCCGTACTTCAGTTGTGGGATGTTGACACGAGGGTCAAACGGCTACTAATTTCTGTATTTTTAGTTGTCGGATGTTGACACGTGGGTCATGGGTATGATCTACGTCTTAATAACCGTAGCTGAAAAAAGCGAACATGCTACCACGTTAATGAAAAGTTTAATGGCATTATTAACAATTAATTAAGCAATATCACAGGAACTATTAACTCAAATGACCCACATCAGTGTGGCCAACACCTTTACGATTTAAGAATCAATTTTTCCCAATTCCTTAGATGCAATATCACATGCACAAAAGACACAATTGATTTAAATTATTTAATCATATAAACAATAGAATCAGATAGATCCTGGCGCTTTCTCCCTTCTTATATTCCTTTCTCTCAGGCCAATACATATAGCTTTGAACAATGTGGACACAATTCAGCCTTTTTACAAGGTGGACACAATTCAAACACACAACCAGGATTTGAACAATGCAGGGAAACTGGGAACTCACTACCGTCCGCAGTTAGTTCTTCTGGTGCACAGCAACCCGGTGGATGTCCATCTCCTTCAACATCACCGAACGCCCACATGAATCACATGGGGCAGTTCTTGACCCGCATGCACTCTCGTGTTCAGATAATCCTCTCATTCTGTCTCGAACATCTAAGGCTGAGCTTCCAGCTTGCACCATATCACCACAGAATCGACAAGCTATAAGACGCAGGGGGCAAACTGAGGATTGGTGTTGCACCTGCAAACATTGGGAGAAAAATTTCAGCCTTTTTATGTTCATAGACTAATGATTTGATTCGAAGGGAAGCAGTTCACCAATTAAATACCAACAAAATGAACAAAAAGAAAATCATGCTAGAGAAATATTGCTTACCATCTCTTCCTTCTCGAGTGAAATTCCACAGGGGCAGTAAAGTGGCTCATGGAACACTGTCATGTGTTTTTCCATTTCTCCCTGATGAAATGCTTCCCCACATTTCTGACAATGGACATGATTCTTGGCCTCTTCAACCCGGAGAACAACTCCACAGCCAGCATGCTGACAAGCAACGTTATGCCTGCTACAATAGGCTTCATGAAGTGCTACAGTCCGGATGGGTATATAACGCTTACAATTTCTACACTCTACAGTATCCATCTCCATTTCCGATGAGGAAGGCACAGCCTGCTGACCTACCTTCTGGTTACTGTCATCTTGAACATTTGCAGAGACTTGGTACTTGGTTATACCCTTAAAACCATAAATACCAACGCTATAAGTTCCTCCCTCCAAGCTCTTGTCTTTCGAGCTGAGGATCAATACCTTCGAACCAATGTCATGGGATGACCATTCATGCTGGTGCCTTGTTGGGAATATGAGGGGATGCTTGGAAATATAAATATCAGTATCCCCAGAATTTGGTTCTGCATCTATCCTTAATTCAACTTTGGCATCTCCGGAAGAAATTTTCTCCCAAGTATCATTATCTATCGAGAATTTGTAATACGTGTAGTGCCCTTCTTCAACAATTCCAGACTCTGATTTTCCAAACGTAAGGGGTTTTAGTACATTCTCATGAGTCTTCTCCGAATCTGTATCAGCACCAAGTACGTCAACTTCAATATCCGTTTCTAGAACAGATACACTTGTCGAGGGCTTTAACTCAAGGACCCGTAACTTATATACCAGGTTGCCATAGGTAACAGTAAATATATCATCTTCAGAAAGGGTGGCATGCTGACGAAGGCTAGTTTCAAGGATGGCCTTGTGATTGGGCAAGTCTGAAAAACCCGCCCTAAGAGGTTGAATTTTTGCATAAGTCCCTTTACAAAGCCAGACATAGCGAACTTCTATCAATGAAATATTTGGTGCATCTGTTGGAAACAAATTCTGCCAAATATGAGGAGGAAGCCCAACAAAGCCTTCATCTGCAGTGAACTCCAAAACACCCGAATGGGTGCTCCTACCCTTTTCCTTATCAAAATCAACCATGTCTGAAGAACTCTCTTGATGAGGTGCTGTCAGCTTAAAGTACAAAGGTCCCTGATCAAAAGCACCTTGATCTTGCAATTCATTGAAGCAGGAAGATGGCAACTTGATCTTATCTCCGCTACCCTGACAAGGTACAGCTTCTAATAACCGGTAAAAATTGATTCCTCGCCCGACAAGTAAACTTTCTTGCATTTGTTCATCAACCTGATGAAATAGTTGACATTAGCACAAAGCGACAAAGGCTAGGCTACTCATCAACTGAAAGAACTTAAACTTGCCCTAGAATTGATTCACTAGTACATCAAGACACAAAGACGGGTATGCCCAAATTTCCAATAACATAAAGGAAGGCTTTTTGAAAAGTTAATGTTAAGCATAAGCCAATATCAATATGTAGACTATAACAGAAATTTCTAAATGTGAAGCATATTTTTAGGAATGGATTAAAAAAAATTGTGATTTTCAAGGCCACATGTAATCATACGAAAAACTAATCTTTCTTGCATTTTTCCAATGGCATAGATTGCGAAGACATTGAATGTTTGAAAATTTTCCAGGAATTAATTCGATGAACAAATTCATAAACTTTCCAATAACTACACAATTTTCTATAAATGAAGTCATCGACTTTCAAAGAACCACGCAATCCCAAACACTCTTTCCAAATCATTAACATAATCGATATGCAAACAAACTCAAAAGCAAGCAAAACCGATTCCAATAATCGAAGTAATCGAAAGAATAATGGGATTTCGGAATCGAACCTTAATCTGGGCTTGAGCGGCATCAAAGATGCGTCTGGATCTCTCAGCATCAATGGCTTCTCTTTGCTTCTTAGCTTCTGCTTTAGCCTTCCTCTCCCTTTCCAATTTCTGCCTGGCCCTCTCTTTCCTCTCTTTCTGCTCCTTTTCCAGCTTCTCCTTCGCTCTTCTCAGCTCAAAATCCATCGCTCTATCTCTTTGATTTTAGAAAATTGGTGTTTGCTGTGGCTCTGCGCTCGTATTTGAAGGTTTTTGTTCTCAGAAAATGTGAGAGTCGAACTTCGTGTCGGCTAAGAAACTACCGAATAAGAGGAAAACAAATTGGGTTCCTTGTGACTGTTAAATTTGGATTTATTTGTATTTTGTTCCAGAAATTTAGTTTCACGTGGATTTATGATCCAGAAGCATCTGGGCCCTTCCTTTAGGAGATTGGACTACTGGATTTATGATACAAATTTAGTTTTCCCTTCACGTGTATTTTGTTCTATTGGACTACTTCAGGGCTAGATTGCTATATGTATCAAATAATTAGCAACTAGATCAAAATTGGGGCTGAGAAACTGAATTCGAAAATTATAACCAATTCAATTGCATCCAATTTTTATTTTTATTTTTATTTTTGGGTTAATCAAGTTAAAAAATCAAACCCATTTACTAAGTTTGAATTGTGATAATAAAATGATTTGGAAAATGAGCTTCTATTTGTACCTAACTAGGCTCTTGCCACCGGTTAATGAACAGCCCAGACTTAATAGGCTCAATACTTCAAGCTCAATATACTTCTATAAAGCTTAAGAGTCCAAACTCAGTGTAACAATCTAGACTTTTAATAAATTGTAAATTCGGAAAATTAATGTAAAATGACTATTTTTCCCTTAGTTAGGGAAAATGTTGACTTTTGACCATGGATACTAATTGAACTTCGACCATGGCCCGTTACGTAGATCGAGATGTCACGAATCCGTAAACAAGCGGCACGTCGAAATCGGACATTCTACGGGAAAGTTATGGGTCATGGAAGAATCAGGTACTATTCACACATTACGAGGACGTGTACAGGAATTAATTGGTTCAAAATATCTAAGTTGGACCAATTGAGTCACTCATCTAATGTTCATGTATATCATCTTCATCCCTTTGTTTTTCCATTATACCCGAAAGCCAAAACCCACACCTACACCCCATTCCTTCATCCTTTGCTATTCGTGTGAAATAGAGAGTGACAGAGTGAGACGAGACAATGCAGACGGTGGTAACGACTTGGAAAACCGTGCACGGTGGCCGGAAATCTAAAGGGTAAGTTTTTTAGGTTCAAATTCGAAGTTTGAGATTTATGGCTTATTGGACATTTTTTATGATCGAAAATGATTCTTAGGGGTTGTACGATCACAGAGGAACCAAAAGGAGAGGTTGAGGTGGCTGGAATTGACCATAAATCAAGTTGGAAGTTTTCCCGAAAACCATCAAGCTCCACAGGTACTTTCTAGACCTTTTTAGATGATTTTAAGTCCATAGATCCATTTCTGAGATCATTGCGAGTAGATAGGAAGAAAAATGGTCAAAAATAATTTAGGAATGAGTGAGATACAACCGGGCCGAGTTGCGGGTCAAATCGACCCGTTATAGAGAATCGGGTCAACCTGACTGAAGGTTGATGATAATGGCGTGGTAGTCCACATCATCATCTGTCAGAGCTGTCAGTCCATGTGGAAAATCAAATGATGCCACGTGGCAGACTATCAGACACAATTAGCAGCCGACATGTCAGATTGTCAGACCATGTGGACCAATCAGGTGGTGCCACGTGGTAACTTGTCAGGACTACATGGCAGCTGACGTGGCAGGTTCAGTCAACACTGTCAGAACACGTAGACCAATAAGGTGGTGCCATTTAGCAGTGTGTCAAAGGTGTTAGGGACACGTGGACCAATCAAAGAGTAACACGTGGTAGGTGTTAGACCTGACAGTTGTCACACCTGTCAGGCTGACGTCAACATGACGTTATAATGACGTTAGCTGTTGATTGGCGTTGACCGCCGTGGACCAGCGTTGACTAGACTTTGACTAGCGTATAGGGGCACATGGATACGAATTTCGAGGTCAAACTCATCATGTTCGAAAGGTTTCGACATTCTAAATCCAATGGTGGTGGTTTCAGGTCAATCGGAGACCGTTTGGTTGGTCATTTGGAGGGTTTTAGCCTCAAAAACCGTGTCGGGGACGTGTTTCCAGTATTGGGCTTTGTAAGGGTTTAGTGTATAAACTTGTATAGCATATTAGTGACCCTTAGACATGATTTGGACAGACTCAGAGACTTTAGACTAGCTTGATGATAGATATAACGCTGAGGTTTCGCACGCAGCGTGGACCGAATGTGAGTGGATTGTTTGTTTTAAAACTGAATGCATGCATAACTGTTTTGAATGCTTCATTACATGATTTAAGTTGAAATATTTTGATATTGTTATTCGATGATGATGTGGATTGTAATCATCGATTTATGAAATGTTTTACCGATTTTCGTGAAAACGAGGTTTTGGGCTTGAGACCCGATGGATTGATGATTTAACTTAAATTTAGAGTTAACGGGAAATTGAAAGGAAAGAATGCATTTCAACTAGATTTGAATAACGATAAATCGGGTTTATAAACAAGTTCTGGATATGGTTTTCAGGTGGTTTTTGTGGAATAGATTTATGAGAATTATGTCTCGGGCGTAGGCCCAATTGAACAGAGTTTAATCTGATTGATACATAAATGATTTTAATATGATTTTCCACCGAATTTGGTTACGGTTCCACATATACCATCTTGGGTGAGTTAATTAGTCTCCTCCAAATTTCAAGGATCCTGGAATAGTCACGGTGTACTGCCTGTGTTTAGTGACTCCAATGAGAGGCTCGGGCTCAGGAGTGCAAGATTATGATATCGCCCTGGATGCAGTAGATCCGGGGCAGACACTCCATGTTGATATCACCTCGGACCTCGTTGAGTTGGATCCTGTGGAAAAACTCGGAGTTGAGACCCCAAGTTGCACGCGTAGTATTGGAAATCGTGACTGGTTTTGGTTATAGACATAGCGGTTGTCTAAGGACGGGGTATAATGTGTTTCACAGATGTGTGTGTCCAGATGTATGTATATGTGTGTGTGATTTGAATTGTTTTCATACGATTTATCTTAAATGCATGCATGTTTGTAAAACGAAGGGTTAAACTATAAATTTTACAAAATGAGTTTATAACTTACTTATTTTTTGTCCACCCACATTTTGATTGTTTTATTGACCATTCAGGCCGTGATACAGAGACAGGGGCGGATACCGAGGCTGAGGCATAGACAGTACAGCTGCGTACCTAACACCCTACGGGGTAGGTTTTAATACTTGTGTCATGTATAATAGATACTTATCCCTCGTCTGACAATGTGGTAGTGTACTCTGTATGTTTATATTTAAACCCACAAAGGGTATTTTCGATATTGTGAGTATGATTGTTAGACGATAGCAAGGCACGTTCCCCTATGATCCCGGGGGATCGGGACGGGTCCTATCAGCTTGGTATCAGAGCATTATGGTAGCGGTATGTAAGTTGTACATTGATTTGCTTAGTATGTCGTACTTAACAGATAAACATGCCTCCGAGACGAGTACCCCCTGCACGGTCTGATGATGATGTCTAGACAGTGACATGGGAAGTCTTCAGAGAGCATTTTCTCGAGGAGCACTACCCTCACTCTTTCCGTGACGCCAGGGAGGCACAGTTCTTGCAGCTCTGACAGGAGAGCATGATAGTGGCAAAGTATGAGTGGAGTTTCCAGAAATTGTCCTGCTTTCCTTCTGCATTCGTGAGTATTGAGGCCGACAAGTGTCGCTGATTCGAAATGGGCCTACGAGGAGAGATCTGTGCTATGGTGACAGCAGGATTCTATGCTACACTAAGGGATATGATCGATGCAGTTGTGAGAGTGGATGATAGTTGGTCAGCTCGACAACAGTTTTCTGGGAATGGATGGCGCTGAGAGCGTTTGTATGCTGGACCTTCGAGCTAGAGGGCCCCGAAAGGAGGCCATTTCAGTGGAACATCAACCTCATCTGCCAGTGGACGGTTTGGTAGGCACAATGGTACTCAGAGATTTGGCTACAGAGCACCGCAGCCTCCTCGGATGAGTGGTACTTCAGTGGGATCTACAGGCATACCGAGGGTGCTAACCTGTTATGTATGTGAAGAGCCTGGCCACTTCAGGAGAGAGTGCCAATAGCTGACCGGTGATAGTGGTATTGGTCAGAGTGTAATAAGACAGGATACAAGAATGGCCATAACTTCAGACTCGATTGGTGGCCAAGGTTATGGAGGAGCCAGAGGTGGATACCGTGGATCACGCGGAAGTGGTCGACCGACGAGACCACAGGCTCGAGTGTTTGTAGTGACTCAACAAGAGGCTAGAGCAACCTCAGGAGTAGTGACAGGTACGCTCACTATTTTAGAGCATGACGTACGCATTTTGATAGACCCGGGAGCTACACATTCATTCATATCTCGGAGTTGTACATTGTTAGTGGATAGAGAGGTGTCCGCACTTGATTATGATATAGGAGTGGGTACACTGACTGGGGATGTATATATTGTGAAATAGGTATTGAGGGATTGTCTGGTGAGGATAGGAGACGTGGATTTGGTAGCAGACCTGATACTTCTAGATCTACACTATTTTGATGTCATCCTTGGGATGGATTGGCTGACCTATCATCATGCATCGATCAAATGCTACGATCAGAGGGTGACCTTTCGGAGTCCTGGACTACCCGAGACTACCTTTCAGGGAGACCAGATGATGTTACACTTTGGAGTTAATATCGGCTTTGACAGCGAAAAAGTTACTGAGGAAAGGTTGTCAAGGCTACTTGGCTCACGTTATGGATATTCGGGCTACACCAGAGAAAGCAGAGGACAAACCAGTGGTGCGAGAATTTCCAAATGTATTCCGAGAGGATCTGCCAGGATTACCACCGCACTGAGAGATCGAGTTCACTAACCAGCTTCTACCAAGTATGATACCTACATCACAAGCAGCGTATCGTATGACATCGGCTGAGTTGATAAAATTGAAGGTTCAGTTACAAGAGTTGGTGGATATGGGATTTATTCGGCCTAGTGTATTGCCTTAGGGAGCTCCGGTGTTATTAGTAAGAAAGAAAGACGGTAGTATGCGATTGTGCATAGATTACCAGCAACTCAACAAGTTTACAGTGAGAAATAAGTATCCCCTGCCCCCAGATATGTGACTTGTTTGATCAGTTGAGAGGGACAAAATATTTCTCGAAGATTGATCTCTAGTCGAGATACCACTAGTTGAGGATTTTCATGGAAGATGTTCCAAATACTGTTTTCCAAACGAGATATGGCCACTATGAGTTTCCGGTGAAACCATTTGGATTGATGAATTCACCAGCTGTATTTATGGATCTGATGAACCGAGTGTTTCGATTATACCTAGATCAATTTTTGATAGTATTTATCGATGATATCCTAGTATACTCAAAGAGTGCTAGAGCGCACGAGAAGCATTTGAGATTGGTACCGAACAGACTGAGAAGGAATCAGTTGTACGCTAAGCTGAGCAAGTGTCAATTCTGGCTGAATAGTATAAGCTTCTTAGGCCATGTCATGTTCACTGAGGGGATTAGTGTGGACCCCCAAAATACAATGGTCGTGAATAACTGGGAGCAACTGAAAACTGTTACTGAAGACCGCAGTTTCGTAGGGTTGGTTGGATACAACAGGCGTTTCATAGAAGATTTTTTTTTCCATTGCTGCTCCGTTAACCTGTTTGACAAGGAAAGAGGTTAAGTTCGTTTGGAACGAACACTGTGAATGGAGTTTCCAAGAATTGAAGAGACGGCTGATCTCTGCGCCAGTATTAGCTCTTCCAGATAACAGTGGGGAGTTTGAGGTATACATTGATGCTTCATTGTAGGGATTATGATGCGTGTTGATGCAACATAGGAGAGTGATCGCCTATGCTTCTCGACAGTTGAAGCCACATGAGTTGAACTAACCTACCTATGAGATTAGCTCAGCTGTTTGTTGATGAGATTATCAGGCTGCATGGGATGCTAGCATCGATTGTGTCCGATCGGGATTCGCAATTTACATCGAGATTTTGGTAGAGTTTGTAGAGCGCCCTTGATAAGAGGCTGCATTTCAGCATTGCTTTTCATCCTCAAACAGATGGACAGTCTGAGAGGACCATTCAAAATTTGGAGGATATGATGAGAGCATGTGTGCTACAGTTCCAGGATACTTGGTAGACACTCCTAACATTAATGGTGTTTACTTACAACAACAGCTATCAAGCGAGTATCGGGATGACACCGTTTAAGACACTGTATGAGCGACATGGCAGGACGCCGATCTGTTGGATCGAGGTAGGCGAAAGGGCTGCGTTGACACCAGATCTCATGGACATGACCTAGGAAAAGGTCAGAATCATCAAAGAAAGGCTGAAGGCAGCACAAGATCATCAGAAAAGTTATGCCGATCGTCGGGTCAGAGCTGGAGATCGGGTTTTCTTGAAGTTATCCCCATGGAAAGGCATTTTCCAATTTGGCAGACGTGGCATTTTCCAATATAGTCATAGCTTATATATGACTTCAGTAGTTCCACAGATATGTATATACACACAAGATCCTAGTTACACAACTTCTATAGGTTGCCCTCGTAATTATATAGTAAATAACCCTAATATTGTTAGAGTAATTCATAAACATTAAAATAAATCATCTTAATCATCACATTGATTAACATGTCTTGATCAACTCATCTCAAGCATTATCTCATCGTCAAATTTTATTATTAACATATGCCCATGACCACATTAACCTCAAACATAAATCATGATCATGTATTAATTTTAAGTTATAAGTCCATAGGTAAACCTTCTTAACCATCCCACAAATCATTCACTATAAGCTACCATGGAGGTTTATTAATATCAAACTTACTTTAGTCTTATTTCTCAACCTTTGTCCATATATCATACTCATCACCACATTACTAACACTAACTTCCAATTAAACAGATAACCTACAACAATAATCCTAATTTAGAACATGAACGTAAACTTTAGATGTATAAAACTATACTCATACGATATCCAAATAACATGAAAACTACACGATTGAACTCGTGAAAGCATAGTGAAGTACCTTAATTTTGATCAGACAACGGAAGGACGACAGACGCGCCCTTACGCTCCACCGCAACCCTCTGCGTGTGGGCCTCACGTGCATGTGCAAGGGTCATCTTCTTCCTCTAGTTTTGACCAGTTTTCTTGTAAAATGGGTCATTCAACCCACGGTCATGACCTGGCCGTTTCTTGGCCGTTTTATGTCCAAATTGGAGGTTTCAATATTCCATACACACCTACTCAAGCCAAGGACAAGTTCTGTGATGTTTAAACAAGTAAATACTTACCTGTTAATCTGATTTGATCCATGGAAGGTTTGGCTATTGTTTCTCAACCATCACATTGGCCTTACTCGCATCCCAACTCATCTTTTCTGGCTTTAAGGATGAACATAAGGCTTGCAGGGAGTGGAAAACCTTCTTTCCTCACTCTTCCTAGTCCAAAACCAAGGAACCCGAAGTGGAACCTCATGGATTCCTTTATAACCTGCACTGTTTTCCCTGTTTTCTTCCCCAAATTCATCCATTTTCCTCCCTTTCTTCCTTTTTTCTTCTTTTCCACTTCTTTCTCTTATTCCTCCCCAGTTTCCCTTTCATCTTCCCTCGTGTTTTCTTCTTTTCTCTTTTTCGGCCTTTCTTCCTCGTATAGCCCTACTCTACACTACACACACACACACACACACATTTATATATAGTGTGGGTTAGTGGGGGAAAAATGAAGAGATATCACTAGAGGCATATATACACTTGTCATCATCCCACTTATTGTTTCACATGCATAAATTATACAAATACTAATTTATCCTTTTAAGCCAAATTACCACAATGCCCCTAACTATTTTGGCACATATCAAACTTATCCGAACTCCTATTTTGACATATCGTCTGTCTATATATTCAGGAGCTCAAGATCTTCGTAATGGTCTTCTTGAAGATTTCAAAAAGTTTCTCAATTAGAAAATCAACTTTTGAACCCTTTAAGGGAAAAATGGTCATTTTCTTTTCTAATTTCCTGTTTACATCTATAAAGAAAATTTTGTTGATAATGCTAAAACTAAGCATTAAAGTAAACATAAAATAACACTCAACACATACTGAAAATGTATGCAATTTAAAACTTTTTTTTTTTTGTAGATGTAGCATTGATAAATAAAGATCGTTCTAAACTGAGGATTGAGGGTACCTATATATGATTAACATTTAGTAGAAAGAATAAAGATAAGGGGTTTATGAAAATGTGTAACCCAAGTTACGTTTTACAACTAAGAATTTAAATGCGAATATTCATGCTAACTTGAACTTACAAACTATAGATGTGTTTCATAGACAAAACCGACACTCTTACGTATGCAAATCCAAACCAACAATCACATTATTTACTCTATTCCTAACTAACATATATACAAGAGATCACCATTATCCACTTACCATGTCCACACAAAAATATTTGCATCTATTTAACCAATCACGAAATCTTACCTTGATTACGAGCATAAATTCTTCATATTGTAAATGGTCCGAATTGCGGACATAAACACTTACAATATGTTTCACTTTAGTTATTGATTGAATGCTCTGAATCACGGACATAAACATTAAATCTCCTCAATCTAAATCTAAATGCTCTGAATCGCAGACATAAAAACTTAGTGTTAATTTGAAGATTAAGCACAAGAACTTATGACGTAATTAAAATTTAGAAAGTAAAACACATGGAGATTGAATTAAACGTTACACACATTAGAAGATATAAACCATCACAAGTAATGAATTATAAACACAACTAAGATTAAATTTAAGAGTTTAGGTGAAAGGAAATACTTACACTTTGAAATCAAATTGTCATTTAAGAAACCAAAGTGAATGGAGAATGGATTGTTATTCACAAGGCTCTTTGAATCCAAGAAGGAACTTTGCAAAGATGAATAAGCGTAACGAAATTGGCTACAAACTCTTTTATTAAATCAATAGAAGGTGGCTAGGTTCAAATCTTAGGAAAACAATAGTTTATGAAATAATGGGTTTCTTTTACATAAATCTTGGGACCTCTATTTATAGGAGAATTATTAATCCTCAAATAAATAAGAGTTTAAAATAAATTCCACAAGAAAAAGGTTTCTTAAATATCTATGAAAACTAATTAAAAACCTTTCCTACAAGTAAAATGAGTGAAAATAATAAAACAAGAGGAAGTAGGATTGAAATTCTTATACAATATGGAGAATCAGTGTGTAAAAGAGTTGGAATTATCCCAAAATATTGCCCAAATCACGAAATAAAGCTTCAGGATGAATTTTGGTGGAGGGCCACCGAAAATGGAAAGAGAAATCAGTGGTTAGTGGCGGTCAAAGGGCGCAGGAAAGTTAGGATGCAAATTCGGTGGTCGTGTGCCAAAGATGGACACTCGGGATCAGTTAGTGCGCGCTGAATGAGATCAAGGGCTGTTTGTATGAATTAGGTAGGATGCTACCAAATTTATGTGTTCTTTTTGGTGGCATCACTTGTTTTGATCATAACTTCTTCGATACAACTCCGATTGAGATCATTCTTTTACTCAAATTCTTATAATTCCGAGATTTATCTAATTCTGCACATTTGTCACAAAATAGATTATTTTGTCCTTTTTTTTTTGAATTTTTACATTAAAATATAAGTATAAATGGTATAAAATGATATAAAATAAATGCTTATCATTCTTCCTCGAAATTTTTATTAACTTTGGACAGATACTATACTTTTTACTTTTCCGACTCGAAATTTGGCATAATATGAGGTCTCAACATTTCAACAAATTCATTTTATCCTTAAGTTGGACTAAATTAACCATTCTTCAGGATTAATTAACCATTCTTCAGGATTAATTAACCATTCCTCTATTTCTTTCTTATAACGAATACTAAAGCAAGGCTACACGGCCCTTCTGGCTCTTCCTTTACTAGCGTATTTATTCTTATCACTTTTAGGAATAGTCAAAATTACCTTGATTAAATCCGTACACACCATATCATTACTCCAAAAGGGACCTCATATCATTAATCAAAAGTATTGCATAACTATCACCCAAGTCAATACTTATTCAATGTCAACAATAAACAATTCCAGCAGGTTAATAGATTCCAAATGTTAACATGATCACACATGACTATGCATCAAAAGAGCCATAATATTCGATGTAGTTAAACGATGTACTGCTTAACATAATAATCAAACTAGCAGTTTTAGTACAGCTCTAAATTATGAACTTAACTAGCAATATGAATTTCTATATAGTTTTTGCTCCAGTCTTGCAAGATTCAGAAAACCTTAATTGCTAATCAAAATGATCAGTGACATGACATATAAGGTGATCGAAATTTACCAAATGTACCATCTAACAGGAAGCTATTCTTTCCGAAGTTTAAGCAATCATTATGCTGAGACAACAAGAATGAAATTGAAAACAAAATAATGTCAGAATACGAACCTGTTTTCAAACCAAATAAATCACAAGCACATAGGTAACTTTTGACACTAGTTTTTGCACAGAAGCTACCTTAACAATATTTGCCCAACCAATAGCAATTGCATAATAGTACTACACTTCAGCTATTATCCAAGCATAGACCGTCTAGGAATATCCGTAACTTGGTCCTTTTTGAAAAATATCACCCTAATTGCAAACATAGTTCCCAAACCAAGTTATATAAATTTTATAATCAAACATAAATCCCCTCACTTGCACTTCAAACCAAAATATTACTTACCAGGGTTTGAATCCACGCGTCAAATGTCACATATTAATAATTTCATTAAGTGTCATCTATTAGTAAATTTACATGACCAACAATCGCCTTTCTAGCTCTCGTTTCAAATTATAGTCAATCCACATAATCATTGGCATTACCGGTAGGCCATTCCACTCGAGAGAACAAAGTCCTGCTCTGGACATCCGAGTGTCCGGAAAAACAGAACTCAGCTCTGGACGTCTGGATGTTACCCAGGAAAATAGAGCCCAGCTCTGGACGTCTGGGTGTGAACCGATCCCATGAAAATAGAGCCCGACTCTGGACGTCTGGTACTAATCCAAGTAACCATCTGAGGAAAACCTGACGTCTGAAAGATATTAACCGCTCAGAAAAGCAGAGCCCCGCTCTAGACGTCTGAGCGTTAAGCCACATATCTAACCTAGGAAACAGAGTCGTACTTTGGACGTCTGGGCGTAAACCTGCACATATAATATTCAACTATCAAAGAACATATATCAAATCCATATTTCTGATTCTGGCCCCAAGTCCTAAACACAATTTGCATATCCATTCATCAATCAATATGTGCCTTCCAACATATCAATTTATGAGACAACTTTAAAAAAAAAAAACCATTCCAACATATATGCCTTCGAAAAAGAAACTTGCCAATTCCGATTTGAACTACCTTTATTTCCATAAAATTCCGTGTAATGTTCTTAATTTATATTCTCAGTCAACACATATTCCAACGATTTCAACCCAAATGCTACTCAGGAACAATCTCATAAAACAGATATTTTACTTGATCATACAACATGTTCTTCCATAATTTATAACCTTATTGAAATTCGTTTAAAAGAAATCATAACCAAAACTTGTCATCTTAGAATCAACAATATTCCCACAAAAACCTTGTAAACATTTACTTGGAATCTATTTAAACGTCTCAAAAGTCATTCATATTTATTTGAAAACTAGATTTAAGCCAAATCGTTGCATATTTCGAAAACCAGATTCAAAATCTTGATAAACATCTATTTCAAAATGACTCATGAAAATTTAAAAATGATTTTAATATCACAATCAAACCATTTATCATATAATTCATATAAGAAAATATTTAAAATATGCTATGGATATCGCAAAAAGAAAATACTCACTACCCTAGCTCTGATACAAAGTTGACAAGACCCGTCTCAAATTACCTTTGAAATCCAGACTGGTCATGCTCCCGTCTGACAACTCTTTGTTGGACAAGGAATATAAACAGTTTTAGATATGTCTGTATCTTATTAAATTAACCAAATTACCTTTGTCATTGCCGGGTGTCCGCTCACATCCGACCCACTACTTCGCCTGGTTGAGAAATTTTACTATTTCAACCAAATTCGCGTTTCATCTCCGTAGTTGAGATTATTAATTGTTTAATTACACAATTATATATTCATAAAACTCACCACAATGAAAGTTTACATACAAGTTCACTTCCCCATTATAGTCATAGCTTATATACGACTTCAGTAGTTCCACAGATATGTATATACACACAAGATATTAGTTACACAACTTCTATAGGTTGCACTACTAATTACATAGTAAATAACTCTAATATTGTTAGAGTAATTCATAAATTCTTATATTGTTAAAATAAATCATCTTAATCATTACATTGATCAACATGATCAACTCATCTCAAGCATTATCATATCATCAAATTATTATTAACATATCCCCATGACCATATTAACCTCAAACATAAATCATGATCATGAATTAATTTCAAATTATAAGTCCTTAGTCAAACCATCTTAACCATCCCACAAATCATTCACTATAATCCACAACAATAATCCAAATTTAGAACATAAACATAAACTTTATATGTATATCACCACAGTACTAACATTAACTTCCAATTAAACATATAACCCACAACAATAATCCAAATTTAGAACATAAACATAAACTTTATATGTATAAAAATATGCTCATACGATATCCAAATAACATGAAAAATACACCATTGAACTCATGAAAGCAAAACGAAGAACCTTCGTTTTGACCATACAGCGAAAGGAAGACGAACTTGCCCTCACGTGCCACCATGACCCTTTGCGCGTGGACCTCATGCGCCTGTGCAAGGGTTGTCTTCTTCCTCTGGTTTTAACCTGTTTTCCTGTAAAACAGGTCATTCAACCTGCATCCATTACCAGGTTGTTTCTTGGTCGTTGTACATCCAAATTGGATGTTCCAATACTCCATACACACCTGCTCAAGCCAAGGATAATTTATATGACGTTTAAACAAGAAAATACTTACATGTTAATCTGGTTTGATCTATGGAAGGTTTAGCCATGGTTTCTCAAATATCACACTAGCCTTACCCCCATCCCAGCTCATCTTTTTTGGCTTCAATGATGAACATAGGGCCTATAGGGAGTGGCAAACTTTCTTTCCTCACTTGACAGGACTCATCCCAATCCCCTTGGATTATCGTGGGATATCCTGCTCCTGTCTGACACCACGTGTTAGACCAGGGATAAGACCATAACCCACTTAGGATTTCCAGAGTATGCAGTGGGCTCTAGAGTATGAAATGTTGTGTGATGTCTCATCTCTACTACAGCCCGCATCCGCGATCAATCTAAAGGATATAAAAAATATTCTAAACTGTGAGTGGAAAAAAATAAGCAGTTGGCAAACAATTTTTGAAATAACATTTATACCTTTCAATTAAAAGGATGCATGCATAAGAAATCGAATCGTAGCTCAAATACTTTCTTAAAACCAAATCATGTTGCTTTTCAAATCAATAACAGTGAAAATATTCATCAAATCAAATCAAGTATCTCACGTAGGGTCTCAGCCCCAACCAAAAACACGTAGGGTCTCCACCCAAATCCAAATCATGTAAGGTCTCAGCTCAAATCAAATCTCATAAATCATCTCAATAGGGCCTTTTCCCGAAACATAGCTCTTAAGTACACATGGACTCACACTCAGAGTCATATGAAAACATGAGCAACCCATCCTCAATATCCAATATCCAACATCCATACAATATTCATGATATCAATGCAACGCGTGTGACTCGGGATTACTACGTCAGAGTATACACCTAAAATCTACGACGTATGAGTGATGGCATACCTAGGATCTATGACGTCTGGGTAATCTCCATATCTGACACTCCTGAGCCTGAGCTTCCCCTCAGAGCTACTCACCTCCAAGCAGTGTAATTGTGACCTCTTCAGGATCTACGACGTCTAGAGGATACCTCTCCGAGATATTCGACGTCCGAAGGGAACAATCACATCTTAGAGGATGCTAGTGTGGAAAACAGTTCACAAGGACTCACAATTTGAGTCAAAATCATTTCCAATGGGGTCACAAGCCCGAAATTTTATTGCGTAAATCCACAACAAGGTGACAAGCCCGAAATCTTATATGATAAATCAGAACTAGGTCACAAGCCCGATATATCATTCTCAAATCTGAAAACCAATTGACTATTCAAAACATTGTTCAATTTCATGTTTGACTATACTCTAAGTCAAACCGTAAACCAACTGGGACACAAGCTTGAAATATTATTTCCAAATTCGAAAACCATTCAAATCACTGTTTAAAATCACATTCGACTGTAATCCCAGTTAAAGTCAATAAACAACTAGGTCTCAAGCCTGAATTTCCAATTTCACGCATCTCCGTGAAATCATTCAAAACCGATAATCAAAGCCTTATTCAAATGATTGAAATCACATGTATGTAGAAAACTCGGCCTTTGCCCAAAGTTTCACATAAAATACAAATCTCGAAATACATGCAATATAATATTTTCCACAAAATTGCTCAACATCAAACACAAATCATATTTAAATCACATGAAATCAGTGCATCTCAAACTATGTTCGTAAAACATATATAACATCTATGCATGCATCATTTTATAAAGAAAATTTACACTCATTGACTGTCCACGCTGCGTGTAAGTCTCATGTTCTGTCAGCTGGTGTGTCCTGGAGGGAACGGTGAACAATCCCACATTCCTGCGAAGGGAATGTTGATGTGGAGGGGAATGGTGATGTGCCTTAAATGTGTAGGCACACACCTATCTAGTACCATGCCTTTTGGGAGCTCACTGGCTTTGGGTTTGGTTGGACTCCAAAGTTAAGCGAATTAAGGTTGGTGCAATCTCATGATGGGTGACCCACTAGGAAGTTGCACCGTGAGCTTCCGGTAACAAAAACCTACGTGCAGGGCTGGTGTGTCCTGCGGTTCAGATGGGACAATATAGTATTAGATAGAGTGGGCCGCTGCGCAACTCTGATGTAAATTAGGACTTTTGGGAGCTCATTGTCTTTGGGTTCGGTTGGAACTCCAAAGTTAAACGAGTTGAGGCTGGTGCAATCCCATGATGGGTAACCCACTGGGAAGTTGCACCATGGGCTCTTGAAAACAAATCGGTGAAGGCGAGGAGGCCCAAAGCGGAAAATATGGTGCTAGATGAGTAGGGCCCGGACCGAGGAGGGTCGGGTCCTGACAGAATGGTGTCAAAGCCAGACCCCGACTGGAAAATGTACCAGCGAGGACGCTGGGCCCTAAGGGGGTGGATTGTAAGACCCGTGCCCTGTTAGCTGGTGTGTCCTGGAGGGAACGGTGAACGATCTCACATTCATGCGAGGGGAATGGTGATGTGCCTTAAATGTGTAGGCACACACCTATCTAGTACCAGGCCTTTTGGAAGCACACTAGCTTTGGATTCGGTTGGAGCTCTAAAGTTAAGCGAGTTAAGGTTGGTGCAATCTTATGATGGGTGACTTACTGGGGGAGGTTTGTTCTGCGGTCCAGAGGGGACAATATAGTGTTAGATAGAGTGGGTTGCTACGCAACTCTGCCAGGCCTTTTGGGAGCTCACTAGCTTTGGGTTCGGTTAGAACTCCAAAGTTAAGCGAGTTGAGGCTGGTGCAATCCCATGATGGGTGACCCACTGGGAAGTTGCACCGAGAGCTCCCGAAAACAAAATCGTGAGGGCAAGGAGGCCCAAGGTGGATAATATGGTGCTAGATGAGTCGGATTCGGACCGACGAGGGTTGAGTCCTGACACTGCGCGCTCACAATCTGCGCCGTAAGCCAATCTGAGGCTAATCCAACGTCTCTGGAACGTTCGGATGTGTCCAAATCATACCCAAAGGTCACTATCAACCTATATAAGTCCATAAAAAAAACCCTCAAAAGTCCCGATACAGTAAACATGTACCGAACATGACAGGACCCGCCCCGATCCCACAAGGGGACGTGCCCTGCTCCCGTCTGACACCCAATAATTCATACCAATTTTAACCTCAAACATCAATGCATAAATAACCAATTTAAAGTTATACATCAAATCCGAATTAAACAGATGTCAGACAAGGGATGAAATCCAAAATTACAAATTGCGAGCACGACACTAAAGTAAACCTGCGGGTACACCACCCAACAGGGGTTCAGGTACGCAGAAGTAGATCTATACCTCAGCCTCAGGTTCCTCCTCTACCTCAGTATCACGACCTGGAGGGGTTACCAAAAACATTAAGGGTGAGTGGACCGAAACTCAAGTTTATAAAATCATTTGATAAGTAAAACGTATAATTTACCCCTCCGTTTTCCAAACATGCATGCATCCGTAATTAAAACCATCAATCATATAATATGAACCATAAGGCATATAATAAATCCATAAGTATAATTTTAGTTGCTGCACTATACACTCCAATCCCGACATCCCTGATGTCTGACGTCCCTGACGTCCAATAAGGTCACAATCACAAGGCTACGCGTGCCACTCGGGTCTCAATTCCGAGTTCAATCCCCGAACCCCGTTCGGGTACAGCATCCCCGATGCTTAGCGTCATAGACGCTGGATGTACTAGACGTCCGTGACCTCTCCGGGGTACCTCATCCGGAGGAGACAATATAATATGAAAGGATCTATACAGTGCAGTACTAAATACATTTTATTGATATCCACATGCAAAGCATATACATACATAGATAAAATCCGAACCAATCATTAAGTTTCAACAGACGGGTCTCAAGCCCAAATACCGTGAAACGTGCCATAACCATTTTTCCATGTCATCAAAACCATTATTGTTTTTAGCATGTGAATAAGTATAATAAACCAGAAAACATTTATGCACGCAAGGGTTTAAGAAAATGGCCCACTCATAGTACAGTCCTGCTAAAAACCGAGCGTATACCCTCGATCTGGTACAAATGTACAATCCCTGTCAAGTCCAAAGTATTCGTAAAGGTCAATTTAAACCCCTAATCATTCAACCATGAGATCCTAGGCTGAAACCAGCCGGGAAAAGCTGTCCGAACGCGCTACCCAAGGCAATAAACCTCATTTTGACCAACTTAATGATCTCCGATCGACCCGAAACCACCGCCATTGGATCCGGATCGTCGAAACCTAAAGAATGGTGGTGGTCCCACCAAAAGTATTGTTCACACGCGCCCACACGCGCCAGTCAACGCGTCGGTCAACGCAGGAACAGTCCCTGCTGACGTCATCGCTGACGTCAGCATGACGTCATGCTGACGTCATCTGACAGCTGTCAGGTCTGACATGTCAGACTCTGACAGTGCCACGTGTCAACACCCGATTGGTCAACCTCACTGATCTGTCAGGCCACGTGTCAGATCTGACATGTGCCACGTGTCAGCACGGCACTGGTCCACGTCACTGACATGTCAGTGACACGTGGCAGTCCCTGATTGGGCCACGTCACTGACATGTCAGTGCTGACTGTGCACTGACATGTGACACGTGTCGGCTCACGGTTGGTCCATGTCACCTGACAGTCTGACAGGGTGCCACGTCATCACCTCTGTCCTCAGACGGGTTGACCCGTATCTCTGCAACTCGGGTCGATCAGACCCGCGATCATGACCCGGTCACCATTTCATCATTTCTCAATCATTTTTGTTCAGGTTTGTTCCTAACTACTCGTCTTAATCCCAGAAACAGTTCTAGCTAATTAAAATCAATAAACAAGGGCTGAATCGAAGACTTACCTCGATGAACAGACCCGGGTTCCCGTCGCTGTTTAACCACCGTTCAGGTCACCTCAGACCACGAAATCACGTCCTAAAGTTTCCTACCAGTCCATAGAATCGAATAGGATCAATAGAACACGACAAAACACGTTAGAAAACAGGCTTCCATTTTCTGAGTTTTTAAGCAGTTTCGGGTTAGGAACCACCTACCCTGCCGCCGCCTGCCGCCGTTCACCGCCGTCTCTCAGCCTCACCAGTGAGTCCCCCACACGCAGACACAGAGAATGGGTGATGAGCTGGGGTGTTGGTTCAAAATGGACAGAATGTGCATTTCGGGTAGGAAATATAAAGAATGGAGGGAAAGGAAACGGACGGTCCAGATTTGATATCAAGGATGAGATCAATGGTTCAGATTAGATTTGGGGTACTTCAAATCAATGGCTGAGATTAAAAGTGGATTTTAATGCTATTTAATCCCATAGTGGATCTGATCCAACCCAGGTGTCTTCCAATCAGATTTCCAGAATAAAATATTCGACACGAAAACCGAGACACGAACCTCCCGATTTCACGTTTCTGACCATAACTTCCTCGTACGAAGTCCGATTTCGGCGTGCCGCCTGTCTACGGACTCAGGACATCGAGACTTACCTAACGATCCTTGAGTCATGTGAAAATTAATTGTCAAATGAAAAGTCAACGTTTTTGCCCCAACCGTCAAAATTACGGTAATGCCCCTGAACTTCCGATAGTCATAACTTTTTCCCTGATCGTCCGAATTGGACGTGCCACCTGTCTATGAACTCGTGACGTCCCGAACTACGTCACGGTCATAGGTCAAAGTCCATTTAATTCACCCATCAAAAGTCAATAATTTGGCCATACCAATCACAAGGGTAAAAGCGTCAATTCACACATTAAATTACAATACTAAAATCCTCGAATTTCCGGGGTGTTACAACCTTCCCCCCTTAAGAAATTTCGTCCCGAAATTTCAAAGAAACAAATGAGGAAATTGTTCTCGCATTTGAACCTCAGGCTCCCATGTGGCTTCTTCCACATTCTGGTTTCTCCAGAGAATCTTCACGAGAGGGATCGTCTTCTGACGTAGTACCTTGTCTTTCCGATCCAAGATCTATACTGGTTGTTCCTCAAAGCTCAAATCCTCCCGTAGTTCGACAGGTTGTTCCCCAAGTACATGAGAAGCATCACGTACATACTTCCGCAGCATCGATATGTGGAAAACATCGTGAACTCTAGATAGTTCTGGAGGTAGCGCCAACCTGTAAGCAATTCTGCCAATTTTCTCAACGATCTCATAAGGTCCGATAAAACGCGGACTCAGTTTCCCCCGTCGGCCGAAACGGATAATCCCTTTCCATGGAGATAACTTCAGGAAGACAAAATCTCCCACTCCAAATTCCAAGTCTCGAATCCGTCGATCAGCATAACTCTTCTGGCGATCCTGTGCCGCCTTCAATCTCTCCTTGATAACACGAACAGTTTCCATGGTTAAGTCCATCAATTCCGGCCCTACGGCCGCTCGCTCCCCTATCTCCGTCCAGCAGATAGGTGTCCTGCACTGTCGACCATACAGTGCCTCATAGGGTGTCATCCCGATACTTGCTTGATAGCTGTTGTTGTAAGCGAATTCCATCAACGGAAAATGAGTATCCCATGAATCCTGAAATTGTAGCACACAGGACCTCATCATGTCCTCCAGGGTCTGAATGGTCCGTTCAGACTGTCCATCGGTCTGTGGATGGAAAGCAGTACTGAAACGTAGGGTTGTTCCCAAAGTAGCTTGCAAACTCCGCCAGAACCTGGAAGTGAAACGCGGATCACGATCGGACACGATCGATTCCGGCGTACCATGCAATCATATGATTTCCTTCACAAATAACTGAGCCAGTCGATTAGCTTTATAGGTCTCCTGAACAGGCAGAAAATGGGCTGATTTGGTTAGCCGGTCCACGATCACCCATACTCCGTCAACTCCACTCTGAGTCCTTGGCAACTTAAAGACGAAGTCCATGGTGATGTGATCCCACTTCCACTCGGGAATCGGAAGTGGCTGCATAGCCCCATACGGTCTCTGCCGTTCCACCTTAACCTGCTGACAGGTTAAGCATCTGCTCACGAATTCAGCAATATCCTTCTTCATTCCTGGCCACCAATAATGGTTCCGGAGGGTACGGTACATCTTTGTACCCCGTGGATGCATAGTATAGGCCGAACTATGGGCCTCCTCAAGAATCTCGGCCCGTAACTCTGCCACTGCAGGTACACTCAAACGGCCCAACTTCACCAGTGCTCCATCATCCCGGATGGTAAAATCCTGTCTCCCATCCGCATCGACCTCAATTCTGTAAATACAGAGTATCGGATCCTGAAGTTGTGCTTCGATGATCCGATCAATCAGTACTGGTCGTACATGGAAGCTGGCCAACAAAGCTCCATGCTCATCCATACCCAAGATAACTCCCGCCTTCCGGAGTTCCACCAGTAAGGGAAGATACACCATCCCCAGGTGTGCAACTGATCCCGCTGATTTTCTGCTGAGTGCATCCGCCACCACATTGGCCTTACCCGGATGGTACTCGATTGTACAATCATAGTCCTTCAGCAGCTCCAACCATCTCCGTTGTCTCATGTTAAGCTCCTTCTGAGTGAATAAGTACTTAAGACTCTGGTGGTCGGTGTATATCCGACACGTTGCGCCGAACAGATAATGTCTCCAGATTTTTAGAGCATGAACCACCGCCCCCAACTCCAAATCGTGGGTAGGGTAGTTCAACTCATGAGTCTTCAGCTGTCGGGATGCATAGGCGATAACCTTGCCAGTTTGCATCAACACGCAGCCCAGACCTTGCAGCGATGCATCACTGAAGACCACAAACTCTCCACTGTCATCCGGCAATGCAAGGACAGGTGCAGTGGTCAATCGATCTTTCAACTCTTGAAAGCTCCGATCGCACTGCTCGTCCCAGATAAACTTCACTCCCTTCCGAGTTAAACGAGTCAATGGTGCAGCAATTTTGGAGAAACCCTCCACGAATCTCCGGTAGTAACCTGCTAACCCGACGAAACTCCGCACCTCGGTCACTGTTGTCGGTCTAGCCCAGTTGGTCACCGCTTCTGTTTTCTGGGGATCCACGCAAATCCCATCCGTGGATATCACGTGTCCTAGAAAACCAATACTGCTCAGCCAAAACTGACACTTGCTCAGTTTGGCGTACAATTGTTCTTGTCTCAGCCTCTCCAAGACCAACCGTAGATGTTCCTCATATGCACGGGCACTCCTCGAGTACACCAAAATATCGTCGATGAACACAATCACGAACTTATCCAGGTAGGGTCGAAAGACCCGGTTCATCAGATCCATGAATGCTGCTGGAGCATTCGTCAAACCAAATGGCATAATAAGGAACTCGTAGTGTCCGTAATGGGTTCGAAAAGCAGTTTTCGGAATATCCTCCTCCGAAATCCTCAGTTGGTGATACCCAGACCGCAAATCAATTTTCGAGAAGCACTGAGCTCCCCGCAACTGGTCAAAAAGGTCATCGATCCTGGGTAGAGGATACTGGTTCCTCAGCGTCACCTTGTTGAGTTGTCGATAGTCAATACATAAACGGAGACTTCCCTCCTTCTTCTTCACGAACAACACCGGTGCTCCCCACGGTGAAGTACTCGGTCGGACATCTCCCAAATCTACCAACTCCTGCAATTGAGTCTTGAGTTCTCGTAACTCGGCCGGCGCCATCCGGTATGGTGCCTGGGATATAGGTCGGGTACCAGGGAGTAGTTCAATTGTAAACTCGATCTCCCGTGATGGTGGCAATCCAGGTAAGTCTTCCGGGAACACGTCCGGAAACTCACGCACCACCGGTATCTCGTCGATACCCGGAGTATCAACCTGTTCCGACACGACGTGCGCCAGATAACACTGGCATCCTTTCCGTAGAAGTTTGGTAGCAGTAAGTGAAGAGATCACTTCAGGAGGCGAACCGTCACGTTCCCCCTGAAAGATAACCTCCGGCAAACCCGAGCTCCGCAGAATCACTTGCTTGCTACAGCAGTCGATGAGCGATCCGTGCTCCGACAGCCAATCCATCCCTAGGATTATATCGAAGTCGTGGATATCCAGAATAATTAAGTCTGCTGGTAAATCCACATCCTCAATTCTTACCCGGCACCTCCGAATCACCTGATTCACAAGGTACACGATACCCATCGGGGTGCTAACACCCATTTCGTAATCTAAGGCTGATACCACACAATCAAGCATACCAGCACAACTCTTCAAAATAAAAGAATGTGTAGCCCCCGCATCCATCAATACACGTACAAGAAGGTTTAAGATATGTAGTGTACCTGTAACCACGCCTGGGGCAGTCCTCGCATGCTGCTGGGTCATTGCAAACACTTGGGCCCTTGGCCCTCCATTCCGTCCGCGCCCGCGCGCGCCACGTCCAGCACCAGGGTCACCCCCTTGACCGCGACCTCCATTAGTGTGGGAAGCCGTGCTCTGCACCACACTAGAGCCCCCAGCGTCGTTGTTCTTGGGCAACTTCGGGCAATCACAGGCATAGTGGCCCTCCTCTCCGCAAGCAAAACAAGTTACTGGCCTTGGCCTGTCCAAATGCCCACCAGAAGCACCGCTCCAAGATGAACGCTGCCCAGAGTTGTATCTAGATCCTCTGCCCTGAGAGCCTCCGCGTCGACCTGACCAGCCACGACCCTTGAAGGATGAGGGTGCTCCCCTGTAGCCCCATCCCTTGTTGTTCTTCTGGCCTGATGGCCCACGGTGTGGGCGATCCTGACGTCGCCCCTCGCCCGAAGGCTGTCGTGTCTGGTGTGCTGCCAGACTGGCCTCGACACGTACCGCAGCGTCGACCAAATCTCTCAGTGAAGCATGAGTAGCAGCAGTCACACTTGCTCGGATCTCCCCTCGGAGTCCAAGCTCAAACCTTTGGCATTTGTCCTCCTCCGTACTCACGAATGATGCAGGGAACCGGGACAGCTTCCCGAAAGTCTGCTCGTAGTCTGCAACGGACATATCACCCTGTTCCAGCCGCAGGAACTCAGCCTCCCGTGCCGCGCGAAATGATCGCGGGTAGTACTGGTCCAGAAATCTGGAACGGATTGCTTCCCAAGTAGTGGTATGGACAGACCACCCAGACATTTCGAGGCCCTGCCACCACTGGTAGGCTCCTCCTTCCAGCAAGAAGGCCGCCAAAGTTACCCGTTCGCCCGGAGGGCAGTGCATCACCGAGAAGATCCTCTCCCACTTGGTGATCCAATCATGAGCATCCTCGGGGTTTGATCCCCCGCAGAAAGGAGTGGCTCCCAAACGTTGAGCCCTTTCAATGCTCGCGCATTCCATTTCCCTTTCCAGATCCTCGTCAGTTCGTGTATGAGGAATTCTCCTAGGAGGCATAACCAACTGTCAAGAGGCATAGATCAGATAACAATATTCTTAAAAGTCGAAAAGTAACTAGTACTAATCGCTAGTCTAGCATGCTGACCATACCCTAGTACTGACCACAACCTAGTGCTCTGATACCAAGCTGGCAGGACCCGCCCCGATCCCACAGGGACCACAAGGGGACGTGCCCTGCTCCCGTCTGACACCCAATAATTCATACCAATTTTAACCTCAAACATCAATGCATAAATAACCAATTTAAAGTTATACATCAAATCCGAATTAAACAGATGTCAGACAAGGGATGAAATCCAAAATTACAAATTGCGAGCACGACTCTAAAGTAAACCTGCGGGTACACCACCCAACAGGGGATCAGGTACGCAGAAGTAGATCTATGCCTTAGCCTCAGGTTCCTCCTCTACCTCAGTATCACGACCTGGAGGGGTTACCAAAAACATTAAGGGTGAGTGGACCGAAACTCAAGTTTATAAAATCATTTGATAAGTAAAACGTATAATTTACCCCTCCGTTTTCCAAACATGCATGCATCCGTAATTAAAACCATCAATCATATAATATGAACCATAAGGCATATAATAAATCCATAAGTATAATTTTAGTTGCTGCACTATACACTCCAATCCCGACATCACTGATGTCTGACATCCCTGACGTCCAATAAGGTCACAATCACAAGGCTACGCGTGCCACTCGGGTCTCAATTCCGAGTTCAATCCCCGAACCCCGTTCGGGTACAGCATCCCCGATGCTTAGCGTCATAGACGCTGGACGTACTAGACGTCCGTGACCTCTCCGGGGTACCTCATCTGGAGGAGACAATATAATATGAAAGGATCTATACAGTGCAGTACTAAATACATTTTATTGATATCCACATGCAAAGCATATACATACATAGATAAAATCCGAACCAATCATTAAGTTTCAACAGACGGGTCTCAAGCCCAAATACCGTGAAACGTGCCATAACCATTTTTCCATGTCATCAAAACCATTATTGTTTTTAGCATGTGAATAAGTATAATAAACCAGAAAACATTTATGCACGCAAGGGTTTAAGAAAATGGCCCACTCACAGTACAGTCCTGCTAAAAACCGAGCGTATACCCTCGATCTGGTACAAATGTACAATCCCTGTCAAGTCCAAAGTATTCGTAAAGGTCAATTTAAACCCCTAATCATTCAACCATGAGATCCTAGGCTGAAACCGGCCGGGAAAAGCTGTCCGAACGTGCTTCCCAAGGCAATAAACCTCATTTTGACCAACTTAATGATCTCCGATCGACCCGAAATCACCGTCATTGGATCCAGATCGTCGAAACCTAAAGAATGGTGGTGGTCCCACCAAAAGTACTGTTCACACGTGCCCACACGCGCCAGTCAACGCGTCGGTCAACGCAGGAACAGTCCCTGCTGACGTCAGCATGACGTCATGCTGACGTCATCTGACAGCTGTCAGGTCTGACATGTCAGACTCTGACAGTGCCACGTGTCAACACCCGATTGGTCAACCTCACTGATCTGTCAGGCCACGTGTCAGATCTGACATGTGCCACGTGTTAGCACGGCACTGGTCCACGTCACTGACATGTCAGTGACACGTGGCAGTCCCTGATTGGGCCACGTCACTGACATGACAGTGCTGACTGTGCACTGACATGTGACACGTGTCGGCTCACGGTTGGTCCACGTCACCTGACAGTCTGACAGGGTGCCACGTCATCACCTATGTCCTCAGACGGGTTGACCCGTATCTCTACAACTCGGGTCGATCAGACCCGCGATCATGACCCGGTCACCATTTCATCATTTCTCAATCATTTTTGTTCAGGTTTATTCCTAACTACTCGTCTTAATCCCAGAAACAGTTCTAGCTAATTAAAATCAATAAACAAGGGCTGAATCGAAGACTTACCTCGATGAACAGACCCGGGTTCCCGTCGCTGTTTAACCACCGTTCAGGTCACCTCAGACCACGAAATCACGTCCTAAAGTTTCCTACCAGTCCATAGAATCGAATATGATCAATAGAACACGACAAAACACGTTAGAAAACAGGCTTCCATTTTCTGAGTTTTTAAGCAGTTTCGGGTTAGGAACCACCTACCCTGCCGCCGCCTGCCGCCGTTCACCGCCGTCTCTCAGCCTCACCAGTGAGTCCCCCACACGCAGACACAGAGAATGGGTGATGAGCTGGGGTGTTGGTTCAAAATGGACAGAATGTGCATTTTGGGTAGGAAATATAAAGAATGGAGGGAAAGGAAACGGACGGTCCAGATTTGATCTCAAGGATGAGATCAATGGTTCAGATTAGATCTGGGGTACTTCAAATCAATGGCTGAGATTAAAAGTGGATTTTAATGCTATTTAATCCCATAGTGGATCTGATCCAATCTAGCCAATGGGTGAGTGACACTTGTCACTCATCCAGGTGTCTTCCAATCAGATTTTCAGAATAAAATATTCGACACGAAAGCCGAGACACGAACCTCCCGATTTCACGTTTCTGACCATAACTTCCTCGTACGAAGTCCGATTTCGGCGTGCCGCCTGTCTACGGACTCAGGACATCGAGACCTACCTAACGATCCTTGAGTCATGTGAAAATTAATTTTCAAATGAAAAGTCAACGTTTTTGCCCCAACCGTCAAAATTACGGTAATGCCCCTGAACTTCCGATAGTCATAACTTTTTCCCTGATCGTCCGAATTGGACGTGCCACCTGTCTATGAACTCGTGACGTCCCGAACTACGTCACGGTCATAGGTCAAAGTCCATTTAATTCACCCATCAAAAGTCAATAATTTGGCCATACCAATCACAAGGGTAAAAACGTCAATTCACACATTAAATTACAATACTAAAATCCTCGAATTTCCGGGGTGTTACAGAACACACATCCCAAGGCTAAAAATCCCCAAATGGCCTATCAAACGTTCTCTGATCAACCTGAAACCGCCATCATTGGATTCAGAACGTCGAAACATTTCAAACAAGATCGGTTTGATATCTAAACTCGTTGCGCCGGTTAAACCTCACATGCGCCTGGTCAACTCTAATGTCATCCGTTGATGTCATCTGCTAATGTCATCCGTTGATGTCATCTGCTGATGTCAACCTTAACTAACATCACTGCTGACCTTAGCCTGACATCTGACAGCTCTGACAGATCTAACAACCTACCACGTGGCACACCTTGACTGGTGCCACATGTCACCCTCTAATACTACCACGTCACATGATGACGTCACATGTTGATGTCATCACTGCCATATGTCCTGCCACGTGCCATTGTGTAACGACCCGTCCCAAATTCCTAGATTAGATTAGCAACTAATCACGATTAGTGAGGCTAATCGGTGATTAGTTGAGCGAAATAGGACGAACGATGAAAAATGACCGTTTTGCCCCTAGCGTGGGTAAAACGTTGACTTTTCATTCTGGCGGTCAAATGGATACCACGTTGACAGGACCCATCCCAATCCCCCCAGGATTAGTGCGGGATGACCCTGTTCCCGTCTGACATGAAGTGTCAGACAAGTGATATTTTCGACCTTTGCCCTCTCGGGCTATCAGAGTACGCCAGGATCCGGAGGAGGTATGTGATATCTCGGTCTCTGCTACAGTCCACATCCGATGTCAACCTGAAGGGCAGTCAAAACATTAAAAGCTGTGAGTGGACAAAACAAAAGTTTATAAAACCTTTCCATAAAGACATTTGTACCCTTCACTAAAAAGCATGCATGCATTCGAAAACCATTTAACCAAAAGAAACCATATGTGGGAACTAAGCCCAAAACCATAATGAAAATGACCGTACGGGCCACTGCCCAAATCCATAAGGGACTCAGCCCAAATCAGAAGTAAACCAAGTACACGAGCCACTGCTCAAAACCTGTGTAACCACACATCACATATCATATATCATATCTATATCATATACACATATAATTCACACAACCAATCCTGTCACGGTTTCCAAAGCTACGCGCGTGCTACCCGGGGTCTCAAACCCAAGTCTTCTCAAAGTCAAAGTCAATGTCCGCAGACCACTGACCCTACCCAAGGTTATAGTAATCAGCCTTCTTGAGAGTAAGGAACCTAACGGGGGAAACTCTCACTCAGTCAGTGCTCCGTGACTACTCCGGGGTCCACCCAGACCAACGACCCTCCCCAGAGGAGATAATAGAACAAGTAAAGGAAGGTATATGAACATATATATACATAACCTAAATATTCATGCCCGGTTCCCCTGAACCGTCATGATCCATCATATACATATAGATAACCTCCATGCCCGGTTCCCATAAACCGTCATGTACCATAATGACCTTTCCAGAGTTCATGCCGGTTCCAATAAACCGCCATGAACTTGGAAATCCATCTAGGGTCCCTCACCCGAAATCATAACCATAAAGTAACTGGGTCTCGTGCCCGAACATATGACTCAACTGGGCATCGTGCCCGATATCTAAGGGTCAGTCACGACTCCGATCATAGTGATGTGTGCAACCATCCATCCAGGACCGCCCTCAATCCTGGTATGTCGCCGTGAACGTATCAACCGACGCGACCACCACAAGATCATAGTGCACTCGTCACCGAACGATATCCTGAACCATCAGCACTCAGAAGTCGAGCCTCCCCAGACTGCCTAACCACGAATCGTGCGTCGTGACCTCTCTAGAAGGTACACATCCCAATCCGGAGGTGAGCGTCGTATCGTCGATCGTCGTGCACATAGCACCCGCCGCGACCACGATTTAGACCCGAAGGTCGTAAATAGTGTCATATGCCCAAGACCAAACCAAATGGGTCTCATACCCGAGTTTATCCTTTTAGAAATCCAAAACCATTTCATTTCGACCAATAAAGACATACAGACCAGTATAGGCAACGTATAGGGCCGAAACCTCGAAATACGTGCCTATACGTAACCCCCACATCCAAATGCACTCATGGAATCACAAACAAGTATGTAAAACATATAATAAACATTTATGCATGCACCAATTTAGAAAACAAGGTCCAATCACAGACCGTCTGAGCTGCCGCCTCGATTTGAGTGTCATAGGCTCTTCCGAGCCAGTCACTATCACCGGGACTCCCAAACCTGTCCAAATTGTAATATAGGGTTACTAACTAGTTAATTAACCTCCTACCAAAGCCCCGTAATTTTCCCGAACTTTTAACTATTTTTAAACCGACCCTAAACCTTCCGATGCCCTGATACATATCGAAAAGATGTCCGATTGACGCGAGACCAGTCCCAAAATCTTTGTTACATCGAATAGAAGATTTCATATGTTGAACACTTCCCCAAATTATGGTCCACGCGCCCTCACGTGCCCCTAGAAGGCTCTGATCACTGTTCATCATCTTCAAGCTCAGGTGAACCGGTTTTACTGTTCACAGGTACTGTGCTGAACCGGTGTGACCGGTTCAGTGCTTTTCCTCCCCTATTTTGATCCGATTTCAACCCTAATTAATCCTATAATTCCTATTTCTTCATTCCCTATCAATTCCAATCATTAAAACCACCTAAAACCGCTCAAATCCCATGGTTCCATTTTGAACCATACAGTTCAAACTTCCCAAAATTCTCCCATGGATGCACAGCCATCCTAAGCTTCCTAAAACCTTCCTAATGACTTCCTAGCAACCTAATGGACTCATTAAAACCATCAAAAACGACCTATAACAATAAAAATGGAAAATGGATCGAAAATGGGCTAACGGGGTGCATTCTCGGGTTTCTCCTCCTCTCGCCGCCGTGGACGGCGGTTCTGGGCGTCCAGCCACCCCTCTCAGTCCTCAATTGTCCTCTGCCTTCATCTCAGGTTGGATCAAATGGAATGGCATGGTTTGGGTTGCACAGAGATGGAGGGAATGAGATCGGGAAAATGTTTGAAATGAAGAAATGAAAAGGATGGTTGATGCATGAATCAATATAGGTGTCCTGTGGATGGGTGACACTTGTCACTCATCCATTGGGCCTCCATTAAATATCTGGGCCCCACGAAAGTCCAAAATTTAACTCGTTTCGTAATTCGTGCAATAGTGCACTTGAACTTCCGTGAACCGTAACTTCGTCGTCGAACTTCCGAATTCGACGTGCCGCTTGTCTATGGATTCGTATCATCCCGATCTACGTAACGGTTCTTGGCCCTCGGCCATTGGACCTCTCGGTCAAAAAGTCAACATTTGACCCCTTTTAACTAAAATTACCAAAATGCCTCTAAACTTCCGAACGTCATAACTTCCTCCTTGAATGTCGGAATTGAACGTGCCACCTGTCTATGAACTCGGGACGTCCTAAACTACGTCACGGTCATCGGTCAAAGTCCATTTGACCGCCAGAATGAAAAGTCAATAGTTTACCCACGCTAGGGGCAAAACGGTCATTTTGCATCGTTCGTCCGATTTCGCTCAACTAATCACCGATTAGCCTTACTAATCGTGATTAGTTACTAATCTAATCTAGGAATTTGGGACCGGTCGTTACAACCTTCCCTCCTTAATTAATTTTGTCCTCAAAATTCCAACCGACCTAATTCCAACCGTTATTCCATCCTTAATTAGTTTCGTTCTCGAAACTCCAACTATCCTGATTCCACAACTACCACGTGGAAAGTACAATCAACCTCGCCACACGTGTACACTCGTACACCAACTAGCCAGAACAATACTTGTCTGCAACTAGACGTAACACTAACACTCACGTCGTATCGACAACGTTCGACCACGTCGAATGACAATAATCGTATGTTCCTAATTGTCACTACTTGTCAAATCCACCAAGTCGCTGACACAACCACTAGACGATTCCTTACTCAATCACCAATCTATCCTGATATCTGCTCCCACAGGGAGTCACCAAATCTCACTAATCGATCCATGCTGACACCTTCGACAATCTGTCACCACTTGACAGTCGCCAGTCAAAAACTAACACTGTACCCACTTGTGGTTATTCTAACCACCAACTCACTCAACCTGTGTATACACTTACCAACATTTCACTCGATCTGTGTGTAACTGGACCTATCAGAAATACCATGACCCAATGCACAGTATCTAATGTCCAGTTCACGTCCTCAACTAATCCAATGGTATCAGAACTAATCTGACTACCACATGCTGACCAACCTACTACTGGTATAACCTATATACCGTCACCAGGCAAGACAAGTCTACCTGGTATTGTACCTCGAATAACGTACAAGGTACGTACATCTACCCATCAACCAGCCTACAACCGTCTAGGTCGTAGCCAATCACGTTTCAATTATGGAGTTCACTTGTCCAATCCAGCATTAGACAAATCGAAACTCCAACCCGTCATCTATTTCCCAAATCCGAATCCGAATCTGCAATTCGTAAGAAATCCCGAATCCAAACCCAGAAATCATATCCATAATCATGTCCAAATTCGAATTCGAAATCATCATTCCGTAAGCTAGCATTATGAATGACCATTTCGAACCCAAATCCATAAGAGAAAATTCCAATGTCAAGCTCCAGAATCAAATCCTGAATCGTCACCCAGAATCCGATTCCAAAACCCAAATCCAGAAATCCTCTTTCGAGTTCCAAAATCAAATCCTGAATCGTCATCCAGAAATCTGATTCCAAAACTCGAAATCTCGTTCACGTCTACCGAGACGTACCAAAACCGAACCTATCGGTTACCTGCTCAACCGATTACTACATTACCATCAATTGACTTCATAGGGAAGCCAATCACAATATACGTACATCCAAAGCTAACCAAATTCGACCTCATCGGACACCTATTCACCTGAGTAATATACCATATGGGATTTACCTCGAAAAGAAGTTCAGTCCCATCATGCTCCACTCAAACATCCCAGTAAGAGTGATAACCTCTCCACCTATCTGGATCATCAAGGTCACGATCCAGATCCATCACTACGCCAACCGACCATAGACATCACGATCGAGAATCGTCACGCCGACCAAAGTCCTTAACTATTTCCCACATCTAAACAAATTAGTCAATGAAGAGACACGCCGAGACTGTGGGTTCTCACTGATTACCTCGTATCAATCCTTGACATTCCACCTAGGAAAATCCAAAGATGATCTGAAACGATGACACCAAAATTCACCCTACGTGAATGCAACCAAAACTTGCTGCTCTCACCACGTCACGTAATCCAACATCGTCTGCCACCAAGCAGAAAATGCAAAGTCTCAGTCACCTAACAATACACGACCAATGTACTGGTGACACAACCATCATCTACCACCATCTACCACGGTAGAAACTGAGAAGTCACCCAAAATGACTTCGAAATACTCAATACCAATGAGGAAAACCCGCATTCCACTCGTCACCTCAATCGCAACCTCTCGCGATTTCGAAGTTCCAACAAGATTGGAAACAACACACCTGGACATCAACCACGTGTCCCCTAACCAATTTAACTCTATCTGAGATCCACTCTGGGACCACAGATACCGAACATATGCCCATCACGACGAATGTGACTCAACGTCATCATAATCACCAGTACCAGCACCAGCGCTAGTACCACCACTGTCACTTTCCCCAACACTAGTATCAATATCAGCATCGGCACACCATGTGCAAAACTAGCAACCCTGGATCTCCGCTCATACCGAGCGACGACCCTATACCTTGCTCAAATAGGAGAAACTCTCCCTCTATCGTACCCAACAACTCTAGGTACAGTCACCCTGACAACTCATACGAGAAAAGGAAACGTCCCCGATTCCCAAAAACCACAGCTACAACCGCTCTCGGTAGTAGCGCCTGCCACAGACTCGTGCAGACCTAACCACCAAACATCGCTATCAAGATTCTCATCTAACGGAATCAACCGCCCGTATTAACCACTCCGGATCCCACTCAGGGATTCCATCGACAAGTACCAACCCTGATAACTTGTCCAAATCAAACTCTAACCAGTCGTAACTTGACTCAACCAATGTCGTCTACCAGGTCGCCCATGACCTTAGTTGTACCAACAATCCATCACAACTGAGTAGCACGACAACCAACTCGGTCAAACCGATAAGTACAACCCCGACTGCAAAGTGCAGTCCCAACACAAGCTGACATGACTAGACAGACTAACGAACCCAAATCTGAATAGTCGTCACAGTCAAACCTCTTGCCAACTCACATTGTCGAACCATACAACCTAATGTAGGGTTCCACAATCACACTCTAGGGTCACTCTGAACCCAACTGTAAGCTACCAACTGCAGTACAATCCATATTCTGACCGTCCCTGCGGTCCTGACAATTTGGTATCAGAGACAGACCCCGACCGGGAAGTGTGTCAGCGAGGACGCTGGGCCCTAAGGGGGGTGGATTGTTAGACCCGTGTCCTGGAGGGAACGGTGAACAATCCCACATTCCTGCGAGGGGGAATGGTCTGGGAGAGGATGGTGGCGTGCCTTAAAGGTGTAGGCACACAGCACTAGGCCGTTTGGGAGCTCAAGTGGCTTTGGGGGGGATTGGAACCCCAAAGTTAAGCGAGTTGAGGCTGGTACAATTCCATGATGGGTGACCCCCTGGGAAGTTTGCACCATGAGCTCCCGAAAACAAAACCGTGAGGGCGAGACCCAATGCGGACAATATGGTGCTAGATGAGTCGGGTCCTGACCGAGGAGGGTCGGGTCTTGACACATTGACAATTCTGATACCTCTCTGATCCACTGCCATGTGGCACCACCTTATTGGTTCACAAGGTTTGACATCGCTGACGTGGACTTGTCACGTCAACGACCACATTACCTAACAACTCCTAACACGTTGCCACGTGGCACCAACTCACTAGTCCCATGGTTTGACATGTCTGACGTAGCACTGCCACGTCAGCTGCTGACTAGACTAACACTTGGCATAGTGTCACGCTCTGGTTGGTCATGTGGCTTGATGCCATGTCATCATCTTTAACCCTGAGTGGGGTCAACCCTGGTCACTGTAATGGGTCATTCGACCCACGACCTTGACCCGGTCGTATCTCAGTCTTCCGATGACCAAAAACCACCATTTTTTTACCAATATGATCTTCTTTCTCTTAGGAAGAGATCCCTGACCTCAAAACAAGAAAAAAGGACCTGAAATTCTCCTTCCAAAAACGATCTTTCATGGCCAAACTTTGAATCTCCTTCCAGGGTGATTCCATCATCCACAGCCTTCCATTTTTGGTTCTTCAGCCTCGCAGGGACTCAAAAAACACGTCATGACATTAAAACGAGACCCAAACTTTTAAAAACCAAAACCAATTTAAACCTAAACGACCTACCTTGCTTTCATGGGTTTCTAACCACCACTACAACGGCTCTGCCGTCCAGGGTCTCTCACGGCCTTCCTCTGCCACTCTCTCCCTCTCTCTCAGGTCAGTACCAAGTGAGGGGATGATGGTAATGGTTTTGGGGTGGGTTTCGAGTAGGATGAAAAATGAAAGAAAAGGAAATGGGATGATGCATGTATGTAAAGTGTGGACCAAAGAATGGGTGACACTTGTCACTTATCCATTGGTTTGCATAAGATATTTGGGGTCTCAATTTCAAAACATCAAAGTCAACCACCTTGAACCACGTGTAATCGAAATAGTTCGTACAACTATTCTTGACCCGTAACTTTCCCATAGGATGTCCGATCTTTACGTATCGCCTGTCTACGGACTCGTATCGTCTTGATCTACGTAATAGACCTAAATCCACTTGCAATTGACCTCTTGGATGAAAATTCAACATTTTCACTTGTCTAGGGGCAAAATTGTCATTTCACCCCGATCGTCCGCTAATCCTCGATTAATTCCCAATTAATCCTTAATTAAAACTCGTTAATTATGAAATTCGGGACAGGTCATTACTTCACTCCTCCTAGTCCAGAACCAAGGAACCCAAGTGGAACCTCACAAGTTCCTTCATAACTTGCACTATTTTCCCAGTTGTCTTCCCCAAATTCATCCATTTTCCTCACTTTCTTCCGATTTTCTTCTTTTCTTCTTCTTTCTCTTCTTCTTTCTCTTCTTCCTCCTCAGTTTCCTTTTCATCTTCTCTCACGTTTTCTTGTTTTCTCTTTTTTCGGCCTTTCCTCCCCAAATAACCTTCCTCTACGCTACACACACACACACACACACACACACACACACACACAATAATTCCCCAAACTATTTTTAACCCATTTTGACATACCGTGTGTCTAAGTATTTAGGAGCTCGAGATCTTCGTAATGGTCTTCTCAAAGTTTTCAAAAAGTTTCCCAATCAGAAATTCGACTTTGAACCCCTTACAGGAAAAATGGTCATTTTCTTTTCTAGTTTCCAGTTTTTTTTCTTGAGATGCGGATCGTTATAGAAACTTGAGGTACCCACATACAAACTTTCACATTTTTTTTCTAGAACTCATACCCGATTGTCCCATCAACAAACTTGCCTTTATCTGGATAGCAGCACCTGATAATTCCGTCAAAGTGTAAAATGAGCCTACTGTCACAACGATCCAAAATTCTCCTCATAAACCCCACTCAAACCGTCTGCACTTACCTCATTTACTACAACTACTGGGGAAAATCGGGATAAACTTAGGAATTTTTGCTCATATTGGGTCACCGTCATACTTTCTTGTTCTGACTACATAAATTCTACCTCTTTAGCATCCCGATATGAACGAGGGTAGAACTGATATAGAAAACTATCTTTAAAATTTTCCCACGTCATAGTCTGGGCATCCCAGCTTGTCATCTGTAACTTTTGGCATTGCTAATAAGCATAATCACTTAACTGGAATGTGGCTATTAGCACTTTATCACCCGTGGGCATCGCATAACTTCAAAGATTCGTTTCATATGAGTAATCCATTCTTCTGCCTATTATGGGCTCTCTTTTCCCGTAAAAATCGCAGCCCCTAACCATTGGGCTCTCGCAATTTCAGAACCCTCTCTAACTTGCTCTACCTCATCTTCAAGCCGTGCACGGGGATCTCGTCTCGAAGGCATAGTCATTACTTTTCCAATAATGAACACACTTTAGTACACATCTTGCACCTTATAGGTGTAGTCAATAAAAATAATTTTATGCTCTGATACCAAGTTGACAGGACCCCTCAAGGCAAACCAAGACAACCGTGAGGGATTCTACTCTCATCTGACAGTCAATACCCAAAACATCGAAAACAACCTCAAAGGGGTATATAATATTGAAAATAAAACTAATTTTCAGACGAGGAATAATTATACGTTCATAATGTATCACAATTAAGATTTTACAACATAGTTTAAAATATAGAAATTTACCTTAAATGTCAACGAATACATAGTAGCTAGTTTATGCCTCCACCCTTAAGCTGGTCCCCGTCCTCGAGCCACGACCTGGAGGGCAAGAAAAATCCATAAAAACATAGTTTGGAAAACATTCGTTTATATCCTCTATTTTATAAAATTATGAATGCATATGAAATACCATTAAATCTCAATTAAAATAGAAGACAACTCATAACCTCGAAATACGTGAAAATTGTCCATAAGAAAATAGCATCCTAAAATCACCACAACAATTATACACAAAGTCATCACAACAATCGTACACAAGCAACACACCCATGATGCTTAACATCAATTATCATATCAATTGCACTACTGATATGCAACCACTCGTAAAATAGAGCCCATCTCGACATCCGAGTGTAACCTCACTCAGGAACCGGAGCCCTACTTGACGTTAGAGGGAGAACTAACTTAGGAACTGGAGCCCTGTCGACTTCTGAGTCATTAGTCTTAGGAACCAGAGTCTTACTCGGCTTCTGAGACTAGCCATCTAACCAGCATCCCAAGGAGGATTGACCACACATAACAATTCACATTACAATACACAAATATCGAGAAATCACATCACAACGCCCGAATATCGAGAAAATACACTTTTATAATGCATCTCAATTTCATAAACCAAATCCCAGTTTAGAAACCAGGGCTAACCTCAAAAGTACACTTTACAAAAACCTCATAAAATGTGCACTTTAAATGATTCTCATAAAAATTATAAAAATCATAATCAACCAAATATCACCAAAATAGCATAGAAAAACATTTAAAATACGTAAATATGCATGCATAATAATTTAATAAAAATAAAATTTCACTCACAGTCTTATTTCGCGGTTTAATCCTAATTCGCATGTTCCTCATCCTCTTCTGGGGTTCTATTTTATGTCAAAAATTATAATTTCAGATTGCTAAGATTCTACATAACTCCCTAATAGAACCCTACATTCCTGATCATGAAAAAATGTGTTCACAGAAAAATGAGAAAGTGTGGCATGCACCCCCACACTCCACCACACTATCCTACGCGTGGTCCTCACGCGCCAAGTACGTTCATCGCCTTTCCCAAAGCGTCAGACCTGGTTGTCTGGTTTCAGATCGCTCGACCCGGCGACCACGACCACAACCCAATCCTACTTTCCTTATTTTTCGACCCCTTTCACTCCTTTCACTTCCAAACTACTCTAAATCATTCAAAAGAGGTTTCATCTACTCAAAGCTGTAGAACTTACCTCACAAGTCGTCCACCAACCCCCAACCTCTCAGCCGTTTGTCACCCATGCCGTGTGGGTGGTTTCAGCGTCCAAACTCCATTCTTTTGACTCCAAAATGTTCCTAATGGACTGCAAATTCTATCATTGACTTAGTTTCAAGCTCCCATGTCGAAACTCAATGAAGATATTCAAACTTGAATTTTCTCTCATTTCTCAGGTTTCTTCCACTCTCTCTTGGGTCTGGGCAAGACAACCCTTTTTCTTCCATTTTTTTCCTCCTTCCCCTTCTATCTTCTTTCCCTGACTAAATATAGCTTTCCTCCTCTCCCCCTTTTCTATTCTTCACAGGTTTCTTCTTTTTTTTCTCCCAAAGTTCATAACGCACACAAGCTCGCACATGATGAGTATGTATATATATATATAATTCATGCACAGTGAGTCGGTGCACCAAAGAAAGAACTAGAAAAATCTAGACAAGTGTCAACATCCTTATCACTTGTGCAAAAATTACCAAATTACCATTCAAGATAAGATTACTAAAATGCCTCCACACTATTTAAACCCATAACAAGTTTATCTGAACTCCAATTTTGGCATACTACGCGTCTACGTACTCGGGAGTTTGAGACCTTCATAACGGTCCTTACAAAACATCCCAAAATTGTCCAGGTTAAAAAGTAAACATTGGATCTTACAAAGGAAAAATTGTCATTTTCCTTTCTATTTCTCTAGTTTACTTTTCCTCGAGATTTCAGGTCGTTATAAGAAGTGAGTAATGCATCCGATTGGTAGCTACTGATAGTGTTTGTCGATCGGAGCGCGCTTCCTTAAAAAAGCAATGTAGTGTGTCTAATCGGTATTTATTGCTATCATTTTCCAATCGGAGCATGCGCTTGGAGGAAGTCAAGTAATGCGTCTAATCAATAGCTACTAATAGCGTTTTTCAATCGGAGCATGCTTCTTCGAGGAAGTAAACTCATGCGTCCGATCAATAGCTACCGATAGCGTTTACTAATCAGAGCCTGCTTCCTGAAAGATTTGAGCAATGCGTTCGATTGGTAGATACTAATAATGTTTTCCGATCGAAGTATGCTTACTTGAGGAAGTAAACTCGTGCTCGATCGGTAGATACTAATAATGTTTTCCGATCGAAGTATGCTTACTTGAGGAAGTAAACTCGTGCTCGATCGGTAGCTACTGATAGCATTTTTCCAATTAGAGCATGCTTCCTTGTGACAACCCAGAAATTTAGAAAAGATAATTATGAAAATTAAAAAAAGGGAATTGACGATTTTGACCTCAAAGGTCAAAAGTTGACTTTTTACTCCAGGTACTTTTTGGACTTTTCGTGAGGACTATTATGTAGGTCTCAGAGTTCTAAGTCCACATACAAGTGCCATGTCAAAATCGGAGATCATATGAAGTTGTTGGGGGTTTGAAATTACTAGGGGTATTTTGGTAAATAAGCATTAGGTGCATTTTGGTAATTTCACAAGTGAATATATTTTGTTGATTTTAGTGAGATGGTGACAAGTGTCCTTATCACTCTCTCTCTCTCTCTCTCTGTACTGACATAATGTAGGTATGTGTTATTTATGTATGTGTTTGTGTGTTGTGTGTATATGTAAAAACCAAAAACTCGTGAGAAAAAATGGAGAAGAATGAAGAAACCATAGAAGGAGAGAAAGAGAGCAAAAGAGGGGAAAAGACAAAGAATAAGAAGAAAAAGAAAGAAAGAGGAAGTGAGAAGAAGAAAATTTTGGAAGAAAAGTAGACCCGAAAACCCAAGAATAAACCCGAAAACAACCCGTAAGTTTTTGAACACAAAATTAATGTTTTCGACATGGAAGCTTGAAACCAAGGTTACTGACATTGTTGACCAGTTCATATGATCCTAATGAGCCAAAACCTCTAAGGTTTGGACCCAAGAAATACCAGAACGAGGAGTTCGACTATTAACCGAAAGCTTCAAGGTTGGGTTCCAAATTCAAGGTAAGAAATATATGTTTTGGATTCAAGGACTTGTTTTTGGGTGTTCTTAGAACGGATCGATGGTCTTAAATGGAAGAATGAGCGAAAAATTAGATGTTTTAGAACCGGGCCTCACTGTCGAATCGCGCCTGAGTTGCAGACCTGACTGAAGCTTAATGGTGGAACCGTAGCAGCAGGTGGGAGCATGTGCCATGCCACCTCAAAATGCAATTAACACGTGCTTTAGTCGATGTTACAAACATGTTGGTGCAGTTTTCAAGTCGATCGGATATTATCTCAGGGTAATTTTTGGTGTCTGAAGTGTTATGTTTAGGTTTTAAATTTTTATTTAATCCCATGAATATGGGGATTATAACGCGAGGTTATTTGCGATGTTAGTGACCAATGACAGTGATTTTGATAATTTAGATAGCTTCCGGAAACGTACAGCTGAATTGAGTCGCTTGAATAGTCGGTGAATGGATTTTTTTAAAAATAAATTATAGTGCATACATAGTTAAATATTTAAATTAATTTATTGAATTATTTATGTTGCATAATTTGAATAATGATTTTCGAAGTGATTTTTTGTTGTTGATTTTTTGGATTTATTGATTGGTACTGGACATGGTTATTTTATGGTATTTTGTGGAAACGGTGTTTTGGGCTCAAGCTAGGTTTGGTAATGTGTTGACTTGATTCCATGTCAATGATTTGTGTTAAATGAGTTTTTTTGGCTTTTTGAATCTTTTTCCACGGAAATTAACCTTGTATGATACTAGTACATGTCTGGACGGTGCGTTAATGTACTTTCCAGATATGACTCGGATGATGCCTGAGTGCAATTCTCTGGAATATTATTATAGTCTAGATGGTGCGTGAGTGCAATTTCCGGACTTAACTCGGATGGCGATACATACAATTCTCGAGTTTTCCTATGCATAGTGCAGTTACTGATCATGACTGATATCTGAATAGTAAGGATTGGTTGATCGACTTACTGATATTGGGCTGGTTGGTTGATTTACTGATGTTGGATCAGTTAGTTGGATTTATTGATATTTCATTGGTTATTTTTGGTTTGATTGACTGAAGTGTTGTGTCCAGATGATTTAATAGCTGGGTTTTTAAGGAAATGTGGGCCACAGGCTGTTTACTTGTATTTTATGATTGTTGTAGTCCCACAGTCTATGATTTGTTTTTTATTTGGAATTCGATTATTTTATTTTACTAGTGTCATGAAAGGTTTTAGAAACTAGAAGGTAACTGTTTATTTTATTAAAAAAATACGTTTTTAAATATTTAATTTTATCCGCTCACACTTTTTAATGGTTTTGATGACCCTCTTAGCTGTTGTATGGAAATTGGGCAAGTCGAGAGGCGGAGACATGAGCAATAAATCAATATGAGTATCCCTTGTCTAACAAATGTTGAAGGTATTTTGGTACTTTTAGATTGCTTGTCAGACGAGAGCATGATCAAACACAGTTATCAAAGCGTTTTAAGAATGGATCCTGTCATTCCCGGAGAAAGTCGAGTAATGCGTCTGATAGGTAGTACAATGGATCCTGTCATTCCCGGAGAAAGTCGAGTAATGCGTCTGATAGGTAGTACTGATAGCATTTTCCTATCGAAGCATACTTTCTTGAGGAAGTCGTCTGGATGTCGGAGCACGCGACTGAGTGTATGAGAACGTGAGTGAGCGTCTAAGCACATGAATGAGCACATGAGCACATGAATGAGTGCATGAACACGCTCATATGCCTAATGAAATGATGATACATATGTGTCGAAAGGTAATGTTGTATGCATGTTGCTCATGTACCATGGGCAATGATGTGATCTAATGATGCATATGATGTCTCGATGATGTGATTCATGCATAGTGAAGTGTGAAGAGAGAAGATGATACTTACGTGTTATGATGCTTTTGGATGACCAAGTGCCCGTTGATGAGACAAGGGGGAGACGACATCAAGGTAGTAGGCTGACCAAGATGAAGTCATTAGTCGACAAAATGTTTGTTGGTGGGACGAGAGTAAGATCCCATCAAGTGGTAGGCTGGCCGTGAAATCGTTGGCTGACCAGGAAGGTGTCTAGCTAACCAGAAATGTGTCTGGCCAACCAGGAAAATGTCAGGCCGACTAGGAATATGTCCAACCATAGACTACGAAAGTGTCTAGCTGACTAGGAAGATGTCGGGCCAACCAAGAGGGTGTCTGGGCGACTAGGACGGTGTCAGGGCGACCAAGAAGATGTCAGGCCGACCATGTTGATGTCATTCTGAATAGGAAGATGTCTAGCCAACCAAGAAGGTCTCAGGCCAACCAGAAAGTTGTCTGTCTAACTAGGAAGATATCAAGCCTACTAGGAAGATGTTTGGCCGACCAGGAAGATACCCGGCCAAGTAGGAAGATGTTAGGAAGACTGGGAAGGTGTCTGGCCTATCCAAACGATGCCATGCCGACTAGGAAGATTTCTGATCAACTAGGATGGTGTCAGGCCAACCAGGAAGATTCCAGGCTGACCAGAAAGATGTCAAGTTGACAAGGAAGATGTCTAGTTAACCAAGAAAATGTTAGGCCGACCAGGAAGGTGTTTGGCTGACCAACAAGATATTAGGTCGACTAGGAAGGTGTCTAGCCGACTAGGAAGGTATCTTGATTACCAAGAAGGTTTCTAGTTGACCAGAAAGATGTTAGGCCAACCAGGTAGATGTCACACCGACTAGGAAGGTTTCTAGCCGATCAGGAAGATGTATGGCTGACCAGGAAGGGGGCATGCCTATTAGGAAGATATCAGGTCTACCAGGAAAGGTTCTGGACGACCAAGAAGGGGTCAGGTCAATCAGAATGATTTCAGGCCGACCAAGAAGGTGCCTGGTTGACCAGGAAGATGTTCGACCAACTAGGAAGAGCGCAGCAGATGCTCAGTGCTCTTGAGTGATGTCGGTTCCAATGAGAGAGTAAAGAAAGGGATACCGAGATGGATTTTAGTTATTTTCCCACAAACCACGCCAAACTGTTAATGCAATAAATGGACTAAAGAGTTCGTGAAGAATGCACACACCTAAGAAACACAATATGTACATTATTCACTTGAATTGAGCTACGTCCATGGTATTATACTCTATTCTCATTAATAATATAGCAGATATTTTAATAAAATTTCCCTCCTCATTTTAATTCGAGACCCCAAAGTACAAATATATTATAAAATTTTCACAAATATTGCAGATATTTTCATCCGTGGTTGCGTGGACTGAATAAAAATAACACTTTACCTATGTTTTTTTTCTTCTGAATTTTTCAATGATTCTATAACTTTTATTGTATATTTCTCTTACGGTATCTCTAGTAATACCTCTCTCATGTCACTAGTGATCTATTATTATGTAAAGGTAAGTTATGATTATATGGAATATAGTGATATACAATATGTCACCAAAAAATATGTCAGTTTAAAATAGCCCTGGGCATATTGTACCAAAATGCCAAAACTGTCCCATCATGTATCATACCCAAAAAAAAAACGAATAGATGATTGGTACGGTACGGATACCAAACCGGTTCATACCGATAGGGGATCAATTTTACTGTTGGGGAATACTAACCCGTACCAAAACCAAACGGTTTTAATTTTAATTTTAAAAATTAAAAAAAATTAAAAAAAAAAAAAGCCCTAATAACTAATGGGAAACTCTTCACTCCTTACCCTCCAGAAATAATAGGATTAGTAAAACTATGATACTTCAATAATGGGACTCAACTTGATTTTATTTTTTAAGAATCGAATGAATCCCAAATGCCACTGACAATTTCTCATTGTGATATTTCAACATATGGTCTTTCTCTTCCTCTTCCACGTCATGTAAAACCAACTTTGTGGATGAAACGTATCCTTCAAACTTCATCTTCAAATCCAACTCCTCTAACAAGGCATATATCATCTCTCTCTCTCTCTCTCTCTCTCTCTCTCTCTCTCTCTCTCTCTCTCTCTTAGCTGAGTTACCTGCCATCATATATAAACAGATCGAATTATTAATTTTAACTCTGAAGAAAAAGACATAAGCATAATTCTTTGTCATGTGCATACAACCCAAATGGAAACCACCTCTTTCTTGTAGCAAGCTAGCAACTACTGCATGTATTATTTCTATAAAACCCTATAGCCAATGACAGACCTATTGAGGGGGCAGCTTGGACTATAGTTCATGTCAGATTTAATAGTTATATATTTTGTGAGGTTAACTTTGCATCTAGGTTAGCCGTTGGCTTTGTGGTTGGCTGCTGGAGGCTCGGGTTCGAAACCTATCGTTGTTGGTACCTTGATTATATGCAATAATTTCTATTTAAATAAAAATTGATGAATTTAGTTTATCTTTCAATTTATTTTTTTTTAAAAAAATTGATAAATTTAGTTCACTCAACTTTAAATTTTTGGATCTGTCTCTACCTGTATATATACAGAAAGAGAGAGAATCCACTGTTGAAATTGAAGCTTTTGTGAAAAGCGTAGTTATAACAAAGGGTAATGCTATTTGGACTCTCTAAATTGACCACATTTAGTGACCATGTTGATGTGGCAATCAATGAATGGTTTAATATAAATATAGAATAATTTTATTTATTAAAATAATATCATTCATTGATTGACACATCAATATGGTAACTAAATATGATCAATTTAGATGGTTCAAATAACATTATTCTATAACAAAGGGCAAATGTCAAAAACAAAGCATTTTGCATGCATGTTAAAATTGGTACTAATTTGCAATATATATTTGTTTGTCTGACAATCAATTCTAGTAAATCTAATTAAATAGATGTAAAAGGGTTTGACACTTGTCAAATCTAGGCTGATGTTAATAAACAGAAGTTGTTTGAAAAGAATAAATCCCCATCGTCCTCTCCTTCTTGGTCCTTTAAATAGTTTTGTTTTTAAAATATATAACTATATATAATATTGATAGTTTTATATGTTCAAAACTTACAATTATATCCTGAAATGAAAAAAAATAAAACTAAAAGGCAACCAACGATTAGACAGAAAGAAGAATGGGCAAAACTAATTAACTCTTACGAAATTATTAATTTTTTAAAAAATTGAATTGATTTGATTTAATTTTGTGTTAGACCACTTTTGGCTCAACATTAAAATCATATCGAACACAATTAGTACGGTACGATCTGATATTAATTTTTCATTTTAAAATATCATACCATACGTAACCGATTTAAATTAATTAATATAATTCCGATATCACTTTCATATCAACGTCCAGAGCTAGAGCTAGATTAAAAGCCAATCACCTTCATTATTGAAGTTGAAATTGATAAAAAAAAATTATTATTTATTAATAAAATAATGCTTCCACATTAAAGTGGAGAGAATTGAACCTCAGAAACCTTTAAAATCCTATCTTTTACTTTTGACAAGATGGAAACTCCACAACCCTACATGCACCTGCTACTTCCACCGAAAATCCTATGGGGCATTGAAAGTAACTTTTACCTCTTCCATTTGATACATTTAATTTGTGTACAATTTACAAAGCTCCCACAATGCTCAATTGTATGCATGTACAGTGTCTATGACATCTCAGATTTACAAAGCTCCCACAATGCTCAATTGTATGCATGTACAGTGTCTATGACATCTCATATTTGGTACAACAAAAGAAACTTCCTAAACACGACCGGCATTGCCCATGCCGGTTTCTACCTTCCTGACATCAAATTGACAAGAGCTTGATTTTTGTAGAAGGATCCGACATCCCAATCCTCCGCTGAGCCCAAAAGTGTCATCAATTCAACCACAATATATCGCATACTTGGGCGCAGGTCTTTATTTTCATGTGTGCATGCTTTGGCTAGTTGGGCCATCTGCACCAGAAAAACACCATAAAAATTTTACACTGCTATGAGATAGCCAGAGATAATTCATAAAGTGTTCTACTCTGAGAAATTATTTACCTTGCGCACTGATTCAAGTGGGTAGCTCTCTCCAAGATTAGGATCAACCAATTTTCGGAGTTCTTCAGGATCCGGCTGATTAAGGAACTCCTCAAACTGTAAAATAATAAATTATTGAAAAATATGCTCCAAGTGTTTTCTAGAGACTATCGTGAAATGGCCGCTAGAGAAGTCCGACATGAACTTGATAAATGCTAAATTGGCTTATTAAATAGAGAGAAGGCAAGAAAACCAACCAAACCAACAAGGCCTCTTGATTCTGAACCAGAACTATCTGCTCGCACAACAGCTTCCTTGGCAGAAATCAATTCGTAAATGACAACTCCAAAAGCATAAACATCTACTTTGGGAGAAACTTCACCATATTGAGCATATCTGCATGCAAGCATGTTAGGAGTGAACTCTTATTTATGCAGACTACAAGATCTAAGTAGTTGTTCAGTAAACTATTATGGAGCTTATATTAAGTTTTTCGTTTCTTGCCCTTCTTAGGAGCATATGCTAATAGCCTAATACCGAATAGGAAACCAATCAAAATACCCACTTTTCAGTGTCTAGAAGCAGCAAACTGAAGACCTCTACGACACGTCTCGGAAGAGATGCGGCATTAAGGGCTATTCGTAGAAGTGGTAGAGAATCCATAGTGTTTATCTAAATTTAAAAATTTCTAGGAAAAAATGTACAATATTAGGGACCCCTTCATCCATCAGCTTATTTATTAGTCAGCGGATGATGGCTAGGAAAACAAAAAAAAATGGCAATCGGAAGAGGCACTCATTGAGCTCATGATATGTCCTACCAGCAGAATTGGTTCCAAAGAGTGCAATAAAGGCAGTCTGTTATTGCCAAAAGAATTTCTACTCATGCGAAAGTGGTAAAAGAAATTAGAAAAAAGAATCGTACTCTGGAGGCATGTATCCAAATGTTCCCACAAGACGTGTAGGAAGTGATGTACTTCCAACTTCAGTCAGTTTTGTTAATCCAAAATCTGCAACCTGCAATTAAAAAAAAAAAATTCAATTGAAAAATGTAAACAAGTTTTCAATGGTTCATAATACAAATAAAGGCACTAAAGTAACCTTGGCGTGGAAATTCTTGTCAATCAGTATATTGGCTGATTTTATATCACGGTGGATATAAACAGGAACAGTATGCTCATGAATGTATTCAAGACCTCTTGCTGAATCTAGCGCAATCTGCACTCTATTCAACCATGGTATTGGGTCCCTCCCTGAATAAAATAACAGTTTTATTACCAATGTTCCTGTATCAAGAAGCACTCAAATCCTCATCATGCACATCCTAACCTGAACCACGCAGATGTTGGCTTAAGTTTCCATTCTCAATGTACTCGTAGACTACGAAAAGAGACCCCTCAACACAATAACCAATCAAACGCACCTGCATAGATTGACCAGAAGATCAGAGATAATCACACATCTGTTTGCGATAACTAGTACAGAATACTGTTACCAATATACCCTCAAACTAGGTTAAAAAGACAGCTGACTCAAAAAAAATCTTCTAAGGGAACAAGAACTTATTCATAATAGTATTTATAGTGACTCAAAAATTGAGCTATATGTAAGTAGCAAAACCAAATTGTATTCTAGCATTTATGCACGTAAACAATTATCTTATAACACCCATTTACTGCTGTCTTTATTGACATACTTCAGCTCTGATCCCCAAGATACTAGGCTATACTTCACAACCTGATCGAGTTTGTTGGTTTACCTAGTCTGATACCCCAGTAGTCCCAAATTAAGTTATATGCGAGCTCAACATTTGGAATTATACTCTCTTCTAAAAAGGGAAAAATCAGAAGGCATCCAGGCAGTGGGACTAGGGTAACACTCCATTTCAAACCAAGGGCTGGTTGGAGACACTTGGCTCTCCCCATCCATGCAGGGACAGAAGATATGAACTTGACTCATCCCTAAAGTTCATCTGCGCTGATACCAGGTGAAACCTAATGCTAACAGAGATGAGATTCAAAACATATCAAAGAGATGACATATAGGAAAGCTCTCCTAGCTGATTCCAGCATTTCTTTCAAAAATATGCTAAGAAAAATGTCAAATAACATTGCTAATGTAACAAAAACATCAATTTCTTTGTAAATCTTCTGCAAGACTCACAAACAATGTGATTGTTTGGGAGGATAAGTCATTACCAGATTCAAGTGATGTACACGTGTCAAAACATTTAACTCGGCAAGAAATTCTTTCGATGCTTGCATATCCATCCTCTTGATTGCAGCTTTCTGAAAAGAGATAGTTATAGGGGTGGGATTTCTAGGGGAGGAAATAAACGATTACAAGATAAACAAAAACATGATCTAGAAATGCAGTGCCCCATAAAATTAGCAAAGTCGAAAGGATGTTAATCTGTATTAAGGCATAACTCCCTAAATCAGGAAATTTTAGTTGGAAAGTTGTAAATGAAACACCTACATCTCTAACCTAACCTAACCAAATGTAAAAAAAATGTCTGAGCTGCTACACTAGTTTTCACTCATTCAATAAAACTCTAATCCAATGTAGGTTCTATCCAGAGATGGGGCTAACCTATGGGCTGGATGGGCTATAGCCCTTCCAAGATTTTTATTTAATTTTAAAATTGTGTATTTAGTTTTCTATTAATTTCTTTTTTGTAGATGTTAGAATAATTAATTCCCGAAATTCAGCTCATCCGAGCCTAACATCCTAAATAAAACTAATATAAGTGGGTCTTAAATAATGATATTTGTATTTGCATTGCTTGTTGATTCATATTTATTATTGTAAATTTTTTTTTTAGTCAAGTTTTTATTTATGTGTAAAGTTAAATTTGAAGGGCAATGCTCATTATATATAATCCCAAAATAGGTATTTTTTTTCCATTGATTAATAAAATTCAATTTGAATTTCTTTTTCCCAATTTTAGTATATAAATTTAGCTCACTTTAAATTTAGATCCAAGAACCGTCCCTAGTTCTATCTTCTCTTCAACTAGAAAATTCACAGCAAAGTAGACTATAGTCGCAGCAAGTAGCCCTATACTTTATTATTCCTAAAAATATGGTAGTTATTTTATACAGTAAAATTTCACCTTCTTCAATCTAAATAGACTACATAATGGTCCAAGTCCCTCTATATTTTAATTGACGCAGCTGCACTAGAAAATAACTCATACCTCGTTTAGTTGAACGAAAAAGAAGGGGGAAAAGCAGAAAAGAAACAAAAAAGAAAATCAATGCCCAAAAAGGTTTCTCTACCCCGTATCATATGTCCATTTCCATCCAACTAAGGAACACAATGAAACTCAAGAACTTTTCCCGTACAGCCCTAGTTCAAAACGGCGCTAAGCGCTCCTAGGGCGGTCGATAGGGGCCTAACGCCTAGGCAGTTAGGCGGGGCCTAGGCGGTTTTTTTAAAAACAAAATTCAACAAATTAATAATATAATGAATACTATCAAATAATTCTATAATAAAAATTAATTACCTAGATAAATAAATTTAGTTGTGAATCATAAATGTTGAAAATGTAATTTTTTTATTAATTTTATTATACAATATTCTATGTTCTTTTTTTTAATTAATAATTATATTATTAACTAATTATTTAATAAATAAAATAAGTTATACAATTATATATACACATAAGGACTCTAAATTGGGTTCACAAACTAAAAGGATTTACAAGCAAATCCACCTAGGCACTTAGCCAATATGAGGGGCAGTTCCTCCCCTTTGAGCGCCTAGGCGCCTGCCATTTTGAACAGTAGGTATGGTACTTGAAGATATTGAAGAAAACAAACCTCGCCTCTCAGCTCTGCATAGTAAACAGCCCCAAAACCTCCTTGTCCAATCTTATTAGCCAGACTGAAGTTATCAGTAGCCCTAGACAGTTCTTCGTACGAGAACTCCACTGATTTGTTCACAGAAATGCCTGTTAGGCCTCGACCACCACCACTTGATTCTTCAGGTTTATCTGGGGTAACCCCAAGGGCTAGACCGAGAAGAAAATATCAATGAAGCCGTGTCAAATACCCATTTCTTGAAAAACCTTAGAGCGTATGAGGGCAAGAACAAGTAATAAAAAATGAAAACTTTCTAATATGCATAAAAAAGAGTGGAAACTATACAGCATTTTTATGAAACCTTTTTAATGACAGATCTTATTGAAAAACAGACCAAAAAATAGGCGTTTAATGCGACTGCCACAAAACTAGTACAGGCCAGTAATTCTGATACTAGAAAGAGACAAATGCACAATTGGTTCAACAATGAACCACAAACAATTAGAAAAGCATCAGTATTTTTTCAACAATTTTGAACAAAATACTTCAACAAAAGGATAAAATGGAGTTGTTTGGAAAGAAAGGAAGGATAAAAAAGAATAAAATGAATGATAACTGAGAAGGATGGATTGCATCATAAAGTACAGGAGCTTTGCCAGATATTATTACTGGTGTTTCTGCGAAGCGTCAAACCTAAAAGATGCTGATGAATCTAAAATATTAATGAACTGTTGCACTCACAAAGATCCACAAAGATATACAGGGAGAGAAGTAAGTAACATACGACGCATTGTCTGAGAAGATTGCTCGTCAGATGTTGCTGAGAGCAATTTTGCATCCACCCTGTTCTTTCGGTAAAATCCAAAATATACACCACCAGCCAATAGCAGCACTGCAGCAATTACTCCCACAGATATCCCAGCAATGGCTCTGCCTGCTACTCCTGCTGACACAAAAGAAAATATGAACTCCATGTAGCACTGAGTTTCTAATCAACCATCGGTCCCTCATACATTGGCATCTGAATACGAAACAACTTTTGGAGAGGGCTGTTCACCTGAGCTGAACAACGGACAGAAAGAAAAAGAAAAAAAAAAAAAAACTCATAAATAATAGCAACTTTCATACGGGGAAAAAGAAAAAGTGAAAAAAGTTTTAACGTTAGTTCAGTTAACATGTGGTAGTAGAAGCTACCTTGACTTCAAAGATGGATAGTTTCCGTTTTGATCTGTAAGATAAAAATACACGAAATTAGGTGAGGAAAGGTAATATCATAGCCCCTCTTCATCTAAATCGAAATTTGAGTAATGCTTCATAATACCCCCAAATCTTGGCAGGCTTAGGAATATGAATCAAGGGAGTTTCAAACGAAAATAGGAATAAAAATGGTAACAATCTAAAAACTTTATTGGTAATTGATCTTTTAAAACAAGAAAGGTCTTATATTATTGTTCACTTGAACAGTTCAATACAAGAGTTGCAAGAAGCCCAGCAGCTCCATAACCACAGGAAAAGCATTACAACCATTTGAACTTTATCGACAGAGAGTAACAAACTTAAAATATAAGTCTAAATACATTATAACATTATCTGGTCAGTACCCATATCCTGAAAGCTCTCTAAAAATGCACTATCTTAGTTCACCCCAAATATTCTCCTGGTGGATTTCGATATCGCTATTGAGGTTATATTTGTCAATGGTGCCAATAATTCCTAAATGAGACCCTTCTAATTCTATTCTTTTCAACCTTTGCTTCTGGAGGCATCATTCACTGTGGTCATTAACATTGCAACAAGGATCAAGCATCAAAGTTAGCAATAAAATGCAATCATTATTCATTAATCACTCCATGATCACAGTAGTACTCATTAACGCAGGCATCCTACATTAGATATCCAACCTCCAAAACAAATAAATGCTGTTCATTTTAGCAACTCTGCAAATTCCAATAGATATTGCATATGCCTGCATCAAAATTTAAGCTACTCAATAGCTCAAAACACAAGAAACTTTCCCGTCAAGGACAAAAAATGGTACCTTTTCCGGGAATATACACGAAACCACTCCCTTGGCTAAAATTCACACCAGGGTTATAATTCTGCAGCAACGCCTGGTCTAGATTCTCAGTCTGTGCAATTGAAGACAAGTTGTCCTCGGGCCGAAGAGGGTAAGTGATAAACAGACCATAGTCCTTCGAAACCGAGGGATTCCCACATGTACAATTTACAGATACATTCAACTTGGCATTAGTATTGGGTATATTAGTTTCAGCATAGCTATTGAACCATTTCATGGCGACGACCGTCGTCAAATTCGAATAGTACTCTTTCGCAACCTTGTCGTACGTGGTGCTGGTCTGGACGTCGTACTCGAACATATGGCCAAGAAAGGCGCCATTTATACACTGACAAGGGAAAGGAACATTAACCCTCGTACCAGCTAGAATGGTGTCTTTGTTGAGCACCTTGCCATTGTTGTAGTCAGCGATGGTCACCTCCTGCGACTCCATAACGTTGGCGATGAACGAGAGATTGGTGCCTTCCCATATATAGTAAGAAGCTAACGCTGAACCGCAGCTGCTACTGCACTGTGATTTCACTGTGCAACAAAGCGAGAGGAGCACCAAGAACCCAAACCAAATTCTAGATCTCATCGGCTCGATCTGAAATCAAAAGTTCTAAATCCAAATTTGAGAACAGGGTTTTGGGTTCCAGAGCGAAATTGAACAGGTACAGAAAGAAAGACGAATGCCTTGAGAACGTGGGTACTGGACCGTTGACTGAAAGTTCGATTATTTTGCTGTGCCGTGATTGCAAAGCCTTCATGTCGTGATGATGGGTTTTGGGGTTTTGGGGTTTTGATTGGATTAGGTGCTGGGAATGATTAGGCAGATAATGACGAGGCTTTTACGTAGCCTCATCATTTGGCTCAAAAGGCTATGGACTTATGGGAGTCCAATAAATCCGATGAATAAAAGATCGACTTGACCCACTATGGGCCGTGGGCCGACTCGGTCGGAGAGTTAGCGAGTTAGGTTTAGGCTTATGGTGTTCAAACCCGATAGGCCCGAGCCCGATAAAATTCGGTAAGTCCAGCCCGACCCACCCGTAATAAACCCGGCCTATAAGCAAGAAATTATAAAATACTTATTATTTAAAAATTAATACTCAACTCATTCTTAATACTAATATTTCAACTCAAACCCAAATCTCAGCCCCAAGTCCACCTAATTTATTTTAAAAAGCTCAATAAACAATACCCAATACCCAATACAAATCCTAACCACTCCTCCACCTACTTAATAGGCCCAATGTTTTTGCACCATATTTTATTTTAACGAGACCACGTTTTTGCACCTTTAAGTATTTTTTTTCATTATTAATATTTTTTTTTCATGCATATATTTTTTTTGTAATTTTAAAATTTGAGATATAATTTATTGCAAAAGCTCACGTAAGCCCGATTTAAGTGGGCTTAATAGATCCGACCCGAAAAGCCCGATATAAACTCGGCCCTATAAAAACCCGTGGGCTTTTTTTTATGTCATTAAGCCGGCCCGGCCCGACCCGCAAATTTAAAAATTATTTAATCAGCCCGATCCAACCCTGCCCAATGCCGAGGGCTACTTTTAAGTCTCAAAATACCCCCACCACCATTTCGACCCAACTTGCCTCATGAACACGATTTTAGTCTCAATGTACCCCCTGAACGTTTAATTTCACACTTCTCTGTTAAATTATAAGGTCAAAATCGACCAAAAAAAGAACAAGAAGAAAATGTGAATATAGAACTTGGGCATATCATGAAGAAAAATCACAGCCTACATCGAAGAAGAAGAAGAAGAGGGCAGCGAATAACAAAACCGTAGTGCCCAGAAGAAGAAGAAAACGTAAATATAGAACTTGGGCATATCACAAAGATGAACCAGTGCCTACATCTAAGAAGAAGAAGCAGAAGGGCAGCGACGACCTCCTCCCGTCAGCCACCACTGACATCCCCACGTCCTCTCTGCTTGCTTCCAAGGCCTCTGTTAATGTCATCCCCACTCTCAAGATCACCTCCTCAATGCTCGATTTGGACCCGCTTCTCTTCTCGTGTGTGCTGTTTGGAAGGAGCAATTCCTTCACTCCGTTGACGCCAAGCAACTGCCTTGCAACCACCTTTACCATCCTCACTACATTCTCCCTTGGCTCTCTTCCTACAGCTCTTGCCCCCTATGTCGGTTCCAACTCCTCACCGACACTCAACAACACCAACAACGACAATAGAAGCATCTTGAGCTTGACTACCTATCCCTCTCGCGCTTGGACGACCATGAAGACGACGACCAAGATTGGTTTTTGGAATATGGGTCCTACGTGACTAGTCTTCATCTCAAAAACATTGCTGCAAGTGGAAGGCACATCGCCAACCAAGTAGATTTGGGTTCCATTCCATCAAGTCGAGACGTGACTCCGAACGGATCGAACTCGGCTGGTTGGGTTCAGATCTAGTTCTGCAAGTGGTGCTTCAAGAGGAAATTGAAGAAGACGTTGTAGGGCTTCACAGCTCCGCTTGGCATTTCTATCTCGACAAATTATCAGCAACCAAAATTGAATTCTAAAAAGCGCAGAGTGACCAAAAAATATGATGAAAATAATCGAAATGAAACTGCGAGGAAGAAGAAGAAAATAAGAGCTTTGGGGGAAGAAACAAGGACAAAGAAAAATTGCGGAGCTATGAAACTCATTGAGGGGGAAGGAAATGTACCCAGATACAAGGAATGAGATCAAAGTCCTAGGAGATTGAAGCCACCCCTCGATGTGCCTTCACGTCTAGGCACTACGGTTTTGTTATTCGCTGCCCTCTTCTTCTTCTTCTTCTTCTTCTTCTTCGATGTAGGCTTTGATTCTTCTTCATGATATGCCAAAGTTCTATATTCACAATTTCTTCTTGTTCTTTTTTTTGGGACAATTTTGACCCTCTAATTTAACAGAGAACTGTGAAATTAGACGTTCAAGGGGCACATTGAGACTAAAATCGTGTTCATGAAAAGGATTACAAAATTACTTTTTTATATAAAAATATTGTAGATAAGATTAAATTATACAACATTATATAATGTCAAATGACCGAAAATCGACCAATCAAACTTAGAAAATTGATCTCCATCAAATTCTGAACCAATGAACACCTTCAACCAAGGTTTCGTGGTTTAAAAAGGCTGGACCTTGTGGAAAAAACTGTTGTTTTCAACCTAGGAAATCAAGATGCAGCTTCTCTTCTCACCTCTTCGAGGTATTTTTGTAACTGCCTAACCGTCTTTCTGACCGCTCCAAGAGTAATGACAGGACCCGTCCCCGAAGGACATAGATAACCGTGCCCGGTTTTGCTCCCTTCTGACAAGTCAACTGAAGTTCCAAAATTACCCTCAGCACTTGCCAAACAAGGGATAATCGTGCATTTGCCCACTCATGCCCCCACCTCTCGATCAACCTCGATCATCGCGCCACGACCTGAATGGCCAATAAAACAGAAAAGGTGTGAGTGGACAAAACAAAGTTTTAGAAATACATTTATCAAAATACATTCCTACCCTCCAGTTTCACAAACATGCATGCATATCAGAAATCATAAATGAAATATATCTGGGCACAAATAGTTATAAATCACAAATCTTAAAACCACGGGACTCATTTCCATATCCAGTCTCATATCCAATCTCATATAGTCACATTATCCCTGCAACGCGTGCAAATCAATAGGCTCAATGACCGCTCAAAATCCGAGCATCCGCCGCTGTGAACACATCACCAGCTAGCAATCCAGATCATCGTGAACACATCACCGACGGATCTCCATATAATCCAGCACATCTGATCTGAGTCGAGCCTCCCTCGGCTGCACGACAACATACTGTGCTACGTGACCTCTCCGGGGTACACACATTCATCCCGGAGGCGAGCATTATCTCCAGGGTTCATTCCGGGGAAACACATTCCCATCCGGAAGCCCTAATATCCAGGGTGCACTCCGGGGGAAACATATTCCACCCCGAAAGCCCTAATATCCACAACATATCATCATCATGAAAACCAGTGAAAAACAGTTGCATTTGAAATTAAAACCATTTTTAAACTCAGGGTCTCAGCCCAAAACCAGTTTTCTCAAAAGCCATAAAACCAGAGTCCCGATTATCTCATAAATCCGAAAACCATCAATATCATCATGTAATCACATGGAAATACCAATCCAATCAAAATCACATTTCCATTGGGTCTCACGCCCAATATATCACTTTCACGCAATTCCGTGCAACCGCAACCTCAGTTGCCATTTTCACATAAATCCAAAAAATATATGCACAAAGCATTACAAATCCATCAAATCATTTCCTGACTCATAATCCGAGTCAAAACCAATCTCAAATCCCGGGCCTTCGCCCAAAACAGCAATATCATGGTTTTCTTGAAAATCGTGCCCAAAATCATATAAAATAATATAATATTCCCAAAATTCGGAAATCATCATATCAAAACATCAATCATTCCAATTCATTTCAAATCATATCATAAATCATTTAAAACATATATGCATGCATTCTGGGTAGAAAACAAAAGTCCATTCACACACCGTCCATATCGCTGGCTTTCCGAGCTGCACGTTTTTTTTCGTAAATTTCGGAAGTCACCATTCCTGTCCAAAATCATTATCGAGGGTCACTGACATCTCAATATACCTCCCATAATTTTCCCCAATTTTCCGAGATTTAAATACGTATTTTAAACGTAATATAAACCTTCAGACCCTCGAAACAATATCGAAACGGTGTCCAATTTCCTCGAAACCAGTGCCAAAATGTTCGTTACATTAAATAGGACAAAAGTGGTGTTGAACTCACCTCAGTAATCGGGCCCACGCGCCCTAACGTGCCGCAATGAGTGGCTGCGCGTGAAACTCACGCGCCTACTACAGTGTGCAACAGTGTTCTTCTTCACCCGACTTCCTCTGCAAACGGGTCCTGCAACCCGCGATGCAAGCCGTTCCAAACTCCATCAATTCTGCATAATTTTCACCAATTAAAACGTCTAATCTCATCGGTTTAATACTAATTAAGGTTCTGTGGAATCAATTACATCCATAGTTGGCCTAAACTAATCCAACTTAATACATACTTTCGAAGGATGTTCATCGCCTGAGTTCATCAATTCGTCATTCAATCCTTCAATTAATTAGTCAGACAACATCGTAGCCTCATTTTAAAGATGTTTTTTTTAACTCAATTTCAAAAGGTTTGACCTCCAATTACCTGAACTCAGCCGCGGTATTTCCAAACTGTCGCGGGTCTAGTTCTTGATCAATTCTTGATCAACTCTCTTCGATTTTGATATCATTCGACTCGTCTAAGGTCCAATAAGCTCACCCAAACATTTGTTTCCTCCAATTAATCACACAAACCCGAATTCGAAATTTCATGAAGGTTTGGTTTTCGGGTTTTTGAGGCTGGGCACAACTGGGTTCAAAGCCCATCAATCCTCCTTCGATATCCTTTCGTTTTTCTCTCTGGAACTCATTTAATTCCTTACAATCCCAGCTCAAGAGTTCAATCTGTCGCCTAAGATCAATTATAGTTTTTGCTCTGTTTTCTTCCCAATACACACACATACACGACTTGGTTTTAATTTCAGTTTAAACCCACACCGCCTAAGTACAATTTTGAATTAATCCTCACCAATCCTCATCAGATGATTGTCACTAAGCCACAATCTGCCCGTGACAGATGTCACTCAACAACCAAAGTGAGCCGCAATTGTACTGACTCAGCAAAACCCAGTCAAATTACCAAATTGCCCTTCACTTTCTCAAGCCCATAACTTTTTCATCCGAATCCCGATTGACGTATGCCGACTGTCTACGGATTCAGCGTCTTGAGACCTACCCAACGGTACTTACGGAAAGTCCAAACATGGTCCCGATCAAAAAGTCAACAAATGGCCCATTTTTAACCAATTTACCAATTTACCCTTAAACTTCCGAACATCATAACTTTATCCTCGAATGTCGGAATCGGGGGTGCCACCTGTCTATGAACTCGTGATGTCCCGAACTACGTCACAGTCATCGATCAAAGTCCGCTTGATCGATCGAACCAAAAGTCAACCGTTTGCCCAATTCCAGGGGCAAAATCGTCATTTCCTTCAAATTTTTCCAAATTTTCCTTTTTCGAATTTCCGGGTCGTTACCGTAATGTCATAATGGTTGGTTTCAGCTCCCTACATTAGCCTTCTTTCTAACTATTCAGTGTCATAAGGGTTGCCCTCTTTTCAACTACCAATTCGTCGATTGTCGATCAATGTTCGCAAAAGATTAACCTTCTTTCTAACCATTCAGTGTGGTAAGGGTTGATTAAATAGACTACCAGCTCACGGAAAGTCATCCCGACTGCCAACTCGTGGCCAGTCGCTGAGGAACTCAAGCCTCTTTTTCAATGTCTTTGACACGACCCATCCCAATCCCCTCGGGATTAACATGAGATGTGTCGTGATCCCGTCTGACACGAAGTGTCAGACAAGGGATAAATTAAAACCTTCAACCCGGCCGGCTTCTAGAGCGCACCAGGATCCGGTAGAGGAGTGTGATGTCTCGATCTCTGCTACAGTCCGCATCCGTAATCAACCTGAAGGGCATTGAAAAACAGAAAAGGCTGTGGGTGGACGAAAAGTAATAGTTTGATAAAACAAATTTCATAAAAGACCTTTATGCCCTTCACTAAAAAGCATGCATGCATAGGAAAACCATTTATCAAACCACATATGTCTCAATAACCATTAATAGGGTCTCAGGCCTAAGTTCCGTAAATTCAAGTCATACGGGCCCTTGCCCAAATCCATTCACACAAATCCGTAAATATCAAACATACGTGGGAACTCAGCCCAAATCCATTTTTTATTCACAAAACACAATTTCGCAAATCCAAGAAATCATGTTTATCATATATCATATAACCAATCCTATGACGGTATCTAAAGCTACGCGCGTGCTACCCGGGGTCTCAAATCCCAAGTCTCCCCAGGGTCCACCCAGGTCAATGTCCGCAGATCAATGACCCTCCCTAGGGGTTATAATCCATAATAGCCTTCCTGAGAGTAAGGAACCCAACAAGGGCGACTCCACTATGTTGGTGCTCCGTGACTACACCGGGGTCCACCCAAGCCAACGACCCTCCCCTGAGGAGACAATCCATAAATATATAAGGATGGTATATGTAAAACTATTTTGAAATCATTCTCAAACCTTTCAAGGGTTCATGTCTGGTTCCCATAAACCGTCATGAACCAGAAATCCATTTATGGCTCTCTGACCCGAAATCACAATCGTAAACCATAATTGGGCCTCAAGCCCGATTTCGTAAACCAACTAGGCCTTGTGCCCGATTTCGTAAACCAAATAGGCCTCGTGCCCGATATCTAAACGAACTGAGCCACGAGCCCGATACGTAAACCAACTAGGCCTCTGACTCGATGCCCTGTTAAATCAAATGAACTTAAAGTCCGAGAGTTCATAAATCAAATGGGTATCGTGCTCGATTCCATATTTTCAAATTCGAAATCAGTTCACGAACCTTTTGGGCCCCTAGCTCGATAACGTGACTAAAAGGGACTTCGAGTCCGAGGGTTTCCAAAAAAAATGGGTCTCATGCCCGCGTTTACCTTATCAAATCCAAAACTATTTCATTAAACCATTTCTAAAACCATAAGCACGTATACTCAGTGCAAAACCGTAAAACTCGATTTATGTGCAAATACGTAAATCGCCCCGAAATGTGTAAAATCATGTAAATCATTAACAGCCAAATCATCATCATAGAATCATATCTATAAACTATATAAAATATTTATGCATGCATCACAGTTTAGAAATCAAGGTCTACTCATAGACCATCCTACGATGCCGCCTCGATTTGCGTGCCGTAAGCCTCCCTGAGCTAATCACCGTCACTGGGACTCCCAAACCTGTCCAAATCACTTTAGAGAGTTACTAACTACCCTATTAACCCCTCATTGAAGCCCCATAATTTTCCCGAATTTTTAACTATTTTTAAATTCGATCCTTAACCTTCGGACATCCCGAACTATATCGAGACGGTGTCCGATCGACACGAAACCAGTCCCAAAATGTTCGTTACATCGAATAGATTAAAAGTCATGTTGAAGTCATCCCCAAAGGACCTCTCACGCGCCCCCATGCATTGCCCAAAGGGGCTGTGTGTGAGCCCACGAGCATGATACTATTCATCGTCTTCAACCTCTGGTCAACCGGTTCAGACAGATTCGGTCCAACCGAACCGGCAATCACAGTTCAACACTATATCTCACTCATTTCCGACCCGTTTTCCTACATTTCAATCCCTATAGGTTTGTCTAACTATTTCCTATCAATTTATGCTTTCAAACTCACAAAAACACGTCGAAAACATACCTCCATGGTTGAAGAATGAACCGGCCATATGTAACCTCCTACTGCCGTCGTCTCCGGCCGTCCTAGCCCTCGAAACCAATCCAAACCTTCCCATAAGATCACCAGAAAGCCATTCATAACCTTGAAATTAACTAATAACCCTTAAAACTCAAAATCCAAATTTCAAACCGACTTACTCGCGGTTTCAAGTTTTCCTCCACCGTGGCCACCATCGTGGCCCGTCGTCTGTCACATCGTCCTCATCACCCTCAGTCCCCCACTAGAACACATAAATGATTATGGTGGTGAGGTGTGTGTTTGTGTCGAATGTTTTTTTGAGAACAAAAATGAAGAGGATGAAGATATTTGCACGGGTTGAAGAGGGAGATGAAGGTGAGTTTGGTGTGATGATTAGGTGAGTGAACGGTGAGGGTGAGGAGTGTGAGGGAATGAAGGGATAAGATTGAGAGAGAGTGGGTGAAGGAAATTATAAAATAATCCCCAAAACTAATATTTTAATCCTAAACCCACCAATAACACTTTATATCCATAATTTAGGGTTAATGACCAATAGGATGAGTGACACTTGTCACTCATCCAAGGGTCTCACACTAAAAAGTCAACCAATCAGATTTAGCCAAGTGTTTTTTGCCTCGTAATGCGTGCATAATCCAATAGAATTTCCTGTGACCATAACTTCTCTGTTCGACGTCCAATTTCAGCGTCTCGCCTGTCTACCGATTCGTATCGACCCGATCTACGTAATGGTCCTCGACCTTCGGCCATCGAACCTCCCAGGTTAAAAATTAACATTTTGCCCCCTAATAGGGGCAAAACGGTCATTTTGCGTCGTCCGTCCGATTTCGCCCAACTAATCACAGTTTAACCTCAGTAATCCTTCATTAGTCACTAATATAATCGTAGAATTCGGGACGGGACGTTACAGTCTTGCCCTTTCTTTTGAGTACTCTACCATCTCATAATGTGATTTTTTACTAATATTCATTTCAGTTGATGATTTCTGGAATTTCTTACTTGATACGGGTTTGAATGCGAAGGAAATAAATTACTTTTTTGTACTTGTAATTTTAGTTATTATTTAATTTTAGTACTTTTACATTCATGTACTTGTACTTCCATTTCCATTTCAATACAAACTAGATTTTCTTAAGTAGTAATTGGTATTCAAAATACATTATCCAAGCGTGGTTCACGACTCACCAAGTCGGGATACCATCTTTGTGCATTGGTGTGAATACTTTGATTCCAACTCGTGAAAACTTAGGACCACTAACCATTTGACTACTAAAATAACGTCGCCAACTTGAATATCATGCCAAAATAACTTCTGAAATTGGACTATACTGGAAAGAAAATATTTTAAGTCCTTGACAAAGGTATAGAAAGAACAGCGTAGGCTAATTCTTGTCGGCCTGCCTCCCCATCGCTTTAATAAGAAAAAAAGTTCTTAAACCAAAAACGTAATGCATTTACATTGTCTAGTAGAAGTTCTATACTAGTGGCACGGTTGCACTTGAATTGAAATGTCACCACCCGACCTATCTAACATGATAATGTCTGCTTTGGGCCTAGCCCTCACGGTTTTGTTTCTGTGAATTCACGCGCAACTTCCCAGTGGGTCACCCATCCTGTGATCGCTCTAGACCCATTCTTGTCGGCCTGCCTCCCCATCGCTTTAATAAGAAAAAAAGTTCTTAAACAAAAAACGTAACGCATTTACATTGTCTAGTAGAAGTTCTATACTAGTGGCACGCTTGCACTTGAATTGAAATGTCACCACCCGACCTATCTAACATGATAATGTCTGCTTTGGGCCTAGCCCTCACGGTTTTGTTTCTGTGAATTCACGCGCAACTTCCCAGTGGGTCACCCATCCTGTGATTGCTCTAGCCCAACCTCGCTTAACTTTGGAGTTCCAAACGAATCTAAATCCATTGAGCTCCCAAAGGACCTCATGCTAGATAGATATGTGCCCACACATATAAGGCACTTCACCTTTCCCTCCCCGAGCGATGTGGGATTGTTCATCGTTCTTCCCAAAAAACAGGTTTTACGATCCACCCCCCTTGGGGGCCAACGTCCACGTTGGCACACTTCCGATCAGGGTCCAGCTCTGATACCATTATGTCACGACCCGACCCATCTAGCATGATATTGTCCCTTTTGAGCCCAGCCCTCATGGTTTTATTTTTGGGAACTCACGTACAACTTCCCAGTAGGTCACCCATCTTGGGATTGCACCAGCTCATACTCGCTTAACTTTGGAGTTCCCAAGAAATCCAAAGGCAGTGAGCTCCCAAAATGCCTCATGCTAGATTGATATGTGCCCACACATAAGGCACTTCACATTTCCCTCCCCGAACGATGTGGGATTGTTCACCGTTCCTCTTAAGACACGGGTCTTACATGGAAGACCCAATTGCTTCCTAGTTTGCCCATCTAGGGATTGACCGTGGCTAAAGGCCCATCACACTCAACCGATCCAACATCTCTACACTTCACCATTCACAAGAAAAGAGATCTCCACTATTAGTCCACTTCTCTCGCTCCGTAGACCAGGTTCAGCGCGGAGGTCCAGCAAGGGTTTCCTCGAACATTCGTCTCCTAAAACGAGAAAAACAATTTGGGTAGAAACATAATCTGGCATGCCCCAGTAGGAATATTTTTAGTTCATGCCCACGTTTAGGCATACTCGGCGATACCGAGACACTAAAGGGAGATTTTTAAAAGATCTTTCTCAAGAGTTGGCTTCTAACTTACCAACCATGCAAACTGACATGGAGCCACTACTTGATGGAGTATTGCAGGATACCACCGGCCAAGTCATGGCTAGAGAGGAGCTCGTAGAGTTCTTCAAGGATATCCTAGTTCCCATCAGTTTACAGATTGAGGCTCTGAATCGCCACATTTAAGACCTATCTAGCTGCAACACTGATTCAAACAAGAACACTAATGTTCCAACACCGGAGTTCACGAAACCTGACAAAGGCAAGAATCATATGGATCCTCCAAACAAAGCTCTCTGGAAAATGCATCATTCAGACACCCTCAACGTCAACTAGAATCATCTGATCGCTGCTGGGATTTCATCAAACTCATCTCCCTCTGAGGTGCCACATCTACCAGAGTGTGAAATATGGTAAGTCCTCAAACTAGCACCATCGCTCGAGCCTTACTCCCAAGACCCAACGCAAACCGACAAACCCTCATTACCTTAATTATCGTCGCACCCAGTACAAACCGAGCCAAATCCAGAAATCTCTGCTCATACCGAGCAACAATCATATACCTCTGCATTGAGGGCATGAACTCTACCTCACAGGCTTTTCAATAAAACTAGGGGCGAATGTGATGTATGAAAGTTTCAGTAGTCACATCCAAATCCATAAAGATCAATGTCTGCCACCAATCTTGTGCAGACCAATCCGAGAAGCATACTACTATCAGTATGATACGTTTAAGTGTGTAATCTACTGATCGGCCACCCCGGGGTCTGATCCACAAGTACATATTCCTAGTAACTGTGTTCACCCGTACTCGAATAAGGGTCATTAATAACCTCTGCTGCTCCCAGCAACACATCTACCATAACCGACCATTGGTCACAACTCTGAATAGTCACCATACTAGGATCCAATCAATCAGTAAGTCCACGGCTGCAAGATACTGGGCCAACACAGAAAATGGCCCTTCTCAGAATTTAACCCCACTGAAACACAATATCCAATGCCTAATAGAACCAGGCTGATGACGGGGCTGTCGTCGTGGACGCATCACGTCCGTAACAAAACTATTGTACACACCCAGTGTCCGATTCCCAAAGAGAGTAGCCTAGTGCTCTGGTACCAAGTTGACAGGACCCTCTCCATAATCCCTCTCGATTAAAATGGGAGGACCTAATCCAGTCTGACACGTCATGCAAAATCACTAAAGTACCATCGAGATTTAAATATGTATACTTACCATGTAACGACCCGTCCAAAATTTAAGGGGTTATCAAGAATTAATTGAGGATTAGCTAGACAAATCGAAAATTAGTCCAGGATTGTCGGGTGTTCGAGGTGAAATTACAAATTTTCCCCTGAATAGGTGAAAATGTTAACTTTTGACCCGAGAAGTTAAATACACGTCGACCGAGGTCCATTACTTAAATTGAGATGATACGAGTTCATAGACAAGCATCACGTCAAAATTCAACATCGTACGAAAAAGTTACGGGTCTAAAACGAATCGAAGTTTGATTACACGAATTACGAGGTAAATGGACTTTTGTTTCTAGTGGGCCATATATTTGTGTTCAGGCGCAATGGATGAGTGACAAGTGTTACTCATCCATTGCTCCTCATCTTTCATACATGCATCTATCTTTCCTTCCAATTTCATTCATCCTACTTGAAACCCCTCCCTTTGCCCTTTTACTTTTGATATAGTTGAAAGACCATAGAGAGACTGAGAGAGATTGAGGGTGAGATTGGGAGATGATGAAGGACGCGGCGGAGCCCTAGACGGTGGATGAAAAATTCATAAAACTCAGGTAAACCCGAAACCCGTGTGTGTGAGTTGTGGTTTTGAGTTTTTGGACGTCTAAAACCTTTTCTGAAGCTTGGTTTGCCTTTTTTGAGTTTGGACGAGCCTTTAGGGACAGATTTGAGTGGCTGAGGACCCCTGGATGGCCCTAGTTTCAAACTCAAAGGTTGACTGTGAAGATCAATTGAGTTTTACAAGTCGGGTTTAGAAACCGAGTCGAATGGCCCGTCGTAGAAAAACAGGTCAACCAACCTAAAGGAAGGCGATGATGACGTGGCATTTCACGTCATCATCTGTCAGGCCACGTGGCCAATTGGCTAATGACACGTGGCATATGTGTTAGGTATAGTCCACGTAAGCATTGACCGTCCATGTGGACCAATGAGATGGTGCCACGTGTTGAGTTGTTAGAGGGTGTAAGATGACGTGGCAGTTCACGTCAGCATTGTCAGACCATATTGACTAACGAGATGGTGCCAAGTGGTAGTTTGTTAGGTTGTTAGAGCTGATGTGTCAGCGACATGTGGCAATGATGATGTCATCAAGTGACATCATCACGTGACGTGGCATTGTTAGAGGGTGACACGTGGCACTAGTCAGGGAGAGCCACGTGGCAGGTTGTTAGACCTGACACGTGTCAGAACTGTTAGGCTGACATCAGCAGATGACGTCAGCATTGCCTCGCATATATGGACTTTGACCTGTGCATTAGGGCACGTGGGTACTAATTTCTAGGTGAAACTGGTCATGTTCGAAAGGTTTCGACGATTTAAATCCAATGATGGTGGTTTCAGGTTGATCGGAGGTCATTTGGAGGTTTTTAACCTTGAGAAGCATGTTCGGGACATGTTGACTGTTCCGAGTGTTTTGAGGGTTTATGATTAGGACTTGTATCAATGGATAGTGGCCCTTGAGTATGATTTGGATAGGTCCGGATGTCCCAGAGAGTATAAATTAGCTTTACATTGGCCTACGGCGTAGTTTTGGAGTCCACATCCTGGACCGAGTATGAGTGGACTTTGGTTTATAAATAATGCATGCATATATGTGTTAATATTTATAAATATGGTTTGAAATGCAATGTTTGCATATGATTGGATTGATGAAATGAATAAATGTTTTGTATGCTAGTTGATTATCGGTTTTGAACAGTTTTAAGGATTTTCGTGAAAATGGCTTTTGGGCATGAAACTCAGTTGGATTATGGTTTTGACTTAGATTACAGTCAAATGTTTTATGGAACTATGTGATGGGCTTGTAACCCTATTATGATGAAATTCCGAGCTTGTGACCCTATTGAGATTCGGTTTTGGGCAGAGATCCCACTTGAAACACATGATTTGATTGTGAAATGATTTGAGATTGCGAAATGATAACTGGGCACTGATTTTATGAGTTTTTGTAGAAACCATGTTTTGGGCCAAGACCCCGTGCAATACAACTGATTTGATTAAACAATGAAAAAAATATTTTCACCTTTTTACTATGACTATTCTCCGAGATAATGAGTATGAGAGGGCTTTCAGTTGTGAATATCTTTCCCCGGAGAAAACCCTCGAGATAACGCTTGTCGCCGGGATTGGATGTGTTCGCTTGGAGAGGTCACGAAGCACTGCCTATTGTCGTGTAGCCAAGGAAGGCTCGACTCAGGAGTACAATTATTATATGGAGATCGATCGATGATGCACTCACGACGATCTGGAACGTCGGCCAGTGATGTGTTCAAGGCGACGTGCTCGTATCTGAGCACACTTGGAGCTTATTTGTACGTGTTGCATGGATGACGTGATTTATGAAGATATGAGTTGAGTTTCAGCATCGACCGTTGGATTATGGACGGACGTCGAGTGACGTTTGATTTGCTATGCGTACTGTGGATAGATGTTGGACGTGTACGTATACAAGTGAGAGCCTTGGGATGGAGATAGGATTGGATTTCTGTAGTTTGGGTGTGGAATCGAGTCTATGGGAATTTCGGGGATGAAATTTCTTTGAGGATGGTGGATTGTAACGACCCGTCCTGAATTTATAGGGTTATCGAGAATTAATTGAGGATTAGCGAGACTAATAAAAAATTAGTCCAGGATTGTCGAACGTTCAGGGTGAAATTACGAATTTGCCCCTGAATAGGAGAAAAAATTTACTTTTGACCCGAGAAGTCAAATGCACGTGGATCGAGGTGTAACGACCCGTCTCTAATTTTAGGATTAATTAAGAGTGGAGTTGAGGGTGAATGATGGACCAGGGGAGACGGTGGCAGACTGCTGGACCGCCGTAGGCAGCGGTGGGATGCACGTCGAAGGTAAAACTGTACCCCTTTGATTTTCAAATTTCAAATTTGGGGTTTTGAATGTTAAGGGGTATGTTTGTCGATTGGGGGGGGGGTGTCTAATGGGATGGTAGGAAGGTTTAGGGGTTATTTTGGCCGGTGAGGAACGGCTGTACAGCCTAGGACGGCGGCTGGGAGAAATTCGGTGGCTGTCCACCGAATTTGGTTTCCGACTAAGTTAAACCCAAATCGAACCTCCAAACTTTTTTCTAAGGTTCTTAGGGATTAAATAGGATCATGAGAAGGTATTTTTGGCCCCTAGGAATGCCTAGAACATAGATAGGAAGTTTGGGTTCAAAATGGTTTTAAGAACCAATGGGTTTTAGGATTGGTTTCTTAGATTTAATCACATGGATAGATTGGAATTGAGGAGAGGAAGCTATAGGAATTAGAATGGATGAAAAAGGATGAAAATTGAAGGAGTTATAGGGCTGAACCGGCCACACCGGTTTGGCTGGACCAGCAGCATGGGAAATCGGTTTGAACTGGTTTGTCGCTGGGTTGAAGACGACTGCACAGTACTGGCGCGTGGCTCCTACATGCAGCCATTTCAGGTGGCGCGTGCGGGCGCGTGGACCATCTTTTGAGGGTGGTTCCAACATAGGAAATCATCTATTCGATTTAACGAACATTTTGGGACTGGTTTTGAGTCGATCGGACAGCGTCTCGATATAGTTCGGGGTGTCTGAATGTTTAGAATCGGGTTTTAAAATAGTTAAAAATTCCAGAAAATTACGGGGCTCTAGTGAGGGGTTATTTAAGTAGTTAATAACCCTCTAAATTAATTTGGATAGGTTCTGGAGCCCTGGAGACAGTGATTGGCCCAGGAGAGGCTTAGGCACGCGAATCAAGGCGCGGCTTCGGACGGTCTGTGAGTGGACCTTGTTTTCTAAATTGATGCATACATAAATGTTTTAATATGCTTTTGAATACATTTTTTGTGATTCCATGAGTTCATTTGTTCGTGGTAGCTAGTATTTACGTATTTGCACGTATTTCGAGATTTCTGATTTTATACGATGCTTATACGTGCTATGTTTTCTGTGAGGGTTTGATGAATGGGTTTTGGATTGGAAAACATGAAATCGGGCATGTGACCCATTTGATTGGAAACCCTCGGACTTGGAGTCCATTTGATTTCAAGAGAAATCGGGCCGGTGGCCCATTTGAGTTATATGATCGGGCCGAGGGCCCTGTTGGTTTACGATTCGGGCTTGAGGTGATATCGGGTTTGAGGCCCCATTGATTTATGATATCAGGCTTGATGCCCTGCTGGTTTCGATATCGGGCTTGAGGCCCCGTTGAATCGTGAAATCGGGCTTGAGTCCCAGTTATGGTTTATGAAATGGAAACTCTGGTTCAGGACCCTATTGAATTGTGAATTTGGGTTTGAGTCCCAGGGAGATTTGGATTTGAATCAGATTCGAAGAATCCTGTTGAAACGAATCGGGTTTGAGACCCAGTTGAGATGAATCGGGTTTGAGACACAGTTGAAAAATGTTTTGAGAAAGAAAGTATTTGATATGTATATACCCTCCTATGTGATTAGTCTCCTCTAGACCTCGTAGATCCTGGAGTGTCATGATCCACTGCCTAGGATGAGTGACTCCAAGAGGGAGCACATGCCCATAAGTGTGAGATATGGTATAGTCACGGACTCGGTCCGGGGACAGTCCTCCAAACGTCATAGATCCTGGATTTTGGACAATCCTCCCAGACATCGTAAATCTTAGGAGAGGACTCGCAGATGAGACCCGAGTAGGATGCATACTTAGATATATCGTGACGGGTTGTAGATTGGGCATATGAGATGCTGAGGATGGGTTATATATATATATGTATATGTATAGATATGTATGAGGTTTTACGGGGATTGATTGTGGGGCTGAGACCCCGTGTTTTATGATTTTAGAAATGAGTTTTGGGCTGAGTTCCCACGTGCATTAGATTTGGGCTGAGGCCCACTTGATTTGATTTTGGGCAGAGTCCCTACGGTATACGGTTTTGGGCTAAGGTCGTATATGCTTTTGAATACATGTTTTGATAAATGTTTTTTGAATGCATGCATGCTTTTTAGTGAAGGGCATAAATGTCTTCTTTATGTGAAAGTGTTTTTATTAAATGATTGATTTTTGTCCACTCACAGCTTTTAATGGTTTTAATGACCTTCAGGTTGATCGCGGATGTGGGCTGTAGTAGAGACCGAGACATCACACTCCTCCTCCAACGATCCTGGCGTACTCTTGAAGCCCCGGTGAGGGATAGAGTTGGAAATTTCCCTGGTCTGACACGCGGTGTTAGACGGGATCAGGCACGTCCCACGTTAATCCTGAGATTCTGGACGGGGCATGACAAAGTGGTATCAGAGCGGGTTTTACTCTTAGCCTGCGCGCAGGTCGAGGATATGATGTCTCAGCAGTGGTAACAGCCCATCATCAACATGATAGTTAGGGTATTAGTACGAGGATTCGTTAGAATTGAACCTTAGTTAGATCACGTTGAGCACGAGGTGCGATGGTTTAGGGTTTGTTTTGTAGGGGATGCCGCGTTTTCCGAGAGGTTGGACCTCGAGTGGGAGCAATGTGCTTGGGAGTCCGACGGCTTGAAGCTGTAATGTCACTAGAAATAGGATCCAGTGGACTAGGAGACACTGTGTGACGACCCGAGAGTCGGGACCGTTGAGTGGTTATCACAGTTATGGATTGTGACAAGTGGTATCTATGGAGGTCGTGGATGACCCGAGTGAGACTGTTTGGAATAGGAAAGTTTGACCCTGTTTGGCATAAGTGGCCATGTATCGGTGTGTCGAATCCCGGAGGGATGTCGACTGGCAGAGGATGCCTCGGTATAGTTGTCATATGAGTTGGTATGACATTCCGTGATTGAACGGTGGTAGACACCGAGGAGGTCGTACGGAACGAGTGGTTGAGATCCTTGGATCGTGGTTACTGGGTAGTTGTGTACCAGTTAACCCCATGTGACGACCATTCAGAGTCGAGAACGATGGATCGGTCTGGATGGTTGGGCTACGGCGGGCAGCCGGGTTTGTGATAACCCTAGTAGGAGATTGATTGGACAAGTTCCCAGAAGTGTGGTACTTGTTAGCCGGATCCAGAGGTAAACCGATTGGTGGATGTTGCGTGTTGAGTGGTTGGTACCAGCGGTGAGTTGACTGCATGGAGTTGGAGTCTCGATAGCAGAGTGTTTCTGAGCTTGGTCTGCACGAGGTTGTGGCAGACGCTGCTATTGATGGACGAAGTTGAGTCTTATCAAGTTGGATAGGCTCAAGTTGTCGTGACGATTGTGACAATGGGATTCGTCAGTCGTGACGATGATACGGAGGTGCGTGAGTAACGCACGGTACGAGCAAAGATTTTGGATTCGACTCTGTTACGACCGAGTGCGATTACAGAAAGAGATGAACTTGGGGCTTTTGATAGTGTGCCACGCTACCTCTGTGAGTTGTGGTTTTGAGTTTTTGGATGTCTAAAACGTTTTTGAAGCCTAGTTTGTCTTCTTTGAGTTTAGACGAGCTGTTACGGATAGATTTGAGTGTTTGAGGACCCCTGGATGGCCCTGGGTTCGAACTCGAAGGTTGACCGTGAAGATCAATCGTAGCTAGGTGAGTTTCTAGCCATATTGTTGTGTTTTGAGGTTAAGGGTAGACTTTTGGGTGAGAGACGAAGAGATTGCTGAAAGAACGAGGGATTTTGGCTGTGAAACGGCTGAGAACGAGTCGAATTTGGAAACTGAGTCCAACGAGCCATCGCAGGAAAACAGGTCAACCCATCTGAAGGACGATGATGATGATGTGGTAGTCCATGTAATCATCTGTCAATGCCGACGTGGCACATGTGTTAGGTCCTGTTAATGTCGACGTGGTAGTCCTTGTAAGTATTAACCATACACGTGGACCAATGAGATGATGCCACATGGCGAGTTGTTAGGGGGTGTCAGATGATGTGGAAGCTGACTAGGTAGGTCCATGTCAGCATTGTTTAACCATGTGGACCAACGAGGTGGTGCCACGTGGTAGTGTGTCATGTTGTCAGAGCTGATATGCCAGCGACACATGGCAGTGATGACGTCAGCAGGTGACATCATCATGTGACGTGGTAGTGTCAGAGGGTGACGCGTGGCACTAATCAGGGAGTGCCACGTGGCAGGTTGTCAGCATGACGTCAGCGTTGACCGACGTTGACCAACGCGTGTGGACTCCAACTGGCGTATGAGGGTGCGTGGGTACAAATTTCGAGGTGAAACCGATCATGTTTGAAAGATTTTGACGACCTAAATCTAATGATGGTGGTTTTATGTCAATCCAAGGTCGTTTGATAGGTCATTTGTAGGTTTTAAGCCTCGGGAAGCGTGTTCGAGACAAGTTGACTGTTTCGGAAGTTTTGAGTGTTTATGATTAGGACTTGTATCGATGGTTAGTGACCCTTGAATAGGATTTGGCAGGTCCAGAAGTCTCGGAGACTATGGATTAGCTTCGGATTAGCCTACGACGCAGTTTTGGAGCGCACAACGTGGAACGAGTGTGAGTTGACTTGTGTTTATAAATGATGGATGCATATATGTTTTAATATTTATAAATCTTGTTTGAAATGCAACGTTTGCATACGATTGGATTGATGAAATGCATAAATGTTTTGCATGCTAGTAATTATCGGGTTTCAACAATTTTATGGATTTTCGTGAAAATGGATTTTAGGCATTAGACCCAGTTGGATTATGGTTTTGACTGAGATTATAGTCAAATGTTTTATGAAACTATGTGTCGGGCTTGTGACCCCATTATGATGAAATTTCGGGCTTGTGAGCCTATTGAGATTTGGTTTTGGGCAGAGATCACACGTGAAACAGATGATTTGATTGTAAAATGATTTGAGATTGCGAAATGAGAACTGGACACTGATTTTACGAGTTTTTGTGGAAACCATGTTTTGGGTCAAGGCACTGTGCAATACAACTGATTTGATTTGAACAATGAAGAAATGTTTGCACCGTTTTTACTATGACCATTCTCCGATATAATGAGTATGAGCAGGCTTTCAGTTGTGAATATGTTTCCCCAGAAAGAACCCTGGAGATAACACTGGCCTCTAAGATGAGATATGTTCGCTCAGAGAGGTCACGAAGCACTATGTGTTGACGTGCAGCCGAGGGAGGCTCGACTCAGGAGTGCTATAGAGAGACTGGAGCAGGGCACATCCCTAGTCTAGCACGTGGTGTCAGACTGGAGCAGGGCACATCCCGTGATAATCTAGGGGGATTGGGATGGGTCCTATCAGTTTGGTATCAAAGCACTAGGTTGCTCTTGTGATGTTACGCATGTGTCGGATGTGATGTCTCTACGATAAGAACAACCCGTCATCAACCTGGCAGTGAGGGTAAGAATAGGAAGATTAAGTTGGAATGAACCTATCTATGGTTTTGATTGACATCCTATGTCGTGGTTGAGTAGTGTTAGACCTTGATTAGGGCTGGATGAACCCCGAGTAAGGCTGTTTAGACCCGAGGAGGGCCGAGTTTCTTATGTGCCTACCAACGAGAAGCCGTAATGTTACTGGTGGACTAGGTCCTAGTATGACGACTTGTTAGAGTCGAGACCGTTGGACGGTCAGGATGAATGTACTGTAGGGAGCATTCGAGGTCGTGGCTGACCCAAGTTTGAGGCTGGTTGAACACGTTACCAAGGGAGTGATACTTATGGATCAGATCTCGGGGTAGACTGATCAGTGGATCTTACTCTTTGAGCGGAGCGTACAAACTCTATGAGCTGTTTGTACAGGAGGTTAGTTGCCTGCATGAGTACGACGTCTCGATATCAAAGTTTACGTGGATTGGTCTGCACGAGGCTTGGTGACAGATATTGTCATCCATGTGTTGGTCAAGTTACGAGGGAGGCGGAGTTCCTCCGACATAATCAGGAGATTTGACTGATGCTCGGTATGAGCAGAGATTCAGAGTTTTAACTCGGTTCGCATTACGTACGATGACAGTTGAGGTAGTAAGGCTTCGTCGGTTTGTGGCAAGTCTTGGGAGTGAGACTTGAGTGACAATGTGGCATCTCAGGTGGAGATGAGCCGGTTGGAATCCCAACAACAACTGAGTAGTTATGGATAACGCATAGGCTTCATAGGGATTCGTGTACATGGGGAGCTTGGACGAAATTTTTTGCTAGCTCAGAGCCTTGAGTGGCAGACGTACGAGTTACAGTGTCAGTGATCATTGAGCAGTGACAAAGAAGATCCCGAGCAGCCTAGTGAGGTCTCAGATCGCACGGGTATGCCTGGATTGATACCCTAGTTATCTTTGGACGGATTGCACGCGTGTTGGGTGCAGAAGTTGATCCCATAGTGTTGGGACATGCAAGTTATTACTTCAACCAGTACTATGTTGAGCATAGTTTAATGACCCGAGATGATTAGGTTTTGAATATGGTGTGACGAAAGACAGATTGGTTTTTCAGGAAATACAAGACATGTTAGGATATCCTGATAGATTGATGAACTAACCACTATTCCTCTGTGGAGCTCTTGAGGAACTGGGTGTAGTTGGTAGCCCTCAGTTGTTATGATTAGTCTCACCAACGAACCAGAGGAGTTCACTAAGGAAGAGTATTCAACTTTTTACAAGAGTTTTACCAAGGACTAGCCAGAGGATACTCATTTTGTGAGTTACGGCTTGAAAGCCTGGAAATTACTATAGGATGACTGTTCAAGTTATGGGACACGTGTTGTGAAATCCCCAGATGGATAAGTAAGCTTTAGGATGAGGTCGGTTGTGTCGACAATCCTAGTGGTATCCCTTGCAGGATTTACCAAGGTCGCTACCTAAGGGAGGTAGAGTTACGATAGACATGAGGGTGTAGCACATATACCCTGTTGAAATTGGTTTGAATTGACTCGAAGTCAAAGAGTTGGTTGAAAAACATACCTTGGATGCATGTATTGTATGTTCAAATGTGTGATTCTCAAATTAACTTCATAAGTGGAATTCCCGATATGGCTTACCAATAGTGCGTGGTGATGGTTGGCCATTGTGAGTTGGCAACAGAACCTTATCATACTGGTTGAGATGAAAATGGTTTCAGGAAACGCAGACCCTGGATATGTGAATCCCTATGGGACCTGTGGATCCTACTATGGTGGGATGGGATCTGGATTGTGAAATCCATAGATCGGATTTAGTGGATTGTGTACTCATGCTACATGGATTTCGAGAACCGTGGACTAGTGTTGGTGTCCTGGTCATGATGCTTGTTGCGAGTATCCACACGACTCGGAGGACCGGGGTAATTTTGGGGTTATCGTCAACTAACCACAGTGACTAAGATTGGAGTCTTTTGGATTGGTTGAGTACTATGGAGTTTAATCGTAGAATTCCCCGTGATTGTAGCTTATTGACGGGATTGACTCGGAAGGGAGTCAATATAGTGTGAGATGGTCATTGAGTGAGCAAAAGATTAGTTACTGCTCTAGTTTGACTATCTTGAATGATAATGAGGGTTTTAGATAGGATAGTGGTGTATCGATTCGCGGGTACTAATTGTGTACTGATGCTACACGTGAAGGTTTTGGGAGACGTAAGTCTGTTGACCTTTGGAGTTAACCAAGAAATGGGATTGGTTAGTGAACTGTTCGATTGCCTCTGGAGTTGGTCAGATGACCACGAGAACTCAGAGAGGGCATTGAGTATAGTGTACGATCTGTCCAGAGCAGAGAATAGACAGATAGGTCCCGTTGTTGGATCGTGAGTGGTATAGTATCCATGTAGTGGACGGACTAGATCGGAAACTATTTTGGTGTGTGGATTTGTGTGGATATTAGTACGTGATCGAATGTTGCATGAGTGCAGTCCTTGAGCCTGCCTATGAGTAGGACCGATGTGATTGTTGAGTGTTAACCAATCTTATTGATATGGTACGATCATCAGATTGAGTCTGAGATGGACACGAGGAACCCTAGCAGGTGTGTATGTGATGATCCCTACTAAAGCAAGTATTCGATGGGGTCCAGATACACTTAGGATGAGTGAAATGTGTGTATCGAAAGGATGAGTGAGATGACGAATTGAGACTCGAGAGGAGTCAGGATCACAACATTGGTCATGGAGTGACATGATTTATGGTACGAGGTACCCTGATAGGACTCTAGAGCGAGTCAAGACTAGAGTTGCGCAACAGAAGCGTAGTGGAGGCGATGATTTACCAACTTGACACGATGCACCATCGTGAATGCGTTGGACGTCGTGAGTATGATATACGGTTAGAGACCACCGAGTAAGAGACGACTTGTGGTGCTTCAGCTGAGCGGAGATTAGGAGTAGGATTGTCATATAAGATACTGAGAAGAGACTAGATATCAACTTGGTATTTTCAAATTTGATTCGGAGTATACTTGCATGAGTGACAGGTGAGATCGACGGGGGTCGATGTCTTAGTCGAGACTTGGGAATGCGAGGTTCGAGAATTGAGCAGTGGAGAGTCCAGTGATAGTTGGTCATGTGCTTGTTGGATACGATCATAAAGGATGAGCTGAGTTTCAGCATTAACCATCGAATTGTGGATGGACGTCGAGTGACGTTTGATTCGGTATGCGTACTATGGATGGATGTTGGACGTGTATGTACACGTGAGAGCCTCGGGATAAAGACAGGATTGGATTTCCGCAGTTTGGGTGTAGAATTGAGTTTATGGGAATTTCAAGGATGAAATTTTTTTAAGGAGGGTGGATTGTAACGACCCATCCCGAATTTACAGGGTTTTCAAGAGTTAATTGAGGATTAGCTAGACTACACGGAATTAGTCCAAGATTGTCAGACGTTCGGGGTGAAATTACAAATTTGCCCCTGAATAGGTGGAAATGTTGACTTTTGACCAGGGAAGTCAAATGTGTGTGGACTGATGTCCATTACGTAAATTGAGACGATACGAGTCCGTAGACAGATGACATGTCAAAACCAGACATGGTATGGGAAAGTTACAGGTCTGGAACAAATCGTGGTACGATTATACGAATTACGAGGTAAGTGGACTTTTGTTTCTAGTGGGCTAGATATTTGTGTTCAGGCCCAATGAATGAGTGAAAAGTGTCACTTATCCATTGCTCATCATCTTTCATACATGCATCCATCCTCCCTTCCTATTTCATTCAACCTACCTGAAACCCCTCCCCTTGCCTTTTTACTTTCTATATATTTTGAGGACCATAGAGAGACTAAGAGAGATTGAGGGTGAGACTGGGAAACGGCCAGGGATGCGGCGGAGCCCTGGACGGTGGCTGGAAAACTCATAAAACCCAGGTAAAACTGAAAATCTTGTTGTGTTAGTTTTCGTTTTGAGTTTTAGACGTCAAAAACCTTTTCTGAAGCCTGGTTTGTCTTCTTTGAGTTTGGACGAGCCGTTAGGGACAAATTTGAGTGGTTGAGGACCCCTGGATGGCCCTGGGTTCAAACTTGAAGGTTGACCATGAAGACAAATCGTGGCCAGGTGAGTTTCCAGCCTTGTTGTTGCATTTTGAGGTTATAGGTAGATTTCTAGGTGGAGACAAAGAGATTGCTAAAAGAACGAGGGATTTTGGCTGAGAAACGGCTAAGAACGAGTCGCGTTTAGAAACCGGGTAGAACGAACCATCGCAGGAAAACGGGTCAACCCGTTTGAAGGAAGACGATGATTACGTAGCAGTCCACGTCATCATCTGTCAATCCACATGGCTAATTTAGTAGTGACATGTGGCACAGGTGTCAGGTCCGGTCGACGTGGTAGTCCACATCAGCGTTGACCGTCCACGTGGACCAATGAGATGGTGCCATATGGCTAGTTGTCAATGGGTGTCAGATGACGTGGCAGGTCCACATGGACCAATGAGGCCATGCCACGTGGTAGTGTGTCAGCAGGTAACGTCATCACATGATGTGGCAGTGTCAGAGGGTGACACGTGGAACTAGTCAGGGAGTGCCACATGGAAGGTTGTCAGACCTATCAAGCTGACGTCAGCTATGGGTGACATCAACAAATGACGTCAATGTTGACCACTTCTAATCGGCACTGATCGCCGTTAACCGGCAAGTGAAGACGTGTGGGTATGAATTTCGAGGTAAAATTAGTTATGTTGAAAGATTTTGACAATCTGAATCCAATGGTGGTGGTTTTAGGTCGATCAGAGGTCTTTTGATAGGTCATTTGGAGGTTTTTAGCCACGGGAAGCTTGTTCATGACACGTTGACTGTTCCGAGAGTTTCGAGAGTTTATAATTAGGACTTGTATTGATGGATAGTTACCCTTAAGTATGATTTGGACGGGTCCGAACATCCCGGAGACTATGGATTAGCTTCGGATTGACCTACAGCGCAATTTTGAAGGGCACGGCGTGGACCGAGTGTGAGTGGACTTTGGTTTATAAATGATGCATGCATATATGTTTTAATATTTATAAATATGGTTTGAAATGCAATGTTTACATATGATTGGATTGATTAAATGCATAAATGTTTTGTATGCTAGTTGATTATCGGTTTTGAACGGTTTTATGGATTTTCGTGAAAATGACTTTTGGGCATGAGACCTAGTTGGATTATGGTTTTGACTGAGATTATAGTCAAATGTTTTATAAAACTATGTTTCGGGCTTGTGATCCCATTATGATGAAATTTCGAGCTTGTGACCCTGTTGAGATTCGATTTTGGGTAGAGATCCCACGTGAAACACATGATTTGATTATGAAATGATTCGAGATTACGAAACAAGAACTGAACATTGATTTTATGAGTTTTTGTGGAAACCATGTTTTGGGCCTAGACCCTGTGCAATACAACTGATTTGATTTGAATAATGGAAAAATGTTTCCACCGTTTTACTATGACCATTCTCCGAGACAATTAGTATGAGAGGGCTTCTAGTTGTGAATATGTTTCCCCGGAGAGAACCCTGGAGAGAACGCTTTCCTCTGAGATGAGATGTGTTAGCCCGAAAAGGTCACGAAGCACTGCCTGTTGTCGTGCAGACGAGGGAGGCTCGACTCAGGAGTGCTGTTTTATATGGAGATCGATCGGTGATGCATTCACGACGATCTGGAACATCGGCTGGTGATGTACTCAGATATGGACAGTCTTGGAGCTTATTTGCACGCGTTGCACGGATGATGTGATTGAAAATGATATGAGAAGTGACAGAGGTTGAATATGAGAATGAGTCCCAAGGTTTTAAACCATTAATTTGTGTCCAGAGATTTTATCATGTGTTGGTTTTACGATGATTGCATTGGTGTTCATATATACTTTTTTACAGGAAATAAATGGTTCTTAAATGGATATGCATGCATGTGTTGTGAAAACGAAGGGTGATCGCAGATGCGGGCTGTAGCAGAGACCGAGACATCACATGTCGTCGCGTGCTCTGGAAATCACTACGCACTCTGGTAACCCCGAGCGGGGTACGGTTTATCCTTGGCCTGGCACGTAGTGTCAGACGAGAGCATGGCATATCCTGTGATAATGCAGGGGGATTGGGATGGGTCCTGTCATACCATGTGTCAGATAAGGGGTAAAGCTACATTCTAAATAGGATATCCAGAGTATACAAATCTACGTGATGCCTCAACCTTCATACAACCCGTGTACGTGATCAACCTGGAGGCTACCAAAACCTATAAAAAGTGTGAGTGGACAAAATAAAGGTTGGGAAAAAAAACCATTTTCCGAAAATCAAACATTAAACCCACCTTTTAATAAAGCTATGCATGCATCAAATTTACGAATAAAACATCAATCTCAAAATACGTGCAGTAACTAGAAAATCAGAAACTCCAAAACCTACCCCATAGAAAGTCATACCAGATCCACACTAAAGCAAACCTGCCAACACTACCATATCAAAATAACCAATCATATCAACTAACACAACCTCGATGTTTGCAAGTTAAAACATCATGTCCAGCTCTGCTAGTAGGTTAATGTCACTCAGGAACTAACAGAGTCCCAAACTCGACGTCCGAGTATGGACTAACTCAGGAATTACGGAGCCTCAGGCTCGACGTCCGAGTCACGGTCCTAGTCTCAGGAATTACTGAGCCCCAGGCTTGACGTCTTAGACGAGTTTCGAGAATCACGGAGCCTAGATCGATGTCCAAGACTATGCATTACAATATCTCAAGAAAGAGGGAGCCTAGCTCGACATCCGAGATAGTCCAACCAATTGGCATTTCAAGGAGGGTCATCAATCACATCACATCATCACAATCATCACGAATACCTAGGAACCGCATGTCTATATCAACAACAATTCAAACCATAATTACATATCTCAGGTCTAAATCCAAAACCACAATTTAATCAAACCTCATAAAACGAGCCATTGAAATATTCATAAAATCGTGTAAAATCAAATTTTACCAAACATCGTAAAAACATATAACCATCTTCGAGTATAAGAAACCCAATTTCCTTGCAAAACGTGTTATTAAAATATTTCTTAAATGTTCATATTAAAATCCACATAAATAGTACGTAAAGAACCATCAAGCAATTCTCATTCTAAATCGTATAAAAACTATATAAAAATGCATGCATAGAGTTTCGGGAAAACAAAGTCCACTCACATGTACCGCTGCTTGCTCAAAACACGAGCTGTAAGCCAATTCGATGCCTCCAAGACGTTCGAGCCTATCAAAGTCATACCTAAAGGTCACTAAAAATATATATAAGTCTTTACCAAAAACCCTCACAAACCCCAGAATTGAAAACGTGTCCTGAATATGCTTTCTAAGGAGAAAAACCGCCAAAACACCAACCAAGCGATCTCCGATCGACTTGAAACCACCACCATTGGATTCAGGACATCAACATTTGTGCCCACGCACCCACACGCGTCAGTCAACGTAAGTCAACCCTGATGTCAGCCCTAACTAACGTCACCTGACATCTAACAGCCCTAACAACCGGCCACGTGGCACCACCCGATAGGTGCCACGTGTCACCATCTAACATGTGCCACGTGTCACCACCTAACACGAGCCACATGAGAAATAGTTCAATGGGATGAGTGACACTTATCACTCATCCTTTGGTCCAGGTTAGATATTTAGGGCCCACTAACCAACAAACCAAAGTTAACCTTTCTCGTAAAACGTGCAACTGTAAAATCTGATTATAACGTTCTAGACCCGAAAAATAACGGTTTGATGTCCAAACTCAACTTGCCACCTACCTACGTAATCGTAAGCCCTTGATCTACGTAATGGACCTCGATCCATATGTAACTAACCCCCCGGGTCAAAAGTCAACATTTTTCCCTTCTATGGGTAAAATTTTCATTTTACCTCGACTAATCCTGATTATTCTCAATAATCTCTTGGAAATCCCGTGATTATAGGTCGGGTGATTACAAGAAGGATCGAAAATGAAATACACATCCTGGCACCATCTTAGAAACTTCTTCTACAGTTAGAAGAAAACTTGTATTTGGAGACTTTCCCTAAAGAGACTTGGGGAGCAAGAAAGCTAAGAATGCGGAGGACCCGATTGAAGAATTACCAGAAGATAACAATTAGCACAGCTATCGTCAGGACATGGCAAAAAAGGAAGTAAAAGAATTTAAAAAAGACCTACTAGAAGTTATAAAATTAGATGCCTTATTTGATAAGAAGCAAGAACCTCGAGTAAAGATCGATGTGATGGTGGTCCTATTAGAGAATCTATCAGATGTGTATCACCAAGTCAACCAAATGATCCGCAATGTTTCCACATAAGAACCTTTTCGAGCAACGATTGAAGTCCCAATGGATAAAGACCTTGGGAAATCATCTCGGCAGATGCAAGGCCATTCATGGCCAATCCTACAATGGCTAAAGCTAACGTCTACAACCCTGAGGCAGGTAGCATTAAACTAACCAGAAAAGAGGATAACGACCGACCTAACAGGGTGGCGACCCACAAATAGTTCGAGCAGGCGTTTCTAGTCCAAGACGAGTGGGACATGCCTTTCCCAAAGTGAGGATCTCATAATGGACAATGAACCTATCAAGGAAACAAAATGAGAAGAAACAAACTGGTCTATAAAGGAAAAATTACTGGTATACTAGGGCGAGCAAAGAAACATTTATGCTACGCCCTGTGATACGTCGTTCAGTGAAGGTCAACTTGAACTTGTTAAGGAACAGGAAACGGAAGGTTCAGCCATCCACATGGCAGAATTTTTCCATGGCACCGAGGAAAAGGACGATGATGATGATATTCCTCTAGAAGTCATAACATTTTGGTTCTCAAAAGTGGATAAACCCTCACCTGAGGCGCATGATCATTTGGAAGGAATCAACCTGGGAACCGAGGAAGACCCCCGACAGACCTATATCAGCAAGGTACTAAGAGATACAATGAAAGAAGAAAATGATAATCTTCTCAAGGAATTTCAAGACTACTTTACATGGCACTACACTGAGCTGTTAGGACTTAACAGAAGGCTCGTTGGACAACAGTTGTCGATTAAGGAAAGGTATAAATTAGTCTATTAGCCAAGGAGTAGGATGTCAGTAAAAACTAAGATCAAAGTCAAAGAAGAGATTGGAAAACTCCTCAAAGTAGGATTCATACAGACGACCAAATATGTAGAATGAGTGTTGATAACGCTCGAACTACGTATTTAATTAAACACGTAATTTAAGCATTATGTAATTTAAACTCTTTTTTTTTGTAGATGTAGTATTGGTAAATAGGAATCGTTCTTTAACCGGGAAAATTAGGGAACATTAATAATGCGTTAGTGAAAAATAATAATGAATAAAATAATAAATGAATAAAATATTAAATGAATAAATGAATCAAAGAATGAAAGAATTAACGAAATAAATGAATTAATGAATTAATGAATCAAAGATTAAAAAATAAAAAAATTAAAGAATTAAAGAATTAATGAATCAAAGAATAAAAAATTAAGGAATTAAAGAATTAAGGAATGAAATAGGGGGTTTTGAAAGATTGTAAACATAAAATAAAGAAAAGACAAGTAAAAACGATTATGAAATTAATTCTACTCCTACTTTAACCTTTGTTCAAGGGGATTTTCTTCGAACGTCACAAATTTTCACCAACACTCTAACATTTTGCTCATATTGAATCAATCACGAAATTTTATCTTCATCATCTAAATTACATGCATACATTTTTCAATACTATAAATGCACCGAACAGCGGTCATAAACACTTATAATATGATTCACCTTATGTTTTTTATTTCAATGTGTGTCAAAAATATAAATATCTTCAACCCTATTCTAAGGGCACCAAACGACGGTCATAAACACTTAGCGTTAAAATAAAGGTTAAACACTAAAATATTTGAAGTAAATAAAATTTAAAAAGTAAAACACATGGAGATTGTATTCACAATTACAAAAGTTAGAAAGAAAATACCAACACGTATATTGAATTATAAATAAAACCGAAACAATAACAAGAGTTTATGTAAAGGGAACTAAGTTACACTTTCGGAACCCAAGAACAACTTGTGATTTCAAAAGTGGATGGAAACAATAGAATGTTACTTATAAAATTCTTTAACAGTAGAAGGAACCTTATGAAGATAGAGGAACAAACATAAGAATTCGGACTGAAACTCTAGAATTGCCTCGGAAATACTCGGCCTAGGTATTTCTTAAGGAAAGTACAAAAATGTGTCGAAGAGCTCTCAAAGAAAAGTCATATGAACAAAGTCAAGAAGAACTAAAATTAAGAATCAAAATGTAAAAACATAAATGAAAAAAAAATCTGAAAAAAAAATTATAAGAAACTTAAGAAGAACAATCTACAAGAAGCTAAAATGGCCTCAAATGTCTCTCCAGAATAAAGAGAAAAGAACTAAGAAAAAGGAAACTAAAATGAATTAAAAAGGAACAAAAGAGGGACCCTGTAACAATGAAAATGGCCTCCCTATTTATAGAGGGAGTGCCAAAAAAAGTTAAAAATAAAATACAAAATAATAATTAAATAATTAAATTAACTAAAGATGAAATGATGATTGTGGCAGATTTTGGGGCTGAAAATGGCTGAAAAACGTGCAAAAGAGAGTAGTCGGAGTAGGACATGGCTGGTCTGGATTTCGGCAGGCTCCAACTGGAAGAGCAGGGCATGGTTCGATGGTAGGTGACTGGCAGGAGCAAGTGGCACTCAGTGGAGAACTGCAGGTGGGCATGGGCGAGCAGGTGTGATGGGCGCTGACAGGTGTAAAGGTGTTCAATGTACGCGTGCCGAACTAAAGAATAAGGATTCGGCGGGCTGCTGTTAGCGCGAGTCTTGGGCTGAGGGATTTGGGCTACGTGCTGGAATTTGGGTTAGGCTCGCGAATAAGTGGATCTGGACTGCTTCAAAATGGGTTTGGGCTGCAACAACTTGATTTTTGGGCTGCTGTAAATTAATGAGTCTGGGCTCAGTACCCCCCCCCCCCCCCCTCCCCCCCCCCCCCCCCCCCCCCCCTCAAAACCTAATTTCCAAGAGATTTTTGGTGGCCACCTTTGTTTCGTCCATATTTTTTTCGTTATAATTCCGATTGAGACAATTATTTAGCCAAAATGCTCATAATTCCAAACTTTATTTATTTCTGCAAATTTCCCACAAAAAAAATTATTTTCTCCAATTTTTTGGTATTTTGATAATAAAAGTCAAGTAAAAAGGGTATAAAACGATATAAGATAAAACCTAGTTAAAGACCTATCAAACACCCCCACACTTACTTTGCTAGTCTCTAGAAACTACTAAAATGAAACTACGAATTTTAAACAACTAAGCCCGTAACCATTTGTCTCAATATTTCATTAATATACTTATGGCATTAAAGATTTTCACTTGAAGACATTTAAGCATATGGAATTCAAGAGTTAATAAAAAGTGATTAAATGTTTCAACAAGTAAGACAATGAGTAAACTTGGTGAAATAGATATCAACATGAATAAAACAAGTATGAATCAACTTACAAGGATATCCACTCATAAATTCACTCAATTTGTACTGTTTTGTATTTGTACTCAAAATATGTGAGAAAAATGTTCACGTAATAGAAATAAAGTACTTTTGCAAAATCTCAACCAAACACCTCAAGAAAAAAACAAAACATACTTGCACAAATGAACCAAAACCATAAGTATACTCAAGTGATAAACTCAACTAATCAAAATTTACCATCTTAAGGATCATAAAGTCTTTATGAAGGTTGTAATGGGGCTAAGTTTAGAGGAAAGGAAAATATAGGACAAGTGGTGCTCAAATTCATTCCAAGACTCAATAGACTCCCAAAACGTAGCATACATTCCCGTCCTTAGTGCAATGACGTCAATATTTGATCCCTTCGAACATATGTCAAGTTTCATCATGTTGGGCCTCGTGTTCATTCTTTGAGTCGGATTTACAAGTATAAGAGACGTAACTCAAACTTTTACATGATCAAACATTATTACCTTGATAGAGACTCAAAACATTGTGATTTGTTTCTCTTTTTTTTTTCTTTTTTTTTTCAATTTTTTTCTTTTTATTTTTTATTATTTTTTATATATCAAGGTAATAACATGTGCCAATAATATAACAAAGTTTGAGTAAGTAAATCCATATAATACACATAAAAATCTTCAAAACATCATCAATTTCTCTTCACACCATTTTCATGTCTTAAACCGAGTCCTCGGAAAAACGGTAAAAGATGTCTATACTAAGCTCAAGTGTTAAGATAATCATAGTGATGAAAGAAAGACTTAATGTGGGCTCAAAGGGGTTTAAACTAAGGGGGGCGAAACTTATGCGCACAAAATAGGGAACATGAATGTTTGAATTTGTGGTGTTAACCTTAATACCTTAATCATGTCCAAAATCAGAGAGTTTATTGACTTAAAAGCTTTGAAAATCATATAGAATAAGTTCTACTACTCTACAGTTCATTAAACACTATAGCAAGCAGTTATGAGGTATATGTATATCAATTTAAACAAAGAACTTATGAATCACTCATCAAAGATATATATAAAGTTCTAAAGCTCACATAAGGTTCGTATGATTCATACTTCTCTTAACATGCTCATTTATATACCAATTTACATGTATCAACTACAAGTCAAAAACACTTGATCAAAAAGTATTAACAAACGAATTCAAGTTGTAGTGATCATCTTAATAGCCATAACGTATTCAATTCCCTTCATTTGTATCATTGACAGGTTCAAGGGTAACCTAAGACTCTTAAAAACACTAAATTAAAATGAAAAAACTCAAAGAAAGCAATAAAAACTAGATTTTTTTATTTAATAATTTTTTTTAACAAGAAATTTATAAAACAATTTTATTGCACAATTAAAATTGTAAATCATTCCCCCACACTTAAATTCTACATTGACCTCAATGTAAGCAAGTAAAAAGTAATCGAACATAGAATCAAAGTAAGGAAGTGGATTTTACGAAAATAAAACAAGAAAAACATTAAATAAACAAAGTAAATAAGAGTGAAGGGTTGAAGGATAACAAATCTGCATTGTTGAAAGCTTCACATCTCGGGAACACATTTGGTTGCCTCTCAACAAGCGCTTGAAGTTTAACGTCCATCCAGCCTAGACAGAGTTGCATGTTAGTTAGTCAGAGATACACGTTTGTGAAGGATACGAGTCGTTGTTAAGAATGCAAGTAGAGTTAATGATGCAAGTTGAAAATGCTAGGTAAATTAAAGATGCAAGTTGAACTAAAGATGCAATGCAAGTTATAGATGAAGATGCAACTTTAAATTAAGAATGCAAGTTAGAGATGCAAGTTAAATTAAAGATGCAATGCAAATTAAACTAAAGATGCAAGTTTAGGTTACATAAGCAATTTGAGTTAAAAATGCAAGTTAGAGATGTCATGGCAAGTAATGGAAGAGAAGGTATAAACAAATTTAATTATGATATATATACATGCAAGGAATAACAAAGTACAATGCATGATAGAATGACTTACACCTTCGATCTCACTTCCCTAGATTCACGTAGTCTAGGGGGCCCGGTGATGAAATCCGAGCATCATGAAACCTTAAAGAGGTTATGGAATTTACAAATGCAATAGATATAAACACCATTTACATGTTGGGGAAGTCAAAGATATATATGGTTCACATAGCTTCAAAGTTTTGATGGAGACTTCTACGTCTGTGAGGCCCAAGTAAATATCTTAGATTTATTCAACTGTTTGGGAAAATTCAAAGGTGACCAGATTAGAAAGAATAAACATAAAAGGTATGACTAATTTCAAGACATTCTGAGGGTTAAACTTCATTGATGTCCCTTTCTTAGACCCAAAACCCGTTACGAGTATCGTCTCTTGTCCTATACATCACATTTGAAAATTTCTTACTCCAGATGAACTAAGATAACTCAAGTATTAACAATCACCGCCCTCAACTAAGAGTATAGGAGAAAGTTAACAAATAAGACTTCACATATTCCATTAAAGATCAAAATCTGAACTCTAAAGTACAAGTGATCTACATATAGCCGAGACTGGTGCATGAATACAATATTTATTCACAAGTATGGTTTTATGCACAAGAAATGTTATTTACAATAAATATTTACACTAACACAATAAAATATGCACAAGACTTATTCACAAGTATATATTTACACTAACATAACACTAAGAAAAAGAAAAATTTGAAATTAATTTTTTTTACAATAAAAATCATGAAAAAGTTTTCTTTATTTTAAAACAATTTTTTTAAATAAATAAAGAAAAAGACAAACTTATTTTTAAATTTTTTTTTTCTAGATTTTCTTTCAATAATTTACAAAAACAATTCAAAAGAAATAAAAATAAAAAAAAAAGAAAAAGTGAAGAAGTATAATATACAATTTATGAACAAGTATAGTATGAGCACTATGAAACATAAAAATTATTAGCAAAATATGAACAAGTGCATAATTGTAAACAAATATAAACAAGTGTGAACATACATGTACAATCATAAACAAATAAAATATGAACAAATATAATAAGAATTTAAATTTACATAAACAATTAAAATATGAACAAGTATATAAAAAATATTATGAACATTTATGAACAACTATAAAAATAGAAATTATGAACAAGTAAAGCATGAACATTATGAATAAATATAATAAGAACAATTATAAGAATAAAATATATGAACAAGCATAAAAATAAAAATTATGGACAAGTATAAATGAACAAGTGAAAAAAATAAAAATATTATAACATGTATAAAAATAAACATTATAAACAAGTATAATATGTACATGTATAAAAATAAAAATAAACAAATAAAATATGAAAAAATATAATATAAACAAGTATAAAAATTATAAACAAGTATATTAAAGTTATGAACAAATATAATATGAAAAAAATTAAAAATAATAAACAAGTATAATATGCACAATTTATACATACTAACACATTAAAAATGATTTTCAATTTCCTCAGCAAAGGCACCAAAAATTAATAAATCTTAAACTACGCATTTAATTAAACAGTAATTTAAGTATTATGCAATTTAAACTCTTTTTGTGTAAATATAGTATTGGTAAATAAATATCGGTCTTTAACTGGGGAAATTAGGGAACATTAATAATATGTTAGTGAGAAATAATAATGAATAAAATAATAAGATAATAAATGAATCAAAGAATGAAAGAATTAATGAAATAAATGAATTAATTAATCAAAGAATAAAGAATTAACGAATGAAATGGGGGGTTTTAAAATATTGTAATCATAAAATAAAGAAAAGACAAGTAAAAACAATTATGAAATTAATTCTAGTCCTACTTTAACCTTTGTACAGGTAAATTTTCTTCAAACACAAATTTTCACCAACACTCTAATATTTTGCTTTATATTGAATCAATCACGAAATTTTACCTTCATCATCTCGATTACATGCATATATTTTTCAATACTCTAAATGCGTCGAACAACGGTTATAAACACTTATAATATGATTCACCTTACGTTTTTTATTTTAATGTACGTCAAACATTTAAATCTCGTCAATCATATTCTAAGTGCACCGAACAACGGTCATAAACACTTAGTGTTAAATTGAAGGTTAAACGCTAAAACATATCAAGTAAATGAAATTTAAAAAGTAAAATACATGGAGATTGTATTCACATTTTTAAAAGTTAGAAAGAAAATACCAACACATATATTGAATTATAAATATATTTTAAGTAAAGGGAACTAAGTTACACTTTTGGAACCCAAGAACAGTTTATGATTTCGAAAGTGGATGGAAACAATGGAATGTTATTCATAAAATTCTCTGACAGCAGAAGGAACTTTATGAAGATGGAGGAACAGACATAAAAATTCATACTTAAACCCTAGAATTGCCTCAGAAATACTCGGCCTAGGTATTTCTTAAGGAAAACACAAAAATGTGTCTAAGAGCTCTCAAAGAAAAGTTATAAGAACAAAGTCAAGAAGAAATAAAATTAAGAATCAAAATGTAAAAACAAAAATTAAAAACAAATCTAAAAACAAAACTTAAAAAGAACAATCTATAAGAAGCTAAAATGGTCCCAAATGTCTCTCCAAAATAGAGAGAAAAGAACTAAGAAAAACGAAAATAAAATGAACTAAAAATGAACAACAGAGGGACCCCTTAACAATGAAAATGGCCTCCCTATTTATAGATGGAGTGCCAAAAAAAGTTAAAAATAAAATAAAAAACAATAATTAAATAATTAAATTAACTAAAGATGAAAAGATGATTGTGGCTGATTTTGGGGCTGGAAAATGGCTGAAAAAACGTACAAAAGGGAGTATTTGGAGCAGGGCATGGCTGGTCTGGATTTCGGCAAGCTGTAGCTGGGAGAGCAGGGCATGGCTCAATGGCAAGTGACTGGTAGGAGCAGGCGGGAGTCGGCAAGGATGAAAATATCGATATCGACGGATATATCGCTAGTCAAATTTGCAGATATCTCGTCCCAAATATCGATATCATTTACGGTCAACAAAAATAATGAAAATTCGATCTAAAAGTTAGAAATTTGGAATGAAATTTTCGAGAAAACTTAAGTACCCAATGATGGTTATATAGGACTAATAAAAACTATAAATGACTATGCTATAATAAATATATAATGAATAATATGATACAATAAAGTTCTGTCGATGACTAATAATATAAAATTTTTAACATAAACATAAATTGAAGTGAATTACTATAATTGAATGTTAATATAATTAAAACCATAACAATAAGCATAAAAAAATTTATATGGAAGATAAATTATAAAATGAATAAATATATGTAAAATTGAAAAAAAAATGATGAAAAATTCAATTTTTGTTCAAAAGTTGGAAAGGATTGATATATTTAAAATTGAAAAAAAAAATGACAAATAAAATTGAAATAAAATAAAGAAAAAACAAAAAAAAAATTGAAACCTTGAGTTGACAGGACCCATCCCAATCCCCTCGGGATTAGTGCGGGATGACCCTGCTCCCGTCTGACACGAAGTGTCAGACAAGGGATATTTTCGTCCTTTGCCCTCCCGGGCTATCAGAGTACGCCAGGATCCGGAGGAGGCATGTGATATCTCGGTCTCTGCTACAGTCCACATCCGATGTCAACCTGAAGGGCAGTCAAAACATTAAAAACTGTGAGTGGACAAAACAAAAGTTTATAAAACATTTCATAAGACATTTGTACCCTCCACTAAAAAGCATGCATGCATTCGAAAACCATTTATCCAAAACAAACCATATGTGGGACTAAGCCCAAAGCAAATATAAACTAAGATCGAAAGGACCACAATAAAAACGACCATACGGGCCACTGCCCAAATCCTGTGCACACCTGTACACACCACATATCATATATCATATATCCATCACATACATATATATAAGTCACACAACCAATCCTGTCACGGTATCCAAAGCTACGCGCGCGCTACCCGGGTCTCAATCCGAGTCATCTCAAAGTCAAGGTCAATGTCCGTAGACCACTGACCCTACCCGAGGTAATAGTAACCATAGCCTTCCTGAGAGTAAGGAACCCAACTGGGGGGTGACTCCACTCAGTCGGTGCTCCGTGACTACTCCGGGGTCCACCCAGGCCAACGACCCTCCCCGGAGGAGATAATAGAAGTAAAGGAAGGTAGACGAACATATATATACATAACATAAACATTCATGACCGGTTCCCCTGAACCGTCATGATCCATAATATCCATAATCAGGTAACATGCCGGTTCCCATAAACCGTCATGTACTGTAATAACATAACCAGGTAACATGCCGGTTCCCATAAACCGTCATGTACCGTAATAACCAACAAGGGTTCATGCCGGTTCCCATAAACCGTCATGAACCGGGAAATCCATTTAAGGTTCCCTGACCTGAAATCAAAACCGGAAAATAGCTTGGGTCTCGTACCCGAACATAGGACATCAGTTGGGCACCGTGCCCAATATCTGAGGTCATATGCCCGAGACAAAACCAAATGGGTCTCATACCCGAGTTTATCATTTTGAAATCCAATTTCAGTTCATTTAAATCAATAAAGAAATACAGACCCGTATAAGCACCGTATAAGGTCGAAACCTCGAAATACGGGCTTATACGTAACCACATACAAATGCACCCATGGCATCATCAAACAAGTAATAAAACATATAATAAACATTTATGCATGCACCAATTTAGAAAACAAGTCCACTCACAGACCGTCTGAGCTGCCGCCTCGATTTGCGTGCCATACGGCTCCCCGAGCCGATCACCGTCACCGGGACTCCCAAACCTGTCCAAATTAATTTAGAGGGTTACTAACTACTTATATAACCCCTCACTAAAGCCCCGTAATTTTCCCGTATTTTTAACTATTTTTAATCCCGAACCTACACCTTCCGATGCCCCGAAACATATCTAGACGGTGTCCGATCGACTCGAAACCAGTCCCAAAATGTTCGTTACATCGAATAGATGATTTCGTATGTTGGACACATCCCCAGAAACCCCACCACGCGCTGCCACGTGCCGCCCAAAGGCCCCTGCGCGTGGGCTCGCGCGCCGGTGAACAGTGCGTCGTTCCCAGCGATCGAACAGGTCTCGGCCGGCCGGTCCGGTCCGACCTCTGCAACTGGACCGGCGTAACCGGTCCAGGCCTTCTTCTCCCTCATTTTTGGTCCGATTTCCTCCATTCCAATTCCTAAATTCCTATTTTAATGTTTTCTATCAATCCCAATTAACAAAACTATCAAAAACCTACCGAAACCTATGGTTCCAACATGGAGCTCACGGCCCTGTTTTTCCCGACCACCCTCACGGCTCCCTCCGCCGTGAAGCACCCTCCAAAACCTCTTAAAATCATCCTAGCAACTCCCTAATCATCTTCCAATCACCCATAACAACCCATAAAGTCATATTCGAAAATAATGGAAAAATGGGCATTAGTCGGGTAATCGGGTTACCTGGGCCTTCACGGCCGTGTGCGGCGGTCCAGGTGCTCCCCGCCACCGTCCCTAGCTTCCTCAGCCTCTCCCTCACTCTATGGTCCCATTCAAGATCGGCTGGAAAGATTTGGATGGGTTTGGGTTCAAACTGAGATCGGGTGGGTGTTTGGATGAATGGAAAACAAAGAGATGATCGATGCATGTATGGGAATTAAGGGCCAGTGGATGGGTGACAAGTGTCACTCATCCATTGGTTGCTGAAAAGTAGTTGAGCCCACTAAAGACAAATGGTCCTCGTAAAACGTGTCGCTGGGAATAGTATCCCGAAACTTTCGTGAACCGTAACTTTGCCGTTGAACGTCCGAATTCGACGTGCCGCCTGTCTACGGATTCGTATCGTCCTTATCTACGTAACGGTCTTCGGCCCTCGGCCATCGGACCTCCTGGTCAAAAAGTCAACTTTTGACCTCCTATTCACCTAAATTACCAAAATGCCCTTGGGCTTCCGAACGTCATAACTTCTTCTACGAACGTCAGAATTGAACGTGCCACCTGTCTACGAACTCGTGACGTCACGAACTACGTCACGGTCATCGGTCAAAGTCCATTTGATCGGCCGAATGAAAAGTCAACGTTTTGCCACCATCAGGGGCAAAACGGTCATTTCGCATCGTTCGTCCGATTTTGCTCTACTAACCACGGATTAGCCTCACTAATCGTGATTAGTCACTAATCTAATCTAGGAATTTGGGATGGGTCGTTACAACCTTCCCTCCTTAATTAATTTCGTCCCCGAAATTCCATCCGACCTAATCTAACCGTTCTTCCCTCCTTAATTAGTTTCGTTCTTGAAACTCCACTATCCTGATTCCACAACCACCTCGTGGAAAGTAGAATCGACCGCAAAACACGTGTACACTAGTACACCCACTAGTCAACATAAACTTCGTTTGTAACTAGACGTACCACTAACGCTCTCGTCATATCGACTACATTCGACCACGTCGAATGACAGAAGTCGTACGCTCCGAACTGATCCCACTTGTCAGATCTACCGTTTCGCTGACACAACCAACTAGACGGTTCCTTGCTCAACCACTAACTATCCTGACGTCTGCTCCCACTGGGAGTCATCAGACCTCACACCATGATCCACGCTGACACCTCCTACAAACTGTCAGTACTTGACAGTTGTCAGTTGCAAACTGATATGACACACACTCGTGGTTACACTAACCACCAACGGACCCAACCAGGAATAAACACTTACCCACACAGCCTTTCACTCAATCTGTGTGTAACTAGACCCATCAGAAATACCATGACCCAATGCACAGTATCCAACGTCCAGTCCACGACCCCGACTACTCCAATGGTATCGGAACCATGCTGACTACCAACACGCTTTCCAACGTACCACTGGTATAACCTATATACCGTCACCAGACATCCCAAGTCTGCCCGGTGTCGTACCTCGAACAATGAACAAGGTACGTATAACTACCCATCAATCAGCCTACAACCACCTAGGTTGTAGTCAATCACGTTTCAATTATGGAGTCCATCTGTCCGATCTAGACAAATCGAAACTCCAACCCATTATCTATTTCCAAATCCGAATCCGAATCCGCAATTTCGTAAAAAATCCCGAATCCAAACCCAGAAATCATATCCATAATCATGTCCAAATTCAAATCCGAAATCATCATTCCGTAAACTAGTATTAGGAATAACCATTCCGAACCCAAATCCATAAAAGAAAATCAATAGTCAAGCTCTAGAATCAAATCCTGAATCGTCACCCAGAATCCGATTCCAAAGCCCAAATCTAGAAATCCTTTTTCAAGTTCCAAAATCAAATCCTGAATCGTCATCCAGAAATCTGATTCCAAAACCCGAAATATCGTTCTCGTCTACCGAGACACACTATATCCGAACCTATCGGATACCTGCTCAGATGATTACACATTACATCTGATTGACTTCATAGGGAAGCCGATCCCAACATCCACACATCTCTAAGACTGACCATATCCGACCACGTCGGAAGACTACTCATCGGACAACTACTCAGGTGTGTAATAAGTCATATGGGATTTACCTCGAAAAGAAGTTCAGTCCCATCATGCTCCACTCAACATCCAAGTAAGAGTGATAAACTCTCCACCTATCTGGATCATCAAGATCACGATCCAGATCCACCACTACGTCAAACGACTATAGACGTCACGATCGAGACTGTGGGTCCTCCCCAATCACCTCGTATCGATCCTTGGTATTCCACCGTGGAAAATCAAGGATGATACAAGACTATGACATCAAGATCCATCCTCGTGAATGCAAATAAAACTCGATGCACTCACCACGTCAGGTAACCTGACATCGTCTGCCACCAAGTAGAGAATGAGAAATCTCAGTCACCTAACTTCGATATACTCATCTCCTCCTGTTGATTCAGAACAAACCCCGGGTCCACCAACCAATACACGATCAGTGTACTAGTGGCAACCAACAACATCTATATCATCAACGTCATCTACCACCATCAATTATGGTAGAACCTGAGAAGTCACCCAAAATGACTTCGACATACCCATTACCAATGCGGAAAGCCCGCATTCCTCTCGTCACCTCAATCGCAACTTCTCGCGATTTCGAAGTTCCAACCAGATTGGAAACAACATACCCGGACATCAACCACGTGTCCCCTAACCAGTTTAACTCTATCTGAGATCCACTCCTGAACCACAGACACCGAACATATGCCCATTACGACGGATGTCACACCCCGATCCGTAACTCATCGTCATCACGATCACCAGCACCAGTACCAGCACTAGTACTAGTATCATCACCAACGCACTATCACCAGTATCAGTATCAGCATCGGCACACCAGGTGCAAATCTGACAACCCTGGATCTCCGCTCATACCAAGCGACGATCGCGTACCTCTGCTCGTATAGGAGAAACTCTGTCTCCCTCGTACCTGACAACTCTGGGTACAGTCACCCTGACAACTCATGCGAGAAAAGGAAAACGTTCCCCGAACGTCCCCGATCCCCAACAATCGTAACTATAACCACTCTCGGTAGTAGCGCCTGCCCCACACTCGTGCAGACCTAACTACCAGACATCGCTATATCCAGACTCCGTATCCAACGGAATCAATCGCCCGTACTAACTACTCTGTATCCCACTCAGGGATTCCATCGACAAGTACCAACCCTGGTAACCTGTCCAACCAAACTCTAACCAGTCGCAACTCGACTAACCCAATGTCGTCTACCAGGTCACCCGCGACCTTAGTTGCACCAACCCACAACTGAAGTAGCACGACAACCAACTCGGTCTAACCGATACGTACAACCCTGACTGCGAAGTGCAGTCCCAACACAAGCTGACATGACTAGACCGACTACCGAATCCAAATCCGAATAGTCGTCCAAGTCAAACCACCAGTCAACTCGCCTTCCCGAACCATACCTACCAAGGTAGGGTTCCACAATCACACCTAGAGTTCCCGGAACCCAACTGCGAAAAGCAGTAACATCAACAACCTGACCGACCCCGCGGTCTTGACATCGTAAAAACGTCAATCCAATCCTACCGACAATCCAACTAGGATTCTCCAAAACCGAAAACTAACTGCCGACCGCAGTAAATCCATTTAACCCAACCCAAGTCCGACCATCGAGTGGTCGCAACTCCAAACCAGTCGTCGGAACCGATCCTACGACATCGTGAAAGACGATCCCAACTAACCGTCTCACGGTCAAAACTCGAAAATACTGTTTATCCCTTTGTAGGGTCCCACACTGTCAACCCTGACAGAACTATGGCAACCCCGGCATCTAGTGCCGAACCAAGACATATCACGACTCCATCCTACTAACTATCGTACTGGCACCCTAACTATCAGGTTGACCATGGACTGCAGCCCCTTGAGATATCACATCCTCGACTTGCGTACATACTCCAAAAGCTGCACGGTTGCTCGAATAGAGACAACCCCGCTCTGATACCACGTTGACAGGACCCATCCCAATCCCCCCGGGATTAGTGCGGGATGACCCTGCTCCCGTCTGACACGAAGTGTCAGACAAGGGATATTTTCGTCCTTTGCCCTCCCGGGCTATCAGAGTACGCCAGGATCCGGAGGAGGCATGTGATATCTCGGTCTCTGCTACAGTCCACATCCGATGTCAACCTGAAGGGCAGTCAAAACATTAAAAACTGTGAGTGGACAAAACAAAAGTTTATAAAACATTTCATAAGACATTTGTACCCTCCACTAAAAAGCATGCATGCATTCGAAAACCATTTATCCAAAACAAACCATATGTGGGACTAAGCCCAAAGCAAATATAAACTAAGATCGAAAGGACCACAATAAAAACGACCATACGGGCCACTGCCCAAATCCTGTGCACACCTGTACACACCACATATCATATATCATATATCCATCACATACATATATATAAGTCACACAACCAATCCTGTCACGGTATCCAAAGCTACGCGCGCGCTACCCGGGTCTCAATCCGAGTCATCTCAAAGTCAAGGTCAATGTCCGTAGACCACTGACCCTACCCGAGGTAATAGTAACCATAGCCTTCCTGAGAGTAAGGAACCCAACTGGGGGGTGACTCCACTCAGTCGGTGCTCCGTGACTACTCCGGGGTCCACCCAGGCCAACGACCCTCCCCGGAGGAGATAATAGAAGTAAAGGAAGGTAGACGAACATATATATACATAACATAAACATTCATGACCGGTTCCCCTGAACCGTCATGATCCATAATATCCATAATCAGGTAAGATGCCGGTTCCCATAAACCGTCATGTACTGTAATAACATAACCAGGTAACATGCCGGTTCCCATAAACCGTCATGTATCGTAATAACCAACAAGGGTTCATGCCGGTTCCCATAAACCGTCATGAACCGGGAAATCCATTTAAGGTTCCCTGACCTGAAATCAAAACCGGAAAATAGCTTGGGTCTCGTACCCAAACATAGGACATCAGTTGGGCACCGTGCCCAATATCTGAGGTCATATGCCCGAGACAAAACCAAATGGGTCTCATACCCGAGTTTATCATTTTGAAATCCAATTTCAGTTCATTTAAATCAATAAAGAAATACAGACCCGTATAAGCACCGTATAAGGTCGAAACCTCGAAATACGGGCTTATACGTAACCACATACAAATGCACCCATGGCATCATCAAACAAGTAATAAAACATATAATAAACATTTATGCATGCACCAATTTAGAAAACAAGTCCACTCACAGACCGTCTGAGCTACCGCCTCGATTTGCGTGCCATACGGCTCCCCGAGCCGATCACCGTCACCGGGACTCCCAAACCTGTCCAAATTAATTTAGAGGGTTGCTAACTACTTATATAACCCCTCACTAAAGCCCCGTAATTTTCCCGTATTTTTAACTATTTTTAATCCCGAACCTACACCTTCCGATGCCCCGAAACATATCTAGACGGTGTCCGATCGACTCGAAACCAGTCCCAAAATGTTCGTTACATCGAATAGATGATTTCGTATGTTGGACACATCCCCAGAAACCCCACCACGCGCTGCCACGTGCCGCCCAAAGGCCCCTGCGCGTGGGCTCGCGCGCCGGTGAACAGTGCGTCGTTCCCAGCGATCGAACAGGTCTGGGCCGGCCGGTCCGGTCCGACCTCTGCAACTGGACCGGCGTAACCGGTCCAGGCCTTCTTCTCCCTCATTTTTGGTCCGATTTCCTCCATTCCAATTCCTAAATTCCTATTTTAATGTTTTCTATCAATCCCAATTAACAAAACTATCAAAAACCTACCGAAACCTATGGTTCCAACATGGAGCTCACGGCCCTGTTTTTCCCGACCACCCTCACGGCTCCCTCCGCCGTGAAGCACCCTCCAAAACCTCTTAAAATCATCCTAGCAACTCCCTAATCATCTTCCAATCACCCATAACAACCCATAAAGTCATATTCGAAAATAATGGAAAAATGGGCATTAGTCGGGTAATCGGGTTACCTGGGCCTTCACGGCCGTGTGCGGCGGTCCAGGTGCTCCCCGCCACCGTCCCTAGCTTCCTCAGCCTCTCCCTCACTCTATGGTCCCATTCAAGATCGGCTGGAAAGATTTGGATGGGTTTGGGTTCAAACTGAGATCGGGTGGGTGTTTGGATGAATGGAAAACAAAGAGATGATCGATGCATGTATGGGAATTAAGGGCCAGTGGATGGGTGACAAGTGTCACTCATCCATTGGTTGCTGAAAAGTAGTTGAGCCCACTAAAGACAAATGGTCCTCGTAAAACGTGTCGCTGGGAATAGTATCCCGAAACTTTCGTGAACCGTAACTTTGCCGTTGAACGTCCGAATTCGACGTGCCGCCTGTCTACGGATTCGTATCGTCCTTATCTACGTAACGGTCTTCGGCCCTCGGCCATCGGACCTCCTGGTCAAAAAGTCAACTTTTGACCTCCTATTCACCTAAATTACCAAAATGCCCTTGGGCTTCCGAACGTCATAACTTCTTCTACGAACGTCAGAATTGAACGTGCCACCTGTCTACGAACTCGTGACGTCACGAACTACGTCACGGTCATCGGTCAAAGTCCATTTGATCGGCCGAATGAAAAGTCAACGTTTTGCCACCATCAGGGGCAAAACGGTCATTTCGCATCGTTCGTCCGATTTTGCTCTACTAACCACGGATTAGCCTCACTAATCGTGATTAGTCACTAATCTAATCTAGGAATTTGGGATGGGTCGTTACAACCTTCCCTCCTTAATTAATTTCGTCCCCGAAATTCCATCCGACCTAATCTAACCGTTCTTCCCTCCTTAATTAGTTTCGTTCTTGAAACTCCACTATCCTGATTCCACAACCACCTCGTGGAAAGTAGAATCGACCGCAAAACACGTGTACACTAGTACACCCACTAGTCAACATAAACTTCGTTTGTAACTAGACGTACCACTAACGCTCTCGTCATATCGACTACATTCGACCACGTCGAATGACAGAAGTCGTACGCTCCGAACTGATCCCACTTGTCAGATCTACCGTTTCGCTGACACAACCAACTAGACGGTTCCTTGCTCAACCACTAACTATCCTGACGTCTGCTCCCACTGGGAGTCATCAGACCTCACACCATGATCCACGCTGACACCTCCTACAAACTGTCAGTACTTGACAGTTGTCAGTCGCAAACTGATATGACACACACTCGTGGTTACACTAACCACCAACGGACCCAACCAGGAATAAACACTTACCCACACAGCCTTTCACTCAATCTGTGTGTAACTAGACCCATCAGAAATACCATGACCCAATGCACAGTATCCAACGTCCAGTCCACGACCCCGACTACTCCAATGGTATCGGAACCATGCTGACTACCAACACGCTTTCCAACGTACCACTGGTATAACCTATATACCGTCACCAGACATCCCAAGTCTGCCCGGTGTCGTACCTCGAACAATGAACAAGGTACGTATAACTACCCATCAATCAGCCTACAACCACCTAGGTTGTAGTCAATCACGTTTCAATTATGGAGTCCATCTGTCCGATCTAGACAAATCGAAACTCCAACCCATTATCTATTTCCAAATCCGAATCCGAATCCGCAATTTCGTAAAAAATCCCGAATCCAAACCCAGAAATCATATCCATAATCATGTCCAAATTCAAATCCGAAATCATCATTCCGTAAACTAGTATTAGGAATAACCATTTCGAACCCAAATCCATAAAAGAAAATCAATAGTCAAGCTCTAGAATCAAATCCTGAATCGTCACCCAGAATCCGATTCCAAAGCCCAAATCTAGAAATCCTTTTTCAAGTTCCAAAATCAAATCCTGAATCGTCATCCAGAAATCTGATTCCAAAACCCGAAATATCGTTCTCGTCTACCGAGACACACTATATCCGAACCTATCGGATACCTGCTCAGATGATTACACATTACATCTGATTGACTTCATAGGGAAGCCGATCCCAACATCCACACATCTCTAAGACTGACCATATCCGACCACGTCGGAAGACTACTCATCGGACAACTACTCAGGTGTGTAATAAGTCATATGGGATTTACCTCGAAAAGAAGTTCAGTCCCATCATGCTCCACTCAACATCCAAGTAAGAGTGATAAACTCTCCACCTATCTGGATCATCAAGATCACGATCCAGATCCACCACTACGTCAAACGACTATAGACGTCACGATCGAGACTGTGGGTCCTCCCCAATCACCTCGTATCGATCCTTGGTATTCCACCGTGGAAAATCAAGGATGATACAAGACTATGACATCAAGATCCATCCTCGTGAATGCAAATAAAACTCGATGCACTCACCACGTCAGGTAACCTGACATCGTCTGCCACCAAGTAGAGAATGAGAAATCTCAGTCACCTAACTTCGATATACTCATCTCCTCCTGTTGATTCAGAACAAACCCCGGGTCCACCAACCAATACACGATCAGTGTACTAGTGGCAACCAACAACATCTATATCATCAACGTCATCTACCACCATCAATTATGGTAGAACCTGAGAAGTCACCCAAAATGACTTCGACATACCCATTACCAATGCGGAAAGCCCGCATTCCTCTCGTCACCTCAATCGCAACTTCTCGCGATTTCGAAGTTCCAACCAGATTGGAAACAACATACCCGGACATCAACCACGTGTCCCCTAACCAGTTTAACTCTATCTGAGATCCACTCCTGAACCACAGACACCGAACATATGCCCATTACGACGGATGTCACACCCCGATCCGTAACTCATCGTCATCACGATCACCAGCACCAGTACCAGCACTAGTACTAGTATCATCACCAACGCACTATCACCAGTATCAGTATCAGCATCGGCACACCAGGTGCAAATCTGACAACCCTGGATCTCCGCTCATACCAAGCGACGATCGCGTACCTCTGCTCGTATAGGAGAAACTCTGTCTCCCTCGTACCTGACAACTCTGGGTACAGTCACCCTGACAACTCATGCGAGAAAAGGAAAACGTTCCCCGAACGTCCCCGATCCCCAACAATCGTAACTATAACCACTCTCGGTAGTAGCGCCTGCCCCACACTCGTGCAGACCTAACTACCAGACATCGCTATATCCAGACTCCGTATCCAACGGAATCAATCGCCCGTACTAACTACTCTGTATCCCACTCAGGGATTCCATCGACAAGTACCAACCCTGGTAACCTGTCCAACCAAACTCTAACCAGTCGCAACTCGACTAACCCAATGTCGTCTACCAGGTCACCCGCGACCTTAGTTGCACCAACCCACAACTGAAGTAGCACGACAACCAACTCGGTCTAACCGATACGTACAACCCTGACTGCGAAGTGCAGTCCCAACACAAGCTGACATGACTAGACCGACTACCGAATCCAAATCCGAATAGTCGTCCAAGTCAAACCACCAGTCAACTCGCCTTCCCGAACCATACCTACCAAGGTAGGGTTCCACAATCACACCTAGAGTTCCCGGAACCCAACTGCGAAAAGCAGTAACATCAACAACCTGACCGACCCCGCGGTCTTGACATCGTAAAAACGTCAATCCAATCCTACCGACAATCCAACTAGGATTCTCCAAAACCGAAAACTAACTGCCGACCGCAGTAAATCCATTTAACCCAACCCAAGTCCGACCATCGAGTGGTCGCAACTCCAAACCAGTCGTCGGAACCGATCCTACGACATCGTGAAAGACGATCCCAACTAACCGTCTCACGGTCAAAACTCGAAAATACTGTTTATCCCTTTGTAGGGTCCCACACTGTCAACCCTGACAGAACTATGGCAACCCCGGCATCTAGTGCCGAACCAAGACATATCACGACTCCATCCTACTAACTATCGTACTGGCACCCTAACTATCAGGTTGACCATGGACTGCAGCCCCTTGAGATATCACATCCTCGACTTGCGTACATACTCCAAAAGCTGCACGGTTGCTCGAATAGAGACAACCCCGCTCTGATACCACGTTGACAGGACCCATCCCAATCCCCCCGGGATTAGTGCGGGATGACCCTGCTCCCGTCTGACACGAAGTGTCAGACAAGGGATATTTTCGTCCTTTGCCCTCCCGGGCTATCAGAGTACGCCAGGATCCGGAGGAGGCATGTGATATCTCGGTCTCTGCTACAGTCCACATCCGATGTCAACCTGAAGGGCAGTCAAAACATTAAAAACTGTGAGTGGACAAAACAAAAGTTTATAAAACATTTCATAAGACATTTGTACCCTCCACTAAAAAGCATGCATGCATTCGAAAACCATTTATCCAAAACAAACCATATGTGGGACTAAGCCCAAAGCAAATATAAACTAAGATCGAAAGGACCACAATAAAAACGACCATACGGGCCACTGCCCAAATCCTGTGCACACCTGTACACACCACATATCATATATCATATATCCATCACATACATATATATAAGTCACACAACCAATCCTGTCACGGTATCCAAAGCTACGCGCGCGCTACCCGGGTCTCAATCCGAGTCATCTCAAAGTCAAGGTCAATGTCCGTAGACCACTGACCCTACCCGAGGTAATAGTAACCATAGCCTTCCTGAGAGTAAGGAACCCAACTGGGGGGTGACTCCACTCAGTCGGTGCTCCGTGACTACTCCGGGGTCCACCCAGGCCAACGACCCTCCCCGGAGGAGATAATAGAAGTAAAGGAAGGTAGACGAACATATATATACATAACATAAACATTCATGACCGGTTCCCCTGAACCGTCATGATCCATAATATCCATAATCAGGTAACATGCCGGTTCCCATAAACCGTCATGTACTGTAATAACATAACCAGGTAACATGCCGGTTCCCATAAACCGTCATGTACCGTAATAACCAACAAGGGTTCATGCCGGTTCCCATAAACCGTCATGAACCGGGAAATCCATTTAAGGTTCCCTGACCTGAAATCAAAACCGGAAAATAGCTTGGGTCTCGTACCCAAACATAGGACATCAGTTGGGCACCGTGCCCAATATCTGAGGTCATATGCCCGAGACAAAACCAAATGGGTCTCATACCCGAGTTTATCATTTTGAAATCCAATTTCAGTTCATTTAAATCAATAAAGAAATACAGACCCGTATAAGCACCGTATAAGGTCGAAACCTCGAAATACGGGCTTATACGTAACCACATACAAATGCACCCATGGCATCATCAAACAAGTAATAAAACATATAATAAACATTTATGCATGCACCAATTTAGAAAACAAGTCCACTCACAGACCGTCTGAGCTACCGCCTCGATTTGCGTGCCATACGGCTCCCCGAGCCGATCACCGTCACCGGGACTCCCAAACCTGTCCAAATTAATTTAGAGGGTTGCTAACTACTTATATAACCCCTCACTAAAGCCCCGTAATTTTCCCGTATTTTTAACTATTTTTAATCCCGAACCTACACCTTCCGATGCCCCGAAACATATCTAGACGGTGTCCGATCGACTCGAAACCAGTCCCAAAATGTTCGTTACATCGAATAGATGATTTCGTATGTTGGACACATCCCCAGAAACCCCACCACGCGCCGCCCAAAGGCCCCTGCGCGTGGGCTCGCGCGCCGGTGAACAGTGCATCGTTCCCAGCGATCGAACCGGTCTGGGCCGGCCGGTCCGGTCCGACCTCTGCAACTGGACCGGCGTAACCGGTCCAGGCCTTCTTCTCCCTCATTTTTGGTCCGATTTCCTCCATTCCAATTCCTAAATTCCTATTTTAATGTTTTCTATCAATCCCAATTAACAAAACTATCAAAAACCTACCGAAACCTATGGTTCCAACATGGAGCTCACGGCCCTGTTTTTCCCGACCACCCTCACGGCTCCCTCCGCCGTGAAGCACCCTCCAAAACCTCTTAAAATCATCCTAGCAACTCCCTAATCATCTTCCAATCACCCATAACAACCCATAAAGTCATATTCGAAAATAATGGAAAAATGGGCATTAGTCGGGTAATTGGGTTACCTGGGCCTTCACGGCCGTGTGCGGCGGTCCAGGTGCTCCCCGCCACCGTCCCTAGCTTCCTCAGCCTCTCCCTCACTCTATGGTCCCATTCAAGATCGGCTGGAAAGATTTGGATGGGTTTGGGTTCAAACTGAGATCGGGTGGGTGTTTGGATGAATGGAAAACAAAGAGATGATCGATGCATGTATGGGAATTAAGGGCCAGTGGATGGGTGACAAGTGTCACTCATCCATTGGTTTCTGAAAAGTAGTTGAGCCCACTAAAGACAAATGGTCCTCGTAAAACGTGTCGCCGGGAATAGTATCCCGAAACTTTCGTGAACCGTAACTTTGCCGTCGAACGTCCGAATTCGACGTGCCGCCTGTCTACGGATTCGTATCGTCCTTATCTACGTAACGGTCTTCGGCCCTCGGCCATCGGACCTCCTGGTCAAAAAGTCAACTTTTGACCTCCTATTCACCCAAATTACCAAAATGCCCTTGGGCTTCCGAACGTCATAACTTCTTCTACGAACGTCAGAATTGAACGTGCCAGTCTACGAACTCGTGACGTCACGAACTACGTCACGGTCATCGGTCAAAGTCCATTTGACCGGCCGAATGAAAAGTCAACGTTTTGCCACCATCAGGGGCAAAACGGTCATTTCGCATCGTTCGTCCGATTTCGCTCTACTAACCACGGATTAGCCTCACTAATCGTGATTAGTCACTAATCTAATCTAGGAATTTGGGACGGGTCGTTACATGAGTGCACCTGGGGTCAAACCCAGGTTGCTGGCCAATTAATAAAGGGCAAGAACAGCCCACAACCAACTGAGCTAACAGGCTCAGTTGAAAATATAGTAGGCCACTAATATATAAACCATATTAATTAACTTAAAACCAGTCATCTCCTATCTCACGCGGGTCTGAGATTTGGGTTTTTTGACCTGCGCGGCATGACCCGACTGAAACTCTATGGTTTTTCGTCCGATTTTCATGCAATTTGGCCCTATCTCGATCGTTTGAATGGAATAAGGAGATTGATGGTCTTAAAACAAGGAAAATGTCGATATTTCGCTCAATTTCTTTCCACCCTTCTTACATGCCGCCGACCAATATTTCTGATATATCGACCGATATATAGGCGATATTGTCGACATTTTCATTAATGGGAGTCGGTTGAAAGCTGCATGTAGCCGTGGGCGAGCAGGCGTGATGGGCGCTGACAGGCGTAGAGGTGTTCGATGCACGCACGCCGAACTAGAGAATGGGGATTCGACAGGCTGTTGTTGGCGCGAGTCATGGGCTGAGGGATTTGGGTTGCGCTCTCGACTTTGGTCCGGGCTCGCGAACAAATGGATCTGGGCTGCTTCAATGTGGGTTTGGGCTGGATTTAGTTTGGTTCGGTATAAATTAATGGGTCTGGGCTCAATAGCCCTCGACTGAATTTCCAAGAGATTTTCGGTGGCCACCTTTTTTTTTTCCATAATTTCTTCATTATAATTCCGATTTGGACAATTATTCGCCAAAATGCTCAAAATTCCAAGCTTTATTTATTTCGTCAAATTTCCCACAAAAATTTATTATTTTCCAATTGTTTGGTATTTTAATAATAAAAGTCAAGTAAAAATGGTATAAAACGATATAAAATAAAGCCTGATTAAAGACCTATCAGGTGTCCAACGTAGTACTAGTAACCAAAGTGAAAACTAAGCATGTTAAAATATGCGTCGATTACTGCAACATAAATGAAGCAACACCAAAGGATGAGTACTCGACGCCAATGGCAGACTAGTTGATTGATGGTGCATCACATAACCAATTCCTATCCTTTATGAACGATAACACGGGATACAATCAAATCCTCCTAGCATAGGATAACATTCACAAGACTGCATTCATATGCCCTGGATTTAACGACCTGAACTTTCGTAAATATTATTTTATTGTAAAATGACCATTTTTCCCCGGAGGGGAGGAAAAAGTTAACTTTTGATCCGGGAAATATTTAGGACCTTGACATATGACTGTGACGTAGATCGGGACGCCACGAGTTCGTAGGCAGACGGCACGTCGAAAATGGACGTACGATGAAAAAGTTATGGTCACGGGAGCGAAATAGATTAAACGTACAAACTGAGGGTTTGATTAAAATAATAATAAAATATTATAATCTGATTTAAACCTAGAATTAATCTGGATCCTTGGGTGAGTGACAAGTGTCACTCATCCCACACTTACTTTTCCCCAATTTGTGGATCTTGCCCCCATTAGCCAATTAATTTATGTTTTATTTCCCTAATGCAACCCCAGCCGTCCATCTCTACTTCAAGATTACATCTGCACCCTCCATCCCATCTCTTTTCTATTTTTAATTGATCAGACATTCCACTCTCTCTCTCTCACTATCACTCTCATTTTCACCCGTGAAGGAGACCATATCCCTAGTTCGAACAAACACCCCACAAAGCACCACCCTCACTTATTTGCTCCACCTCCAGCCAACACCTCAAGCTCGCCGCACACCATTTTCATCATCAGCCATCACCGCCACTCCTCCTCCCCTGTCTGCTAAACCGAAAACCCCCCAGACTCGTGAACGAAGAACAAGCCCAAAGAACCCACCCGTTCAAACCACACCTCCACAAATCGAACCAACGTTAGGCTAGGACTGTTAGGACGTCAAGAGGATAGAGGAATGGACGCGACGACCTGCGGCGGCGACACGGCGGAGGTAAGTTGGAAAACCCGAGAGGCCTCTATTACTCCCAGTTTTCAAATGCTGAGTTTTAACGTGTGTGAACCTTCTCTCGTTGTTGGGACATGTTCTGGGGACAGTGAAGACCTAGGAGAGCTAGTTTCGAGGCTGGGAAAAGACTGAGTTGATGGGCAAGACGACCGGAGTAGGCCGCGAGCTTTTCTTCGAGTTACAGGTGATGATCTAGATCTTTTTTTTGGTTTTTGAGTCCACAGATCTGTAGAGTAGACCAGGACAAACCCTAGGATCAAACCTCGTCGAAAATGGTGGACGAAACGTAAGATATAGTCGGATCTTGGCCGTGGGTCACGGTGACCCGGTTACTGTTCTTCGATAGGAACCAGCCGACGTACAGTTATATGTTTTGGTAGGGACCAGCCGAAGGATAGTGCAAGCTTCAGTAGGACTAGGCCGAATGTTAGAGAAGATGACATCATCATGACGTCATCATGTCAGAACAGTGACCAGCCAGGGTATGACACGTGTCATCTGACACCTGTCAGGAACGACGTCATTCTGACGTCAACAGTGATATCATGCTGACGTCATCAGTACTATAGCAGGGTTGACCGCACGTTGACCAGGTGCGTATGAATAGTATGTTTGTTGGGACCAGTACCATTTTCAAGTTTTTGACGATATGAATCCAATGGCGGTGGTTTCGTGTCAATCGGAGCTCGTTAAGTTGGTCAAATTAGAGTTTGAAGCCTCATGAAGCGTGTTCGGACGGCTTTCCCTAGCCGGTTTCATTCTAGGGCTTCATATTTGAGATGTAGGAACATGTAGTGACCTTTATGTGTACTTTGGACTTAACAGGGATTGTATGTTAGCATCGAGACAGGTTTATACGTCCAGTTAGTGGTGGGACCGGACTTTGAGTGGGCCTTTGTTTTCGTTAAACCCTTGCATGCATAACTGTTTTCCTTTCTATATATATATATATATATGATTCAAGCAAAAAGCATCTGATTATCTTGAGTTATGATTATGGCACGTATTACGATGTTTGGGCATGAGACCCGTCTGGTTAGTTATGTACTGTTTTGAGTTATACATATATATATATATGGATTTCGATGATTGTCTTTAGTCCTGCACTGTATAGATCTACCCTAGTGATACTGTCTCCTCTAGATGTGGATACCCTAGAGTGGTCACGGCGCTATGCCTGCGAGGGTCATTCTACGGAGGAACCAGACCGTAGAGTGACTCAGGAGTAGGATTGTATGATTAGATGTCTGGGACGTCAGGCATTTGGGATGCCATACCCGGACTGGGTTCAGGATTTGGACTCGGGATTGAGACCCCGGGTGGCACGCGTAACATTGGGACTGTGACCTTATTAGACGTCTGGGACGTCAGACATCTGAGATGTCAGAGTTTGGATGTATAGTGCAGTGGCTCATGTTATGATTATGATTATATTACTCTGTTATGTTTATATGATATATTGCTATGGTTTTCGATTCTGATGCATGCATGTTTTGGAAAACGGAGGGGTAAAACCGTATGTTTACTTTATGGCTTAAAATGTTTTATAAAATTTATGTTTCTGGCCCACTCACCCTTAAGTATTTTATTGACCCCTCCAGGCCGTGCTACTGAGGTAGACGAGGATCCCGAGGCAGAGGCATAAGTTAATGTTGCGCACCTGAACCCCACTTCTGGGTAGGTCGGCACGTGAGGAAACTTTAGGAGTCGTGCTCATTATTTGTTTTAAGCTTCCCCTTGTCTGGGTAGGGCGGGTCCTGTCAACTAGGGCGGGTCCTGTCAACTTGGTATCAGAGCACTAGGTTGTGGTCAACATGCTAGGTTAGCGATCATCATTTGGTGCAATTGACGTTTAAAGATGTTGTTATCTAATCTATGCCTCTTAACAGTTGGTTATGCCTCCAAGACGAATCCCTCAAGCACGGACTGAAGAGGAAATAACTAGAGAGATGGAGTGTGTGAGTATCGAACGGGCTCAACGATTGGGAGCCACACATTTCAGTGGGGGATCAAATCCCGATGAAGCACATGAGTGTATAGCTAGATGGGAGAGGATTTTTCTGTGATGCATTACCCGTCGGGTGAGCGTGTGACTTTGGCGACCTTTCTACTGAAAGGCGGGGCCTACTAGTGGTGGTACGACCTAGAGATGTCGGGTTGGTCTGTCCACACTACTACTTGGGAGGTTTTTTGGGCGAGATTCCTAGATCAGTATTACCCGCGATCTTTTCGCACTGCTCGTGAGGCAGAGTTTCTACAACTTGAGCATGGCAGTATGTCAGTGACGGAGTATGAGCAGACCTTTGTGAGACTATCTCAATTCGCAGCAGCTTTTATGAGCACAAAAAAGGATAAGTGGCAACAGTTTGAGCTTGGACTCAGAGGGGATATCCGGGCAGTTGTGACAGCTAGCAACTACGCTACTCTGAGGGACATGGTCGACGCAGCGGTTCATTTCGACGCCAGTCTGGTGGCACACCAGGCACAACAGACTTCTGGTAAGGGGCGATATGGGAGCCCTCAGAGATCAGGATCGAGGTCCGGCTCAAGACAGCAGTCATCATGGAGTGGTGCATCTAGTGGATCTGTGGATAGGCCGAGGACAGTTAACTGTTTTTCTTGCGGAGGATCGGGCCACTATGCCCGTGATTCCCAAACTTTGACTAGGGGCAGCAATACAGGGGACACCAGTGCAGTCCAGAGTTCGGCTTCCAACACTGTCGGGAGCCAAGGACAGGGAGGTGATCACAGCGTTGAGCGTGGTACTTGTGGGCGCGGTCAGACTTCTGGACCCAGAGCTCAAGTATTTACAGTGACCCAGTAGCAGGCTAGGTTAGCCCCAGGTGTTGTTACAGGTACTCTTAATATCTCTAATCTTGTTGTACGTGTGTTGACGGATGCTGGGGCTACTCATTCTTTTATTTCGAGGAGTTGTGCAGGTATGTAAGATTGTGAGATATCAGCTTTAGATAGTGAGATGGGTGTTGGCACACCGATGGGAGTTGTGTACGTAGTGAATCAAGTGATTTGGAGGTGCCTGGTGAGACTAGAGGATGTGGATTTACTAGCTGATCTAATCATTATGGATATTCATGACTTCGATGTCACCTTGGGGATGGATTGGTTGTCGGAGCATTGTTTGCTCAATGATTGTTGTAGTAGGCAAGTAATTTTGAGGAGTCCGGGTTTGCCGGAGGTTACTTTTCAAGGAGAGCGTGACGGTTCACTACTTGAAGTGATTTCTTCACTTGCCGCTACCAAGCTTTTACGGAAGGGATTCCAAGGTTAGTATGCGCACGTTATGGAGACGCAGGTTGATACTCCGAGTGCCGAGGACATACCAGTGGTGCGAGAGTTTCCAAATGTGTTCCTGGAAGATTTGCTTGGATTACCACCACATCGGGAGATCGAGTTCACGATTGAACTACTCCCCAGTACACGACCTATATCACAGGCACCATATCGAATGGCACCGACCGAGTTGCGGGAGCTTAAAACTCAATTGCAAGAGTTGGTGGATTTGGGATTCATTCGACTGAGTACGTCACCGTGGGGAGCACCGGTGTTATTTGTGAAGAAGAAGAAGGGAGCGTCCATTTGTGCGTGGATTATCGACAGCTCAACAAGGCAACGGTAAGGAACCAGTACATCTTACCCAGGATTGATGATCTATTCGATCAACTGCGGGGAGCACTGTACTTCTCAAAAAATTGACTTACGATCGAGTTATCACCATTTGAGGATTGTTGAGGAGGATGTTCGAAAGACGGCATTTCGGACAAAGTACAGACACTATGAGTTTCTGATGATGCCCTTTGGGTTGAAAAATTCACCAGTGGCGTTCATGGATTTGATGAACATGGTCTTTCGATCATATCTGGACAAATTTGTGATCATGTTCATTGATGATATCCTAGTGTACTCGGGGAGTGCTAGGGGACATGAGAAGCATTTACGGTTGGTTTTAGGGAAGCTGAGGTAGAAGCAGTTATACGCCAAGCTGAGTAAGTGCTAGTTTTGGCTAAACAACATTGGTTTTCTGGGACATGTGATATCAACTGATGGGATTAGTGTGGATCCCCAGAAGACTGAAGCTGTGACGAATTGGGCTAGACCGACGACAGTAACTGAGGTACAGAGTTTCGTTGGTTTGGCAGGATATTACCAAAGATTTGTGGAGGGCTTCTCTAGTATCGCCGCACCTTTGACTCATTTGACCAGGAAAGGAGTAAATTTTTTTTGGGATGAACGATGCAAGCAGAGTTTTCAGGAACTAAAACATCGGCTGACTACTGCACCTGTCCTTGCATTACCTGATAACAGCAGAGAGTTTGAAGTCTACAATGACGTATCGTTGCAGGGTTTGGGTTGCGTATTGATGCAGAATGGCAGAGTTATTGCTTATGCATCGAGATAGCTAAAGACACATGAATTGAACTACCTTACGCACGATTTGGAGTTGGTAGCGGTGGTCCATGCCTTAAAGATCTGGAGACATTATCTGTTCGGTGTGACATGCAGGATATTTAGCGATCATCAGAGTCTAAAGCATTTGTTCACTCAGAGGGAGCTGAACATGAGGTAGTGATGGTGGTTGGAACTAATCAAGGATTACGATTGTACTATTGAGTATTATCCGGGGAAGGCGAATGTAGTGGTGGATGCACTTAGCAGAAAATTAGCAGGATCGGTTGCACACATGAGGATGGTGTATCTTACTTTGCTAGTGGAACTCCGACGGGCTGAAGTTATACTGGCGATGGATGATCAGGGAGATTTGTTAGCCAGCTTTCACGTACGACCTGTGTTGGTCGATCGGATCATCGAGGCACAATTTCAGGATCCGACACATTGTATCTACGGGATAGAGGTTGAAGCGGGCAAGAGAAAGGACTTTTCCGTCCGAGGTGATGAAGCTCTGGTAAAACAGGGTCGTTTGTGTGTACCTGTTGTGGCAGAGTTACGGGTAGAGATTCTTGAGGAAGCCTATAGTGTAACGACTCGTCCTGGAAATCAGGATTAAAACTGTCAGGGCCCACCCCTAATCCCCCGGGATTAAGGGCTAAACCCCGCTCCCGTCGAACGTACGCATGACACGAGGGCTAAACAACCGCCTAACTTCCGTGTGACACGTAAGTCGGACAAGGGAGTTCCAGACCAACCACCTCAACAACCTCAAACTTCTCAGAGTGCGCAGAGTCTACTGTGGATTGTGCATGTGATGTCTCCATCTCTCTCAACCGACAGCCCGCACTGCAGCAACCTGGAGGGTATCGAAAACACGAAAAGACTGTGAGTGGACAAAATTAAAGTTTAAATTCAAACAGTTATCAGAAAACACAAACAGTTATACCCTCCGTGTAAAAACCAATGCATGCATATCAATTACTTCGTAAAACAATATACGAAAACCAAACACATTTTCCTTTTTCCAATCCCGGGCCTCAGCCCAAAATCACCGAAAACCATCATATCCGGGCCACTGCCCAAAACATCATCATCAAATCTAGTGAAACCCAAAACACATTTAAAGCCACGTTCTCATCCATCGAACCTGCTGGATCTATCCGAGTCTTTAAACTCCCGAGTCTTTAAACTCAATCCAGGCCTCAATAATATCCGAGTCTTTAAACTCCCGAGTCTTTAAACTCAAAGGCCTACGGGGGAAAATCAATATATCCGAGTCTTTAAACTCACGAGTCTTTAAACTCAATCCGGGCCCGTCCCCCGTCCAATCAATATCCGGGTCTTTAAACCCAATAACCAGATCCAGCAAATCCAATCAAAACCATGTGAAAACCTTTTTTGCGATTCCAAGTCCATATCCAAACCCGAATCCGAAACCACTGGTCTGATGCCCTTCCGGCATCCATAACCGTCATTCCGAATCCAGACCCAGAACTCATATCCTTCTCATTTCCCGGTCCGAGTCCGCAACCATCATTCCGTAAGCCGGCATCCGGAATAACCATTCCGAACCCAAACCTGAAATCCACTTCAAGTCCCGAATCGAATCCCGAATCGTCACCCGGGATTCAGATTCCGAAACCCGAGATCTTATTTCTGAAAACACCTTAGAACTGGGCCTCAGGCCCGAAAATATTTTTCAAAATACTTTACTTTCCTTGAAATCCAACCGTATTTTAAATCCCGAAATCAACCGTTAAAATCAGGTTCAAATCACAATAGTTATCAAAACCCCGTAAAACGTGAAAACCATCAGTGTCCTCAAAAAACGTGCATAAACCGTAAACCATCACCATCACAACTCAAATCATAGAATCAAGTATAGAAATTATGTAAAAACATATATGCATGCATCAAGAGTTAGAAAGCAAAGTCCACTCACAGACCATTTCAGCGTTGCCTCGATACGCGCGCACTTACGCTGTCCCCGGTCAGTCGCTATCCTCGGCTTCCTGAACCTGTCCAAGTCCCAATATAAGGTCACTAACTACTTCATGATACTCATACTAAAACCCCATAATTTTTCCGTATTTTTAACTATTTTTAACCGAGGCCTAACACCTGCGGACAGCCCGAAACATATCGAGTCGATGTCCGATTGACTCGCAACCAGCGCCAAAATGTTCGTCACCTCAAATGCTTTAAAAGTCATGTTGACTAATTTCCCAAATTACCCCTCACGCGCCCCCACGCGCGTCCAGAAGGTTCTGCGCGTGAAATCCACGCGCGTGAACAGTGTCACCAGCAACCTCAGGTGAACCCGGTTCACCTGGTTTGAACCGGCGTTCACGGTTTTCATCCAATTTTCATCCATTTTTAATCCCGTTGAGTCCCTTAGTTTCGTCCTATCCTCCTTAATCCATTCCCCACCAGAAAACCCAACATCGAAGTCCTTAGCTCGTCGACTTCGAATTTGAAGACATTTACCCGAAACCCCTGTTTCGGTTCCCAGCTAATCAAACATTCCCCCCATCGCGGCAACAACTTATTCGACTCCTAGGGACCTCCTGAGTCTCATAGCACCCACCAAAAGTCTCGACTCGTACCCAAAACCCACAACTATTGATTTTAACCAAACTGGGAAAACAGAGGACCGTGGACAATTACCTGTGTTCTGGCCTCCGCCGTGCACGCCGCGGTGCTCCTCTCGGTTCACAAAGCTCCGCTCAGGTCCCTGAACACTTCCACCCGTCCAATTTTGGAGATTGATCGATCGGGGTGCACAACCGTGCACAAAACCCCTGCCTTGTTCTCTGGTTTTTTCCTCACTTCTCACACACCTCACATACTCATCGTCACGCCCAAATCCTCACAGATACAATCACTCCCTCTCCTAGCTCTCCTTTGAACATCACAGAACCTCACAACACTCACCCGGTTTCTGCAATTCAATCAATTCATCCCTCAGCTCACCTCTGTTTTTCCCCCTTCGGCTAAACTCAACACACACACATGACACAATTTTTAAACACACTCATGCATGGCCTAGAACCCGCTAGAGCCCTGCCACATGTCACAATCCTCTCCCTTCTCACACAAAAATCTCCTCTCTGCCTTGGACAAGTGTCCCAATCCGATTGCACCATGCCCCCCAGCCAAAAGACCAAAATACCCTTCTTAACTCCAAAATTACCATTTTACCCTTACCGTTTTAGACCCGTAACTTGCCCGTCCTAACTCCGATAAACACGTGCCGCCTGTCGTTGAATTCAGGACGACGAGATCTACCCAACGGTCCAAGGTTAACGTGTCAAAACCCGGTCGTAGGAAAAGTCAACTCTTTCCCCCTTAATTTAGTCAAATTACGGTTATGCCCTCAACCTTCCGAACATCATAACTTCCTCTTCGGATGTCGGAATCGGGTGTGCCACCTGCCTACGGAGTCGTAACGCCCTAACCTACGTCCTGGTCACTGGTCAAAGTCCATTGAACCATCCGAACTAAAAGTCAACTTTTTGCCTAACTAGGGCAAAATCGTCATTCTAAACTTTCGGACCTATCGGGACCACCGAACCATCTATTAACCTCACTAATCCCACCTTAAGCACACTACTAATCCCGGCTCTCGGAACGGGTTGTTACAAAAACAGTGATTAATGACGAATTAGTGAAGATAATCGATGATTAGTTGGATAATTTCGGACGGACGATGCGAAATGACGATTTTGCCCCCTAGAATGGGAAAAAATGTTGACTTTTGTTCGGGTGGTCAAATGGACTTTGAACTATGACCGTGATGTATTTCGGGACGTCACGAGTTCATAGATAGCTGGCACGTCAGATTCGAGGAAAAAGTTACGATGTTTGGAAGTTCGAGGGTACTTTGGTAATTTTGATGGAATAGGGGCAATGGTTGACTTTTCGGACGACAAGTCACTTTCATGCATTTTTATGACTGTTAGGTAGGTCTCGATCTCCTGAGTACTACGATAGTCGGCACACTGTCATCGGAGTTCGGACGACAAAGTTACGAGTCAGGGAATACGAAGGGCAAAACGGTAATTTGTCCTTTAGGGACATTTTAGTCAATTCTGTGCATAGGGATCTGTGCCCACTGAGAAGTGGACACCTGGCTGTTATTGGAAATGTTGCCACAAAGATATTGACGCGTGGCTGGGTCTGGATGGTGGTGGAAACTACTTACAATCTCTCAAGTGCGCTTCACACGATTTACATTTCAGATGCACGGTTTGGGGGTTCGAGGGAAAAACCGAGATACATAGATGGTGAGGAATTCAAACCCCCAGGTGTCCCTAATTGATGGTGCTATGTGAACAAAAACGAAGCGATAATTGACGTGGAACAAGGTGGTGAAGTCGTGGATGCCCGTCGTGCACGGCGGCGGTTGGAGGAAGACCAAACCTGTGAGCTCCTCTGTTGAGGTTCAAAAGGCTCGTGATGATTTCTTAGTTACTGATCGAAATCAAAGGTTGCTAAAGGTTACTGGAGGACTAGGGAAATCCCATAAGCTTGTTTTTGAGGTCTAGGAAGGGTGGTAAGTGATGCTGGCCGTGGTAGTTGATTTTTCAGTTAGACATGGTGAAGTTCAATTTATAGGTTGATAATCATATTGATGCTTTAGGTGAGGTTCTGATGATGATTTGGAATCGATCATGCTTGGAGAGAAGGCCTGAGACAATATATGGAGGCCAGAATTAAGATAAGAATATGGCTGGTTCGACAAGTCGACGTGGGGAGGTAATCTCTAGTTCCATTTTCACGGTTTAAATATATGGATTGATTAGAATTGGAAGGACAAAAGGATTGGATTAACTAGGAATAAAAACGGTTGAAAAAGGAACTGGAAATTGGACAAAACCGCTCACACTGGTTCACTTGAACCAGTTGAAACGCTGAACCGGTCGGACCGGGTTTGCGCAAGGAAGACGACGACACTGTGTTGGGCGCGTGGCTCCCATGCGCAACCCCTTTGGGCGGCGCGTGTGGACGTGTGGCATAGATTTCGAGGAAGGTTCTAACATGACTTTTTAAGTATTTGATGTAACAAACATTTTGGCACTGGTTTCGAGTCGATCGGACATCGTTTCGATAGGATTCGGGATGTCCGAAGGTTTTAGGGATCGGTTAAAAATAGTTATATATTTGGGAAAATTACTGAGCTTTGGTATAAGCTCTAATAAGTAGTTAGTGACCTTATTATGGGATTTGGACAGGTTCGGGAAAGCCGGTGATAACAGATTAGTCGGGAACAGCATAAGTGCGCGCGTATCGAGGCGACGACGCTAATGGTCTGTGAGTGGACTTTGTTTTCTAACTTATGATGCATGCATATATGTTTTTATATGTTTTTCTATACGTGATTCTATGATTTAATTTATGATCTTGATGGTTTACCGTTTTACACGGTTTTCGAGATATTTACGAAATTTCACGTTTTACGAGATTATGATCGATATTGTGATTTGACTATGGTTTAAATGATTTGATTTTGGGATTTGAAATATGATTTGATTTTAGTGGTTTGAAATGGATTTCGAAAAAGAAACTTCGGGCATAGAGGCCCAGTTCATAAAAGTGGTTTTAAAGAATGTGATTTCGGGTTTTTGAATCTGATTTCAGAATGACGATTTTGGATTTGATTTTGGAAACTTGAAAGTGGATTTCCAGGTTTGGGTTTGGAATGGTTATTCCGAATGCCGGCTTACGGAATGATGGTTTCGGACTCGGATTTGGAAACAGTTTATGGATATGAGTTCTGGGTTTGGATTCGGGATCCTGATGAGATTGCGGATTCAGATTCGGAAATGGAAAATGGTTTTGGATTGGATTTGCTGGATCTGGTTATTGGGTTTAAAGACCCGGATATGATTATGACGGAGGCGGGCCTAGATTGGGTTTAAAGACCCGGATTGAGTTTAAAGACTCGGGAGTATAAAGACTCGGATATTGATATTTCCCCCGTAGGCCTATTGAGTTTAAAGACTCGGATAGATCCAGCAGGTTCGATGGATGGAAATGTGATATCAAATGTGTTTTGGATTTCACTGAGACTTGATGATGATGGTTTTCGATAATATTTTTCCGATGTTTTGGGCTATGCTCGGATGATACAGCTTTTGATGGTTTTGGGCTGAGGCCCGGGATTTGAGAAAAGACAATGAGTTTAGTTTTCTTGAATGGTTTGAATAACATGAAAATAGAATGGTTTTATGACGTGGTTTTTGATATGCATGTATTGGTTTTTAAAAGGAGGGTATAAATGTAATTGTTTTATTGAACTGTTTTTTTGAACTTATACTTTATTTTTGTCCACTCACAGTCTTTTGTGTTTTTGATACCCTCCAGGCTGTTGTGGTGCATGCTGTTGGTCGAAAGAGACGGAGACATCACATACTCGATCCACAGTAGAGTCTGCGCGCTCTGGGAAGTCTGGAAGTTTTGAGCGGTTCAGGCAAGAATCCCTTGTCCGACTTACGTGTCACACGGAGGTTGGACGTTAGTTTAGCCATCGTGTCACTCGTAAGTTACACGGGAGCATGGCTTAGCCCATAATCCCGGGGGATTGAGGGCGGGTCGTGACACATAGTTCAGCATATGTCAAGCATCCGGGAGGTACAAAAATGTACCGTACCCTCCGGAACCATTATTGGTGGGCAAGAATGAAGCTATGCAACCACTTCCGATTCCCGAGTAAAAATGGGACCACATTACAATGGATTTTTTCTTCAAGTTACCGAGGACACGGAGTGGCTTTGATGGAGTTTGGGTGATTATAGACCGATTAACCATGTCAGCTCATTTCTTTCCGATACAAGAGACGTATAAGCCAAACCGACTGGCTCAGCTGTTCGTGAAGGAGATCATTCGACTTCATGGTACGCTGGAGTAGATAGTTTCTGATCGAGATCCGCATTTCACTTCCAGGTTCTGGAGGAGTTTATAGAATACCTTGGGTACAAACCTACATTTCAATACAGCTTTCCACCCACAGACTGATGGACAGTCCGAGAGGACTATATAGACCCTGGAGGACATGATGAGGTCTTGTGTGCTATAGTTCCAGGATTCGTGGGATACTCATTTACCTTTGATGGAGTTCGCGCACAATAATAGTTATCAGGCGAGTATCGGGATGGCACCTTACGAGGCACTGTATGGTCGGCAGTGCAGGATACCTATCCGTTGGATGAAGGTAGGAGAGCGTGTAGCAGTGAGGCCGAATTTGATGGACATGACCCAGGAAACGGTCTGAATCATCAAGGAAAGATTGAAAGCGGCGCAGGATAGCCAAAAGAGCTATGCTGATCGGCGGATTCGAGACTTAGAATTTGAGGTCGGAGATTTTGTGTTCGTAAAGTTATCTCCATGGAAAGGAATTATCTGTTTTGGCTGATGTGGGAAGTTGAGTCCTCGTTATATTGGACCGTACGAGATCACAGAGAGGATTGGGTCTGTGGCATATCGGTTGGCATTACCTCCAGAACATGCCAGAGCACACGACGTCTTCCATGTGTCCATGCGACGGAAGTACCTACGGGACGGTTCACATGCCTTACCGGAACAACCATTGGAATTGAGGACCGACCTGAGTTTTGAAGAGTAACTAGTGCAGATTCTGGATTGGAAGGACAAGGTTTTGAGAAAGAAGACGATTCCGTTAGTGAAAGTGTTGTGGAGAAACCATGACGTCGAGGAAGCAACATGGGAACCTGAGGACTTAACGAGGGAACAGTACCTCTATTTATTTGAGTAAATTTCAAGGACAAATTTTTTTTTAAGATGGGTAGGTTGTAACGACCCGAACTTTCGTAAATATTATTTTATTGTAAAATGACCATTTTTCCCCTGAGGGGAGGAAAAATTTTACTTTTGACTTGGGAAATATTTATGACAGGACCCGTCCCAACTGGACTTTGATAACTGTGTCCGGTCCTGCTCCCATCTGACAAGTCAACTGAAGTCCCGAAACTACCCTTCCGCTCATGCCTCCGCCTCTCGATCAGCCCCGAACGTCGTGCCACGGCCTGGAGGGTCATAAAAAACAAAGGTATGAGTGGACAAAAATAATATCACTTAAAACGCATTTCAAAGTACATCATTTACCCTTCAGTTTATCAAACCATGCATGCATAGGGTAAAACATATGAATGACAATCACCCGTTTCCCAGCCAAATCACATGAAAAATATCATATCCTGGCTCTCAAGCCAACACATATGAAAACATAATCACCTGGCCACACAGACCAGAACCCGTACTCAGTACCAGTACGCAATCACAATCAACATCAAACAGCACTACTCACAAGTGCACAATCAATCAATCAATCAATCAATTTATACTATTCACAAGTGCACAAATTATCACACAGTCACATCCGTACACGCGTAGGCCAACATCCAGCCACATTCTCGGGATCAGACACATCTGGGCTCAACCCTCGGGCTCAGTCCCATCTGGGCGAACACATCCCCAGGCTCAGACACATCCGAGTGGTACATCCAGGCTCAGTCACATCCGAGAAGCTGGCTTACCATAACAACTCACAATCATACCATCGTATCCCCCAAGTTCCGATCGACTAGGTGATCCCCTAGCTCCGACCGTCTGGGTATCCACAATCACAATCACAATGAAAACCATCACAGGATTACATCCCAAAACATTTCAATCAAATCCATGACTTCAAACCAAGTCATAAGCATTCCTGACAGGGTCTCAAGCCCAAATACCATTTACACGAAAATCCGTAAAATCTCATTTGAAAACATTAAAATATTCCAGAATTCATCCTTGACTCGCCAATTATGTCAAAATATCCATTTTGAAACCATTTTGACTTTGGGCCTAGTCCAAAACATCATTTGCACATTTATCGTAAAACGTTCCCGAAAGACCGATTAAAATAATCATTAAATCACAAATAATCATGCCACATCATTAGGACATCAATGCAACTCAAATCATGCAATCAATCATGTAAAACATTTAACTATGCATGCATATCAATTTATAAAACAAATGTCTACTCACACACCATCCAAACCGCTCGCTTTCCGAGCTGTTCATGTTTTTGTAATTTTTGAAAATCCCGAATCCTGTCAAACAACATCATTATGGGTCACTAATGAATCCAATAATATCATATTAATTTCCCACAATTTCTCAGGAATTAAATATTAATTTAAAACATAACATAATCCTTCGGACCCTAGAAACATTATCGAGACGGTGTCCGATCGACTCGAAACCAACGCCGAAATGTTAACACTTCCCCAGGAGGTCAACCACGCGCCCTCATGCGCCGATTACATGGGCTGCGCGTGGACTCACGCGTCAATGAGCAGTACCATTACTGTTCATCGTCCCAACCCGAAAGCCTGGTAAACAGGTCTGCAACCCGGGGTGCAACCCGGTCCGTTCCTAGTCAATTCAACCCCAATTTCTTCATCTCTTTCACTTATTTTCATCTATTCAATCTTAATTAAGGATATGTATGCACAATTTCATGAAATTAGTCCTCAAACCACTCTACTCGAAGTGAATACCCGATGGATTCTTAATCGAGTTCTACCCAATTTCAAGCCGTTTCATTAAATTAATCGCACAAGAAGCATCATATATTCATTCTAAACATGAATTCGAAACCAATTTCACGATTTCTTACCTCCAATTACTCGAACTCGACCTCCACAATTCGAGGATGTCGCAGGGTCTGTTCTTAGTGTTTGTTCATCAATTGCCCTCGAATTCAATGGTGGTTCAACTCGTTCCTTCCTCCAGAAGCTTAATTCAAGATGGGTTTGTCCAATTAACGTCTCAAACTCAAATTCGATTCTCAATTTCAAAAACACCATCTCGGGTTCTTCAGGTATTTTCCAGTCTTCCCTTTTCTTTTCTCTCCTTTCTTTTCTCTCATGAATTCACCCTCTCAATTAAGCTCAGGTTCTCATGTTCTCTCAGTGGGTTACTGGGACAATCAATCAATTTTGTTCTCTGTTTTCTAATGCTCAATTTTTTTTCTTTGTTGTCTAATGCTCAACCATGAAGGCGGTGCTGATTTTATCCCTTAATCACATTTGATTTTCAAACGGCAACAATTGACACCAAGCGCAATTAGAAAGTGACAGATGTCACTGAATTATCAAAGTGACTCACCCACATGGCTGATTCAGCCAATTAACTGCTCAATTAACCCGCCAGCCCAAAATTACCATTTTACCCTTGCTTTAGCAAATGACCAAAATGCCCATAAAATTCCAAGGTTCGTAACTTTTCCATCCGAACTCTGATTGACACATGCCGTCTGTCTATGGATTCAGCGTCCCGAGACCTATCCAACAGTACTTCTGGAAAGTCCAGATAAGGTTCCCATCAAAAAGTCAACTTTTGGCCCTTATAACTAGGGGCAAAATCGTCATTTCCTTCAAATTTTCCTTTTTCGAATTTCCGGGTCATTACAACCTTCCCCCCTTATGGAATTTCATCCTCGAAATTCAAAAAACCTCTCCAACAACAATCCTGGAGACTTAATTCACATCCAATTCAATACCTAGGGTTCCCCACGTGAACCTTCACTCGTTATGTACAACCATAATCACGTTTTTCTCTCTTTCCCGGCTCGTCCTGAGCCCTCATAACACATCATGACTCATCCCGAGTCCTAAACCAACTACTGACTCCTACTGAGTCCAAGTCCAATATCTCTACTCCTTTCGAGTCTGAATTCAACATTTACTAACAACAATGCCACCGCTGGCATATCCGATCACCTAGAAAACACCCCCAGGTGAACCACACTCAATTCAGGATTTCTCAGCACATACTAAACTAATTCCGGACTCCCTCTGAGTCCCATTAGATATCCAAAATCTAAAGGTCACTCATCCGTCCCCCTATCGTCGGGTCAAGTTTATCCTGGGTCCAACATGCCCATCCATATACCATATCGTTAGCGTAAACAACCATTCGGACCAACACGAGTCCGACACAACCAAAACACATGATACAATATTACAACACAAGTGTATAACACAGAATATTTACAAAGTATCGCGAAATCATGTAACAATACAATTAATTTGAACTACTTTCAAGTCGATAGGGGCAATTCCTTCGCAAATGCCCAAGTTCCCTACAAAAGTGACAGAGGGCAGTACTAAGGCGATTTGCTCCACCACGCCTTTTACCTGTCGACTGGGTTGAAGCCGACTCGACTGAACCACTGTCTGGGGTCGCGATACCAGGAGTGAAGACTAACTCTCTTTGATGTTTCCTGACTTATCAGTTCAGTATCCTGACGCTCTCGGCGTCGTCAGCTCAAAGTTTGTTCTTGCACAGGTAAACTAGCCTCCACTCGAATAGCACCATCTGATAATTCTCTCAGGGTAGAATACGAGCCTACGGTCACATTGCCTCGTATTGCATTCCTCAATCCCTACTCAAATCTTCGAAATTTATCCTTCTCATTGGCCACATACAGAGGAGCAAAACTAGATAAGTGCAAGAATTTCTGTTCATAGTCGACCACTGATAGATTTCCCTGCTACAATTGGAGGAACTCAACCTCTTTAGCATTCCGAAATGAGCGGGGGTAAAACTGATCCAAAAGTCACTCTCGGAATGTTTCCCATGCCAATGTACGTGCATCCCACCCAGTCAACTGTAAACCATGCCACCACCTACATGCATAGTCATCCAATAGAAAAGTGGCTAATAACACCATGTCCTCCGAGGGACATCTCATGACTTCAAAAATCCTTTCCAAACGAGTAATCCAATCATCGGCACCATCCGGGCCTAAATCACAATGAAACACAGGGGCTCATAACCGTTGAGCTCTCTCAATATCTGGGCCTTCTCTAACCCTATCCTCATCCATCTTATCTTCAGGCCATGCACGGGACGCACGTCTCAGAGGCATGACGTAAGAACAGAAATCAGTAACCAAATGCTCTGATACCAATTTGACAGGACTCGCCCCAACTGGACTTTGATAACCGTGCCCAGTCCTACTCTCGTCTGACAAGTCAACTGAAGTCCCGAAACTACCCTTCAGCGCCTGTCAGACAAGGGGTAACTGCACTGATTTCCGCTCATGCCTCTGCCTCTCGATCAGCCCCGAACGTCGTGCCACGGCCTGGAGGGTCATCAAAAACAAAGGTGTGAGTAGACAAAAATAATATCATTTAAAACGCATTTCAAAGTACATCATTTACCCTCCAGTTTATCAAATCATGCATGCATAGGGTAAAACAAAACATATGAATGACAATCACCCGCTTCCTAGCCAAATCACATGAAACATATCATATCCCGGCTCTCAAGCCAACACATATGAAAACATAATCATCTGGCCACACAGAACAGAACCCGTACTCAGTACCAGTACACAATCACAATCAACATCAAACAGCACTACTCACAAGTTCAAAATCAATCAATCAATCAATCAATCAATTTGAACTATTCACAAGTGCACAAATTATCACATAATCACATCCGCACTACGCGTAGGTCAACATCGAGCCACATTCTCGGGATCAGACACATCTGAGCTCAACCCTCGGGCTCAGTCCCATCTAGGCGAACACATCCCCAGGCTCAGACACATCCGAGTGGTACATCTAGGCTCAGTCGTATACGAGAAGCTGACTTACCATAACAACTCACAATCATACCATCGTTTCCCCCAAGCTCCGGTCGACTAGGTGAACCCCTAGATCCGACCGTCTAGGTATCCACAATCACAATCACAATGAAAACCATCCCAGAATTACATCCCAAAACATTTCAATCAAATCCATGACTTCAAACCAATTCATAAGCATTCCCGACAAGGTCTCAAGCCCAAATACTATTTACATGCAAATTTGTAAAATTTCATTTGAAAACAATAAAATATTCCAGAATTCATCCTTGACTCACCAATTATGTCAAAATATCCATTTTGAAACCATTTTGACTCCGGGCCTAGCCCAAAACATCATTTGTATATTTCTCGTAAAACGTTCCCGAAAGACCGATTAAAATAATCATGCCACATAATCATGACATCATTGCAACTAAAATCATGCAATTAGTCATGTAAAACATTTAAATATGCATGCATATCAGTTTATAAAACAAACGTCCACTCACACACCGTCCAAACCGCTCACTTTCCGAGCTGCGCGTGTTTCTGTAATTTTCGAAAATCCCGAATCCGGTCAAACAATATCATTATGGGTCACTAATGAATCCAATAATAGCATATTAATTTCCCACAATTTCTCGGGAATTAAATATTAATTTTAAACATAACATAATCCTTCAAACCCTCGAAACATTATCAAGACGGTGTCCGATCGACTCGAAACCAACGCCAAAATGTTCGTTACATCGATTACATGAAAAAGTATGTTGAACACTTCCCCAGAAGGTCAACAATGCGCCTTCACGCACCGATTACATGGGCTGCACGTGGACTCACGCGCCGATTAACAATACCACTACTGTTCATCGTCCCAACCCGAAAGACTGGTAAACAGGTCTGCAACCCGCGGTGCAACCTGGTCCTTTCTCAGTCAATTCAACCCCAATTTCTTCATCTATTTCACTTATTTTAATCTATTCAATCTTAATTAAGGATCTGTATGCTCAATTTCATGAAATTAGTCCTCAAACCACTCGACTCGAAGTGAATACCCGATGGATTCTTAATCGGGTTCCACCCAATTTCAAGCCGTTTCATTAAATTAATCGCACAGGAAGCATCATATATTCATTCTAAACATGAATTCAAAACCAATTTCACGATTTCTTACCTCCAATTACTCGAACTCAACCTCCACAATTCGAGGATGTCGCAGGGTCTGTTCTTAGTGTTTGTTCATCAATTGCCCTCGAATTCAATGGTGGTTCAACTTGTTCCTTCCTCCAGAAGCCTAATTCAAGCTGGGTTTGTCCAATTAACGTCTCAAACTCAAATTTGATTCTCAATTTCAAAAACACCATCTCGGGTTCTTCAGGTATTTTCCAGTCTTCCCTTTTCTTTTCTCTCCTTTCTTTTGTCTCGTGAATTCACCCTCTCAATTAAGCTCAGGTTCTCATGTTCTCTCAGTGGTTTACTGGGGCAATCGATCAATTTTGTTCTCTGTCGTCTCATGCTCAATTTTTTTCTCTGTTGTCTAATGCTCAGCCATGAAGGCAGTGCTGATTTTATCCCTTAATCATATTTGATTTTCAAACGGCAACAATTGCCACCAAGCGCAATTAGCAAGTGACAGATGTCACTGAATTATCAAAGTGACTCACCCACATGGCTGATTCAGCCAATTAACCGCTCAATTAACTCGGCTGCCCAAAATTACAATTTTAACCTTGCTTTAACAAATGACCAAAATGCCCATAAAATTCCAAGGTTCGTAACTTTTCCATCCGAACTCTGATTGACGCGTGCCGCCTGTCTACGGATTCAGCGTCCCGAGACCTATCCAACGGTACTTCCAGAAAGTCCAAATAAGATCACGATTAGAAAGTCAACTTTCGGCCCTTTTAACCAGGTGCAAAATCGTCATTTCCTTCAAATTTTCTAAATTTTCCTTTTTCAAATTTCTGGGTCATTACAATTTAGGACCTTGACCTATGACCGTGACGTATATCGGGACGTCACGAGTCCATAGGCAGGCGAAACGTCGAAAACGGACGTACGACGAAAAAGTTATGGTCACGGGAGCGAAATCGAATAAACGTGCGAACCGAGGATTTGACTAAAATAATAATAAAATATTATAAGCTGATTTAAATCTAGAATTAATCTGGACCTTTGGGTGAGTGACAAGTGTCACTCATCCCATACTTACTTTTCCCCAATTTGTGGATTTTGCCCCCATTGGCCAATTAATTTATGTTTTATTTCCCTCATGCAACCCCAACCGTCCATCTCTCCTTCCAGATTGCATCTGCACCCTTCATCCTATCTCTTTTCTCTTTTTAATTGATCAGACTTTCCACTCTCTCTCTCACTCTCACTCTCATTTTCACCCGTGAAGGAGGCCATCTCCTCAGTTCGAACAAACACCCCACAGAGCACCACCCTCACTTATTTGCTCCACCTCCAGCCAACACCTCAACCTCGCTGCACACCATCTTCATCATCAGCCATCACCGTCACTCCTCCTCCCCTGTCTGCAAACCCGAAAACCCCCCAGACCCATGAACGAAGAACCAGCCCAATGAACCCACCCGTTCAAACCACACCTCCACAACTCGAACCAACATTAGGCTAGGACTGTTAGGACGTCAAGAGGATAGAGGAACGGACGTAACGACCTGCGGCGGCGACATGGCCGAGGTAAGCTGGAAAACCCGAGAGGCCTCTATTTTTTCCAATTTTTAAATGCTAATTTTTAACGTGTGTGAACTTTCTCTCGTTGTTGGGACGTGTTCTAGGAGAGCTATTTTTGAGGCTAGGAAAATACTTAGTTGACGGGGAAGACGACCGAAGTAGGACGCGAGCTTTTCTTCGAGTTACAGGTGATGATCTCGATCTTCTTTCTGGTTTTTGAGTCCACAGATCTGTAGAGTAGACTAGGACGAACCCCTAGGATCAAACCTAGTCGAAAATGGTCGACGAAAACAGAAGATATAGTCGGATCTTGGTCGTGGGTCACAGTGGCCCAGTTACTGTTCTTCGGTAGGAACCGGCCGACGTACAGTTATAGGTTTCGGTAGGGACCAGTCGAAGGACAGTACAGGTTTCGGTAGGACCAGGCCGAATGTCAGAGATGATGACATCATGATGATGATGTCATCATGTTAGAACAGTGACCAAATAGGGTATGACACGTGTCATCTAACACCTGTCAGGGGATGACGTCATACTGACGCCAACAGTGATGTCATGCTGACGTCATCAGTACTGTAGCAGGGTTGACCAGGCGCGTGGGGGCACATGTGAACAGTATTTTTGGTGGGACCAGTACCATTTTCAAGGTTTCGGAGATACAAATCCAATGGCGATGGTTTCGTGTCAATCGGAGATCGTTAAATTGGTCAAATTAGGGTTTGAATCCTCATGAAGCGTCTTCGGGCGGCTTTTCATAGCCGGTTTCATTCTAAGGATTCATACTTGAGATGTAGGAACATCTAGTGACATTTATGTGTACTTTGGACTTGACAGGGATTGTACGTTAGCACCGGGACAGGTTTATACGTCTAGTTAGCGGTGGGACCAGACTTTGAGTGGGCCTTTGTTTTCATTAAACCCTTGCATGTATAACTGTTTTCCTTTCTATATATATATGATTCAAGCAAAAGCATCTGATTATCTTGAGTTATGATTATGGCACGTATTACGATGTTTGGGCATGAGACCCGTCTGATTAGTTATGTACTATTTTGAGTTATACATGTATATATATATATGGATTTCGATGATTGTATTTAGTCGTGCACTGTATAGATCTACCCTAGTGATATTGTCTCCTCTGGATATGGGTACCCCGGAGTGGTCACGGTGCAATGCCTGCGAGGGGTTATTCTATGGAGGTACCGGACCGTAGAGTGACTCAGAAGTAAGATTGCTATGATTGGACATCTGGGACGTCAGACATTTGGGATGCCATACCCGGACTGGGTTCGGGATTTGGACTCGGGACTGAGACCCCGGGTGGCACGCGTAGCCTTGGGACTGTGACCTTATTAGACGTCTGGGACGTCAGACATCTGGGATGTCAGGGTTGGGATGTATAGTGCAGCGACTGATGTTGTGATTATGATTATATTACTCTGTTATGTTTATATGATATATTGCTATGGTTTTCGATTCTGATGCATGCATGTTTGGGAAAACGGAGGGGTAAAACCGTATGTTTACTTTATGGCTTAAATTGTTTTATCAACTTTATGTTTCTGGCTCACTCGCCCTTAAGTGTTTTATTGACCCCTCAAGGCCGTGCTACTGAGGCAGACGAGGATCCCTAGGTAGAGGCATAGGATAACGTTGCTCACCTGGACCCCACTTCTGGGTAGGACGACACATGAGGAAACTTTAGGAGTCGTGCTCATTATTTGTTTTAAGCTTTCCCTTGTCTGACACTATTTTAATTTCGGACGTTTTTTATTGCTTAAATTTGGATATTTATGCATTTGAGTTTTCCTTTAAGGGTAAATTTGGTATTCTAAGGTCGTGTGTCAGACGGGAGCAGGGCACGTCCCCGGGTGGTCCTAGGGGGATCGGGGCGGGTCGTGTCACTGGACGCTTGAGGGCATTGTAATATGTTGTTATGTCGCTCTGGCTAAAAAATGCAGGAGTCACGTATAAACGGGCAATGAATGCCATTTTTCACAAAATGATTGGGAAAAATCTGGAAGTTTACATTGATGATGTCATGGTGAAGTCCCAAGGCAAGGAAAAACATATCAAGACCTTAGGTAGGCTTTCATGAAGATGAGACAATATAAACTGAAGATGAACCCCAAGAAATGTGCGTTCAAGGTCCAAGATGGGATCTTCTTGAGATTCTTGGTTCATCAAAAAGGAATAGACATAGATAAGAACAAAGCTAAAGCAATCATGGATTCACTTTCGCGCTAAGAACAAAAAACCAACTCCAGAGCTTGCTCGGGAAGGTCAATGTCCTCAGAAGATTCATAACCAACCTATCAGGAAAAATTCAAGCCTTTTCTTCATTGGTAAAAATCAAGGATACGGAAGAATTCAAGTGAGAGGAAAAACACCAAGTAGCCTTTGAGAAACTCAAAGAATATTTGTCAAAACCTCCAATTCTAATCCCACCTAAGATAGGGAGACCTTTGAAGCTATACGTATCTGCGTTACAAAACACCATTGGGAGCTTACTAACTCAAGACAACAAGGAAGAAAAGGAACATGCAATCTACTACCCGAGTAGAACCTTGATAGAGGTCGATGAAAGGTGCACATCAGTGGAAAAATTATGCCCAGTGCTATATTTCATAGCTATGAAATTAAGGCATTACATGTTACCTTTCACTATCCAAATCATTATGTAATGCCCCCGAACCTTGAGCAAAGTCAAAATGACAATTTTTCCCCTGACAAGTCAAAAAGTTGACTTTTTACTATAAACATCCTTTGAGGATTTTAAGAAGACCATTGTGAAGGTCTCGGGATCCTAAGTTCGTGGACAGATGACACGCCAAAAATAGAGTTCGAATGAGGATGTTACATGTTAGGAATAAGTAAGGGTATTATGGTAATTTCACTAATTTGACATGTGATTTGTGTGCATTTCTAGAAAACTCCTTAACTTCCCTCCAAAAATCTTCCCATCGACCTATGTGTGTTATAAAAAAAATCTTCCCACCAACCTATGTGTGTTATAAGTAAGAGAATAAGTGATGGTTTGAAGGAATCGGCGGGTGGTGGCCGAAGTGGTGAAAAACCACCATTTCCACCAACCCGTGAGGGATGAGAGGTTTAAGAAGGAAACAGAGGGAGGTAGAGAGAAATCTGAGAAAAGGAAGAAGTAAGAGAGAGGTAGAATGGTAGACTAAAAGAAATTTCTCTATAAATTCGAAGTACAGTTTGACAAAAAATCGTAAATTTCGTTGTATGGCTGTATGGCTTCCGTTTAGCCTACAACTATGGTCACATAGCTCCTATCTGGAGTCTTGGAAGTTTTATGGGTTAGAATACCTAAGCTTGGATGCAGAGGAGTGCTAGAGAGTAGCTCTGGAAGCCATGGCCGAAATGCCATGATCTTAGAGAGCTCAATCAAGGTAAGTTTTTTCGGCCGGTGTGTGGTGGCGCTTGGGGATGAGTTTGGTTTTCTGGTCAACATCTAAAATATTCAGGATATTATGCTAAGTTTAATTACCCAAAGTTTGAGTTAATTGGACCTCATATGAGAAAGTTATGCTCGTTCAAAATTTTATGTCATATTTTACATTCTCTTAAATTAATCATGATACTTATGATAACTAAGTACTTAAGTTATGGACATATGTTAATGAAAGTGAATTAATATTGATGAAGCATGATGATCCACTATTTGAGGAAAGGATGGAAAATTATAGAGTATGTGAATGCTTATTAACTAAATGGTTATCTTATTATTGTTATAGGATCATAAGGAAGTCCCTATGATCTCTCTTGGAAGTTATTAAGTGGGTTATAATGATAGAAGGGTGGAAGGAATATGAATATTTTTACATAGTGTTGTGATGATGCTTAATTATTAGACATTTATTCATCATATCCTTAATTGTTTTCTCGATCATTGTCATATTAAACGATTAATTGAAAGTGAAATAACAATTTGACAACCATGAGGGAGAAGATGAATTAGTGGAGATATTGATTATAAATCTAGTTATGTTTCAATTTTATTTGTTAATAATATATAGAACTTAATACCTAGAATAAATTATTGTGAGTTACATGAATTAGAATATTTGAAATGAAAGAATAAATGGGTATTTCGAATAGATGGTTATTTAACTCAATTGTTCTGTAATTAATATTATATATTGTGATAAGGGTAATAATGGACATAAAATCAACTATGGATGAACTAGTAGAATTCCGCTTTTGATAGGGTTAGTGGGTTGGATGTGGGCGGTAACCCCACAAAAAAGAAGTCAATTCGGTTAGTTTATTACGAGTTGGACGCGATTAAAATTAACAAAAATCCCTTGTCTGACAGAAGTGGTCAAATGGGAGCAGGACCAGTCCGATTTTCACAAGTACACGGGACCTGTCAACTTGGTATCAGAGTAAGGATATCATGTATCTTATTCTTGAATCATGAGCCTTGTATCTTAAATAAATTTTCTCACGTGATCAATATGACAATAAGTGTTTTTTTGTGTCAATGAATTTTGATGATTTTATGGAAATTACCGATTTATATGCTTATAAGATTTTATTTACAAACAATGTTTGGTCTCAAAATTACAAATTGGATTTTGATCTGCTTTAAAGTAAGGGTTATAGGTGTAAATGACTTACGTGGTAGTAATTTGAATTTGGTTTCATAATGACGCTTGTCTATGATTTGTGAGACTTTTAAATCCACATTTAGGAAGATTGTATTTGAAGATTATGTTTCGATGTTGGACATAAATCATGATTTGGTCTTAAGCCCGAGTTTCAAACGGGGGAGTTGATTTATAAAAGAAACGTGCATGTAAGTAAGCATTTTTTTTTTTAGAAATGATCATGATATTGCATTGATTAGGATAGTTAAGTAATTACTCATCAAGCTTTGAAGATATAATATTTACATGAAAATGGTACAGTGATATAAGATGTGTGATTAAGTTAATGAGATTTATAATGATGTCTTATATGAGGCTATGCTTTGTTGGACTTAAGGTGATGATATGGTATGTTGAATAAGAATGGAGGGATAATGTGCAATGCTGAATGTGTGGCAATCATATGTAATGAATGATGTTATGTTGTAATTGTAAACTTGTATATGTTCACGATATGGTATTTCTGTGTTGTGGACAAATGATGATGGATCAGTCTTAGACATCGAGTTAATACTCCTTTCTTGAGATTGGTATGGTATGGGATGACTACTCAGACGTCGAGTTAGGCTCTAAATCCTGAGTGGGTGGTAGTGAGTCAGTCTCAGACGTCGAGCAGGGCTCCGAATCCTGGGACTGATGCTAGCTCAGACATCAAACAGGGCTCCAAATCTTGAGTCAATATACAATTAGACATCGAGCTAGGCCCCAAATCCCGAGTGGATAATCTACTGGTAGTAAAAATTCCTTGGGGAAATATTGGTTGGTGATCTATCGGTACTGATATTAGATTTGATTGTGATAATGAATGTGGTGTAACAAATCAATGTCCTACACTGTCGTCCATACAGTGCCTCAAACGGACCCATCTCAATACTCGACTGGTAACTGTTATTTTAGGTGAACTCCATCAGTGCTAATTGTGAATCCCAAGTACCATGGAACTGCAGAACACACAACCTCATCATATCCTCCAAAATTGGAATTGTCCTCTTAGACTGTCCATCGGTCTGAAGATGGAAGGCAATGCTGAAATGCATCCTTGTCCCAAAGGCTCTCTACAAACTCTGCCAAAACCTTGATGTAAATCTTGAGTCTAGATTTGAAACTATCAATTTTAGGGTCCTATGTAGTCGAATAATCCCGTCAATGAATAGCTTGGCATACTGTTCAGTTTTGAAATCCTCTCACACTAGTAGAAAGTGCGATGACTTTGTGAGCCTCACACCCCATAGATCTGATCGTGAACTCTTTCAGACCCTTAGTTTTACTTGGTTGGGGCAGAGTTTCCCAAAAAAGAAATTGATCCTATAGCGCCAGCGCTTCGCAAAAAACCAGAAATAGATTCGCGAGCTTGATGACTTGTAATAGAACTTATGATTGATAGAAATATTTGTATCCAAGCGAATTTAAACACGAAGTCCATGATCATATGATCCCATTTCCACTCGAGAATCGAGAACGGCTGTAAAACTTCATAAGGTATCTATCTCTTAGCCTTAACCTACTAGCATATCAAACATTTTCTTGGAAACTCTGTTATCTCTCATTTCATGCCAATCCACCAATAATGCTCGCTGGGAGTACGATACCTCTTAGTCCCGCCTAAGCGCATCGTATAGGTTGAAATATGGGCCTCATCAAGGTACACACAATTGGCCCTCCTTTAGTAAGGCTCCATCATCTCTAAGTGTAAAGTTCTGCTTGTCCCCAGCCTCTACCTCCATCCTAATAATACACTAGGTAGAATCCTGGAGCAGAGATTTGATAACCTGATTTATTAAGATAGGCCTCACATGAAAACTAGTCAACAAGGCTCCCCAATCATCTACTCCCAAAATAACCCCAGCTCTCCAGAGATCTACTAGCAAGGGCAAATAAACTGCCTTCATGTGAGCTACCGAACCAACAGACTTCCTACTCATGGAATCAACTACTACATTAGCCTTTCCTGGATGATACTCAATGTTGCATTCATCATCTTTAATCAACTCCAACCATCTCCTTTGTCTCAGATTTATGTCCTTCTGAGTAAAGCATTACTTTAAGCTCCGATGGTTGGTAAAAATCCTACACATCTCCCCATAGAGATAATGCCTCAAAATTTTTAACACGTACGCCACTGCGGCCAACTCTAAGTCATTTGTAGGGTAGTTCATTTCATGGGGTTTCAACTATAGAGTCGTAGAGGCAATAACTTTTCCATGCTACATCAGTACACACCCCAAACCCTGCAATGATGCATCACTGTAAACCTCGAACTTTCCACTGTCATCAAGAAGTGTCAACATCGAAGTAGAATTTAGCTGTTTCTTCAATTCTTGAAAACACCACTCGTAGTCGTTGTCCCAAAAAAATCTGACGCCCTTCCTGGTCAATCGGGTCAACAGAGCAGCAATCATAGAGAATCCATCTACGAACCGCCTATAGTAACTAGCTAATCCCAAGAAACTCCGGATCTCAGATATAGTCTTTGGGCATTCCCAGTTGGCTACTACCTCTGTTTTATAGGGGTCCACACTAATCCCCTCTGCCAAGATCAAGTGACCCAAAAAGCCCACACTAGTCAACAAAAATGGCACTTACTGACCTTCGCATAAAATTGATTCTCCCTTAGCGTATTCAACATTATCCTCAAATGCTTCTTGTGTGCCTTCTTACTCTTCAAATACACTAGAATGTCGTCAATAAAAACTATAAAAAAAGATTCAAATACGGCTAAAATACTCAGTTCATCAAATCCATAAATACTGGCGGGACATTAGTTAAACCAAATGGTATCACCAAAATATAATAATGGACATATCGAGTTTGAAAATCTATCTTCGTAATATCTTCCTCCTCTATCCTTAACTGATGATAACCAGACCCAGGTTAATCTTCGAAAAATGTTTGGCTCATTTCAATTGGCCAAACAAATTGTCAATCAGTGGTAGAGGATACTTGTTATGTACTATTACCTTATTGATATGTCTGTAATTTATACAAAACTGCAAACTACCATCCTTTTTCTTTATAAATAACACGGGATCTCCCCAAGGTGATACACTTGATCGGATAAACCCCATATCCACCAAGTCTTATAACTGAACCTTTAGGTCTCTTAATTCTGCTGGTGCCATATGATATGGTGTCTGATAAATAGGTCGAGCACCTAGGAGAAGCTCGATATTAAACTCAACCTCCCTGTGGGGTGGTAGTCCTAGTAGATCCTCAGGAAACACATTTAGAAACTCTTGTACTATCAATATGTCCTCTATTCTCATTGGAGCGTCTCGTGTATCAACCACATGTGCCAAATAGCCATGACAACCTCTCCTTAACAATATGTCCGCTGTGAGGGTCGATATAACTCCAGAAGCTAACACTCTCTGATCTCCCTGAAACACAACCTCCAGCAATCATGGACTCCATAATATCTCCATCTTATCGAAACACTCGGTAAAATCAATTTATCCATCCCAAGAATCACATCAAAATCATGCAAATCCAGTAATATCAAATCAGGTGTTAAGATAACACCCTCTACAGACACAAGCCGCGTCTGATGACCATATCTGGCCAATCTCTTAAGGAGAGAGAATGTTGGCCCTATTTGTACCTTGGATTTTTCCAAAATTACCATTATTCTCTTATCATTTCAAACCCGTAACTTTTGTATCCAGACTCTGATTCTCGTGCTACTTATCTACGAACTTGTGGGTTCGAAGCCTATGCAACATAAAACTCGGCTCGATAACTCCAGGCACAATCCTAACCCATAAAATAATCAATATCTCATATTAACCGGCAACCCCCTCTACTATGAGCTATGAACCAGTTGATACTCTATCGAGTCTCAGTCATGAACTACCTGTTAACCCATCGGCTCCCTTGACTCCTCACTAGTCCTTAACCGATAATTTGATATGTCTAGAAACCCAATCTGGTGTTCCAACTCATCTAAAGTCCTACTTTCGTATCCTAATCAATAACCCAATATCTCTACTTTCTCGGTTCTTCCTGAGCCCTAATCACATCTCTTAGCTTTCCCGACTCTTCCTAAGCTACAAATCGATGTCCGAACTCTCCCAGTTTCCCTAAGTCCTAACTCGATCTTCCCCCTAACCAAGGAAGTTCCCACACGCCCTAAACATGGACATTGCACTTTGGACGTCCAAAAATACTCGTAAATGGTGTCTAATTGACCTGAAATTGGTGCCATTAGATCCATATGGGCGAGAACTTGAAAACAAGCACTATTTTGGGTCCTGGGACGCCCCCACACAGTGCCACACACTGGTGCAAGGCTGGCAGTCCTCCTTTCCCCTACACATGCCAGATAATATTCTTTTTTCCATTAGGAAATATTCTATCAACTTGAAAAGAATATTCCGTCACTTGAGGAATATTCTGTCACTTGAGGAATATTCCGTTGCATGAGAAATATTCTTCCATAAGAGGAATATTCCATCGTTGGATTTTTTATCGAAGAAGATGATTGGTGCCGCCTTCTGGTTCACTAGAGCATCATCGAAAAACTCCATATTTGGCCTACACTTCAAACCTCCATAACTTCCTTATTTCTCAACCATTTTTTATGATCTACATATGTAAAATCATCTACTCTTCGCTAGAAATCCAATCTTTGCTCAGATTTTAGAGAATGTACCTGGTTTGGCCGTAATCTGGCCATGAAGTTTCAGCTAGCTTGTCCTTGTAGTCCTCCCATCTCAAAACCACCACCAATCAACTCACAACAATGAGAGGAACACGATCCTAGCCTCATATTCCATCAACTAGACCCCAAAATGGGTCAACCTTGAAGGTAGGGTACGGTTATCACACAAAGGAGAGAAAAGGAAAGTAAGATAATCTGGCCAATCCCATAAGGAGAGAGAGTGATGACCCTATTTTTACCTTGGATTTTTCCAAAACTACTATTATGCTCTTATCGTTCCGGAACCGTAACTTTTGTATCTGTACTCTGATTCCCATGATGCCTGTTCACGAACTCATAAGTTCCAGGGATACGTAACGGTAAAAAAAAAGTCCAAAAATGCCTCCAAGAATAAGTTGACTAACCAACCCCTCCAAAACCAAGGGTAAAATCGTCATTTTCTACAAAAAAAAAAATTCTCAAATAAACCTTGATTTCTGATCTGGATCGTTACATTTCGCAAAGTGGCATTTGAATATTATTCAAAAGAGCTGAGTAAACCGATAAAGGGAAAGATGCTGCGAGGGAATTGGGAGATCCACCAAATTCTATCTAAGATAAAGTTTTCTATTGATGAATTTGATTCGGTTGATTTCATATGGGCTCCACAATTAACAAATAACGCAGTTAATAAAGTTGGTGCTTGTTGAGGTGTCTCTGCCATTGCCTTTGGCTCGTTTGGATGTGCTACTTGTAAACCGTTTTTAAGCATTAACGCTTTTGATTAGTAGTGCTTTTAAGCATAAACAATTGGATGTTTTGTACACACTAATAGAAGTACTTTTATTTCTAAAAAAATATTTGCGGTATAATTTTAGAGTGTTTGGTAGTGAAAACAAAAAAAAAATTCGAAAAAAATCGAAAAAAAATAATTATTATTTCACTTCAACGTACATATAACTTGATTTTTTTAATATAAAATAATAGTTGGGAAATTATGCTATGACATTAAATTTATGACATTAAATTTATGATTTTTTTAATATAAAATAATAGTTGGGAAATCAAGCTAATCATTGACAAAAAAAAAATGAAGAACAAATACTTTTGTACTATTTTTTGTACAATTTTTTTCTTAAAAACAAATATTATTGCAAACATCTATGAATATGTGAATTCAGTGGTGAGAACCTGCAATGCCATTATGAAAGAAACAAAACAAAATTGAATTCAATGAATAAAAAGTCTGAATTCAAAATTGAATTCAACTGAAAATCAAATCAATTTCAATAACCATGATCATTCCAATGATTATTATTTAAAATATGAATTGAAGGGAGGAGAAGAGATGTTACCATGAGAAGCGAGAAGGAGGCAGCCGCGCAAACATTATTCTGATATTCGAGAGTTTTATAAGAGTATCTATAAATTAAAATATGGTGAATTTGGATATTTAGAATATTATTAATTAAAAATAAGGATATTATTGGAATAATAAAAATTTCATTAAAAAAATAGTACTTTTTTTATGGGTAACACTTTTGAAAAGGAGCATCAACGAGTGCTTTTAAAAAAACTCTCCTGAAATGCTTGTACTTTTAATCTGAAGTACTTTTTAAAATTTTTCAAACACAGTTTTTAATTTAGAAAGTATTTTTATCCATTTAAAAATATTTTTGATATTTTTGAAAACACATTCAAACGAGCCCTTAATTTGCTGTTTATTTTAGACGTTTCTCAGCGTTTTCCTGCTCTAGTTGAGCATTGAACAAAAACAAGGGAAAAAAAAAGAAAAAAAAAAGATTATTGATTGGCCGAAATACAAATGGCGCTTTTGTCGAACTCCAATCGGCAGACTACGACTGACTGACCAACATGAAAATGAAATTTCAATGAATAGAAATGGGCTGAATTATTTTTTATAATCTCACTATTCTTTTAACAGTTAACTGCTGCTTGGCCCTGATCCTAAAAACGGCTTTCATCCTTTACTCGGAGAATAAAAAATCGTGGTAGGTTGGATTTCCACATATGAAAACGACTGTTTCCCTCTAATGACTGAAACCGATCTTTATGTTTTTTTTACATGTGTCCACTGTTAGCAGATGAGGGAAAAAGTTCCACATTAAAAAAGCTCAAAAAAGAATGTGTCTTAAATAAGTTTAGTGTACTTCCCTCCTCACAAATTGGTTTTAGGAATAGAATTACGATTTTTATCATTTTATTAGAGCGGGTCAACCTAGTAGAAGGCTTAACTGCCACACCTACCACACGTTGCCCATTTACTCGTCGCATGATTGGCGTAGCAGCACCAAAAAAAAGTCATCACGTGAAGGTCATCATGCGATAGGCGGGAAAATCCGCCCCATATGAAAATGTGTGTTATCATGTGAAGGTTATCACGTGATATACCGGAAAATCCGCCACACGTAAGTGAGGCGTGTTAGGATGTGAGGAAAAAGTGAGGCGTGTTAGGATGTGAGAAAAAAAGTCTCATATCAGAAAAACTCAAAAAAGAACATGTGCGCTCGGATGTGAGAAAGAAAAAAAAGTCTCTCATCGGAAAATCTCAAAAAAAAAAAAATTATGTGAGGAAAAAACCTCACATCAGAAAAACTCAAAAAAGAATATGTGCCTTAAATAGGCTTGTGTTAATGCCCTTATCATCAACTGGTTTTAGAGGTAGAACGTCAATTTCTATCAATCCACTGCCTATTGTTGTCATCTAAATAAGTCCTCAAATAAGTATTATTTTATATTATTTTATACCCTTTATATTTGACTTTTAATACTAAAATAATAAACAATTGGAGAAAATAATATATTTTGTGGGATTTTTTTGCAGAAATAAATAAAACTTGGAATTTGAAGCGTTTTGGCTAAAGAATCGTCCCGATAAGAATTATAACGAAAAAATTATGGACGAAATTCGGTGAAATTATATAAATCCATTTTTTAAAGTGAAAATTCTTTTGCTCGGCCCAGCCCAAAATTCCTGCAGCCCACCAGTCCAACGTTGCAACCCAAAATTCATGCAACCCACCAATCGCGAGCCCATTTAGCTCCCAGCCCAGGTCATCTACACAGGGCCCAGATGCACATCCCAGCTCGCACCTCAACCCAACTTCCAATTCGAAGCGCGCTCGCCGAGCTTCCTTCATCCTTTTCGAAGCACGCCTACTGAATGCTCGTACCTGTGTCAACAGCTGGCACTCCTGCTCACCTGCCCGTCCAACTGTTCCTCCCTGAACTGCAGCCAGCTTTTCAGGTATCCCACACTGAAATGACGATTTGCTCTCCACTTGCTCCTGTCGAGTCCCATCACTGCAACTCAGCAGCTTGCTACTGATTCAACTGCTCCAGCTTTTGCAATTTTTCTTGCACAATTCAGCAATTTTTCAGCCCAAACCATCCCCAATTTCATCATTTTTCATCATTGTTCATCATTTCATTTCATTATTTTATTTTATTTTTTTTATTTGAATTTTGGCACTCCCTCTATAAATAGGGAGGTCATTTCATTTGTAAAGGGTCCCTATTTTTTCCTCTTTCTTCCCTTTTCTTAGTTCATTTTAGTTTAGTTATTTTTTCTCTCTTTTCAGAGACATTTTTGGGGACCATTTTAGCTTCTTGTCGATTGTTCTTCTTAAATTTCTTTTAAGTTTTGTTTTTAATTTTGTTCTTAATTTATGTTCTTTTTATTTTATTTCTTAATTTCATTTTTTCTTTACTTTGTTCTTGTGACTTTTCTTTGAGAGCTCTTAGACATAGTTTTGTGTTTTCCTTAAGAAATACCTAAGACTAGGTAATTCTAAGGCAATTCAATATTTTTTTAAGACCATATTCCTCGTTTTTTTTTTCATCTTCACAAGTTTCATGCCGATATTTGGTGATTCTTGTGAAAAAACCATCTTTATTTACTTAAATTCTTGTTATTGTTTTAGTTTTACTTATAATTTGATATATGTGTGGGTAATTTCTTTATAACATTTGTAAGTATGAATACAATCTCCATGTGTTCTACTTTCTGAATTTTTTTTACTTCATATGTTTTAGTGCTTAACCTTCAATTCGAAGCTAAATGTTGGATCCGCTGTTCGGGGCATTTAAAATAGGTTTGAAGAGATTTAATGTTTGTCCGTTGTTTGGCGCATTAAATCACAAATATAAGGTAGATTATATTATAAGTAATAATCCGATGTTTGGTGCATTTATAATATGAAAAATGTATGCATGTAATTAAGATGATTAAGGTAGGATTTTGTGATTGGTTCAATATGAGCATGATGTTAGAGTGTTGGTAAAAATTGTGTTTGAAGAAAGTCCACTTGTACAAATGTTAAAGTAGGAGTAGACTTAAGTTCTTAATTATTTGTTATTTGTTTTCTTTATTTTATGATTATAACCTTTTCAAACCCCCCATTTCATTCTTTTATTCTTTATTTTTTATTTTTTATTCTTTAATTCTTTAATTCATTTAATTCATTTATTCATTAATTCATTTATTCATTTATTCATTAATTCTTTTATTCTTTTATTCTTTCATTCCTTAATTCATTTATTCTTTTATTCTTTCATTCATTTATTCATTTATTCTTTCATTCATTAATCTATTTATTAATTATTCTTTTATTCATTAATCTATTTATTAATTTATTCTTTTATTCATTATTCTTTCTCACTAACACATTATTAATGTTCCATAATTTCTCCGGTTAAGAACGATCCCTATTTACAATACTACATCTCCACAAAAAAGGTTTAAATTGCATAATACTGGAATTACGTATTTAATTTAATGCGTAGTTTGGACGTTATCAATTTTTAGAGCCGTTTCGGGGAAATTGAAAATCATTTTTAATTTTTTAGTGAATGTATATAAATTGTGCATATTATAATTTTTTATAATTTTTACTTTTGTTAATATTATATTTGTTCATAATTTTCTTACTATACTTTTTTATATTCTTTATACTTGTTTATTTTATATTTATTATTATTATATTTGTTTATTTTTATTTTTATACATGTTCATATTATACTTGTATAATATTTTTATCTTTTTTATATACTTGTTCAACTATACTTGTCCCTAACTTTTACTTTTATGCTTGTTCATAATTTTGATTCTTACAATTGTTCTTATTATATTTGTTTATAATGTTCATACTTTACTTGTTCATAATTTCTAATTTATACTTGTTCATAAATGTTCATAATTTTTTTATATACTTGTTCATATTATAATTGTTTATGTAAATTTAAATTTTTATTTTACTTGTTCATTTTATTCTTATACATACTTGTTCATAATTGACTTTCATTTATGCTTGGTTATAATTCTTTTACTTGTCATATTATTCTTATTCATACTTATACATAATGTTCATTCTTTTTACTTGTTCATAAATGCATATTGTACATGTTCACTTTTCCTTATTTTTATAATTTAAAAAAGAAACACAAAATTCGTAAAAAAAAATTATTATTTTTCCTTTTCTTCATTTATTTATTTTAAATTCAGAAAAAAATTTTAAAAAAATTGGTTTTTTTAATAATGAAAACGTTTTCATTACCTAAAAAAAATATTTATTTTGAAAAAAAATTACTTTACAACTTTCTTTAGTCTTAGCTTTATGTTAATGTTAATTCATACTTGTGAATAAATTTTGTACATATGTTACTTGTTATTCTTCATACATGTTCATAATTTTTATTTGTATGCTTGTTCATAATTTTTATTTTTATACTTGTTTATGTAAATTCAAACTCTTATTATACTTGTTCGTACTTTTTTTATAATTGTACATACTTGTTCAGACTTGTTTATAATTGTTCTTACTTATTCATACTTGTACATAAATTTTTCATAATTTTTATGTTTCATAGTGTTCATTCATACTTGTTCATAATTTTTATTTTTATTTCTTATACTTGTTCATATTTGTACATATTTGTTCATACTTATTTCTTTATACTTGTTCATATTTAACTAGTTCATAATTTGTATATTACTTGTTTACATTTATTTTATTTATGTATTTTATTTATGTGTTTTATTTGTGTATGTATTTGTTTAAGTTTGTCTTCTTCTTTTTTTCATCACTTTAAAAAAAAAAATTTTAAAAAATTCATTTAACTAGTTCAACTTAACTTGCATTTTTAGTTCAACTTGCATTGCATCTTTAATCTAACTTTCATTTTTAACTTACTTGCATCCCTAACTTAAATTTGCATCTCTAACTTGAATTCTTGATAAACGTGCATTTCTAACTAACTAACTTGCATTTCTGTTTAGGCTGGATGGACGTTAAACTTCAAGCGCTTGTTGGGAGACAACCCAATGTGTTCCTGGGATGTGAAGGAGTCATCAACGCAGATTTGCTATCTTTAAACCCTTCCACTCTCCTTTATTTTGTTTATTTATTGTTTTCTTGCTTTATTTTCGTAAATCTTCTTCCTTACTTTCATTCTATGTTTATTTACTTCATATTTACCTACATTGAGGACAATGTAGAATTTAAGTGCGGGGGAGTGGTTTACAATTTTAATTGTGCAATAAAATTGTTTTATAAAAATTATTCAAAAAAAAATTATTTGTTTTTATTGCTTTCTTGAGTCTTTTTGTTTTAACTTAATATTTTTACGAGTATTAAGTTGTCATTTAATTTGTCAATGATATAAATGAACAGAAATGAAATGTTATGGCTATAAAGATGATCACTACAGCTTGAATTTGTTTGTTAATACTTTGTGATTAAGTGTTATAACTTGTAGATAATGCATGTAAATTGGTATATAAACGAGCATGCTAAGATAAGTATGAATCATATGAACCTTATGTGAGCTTTAGAACTTTACATACATCCTTGATGAGTGATTCATAAGTTCTTTGTTTAAATTGATATACATATGCCTAATAACTGCTTGACATAGCTTTTAATGAACTCTAGAGTACTAGAACTTACTCTTTGTGATTTTCAAAGCTTTTAAGTCAATAAACTCTCTGATTTTGGATATGATTAAGGCATTAAGGTTAACACCACAAGTTCAACATCCATGTTCCCTATTTTGTGCTCACAAGTTTCCACCCCTTTAGTTTTAACCAGTTTGAGCCCACATTAAGCCCTTCTTTCATCACCATGATTATCTAAACACTTGAACTTAGTATAGACATCCTTTACCCTTGTTTCAAGGACTCGGTTGAAGACATGAAGATAGCGTGAAGAAAAAATGATGATGTTTTGAAGATTTTTATGTGTATTATGTGGATTTACTTACTCCAATATTGTTGTATTATTGGCATATGTTATTATCTTGATATATGAAAAGAAAAAAAAAATAAAAATTTAAAATTTAAAAAGAAAAAAAAAAGTTTCGAGTCTCTATCAAGGTAATAAAGTTTAATTATGTAATGTTTGAGTTAAGTCGTATATTTGTAAATCTGACACCAAAGAATGAATGTGAGGCCCAACATGATGAAACTTGACCTACGCTTGAATGAATGGATTATTAACGTCATTGCACTAAGGATGGGAAGTTATGTTACGTTTTGGGAGTCTATTGAGTTTTAGAACGAATTTAAGCACTACTTGTCCTATATTTTACTTGCCTCTAAACTTAGCCCCATTGCAACCTTTATAAAGACCATATGATCTTTAAGATGGTAAATTTTGATTAGTTGACTCAATCACTTGAGTAAACTTATGGTTTTGGTTCATTTGTGCAAGTATGTTTTGTTTTTATCTTAAGGTGTTTGTTTGAAATTTTGCAAAATTACTTTATTTCTATTATGTGAGTATCTTTCTCACATACTCTGAGTGTAAACACAAATCGTTACAAATTGAGTGAGTTTATGAGTTCATATCCTTGTGAGTTGATTCATACTTGTTGTATTCATGTTGTAATCCATTTCACCATATTTACTCATTGTCTTACTTGTTGAAATATTTTGTTACCATGTCCCGATCGGAATTATAACGAACAAATTATGGAAAAAATTCGGTGAAATTATATAAATCCATTTTTTAAAATTGAAATTCTTTTGCTCAGCCCAACCCAAAATTCCTGCAGCCCACCAGTCCAATGTTGCAGCCCAAAATTCATGCAACCCACCAGCCGCGAGCCCATGTAGCTGCCAGCCCAGGTCATCTACGCAAGGCCCAGATGCACAGCCCAGCTCGCATCTCAGCCCAACTTCCAATTCGAAGCGCGCTCGCCGAACTTCCTTCATCCTCTTCGGATCACGCCTACCGAATGCCCGTACTTGTGTCAGCAACTAGCATTCCTGCTCACTTGCCCCGTCCAACTATTCCTCGTTGAACTGCAACCAGCTTTTTAGGCATCCCATACCGAAATGATGACCTGTTCTCCACCCGCTCCTGCAGAATCCCATCACTGCAACTCAGCAGCTTACTGCTGATTCAACTGCTCCACCTTTTGCAGTTTTTCCTGCACAATTCATCCATTTTTCAACCCAAACCATCCCCAATTTCATCATTTTTCATCATTGTTCATCATTTCATTATTTTATTTTATTTTATTTTTGTATTTTTTTATTTGAATTTGGCACTCCCTCTATAAATAGGGAGGTCATTTCATTTGTAAAGGATCCCCATTTTTTCCTCTTTCTTCCCTTTTTTTAGTTCATTTTAGTTTAGTTATATTTTCTCTCTTTTGAGAGATATTTTTGGGGACCATTTTAACTACTTGTAGATTGTTCTTCTTAAATTTCTTTTAAGTTTTGTTTTTAATTTTGTTTTTAATTTATGTTGTTTTTATTTTATTTCTTAATTTAATTTGTTCTTTACTTTGTTCATGTGACTTTTCTTTGAGAGCTCTTAGACATAATTTTGTACTTTTCTTAAGAAATACCTAAGCCTAGGTAATTCTAAGAGAATTCAAGAGTTTTTAAGACCGCATTCCTCGTATTTCTTATTTTATCTTCACAAGTTTCCTGCCGCTGTTTGGTGATTCTTGTGAAAAAACCATCTTTTTCTACTTAAATTTTTGTTATTGTTTTAGTTTTATTTATAATTTAATATATGTGTGTGTATTTTCTTTCTAACATTTGTAAGTATGAATACAATTTCCATGTGTTCTATTTTTTGAATTTTTTTTACTTCATATGTTTTAGAGCTTAACTTTCAATTCGAAGAGCATTTAGAATAGGGTTGAAGAGATTTAATGTTTGACCGCTATTCGGCACATCAAATCACAAACTTAAGGTAGATCATATTGTAAGTAATAATCCGTTATTTGGTGCATTTATAATATGAAAAATGTATGCATGTAATTGAGAATGATGAAGGTAGGATTTCGTGATTGGTTGAATATGAGTATGATGTTACAGTGTTGGTAAAAATTGTGTTTGAAGAAAGTCCACTTGTACAAATGTTTAAGTAGGAGTAGAATTAAGTTCTTAATTATTTGTTACTTGTTTTCCTTATTTTATGATTACAACATTTTCAAACCCCCCATTTCATTCTTTTATTCTTTTATTTTTTATTTTTTATTCTTTTATTTTTTATTTTTTAATTTTTTAATTCTTTAATTCTTTAATTCTTTTAATTCTTTAATTTTTTTTATTTTTTTATTCATTAATTCATTAATTCTTTTATTCATTTATTCTTTCATTCATTATTCTATTCATTAATTTATTCTTTTATTCATTATTCTTTCTCACTAACACATTATTAATGTTCCCTAATTTCCCCGGTTAAGAACGATCCATATTTACCAATACTAAATCTACACAAAAAGGGTTTAAATTGCATAATAGTCAAATTATGTGTTTAATTTAATACGTAGTTTGAACATTATCACATTTTATCTGAACCTTGTCCACACCACACTCAATCCATAACCCAACATAACCGGAGGCTCCCAAGGCATGAATTTGAATTTGGAACGGAGCTACCAAATTTTAAATTTCATGTTTGGATGAAATTTTTATCAAAATTCTTAGAAGATTTCATAAATTAAAATTATAGGAATTTGAAATGATTTTTAAAATTAGATATTTGAGTGGATATGATTCTCTAGAATTTGAATGCTTTAGCCTTCTAGAGCTATCCAAAAAAGTACGGCTCATTATCTACTTTTTTTTAAGCACGATAGTTTATTCTAAAAGTCGACCCATTTGTATTAATATTTTTACTAAGAACATTGAGCTACTGGCACTAAAAGGATGTAACTTCCCCTAAAAACCCGGAATCATGAACCATAAACTCCTACATAAACTAGATCTCCAATGCTTTCCAAGCACATATGACTTATTATCTAGTGCCTCCTAATCACGTATAATTTATTTCGTAAAGTTAAATCATTTGTATTAACAGTTTTGACAACACTTGTAACAACCCATCCCAAATGTTTGGGATTAATTAAGATTAAATTAAGGGTTAGCGAGGCTAATCGGGACTTAGTCAAGGATTATCGGATGTTTAGGGCGAAATTACGATTTTGCTCCTACACGAGGGTAAAAGTTGGCTTTTGACTTGGTAGGTCCAATGCATGAGGATCGAGGACCATTACGTAGATCGAGTCGATACTAGTTCATAGACAGGCAGCACGTCGAAATCGAACATTCGACGGGAAAGTTACGATTCAAGGAAGTTTTTAGGAACTATTTATAGTGACACATTTTACGAGGCCAGGTTGACTTTTGTCATTTAGTGTGGGGCCCAGATATTTTTTATTGAGCCCAATAGATGAGTGACAAGTGTCACTCATCCATTGACTCTCATCCCACATACATGCATATCATCCATCTTCTTCATCTTCATCTATTTCATTCGAACGTGAAACCCACAAAACCCTAAATTGTCCCCTCCCTTGCCAGATTGATTGAGGGCTCCTGAGATTGACTGAGGACGAGTGAGGGAATGAGAGAGGCTATGGGAGGCTGCAGGACCGCCGTGGACTGTGGAGGGAACCACGGGAAAAGGTAAACCCAAAACCCGATTTTAGTTCAAAAACGAAAATGGGATTTTGGACGTTGTTGAAGGTTTGGATTGATCCTAGCAGGTTTAGGGATTGAGACGAGTTTGTTGGGCTAGTTTTCAAGGCAAGAGGTGGCCAGAATCGAGGGCTAGTGACGGAGGAAAAACAAGTCCACTATTCATCGGATTAAAGGTAAGATTCCAATTCGTTTTTATGTGTTTTGAAGCCATAGATCATTTGTATAGGACTGGACGATCATGTGGGAAGCAACAACTTTGAAAACGGTGGCTGGAGGAGTGAGTTCCGGTCGGGTCGAGTCGCGGGTCTGCGTGACCCGGTTGTAGAGATCCGGGTCGACCCGAATAGAGAACAAAGATGATGACATCATTAGATGATATCATCATGTCAGGTCTGACATGTCAACTGACATATGTTAGATGTCAGATGTCAGTTGTCAGTGTTGATGTCACTGTTGATGTCATGACGTCAGTGTTGACCGTTGACCGCTGACGTCAATGTTGACTTTTGGTCAACATTGACTACTAGCCACTTTAACCCTCTCGTGGGGGCGCGTGGGCACTTATTTCACGGTAAAACCAGGACTATTCTAAAGGTTTCGACAATAAAAATCCAATGGTGGTGATTTCGAGTCGATCGGAGATCGTTAGGTTGGTCAAATTGAGGTTTGAAGCCTAGGGAAGTGTGTCCGGGACACGTCGACTTTTCTGGGAATGTTGGGGGTTCTTCTTATGGACTTTTCTAGGTTGGTAGTGACCTTTGAGCATGTTTTGGACAGGTCTAGATGACCCGGAGAGGTCGAATTAGCTCAGAGAGGCTTATGGCAAGCGTTTCGAGGCGCATAATGAACGGTCTGTGAGTGGACTTTGTTTTATAAATATGATGCATGCATAAATGTTTTATATGTGTTTATGAATATGTTTATAAATGCCATGAGTGCATGTGATTTAATATGAATTGTTTGGCATTTTCGAAGGAAAATGCGTTATTGCACATAGTTCGAGATTTCTATTTTATATGATGTTTGGGCTTCGGCCGAGTGTACTACGTGCTTGTGTTTTATGTGATTTTGAAGGTTTCACAGAGAGGCGTGAAACTAAGGAACTGATTTATGGTTTTGGAGGATTTCACGGAGATGTGTGAAATCGAGATTCGAGCATGAGTCTCAGTTGAACGATGATTTGAAAATTTTTTCGAAATGAGAAATGGTTTTCAGATTTGGAAATATCTTTCGGGTATACGACCCAGTTGATTTGAAGTTTGACTTAGAATATAGTCAAACGTGAGATAAGTCGAGCTAAGACCCAGTTATGAGTTTAACGAAAGATATTTCGGGTATGAGACCCAGTTGTGGATTTTATAGGATTCGAGGAATCCTGGGATATGAAGTGTCGTTGGACACTGGTTTTCGGGCTGTGGCTCATTTGGTGATGTTCCGTGCTTGAGGCCCTATTGAGGACGGCATTCGAGTGAGTCCCGGATGATATGACGTTCGCCCCCAGACTGCGAATGTGTTCCTTCCAAGGAGGTCACGATGCACTACCTATTGTGGAGCAGCCGCGGGAAGCAATGACCGAGGGAGGCTCAAATTAGGAGTGTTGATGCTATCCTTTGAGATCGATCAGCGATGTGTTCGCGATGATCTAGAGACGATCGCGGTAAGTGATGTGTTCACGGCAACATGCTAGGATTGTGAGCGGTCCTGAGCTATATGAACATTTTCTAGGATTAGAATCGTGACTGACATTGAGGATGGGATGTGTTCCCACGTGTTATATGTTTTGGGCTGAGGTTCTGTATGTGTTTTCTGTTTGGGCTGAGACCCGTACTTATTTTCTATGATCTGGTTTTGGGCTGAGACCCTACTGAGGTAATGGCTTCAATCGAGAAGCATTTTTCACCGTGTTTTGATTTGGGAAGCAATACGCCTTACTTCCGAGAAAGTATTTAAAAATACTGTTTTATGATGCATGCATGCTTTTACGTGAAGGGTATAAATGTCTCTTTTGTTAAATGATTTTTATAAACTGTTGTTTTGTCCACTCACAACTTTTATGGTTTTAATACCCTTCATGTTGATCGCGGATGCGGGCTGTAGTAGAGATCGAGACATCACATGCCACCGCCGATCCTAGCGTACTCTGATCGACCGCAAGCGGGTGACGAGTTTATCTCTAGTCTAACACGCGGTGTAAGACGGGAGTAGGCACGTCACACGTTAATCCAGGGGAATTGGGATGGGTCTTGTCAACACTACTGTTATTAAAACTGATGGATAACCTCAATTTAATTCATACATATGAATAGTTATATGATTTCAATTTTTTTTTTTACATAAATGATGTCAGGACCCAACCCTCCTCTGTTAGGTCACGACTCATCTAGCACGATATTGTCCTCTTTGGGCCACATCAATACTCAAAGGCAAGCCTGAGCCCTCAAGGTTTTTTTTTCGGGAGCTCACAGTGCAACTTCCCACAGGAGGCCTAGTGACAGGACCCGCCCCGATCCCACAGGGACCACAAGGGGACGTGCCCTGCTCCCGTCTGACTCCCAATAATTCATACCAATTTTAACCTCAAAACATCAAATGCATAAATAGCCAAATTAAAGTCATACATCAAATCCGAATTAAACGAATGTCAGACAAGGGATGAAATCCAAAATTACAAGTTGCGAGCACGACACTATAGTAAACCTGCGGGTACACCACCCAACAGGGGTTCAGGTACGCAGAAGTAGATCTATGCCTCAGCCTCAGGTTCCTCCTCTACCTCAATATCACGACCTGGAGGGGTTACCAAAAACATTAAGGGTGAGTGGACCGAAACTCAAGTTTATAAAATCGTTTGATAAGTAAAACATATAATTTACCCCTTCTGTTTTCCAAACATGCATGCATCATCATTTAAAATCATAAATCATATAACATGAATCATAAGGCATGTAATAAAACCATAAGTATAATTTTAGTTGCTGCACTATACACTCCAATCCCGACATCCCTGATGTCTGACGTCCCTGACGTCAATAAGGTCATAATCACAAGGCTACGCGTGCCACTCGGGTCTCAATTCCGAGTTCAATCCCCGAACCCCGTTCGGGTACAGCATCCCCGATGCTTAGCGTCATAGACGCTGGACGTTCTAGACGTCCGTGACCACTCCGGGGTACCTCATCCGGAGGAGACAGTATCATATGGAAGGATCTATACAGTGCAGTACCAAATACATTTTATTGATATCCACATGCAAAACATATATGTATACATAGGTAAAATCCGAACCGATCGTTACGTTTCATCAGACGGGCCTCCAGCCCAAATACCGTAAAACGTGCCATAACCATATTTTCCATATCATCAAAGCCATTATTGTTTTTAGCATGTGAATATGTATAATAAACCAGAAAACATTTATGCACGCAAGGGTTTAAGAAAATGGCCCACTCACAGTACAATCCTACTGAAAACCGAGCGTATACCCTCGATCTGGAACAATTATACAATCCCTGTCATGACCAAAGTATACGTAAGGGTCCATTTAAACCCCTAACATTCAACCATGAAACCCTAGATCGAAACCGGCCCGGGAAAGCCGCCCGAACGCTCTTCCCAATGCAATAAACCTCATTTTGACCAACTTAATGATCTCCGATCGACCCGAAACCACCGCCATTGGATCCGGATCGTCGAAACCTAAAGAATGGTGGTGGTCCCACCAAAAGTACTGTTCACACGCGCCCACACGCGCCAGTCAACGCGTCGGTCAACGCAGGAACAATCCCTGCTGACGTCATCGCTGATGTCACTGCTGACGTCATGCTGACGTCATCTGACAGCTGTCAGATCTGACATGTCAGACTCTGACAGTGCCACGTGTCAACACCCGATTGGTCCACCTCACTGATCTGTCAGGCCACGTGTCAGATCTGACATGTGCCACGTGTCAGCACGGCACTGGTCCACGTCACTGACATGTCAGCGACACGTGGCAGTCCCTGATTGGGCCACGTCACTGACATGTCAGTGCTGACTGTGCACTGACATGTGACACGTGTCGGCTCACGGTTGGTCCACGTCACCTGACAGTCTGACAGGGTGCCACGTCATCACCTCTGTCCTCAGACGGGTTGACCCGTATTTCGGCAACTCGGGTCGATCAGACCCGCGATCATGACCCGGTCACCATTTCTTCCACACTCAACCATTTCAGTCCTAGTTTGTTCCTAGATGCTCGTCTCAATCCCAGAAAGGGTTCTTCCTATTTAAAATCAATCAACAAGGACTGAATCGAAGACTTACCTCGATTGCACAGTCCTGGTTCCCGTCGCCGTTTGTCCTCTGTTCAGACCACGTCAGACCACGAAAACGAGCCCTCTAGGTTCCTAACAGTCCATAGAACTGATTAGGGTCAATTTAACACAAAATTACGCGTTGGAATTTAAATTACCAAAATCTGGGTTTTTGAAACCGTTTCGAGTTTTGGAACCGGCTCACCTCCCCGCCGTCTGCCGCCGTCCGCCGCCGTGCCTCAGTCCCTACCCGTGAGTCCAGTAATACACAGACACAAAAACCAGGTGCAATGCATCAGTGCTGGATCGATGGACAGTGAGTGAGGGTGTCGGGTGAGGATTATATAGAAAATGGAGGGAAATGGATGGATGGCCCAGATTGAATCTCAGGAATGAGATCAAGGGCTGAGATCAGATCTGGAGGTTTCAGATCAATGGCTGGAATTAAAAGTTGGTTTTAATGGTATTTAAACCCATAGTGGATCTGATCCAATCTAGCTAATGGGTGAGTGACACTTGTCACTCACCAGGTGTCCTCCAATCAGATTTCCAGGAAAAATATTTGGCACGCAAACCGAGACACGAACCTCCCGATTTCACGTCTCTGACCATAACTTCCTCGTACGGAGTCCGATTTCGGTGTGCCGCCTGTCTACGGACTCAGGACGTCGAGACCTACCTAACGGTCCTTGAGTCAACTGAAAATTAGTTGTCAAGCAAAAAGTCAACATTTCCACCCCCAAATGTCCAAATTACGGTAATACCCCTGAACTTCCGATAGTCATAACTTCCTCCCTGATCGTCCGAATTGGACGTGCCACCTGTCTATGAACTCGTGACGTCCCGAACTACGTCACGGTCATAGGTCAAAGTCCGTTTAATTCATCAATCAAAAAGTCAACAATTTGGCCATACCAATCACAAGGGTAAAAACGTCAAATCACACATTAAATTACAATATTGAAATCCTAGAATTTCCGGGGTGTTACGCCTAGTGCTAGATAGGTGTGTGCCTACACCTTTAAGGCACACCACCATTCCCTTCCCAGACCATTCCCCTCTCGCAGGAATGTGGGATTGTTCACCGTTCCCTCCAGGACACGGGTCTTACAAATGACCTTAAAATGAAGATTAAGAATTTGAAAATTTCGATTATAATATATGTCTGACGACATTCAGATAAATATAAAAGTGGCAAGAATAGGTACCATTAAGGTAGGACATAAGTATACTCATATGTTAATATGTGGTCTATAATATGAACCGCTTACTATTACTTATATATACATGTTTAGTTTAAGAATGTTTCTTAGTTGTTGATTCGAGTACGTGCTAGTCGAACTCAAAGCCTACTCGTTTATTATTTGTATACCATAGAGTCAACCAATTATCGCAGGGATGAATTGAGAAGCGTGAAAGGGTGTCTCTGTTGCCACCATGCCCCTTGAAAAGAAATTATGGAAGATAAGTTTTTTTTTCCAACTGAGTAAACTATTTTAAGATAGAGTTACACTAGGTTCGATAAACTTTGTTTAGTAAAATCTCAAGAAGATTAATTTGGTAATCTACTATCTCGGTCTTCCATTTAATTCTTAGTCTAATTCTAAAAAGAATCGAGTCCATAATTTAAAAAATATATACAACTATAAATTCGTGTAACCAGCAAGTTACCCAAAGTAGGTATGAAAGGTATGAAAGATGTTGGTGATGTAGTGGCTGTCGGCATTAGTAGCACTCAAGGATGAAAATATCGATATCGACAGATATATCGCTAGTCGAATTTACGGATATCTCGCCCCAAATATCGGTATCGATATCGATATCGTTACGGTCAACAAAAATGACAGAAATTTTGTCCAAAAGTTGGAAATTTGGAATGAAACTTTGGGAAAAACTTAAGTATCCAATAATGGTTATATAGGACTAATAAAAACTATAAAATGATTTTAATATAATAAATATATGATGAATCATATGATAGAATATAGCTCTGCCGATAACTAATAGTATAAAATCTTAAAGATAAACTTAAATTAAAATATAATTCTATTGATAATGTTGCACTAAGAATACTTTACACATTGAACTTTATTAAGAGTGTCTACCAGATTGAAAATTAGATTGGTCTTTATTTACCAAGATACAAAAGTTTTTCCAAGTGATGTTACTTACCAAATGGAAATGTATTGTTGGACATAGTATTCGTATATCTTCTTTGAATGACCTACTTTTCCTCCATAGATAGGGTAGTTCATGTTGTGTCAACTGGTCCAGCTCTTGGGCGACTTTCACTAGCCATATTACGAAATCTAAATTACATGAAAAATAATTAGACTTTGATAATGAAAAATTATCATAACTTTATAATTATAAAAATACAAATAATAAAATAATAAAATAATAATAATAATGATAATGATAATTCTTAATTATAATCACGTTATTTAAATTGTTTCAATTAAAACATATATTCCTACATTAAAACATATATTCTAATTAATAACATATTTTACCGTCTAATTTACATGAAAAATAATTAGACTTTTATAATGACAAATTATCATAATAATAAAAATACAAATAATAATAATAATTTTAATTCTAAATTATAATCACGTTATTTAGATTATTTCAATTAAAATATATATTCTAAATTATAACATATTTTACATTCTAATTTAAATGAAAAATAATTAGACTTTGATAATGAAAAATATTCATAAATTCATAATAATAAAAATACAAATAATAATAAAATAATAATAATAATTCTAAATGTTCATTTAAACATATAAAAAATGGATAAAAATCTAGATTAAATAATGATAATTTTAAAAAATTATTAAAACAAATTGTCTAGATTAAATAATGATAATTTAGAAAAATCTAGATAATTTGTCTTTAACTGTAGTCTAAATAATGATAAACGTTTAAAGCACAAAACGCTGCGTTTATATGTTTAAATAATGATAATTTAGAAAAATCTAGAATACAATTATTAAAACAAATTGTCGCCCAAAACAAGGGAACTACAGTTTAAAGTACAAAATGATCCACAGACCACAGTTAAAGACTTTGACTCTTTTTCTTCCTCGCCATATCTCTCAATCTCATTTGCGGATTCATGGCTGCCGCGATCGGTGTGTTGGTCTCGGTGCTTCGCTTCCTCATCTGCTTCATCGCCACCATTCCGTCAGCTTCCTCTGGCGATTCGTCCAGAGTCCACCTGCCAAGCATCTCTACACCGCCTGCAAAATCAGAGATGGAATCCATAGCTGCCGCAATCGGTGTGTCGGTCCCGGTGCTCCGCTTCCTCCTTTGCTTCGTCGCCACCATTCCCGTCAGCTTCCTCTGGCGATTCGCCCCGAATCCGCCTACCAAGCATCTCTACGCCCCCCTGCAAAATCGGAGATTTCGTTGCATACTGGCGGATGTCGCCGGAAATCGTCGATATTTACCGATATGGATCGAAATCGCAGATTTTGGGGGAGGATTTTTCTTCACCCCTTATTTATGTGTCGGTTGCCAGAAAAAACGATATATCAGACGATATATAGCCGATTCCGGCGACATTTTCATCCATAGCACTAAGCACATAAAATGAAAATTATATTTAGCTCAATATCTTAAAATTCAGCACGAGTTCATAAAACTGGTCGACGTTGACCTGTATATGTACGAAGGAGGAAGGCACGAGTTCATACATATATATAATTATATGTATGCATATGTATACACAAGGATGAAAATATCGATATCGACAGATATATCACTCGCCGAATTTACGGATATCTCGCCCCAAATATCGATATCGATATCGTTTACGGTCAACAAAAATGACGGAAATTGGGTCTAAATGACGGAAATTTGGAATGAAACTTTGGAAAACACTTAAGTACCCAATAATGGTTATACAGGACTAATAAAAACTAGAAAATGACTTTGATATGATAAATATATAATGAATCATATGATAGAATATAGATCTGCCGACCACTAACAGTATAAAATCTTAAAGATAAACTTATTAAAACATAATTTCATTGATAATATTGCATTAACAATATTGTACACATTGAACTTGATAAAAAAACAAGTAGACTGTCGACCAGCTTGAAAATTAGATTGGTCTTGAATATCTTGATCTACCAAGACACAAAAGTTTTGCCAACTGATTCTATTTGACCAAAAGGAAATGTATTGTTGGACATAGTATTCGTATATCTCCTTTGAATGACCTACTTTTCCTCCATAGATAGGGTAGTTCGGATTTACCCAACTAACTTCTCCATAATCTTCATTGAGATGAGGATCTTCATAACCATGTAACATTTGAGGGAGATGGTTGTCTAACACGGGGTGACGATATGGACCATAAGCATATGGATCATTTGAGTTGTTACTAGGATCGGTGCCTAAACTCATTGACTCAAAACTAATTGCCATGGAATCCGAAGAAGATGGGTTTCCATAACCTTCATATATGTTTCGTGTCCGAGTGTAATCTTTTCCGACACCACCGATTCCTACTCCTCATTCTCTACACCCATGATCATAATCTTGTGTGGCATGAGTGAAATCCGCCTCTTCAATAAATGGGCTCAAGGGTGCATATGTATCGGTTACATGTTCATTTCCCCCGTCATCATCCCCTCCGTCATCCTTGTCTTCATCGTTTGTCTCAACATCATCTCCTCCATCATCATCATCATCATCATCATCTGGAGATTTAGTTTGATGAAGTCCCTTACTAGTAACATCAGCTCGTAAGTCACGTCTACTGGTAGAACCAAGCATTGATCTCTCCCATGAAGACATTGACGGCTCACTTCCTACGTCCTCACTCCCCACTTCTTCAGATAGCACTCTATCGACATTAACACCGTGTTCACTAGCAAGATGTGCTACTCGAGGGTCAGGCCTTCCACTATCATCATCCAAGTGAGCTGGCATAATCCATGTTTGAAGTGGATCAGCCTCATTACCTTCCACATGTTGACCTGCAATTTCCAACAGGTCAACGTAGTCTTCTTCCACAACTTTACCGGCTTCGGCTTCTTCATCTCTTAACTTGAGTTTCATGTTGTAATAACAGAAAACAAGTTGTTCTAACTTAGAATATGCGAGACGATTTCGTTGCTTTGTATGAATTAAAGAAAATGTACTCCAATTTCTCTCACATGCCGAAGATGATGCCGTTTGTGATAATATACGAACAGAAATTTGTTGCAAGCTGGGAGAAGCTTGTCCATATAGTTCCCACCACTCAGCTGTCAATATCAAGTTTAATGTAAGAGGCATTATAAAGTGCTAAGTTATAGAATATCAAGTTAAATGCAAGTAATATACCTGGGGCCATTTTCGCTCATGATTGTACAGCCATAGGTGAACAAAATGTTTTCCGACCATCTCTAAAGTTGATCACTACATTAAGGCTGATGTTAATATAATGTCATAGATGTACAGATTGGAAATAACTCATCAAGATTCAAAATAACTCATCAAGATTCATATATGGTAGTGAACTTACGTCTACTCCAAAATTTTGTAAACCCACTTGTCCATTTGGATTCAGTTTGAGGAATACTTGTTGAACTGATTGGACAAGGAAAGAGTCATGCCCAACACCTGCTTGATATTGATATCGGGGATTCAAGTAATAAGCTGCAAATCATGAATGAACTTTGCTTAGTAAACAACAATAAAATAAAATATTAACAAGTTCAATAAGATAGAAATATACCAGCAGCATGTAAGGGATGTACTAATGTTTTTTCCCATCGCTCATGTATGATTTTAAGGACCCACTTCTTCCCTTTAAGACGGGTTATCTTTTCTTTCATTCGATTGAACATATCATACAGGATTGTCATGGTTGGGACTACCTCTGTATCAACAATTCGGAGGATGCAATATAATGGTTCATATATTGATTGCATCATCTCCAAGGACTCCCAGAATCTTTGGTCGAGGATATGAGCCTCAACCCTCTTGCCTTCCACTTTCCTACTCAATGGGCTACCATGCCATTGATCACTGGTAAACAACCTTCTAAGGCCAACTTTATGTTTAACTATAATGTTTATACAAATATAGTTGGTTGCGAACCGAGTTGCACCAGGACGAACCAAGTCTCCTTGACAAAATTCATGCATCTGAGCAAGTAACCATAGATGATTATAGATGTAGTTAGTTACCTGCCTAGCATTTTTTATGATGAGTGCCATTGTCTCATTCTTCCCAATATCTTCAAATATTAGGTCGATACAATGGGCTGCACAAGGAGTCCAATAGAGCGGATACGTCTTCATCAGTTCTTTTCCAGCCTTTTTGAAGTTTGACCCATTATCAGTAACTATCTGTACAACATTTTGTACTCCAACCTCCTGGACAACTTCCTTCAACAAATTTCCTATGTACACATAGTCTTTATGAAATTTGGAAGAATCAACTGACCTGAGAAATACAATTGAACCCTTACTATATACCATGAAGTTAATTATGGATAACTTCGTTGGACCAGTCCAACCATCGCACATTATGGTACATCCATAAGTTTCTCAGTGTCGCTTTTGTTGCTCCACATACGCCGTCATTTCTTCATACTCCATAGGAAGATATTTATTTTTCACTTCATATGGAGAAGGAGTGGACACTCCTTCACCTGCAAACCAAAACATAAGTTAGCATTCAATGGTATTTCATAAGCTAAATAAAAATGTATCATAAATAAATAAATTTATTAAATACCTGCTCGTTGGGCTTCAATGATCATATTCTTAAAATGATGAGAGTTGGCTTTATTTGGAGCCACGCCTTCATATATAAAAAATTTGCTAATATATCGACCCAACTTCTCTTTCGTCCCTTTCCACATTGATTTTACAGTCTTCTGTTGACTTCGTGCGGTTTTGTAGAGTTTTGGTTCTGGAGGAATTGAAAATGGATCACGCAAACTTTGTGATCGACGTATCTGTTGCGGTGGTTGACGACTGCTAATGCCTCCTTGAGCACCACGCATGGATTCAACTCCATAATTGTCGACACTTCGCCGTGCCTCATCTCTCGATGCATTTACAGCAAAGCGATATGCTGCTCTCTCAGATCTATGCACATCCGGTGGATAAGCGAATCCATCATCATCCTCTTCATCATCGCTATCGTTAATCTGAATGCTCTGTTGAGTGTCTAGTGGATCTCCTCTCAAACCAGCTCGTATGTTCTCCCCAATCATATTCTTGGTCTGTTTAGCAGTATCTTTACTTTTGATCCATGCTCTGACCTCATCTCTAATAGCCTTAGGTACATCTTTGCATTTTTGAACATTTTTTTGGGATCAAAACCTGCTAGATGAAACTTTAATCGCGTTATGCCTCCACTCTGGAACTGATGTTAACAAAACGAACATATGACACCGTTTTTATTTCCAGGAATTGCAATGGCATATTTCCATGCTGGGTCAACTCGTCCAGGTCTTGGAGGTTTTTCACTTGCACTTGCACTTCCACTAGCCATTTTATGAAATCTAAGTTACATGAAAAATAATTAGAATTTGATAATGACAAATAATAATAATAAAAATACAAATAATAATAAAATTATTTCAATTAGATCATATATTATAAGTTAGACTTTGATGATGATAAAAAATTAAGGAGCAAACACACATATATTAATAATTTTAATATATATTCTAAAATAAAACATAGATTATAAATTAAAACAAATATTACCAAATATATGAATTACCTCATATTTCATATTAAAACATACATTACTAAAACATATTTTAGTAACAAATTATAAATTTATTAATAATAAATGATTACCAAATATATTACCAAATATATGAATTAAGTCATATTATTTGCATGAAAAATACTTAGAATTTGATAATGACAATTAATTAAAAAAAACACAAATGATAATAAAATTATTTCAATTAGAACATATATTCTAAGTTAAAAATTAAGGAGAAAAAACACATATATTCATAATTTTAATATATATTCTAAAATAAAACATAAATTAAAAATTAAAACAAATATTACCAAATATATGAATTACCCCATATTTTATATGAAAACATACATTACTAAAACATATTTTAGTAACAAATGATAAATTTATTAATAATAAATGATTACCAAATATATTACCAAATATATGAATTAAGTCATATTATTTGCATGAAAAATACTTAGAATTTGATAATGACAATTAATAATAAAAAAAACAAATAATAATAAAATTATTTCAATTAGAACATATATTCTAAGTTAAAAATTAATGAGAAAAAACACATATATTCATAATTTTAATATATATTCTAAAATAAAACATAAATTAAAAATTAAAACAAATATTACCAAATATATGAATTACCCCATATTTTATATTAAAACATACATTACTAAAATATATTTTAGTAATAAATGATAAATGTTTTATTAATAAATGATTACTAAATATATTACCAAATATATAAATTAAGCCTTCAATTTTTTTTTTCAAAATTCAAACTTTATTATTAGGTAACTAATATGAAAATACAACTAGTAATAATAATAAAAATATATGATATAATTTAAGTTATATATAAAAAAAAGTAATAATAAATGATATATGATATATTTTGAATTTTGGAAAAAAAAGTTTAAGGCTTAATCTATTTTTGATATTTGGGGTTAAAACAAAGTAAATAATAATAAGAAAAATACAAATAGTAATAATAAAAAGAAATATATGATATAATTTAATTTATATAAAAAAAAATTAATAATAAATGATATATGATATATTTTGAATTTTGAAAAAAAAAAGTTTATGGCTTAATCTATTTTTGATATTTGGGGTTAAAAATAAGTAAATAATAATAATAACAATACAAATAATAATAATAATAATAATAATAATATATGATATAATTTAATTTATAAAAAAATACAAAAATAAAAAGTATATTTGGGCTTAATCTATTTTTTATATTTATTATAAATATCAGTAAATAATAAATGATATAATTTAATTTGATAAATAATTAAATAATATATGTAAATAAAAAAGGTTAATAAATGAGAATAACGAAACGGAGCGTTTCATTCCTCTCCCTTTAGTTTCTTCTCGATCGATTTCATTTTGCATTCACACTTCACAGACAATTTGGGGAAATTGATCGTACTTCTCTAGGGTGTTCGAGGGAGGGAGGCGGTGTGAGGCCGGTGACTGTTGAGGGGCGACTTTGAGGGAGGGAGGGAGGCGACGAGACGGCCGGCATCGAGGTTCCCAAATCACACTTCTCTTGGGTCTTCGAGGGAGGGAGGCGGCGTAAGGCCGGTGACTGAGGGGCGACTTCGAGGGAGGGAAGGAGGCGACGAGACGGCCAGCGTCGAGGTTCGAGACTTCGAGCAGAGCTGCAGAGGTGGTTGAGGTCACTGAGAGTCTGAGGCTGGGTTCGGGACAATAATCGAGGATCGATCGATTTCGACCGGCGGCGAGCGATGGGTTGGAACTTGGAGGTTTTCTTGGTTGCCCTCCCCTCCTCCCGCTCCTATTTATGCTTGGTGAGAAATTTTATCAGTGATTGCACAGAAATTTTTTGTTTTTCCTTTCAATTATGTTCATCCGTGAATCTTGAATCATTTCCCTTTGAATTATTTCAATTTTTGTTTGTGTGTTTGATTGATTGACGTTTTGTTTGAATACTTTTTCAATTTTCCTCTGTTGATTCACGAGCTTGAATCTCTCGAACCTCCTCTGTTCAATTTTCAATTTTTTTCTGTACTTTCGAAACTTTGCTGCTAAACAATATCGGTGATATCGGCGAATATCGACCGAAATCGTCGATTTTGTTCGATATTCGACGATATCACCGATATTAGGGGACGATAACCCTTCACCCCCTTTTACCTCTCGCCGGCCGGAAAAGACGATATATCGAGCGATATATCGTTGATTTCGGCGATTTTTCAATGAGTGTGTAGACACATATATAATTAGAAGATAGGAGGGACAAGTCATGCACTCGAGTGATTTGGAGACAATTGGCATGTACACAGTAGATATATGTACTCAAAAGTCAAAAGTAAAAGATGCCTTTATATTCTCTTAATTGGATTTGATGCCTTTTTTAACTTGACGTGGATTATACGTTTATATTATTTGCTTTTATATAAAGAAAAATTTCATTTTAATGAAAAAAAAAATATTAAACCAAAGATGGATAGCTTCTCCGATAGTCATTCGTAGGGGCTCCCCATTTCTAGCGAGCAAGGAAATCTTGTATTTGTACTTAGTAGTACCGGGCTAGTAGTATATATATTTCCATCTACTTTGTAGTACTGTTTTTTTTTTTCTTTTCAAAATATCAAAATTTGAATCTCCTGTTATCATAGTTGAGAATATATAGTTAGAAGTAAAATATTAGATTTATCAAAAATAAGATAAATGAGAAAATTATAATGCAAAACACGTATTATACACGTCTAGAAGAAGATTAAGAATTGACATACAAGCATCCATAAATAGAATGCAAGGATTCTTGTTAGTTTGGTGGGTTACATAAATGAAGGAAACATCATACTTTTTTAAGCCACATTGGGAAGTCATCAAAGGAACTCAAATGCATTAGAATTCGAGCTCAAATCACTTCATATTTTTTTTCCTTTCTCCATTTCACATCAAAGCTTCCACTACTAATTGAAGTCAATCAACTTCATTAAGACACTTGGCTTTGAATATATATGAACTAGGGTGAACTTCTCGACTTCTTCATAATTAAGATAGTGGTTATGAAAGCAATATTGGTGGGGTTTGTTATTGGTGAGAATAACCTGACTCACTGAGATAGTGGTGGCCATGGTAGGGATCGATGTGATTACTTGAATCAAGCATAATTCATTACTCTGTTTACAAGTCCAGCCAGGTCATAAAAATTATTATTGATCTCATCGATAAATAGGGTGATAACATGATTCGAATTAGAATTCAGCAATGGCACCACCGTGGTAACATGATTTAATCTACAAAAAACGAAATTGGCTACTAAAAATGACCTATTGCTAGTTACATGGGTTTCGTTATAAATTAAAATTATAAGAAATAGGTTGCAATCGAGTGATCTTATTAAAACTTTGTTGGGTATTTCCAACTAAACAAAATTAAGAAAAAGATTATGTGTCATGTACTAATTATATGATTAATTCCCGTTTGGTACGCTATATTATACTGATTATTTTAGTCGGATAGACTAATCTGTCCATCGGATAGACTGACTACATAGTCAGGTGTTTGGTGCTCAACCGGATTAAAATACCGACTATATTATACTTAACGAATTATATTATAATAGTTAATAAGAAATATTTATAATATTAATAATGTAAATTATTATTTTATTTTTATAATTTATAATTTATTTTAATTAATTATTAATATATTTTTATTTCTATTTATTAAAATTTTATTATTATTATTATTATTATTATTATTATTATTATTATTATTATTATATTTTTCAAGATTATTAGTCATCCGACTATTTAATATGAAACTTAGAGAGTATTATTTTAGCGTGTCTGGACCGTATAAAGGCACTCAATCGTATTAATTTATACGGTGGCTAATTAATACGAGTAGTACCAAACACTGGTTTCATATTATATTATTATATTCAGTCCCTTATACGGCGTACCAAACGTAGCCTCATAGTTGAAGAATATATCATGTCAAACATAGTTTATATGAGAAAATTTATGAATATTCATAATATATATAAGTTGCCAATATTTATCTATATTAATATTTTATTAATTGTCACTTAGTACTGTAATCTAGTGATATTCTTTTCTATATATTATGTGGAAGATTTCAAGTTCAAATCTCTTGAAGAGCGAAATCGATTATACAATGCCTATAATGTAATCCCCACTATTATATCATTTTATAAAAAATAGATATTGTATTTATTAATAGATTAATGATTGGTAAGTGTAGAATTAAGATTTTTGATCAATTTTATACAGTACTTTAATTAAATTCAATTTTTTTTGACAAAATTCAAACTCAATTATATAATTAAAATATGTCATCTTAAACAATTCAACTAAATAAAAATATTGCATCCATGAAACCATCAAAACTATAGTGGTCTGCCGGCAAAACCAGGAGAATTTATATTTACATATGTGGGTTTTGCCTTAATTATTACAAATTAAAATTCAATCATCCATTCTAATTTATAAAAAAAAATAGCTATTATATTTGTTAATATATTTACATATGTGGGTTTTTCCTTAATTATTACAAATTAAAATTCAATCATCCATTCTAATTTATAAAAAATAGATATTATATTTGTTAATATATTTGCATATGTGGGTTTTGCCTTAATTATTACAAATTAAAATTCACAATGCTAATACTTAATTTATGTTCTAAAGTGTTTGCCTCTCCCTTCTCCCTCTCTGCAGTCGGCCTCTTCAAGTCTGACTTCGATAACTGAAATATATCAACCAATGAGTTATATGGCTGCATAAGCCGTAGAACATCTCTGTGTTCTGATTCAGTATTCGAATGCTCTAACGTGAAGAGGTTGATTATGTCTAACTCCTCCTCTAACTATGAATTGCACGTATTTTACATGAACATATCAACATTGGATTTGGGTTAGGCGTAAAAAACAATATTTAGAGTTCTCGCAAAAGGTATAGAAAAGAACAGTGCAAGCGAGATGCCGCTTGCTCCACTTTCACTTTCTTTAAACGATGGTTCATGGTTTATAAAATCATATTGTTGACAACTCTAGACACTTAAGTATTGATCAAAGTTTGACTCTGTAACGACCCGTCTCGGGAATCGGGATTAGATTAGTTGTTAATGACGAATTAGTGCAGTTAATGGGTGATTAGTTGAAGACGTTCGGACGGACGGTGCGAAATGACGATTTTGCCCCTAGAATTAGGCAAAATGTTGACATTTCGATCGGGCGGTCAAATGGACTTTGACCGATGACCGTGACATAGTTTGGGACGTCACGAGTTCATAGATAGGTGGCACGTCCGATTCTGACATCTGAGGAGAAGTTATGACGTTCGGAAGTTCAAAGGTATTTTGGTAATTTGGTTAAAAAGAGGAAATTTGTTGAATTTTTATACAACATGGAATTTGCACAAACTTCGAGGACCGTTAGGAACGTCTCGATTCCCTGAGTACACCATGCGGCATACTGTCATCAAACGTCGGACGGTTTTGTTATAAGTCTAAAACGCGAGCGGCAAAATGGTAAATTGCTGGGGCAAGGGCAATTTGGTCTTTTTGGTTGTGACCATCTATGTTTGGACATGTGGCTGACTGAGAACTTGTGCCCAGTAGAATTGGGACACTTGTCCTTGCTCTAGAGGGTTGTGGAAGGTTGGACGACCGCCTTAATTGTTTTAAAACATGGCTGATATTTGAGTGTGCACGGTGTAGAACAGAAAACAAGGGATACTGAGAGAACGCTTCTATTTAATTCATTCAATCTTCATCAATTGGTCATGGGATGTGAATGAGAGTGAAAAAGAATAGTGAACTGATGAAGTTGGTGGTCACGGTGGCGCCTACGACGACGTTTTGAGGAAGAAAACCCGAGAAGCTCTGAAGACTAGGAATTGAAATGGCAGATTGTATTTCTTGACGGTTTGATCGATTGTAATGGATGAATGATGCTACTAGAAGTCCAGGGAGTCAAAGGAACTTGGTTACGAAGCTTGGAATGGATGGTAAGTGAATTTCCAAGAAATTCGACTTTTTACAAGAAAATGGCAACCTTGAATTTAACTCGTTTTATTTGATTTAATGGTTTGTATGAGTTTTTAATGGACGGTACAAAGCTAGAAAGCCAAAAATCAAGGGGCAGGATGGTCGAGATCATGGAAACTGGAAGTGAGAATTTGGAGGTTTTGACGACTTAACAGGAAGGTATGATTTAGACCCCGATTTTGCATTTTAAAAACACAGATGTGTGGGGAATGAAGAGACATAGATGTAGGATGAATCAGGATGAAAAACACACAAAGATTAGACGGTTTAGGAGGCTGAACCGCCTGCGCCGGTTCGGCTGGACCAGGCCAGTTCGAACCGGTTCAAACTGGCCCAGCGAAAGGTTGAAGATGAACAGTGCTGGTTTGAGGGAGGTTCCAACACGACTTTTAAAGTATTCGGTGTAACAAACATTTTGCGGTTTCGAGCCAACCGGACATCGTCTCGATATGTTTCGGGATGTCCGAAGGTTTTAGGCCTCGGTTAAAAATAGTTAAAAATTCGAGAAAATTACGAGGCTTTAGTAGAAGCTTAATGAAGTAGTTAGTGACCTTCTTATGGGATTTGGACAGGTTCGGGAAGCCGATGATAGTGGATTGGCAGTATAAGTGCTCGTGTATCGAGGCAACGGCGCTATCGTCTGTGAGTGGACATGCTTTTTAACTTTTGATGCATGCATATATGTTTTATTTACGTGATTCTATGATTTGAATTATGATCTTGATGGTTTAGGTTTTGCACGGTTTCTGAGATATTTACGTAATTGCACGTTTTACGAGGTTTCAATTTCTATTGTGATTTGAGCATGATTTTAATGATTTGATTTCAAGGTTTTGAAATGGATGTTGGAAAAGTGGTTTTGGGCTCGGAGCCCTGTTCATGAGATTTCGGTTTTGAAACTGGATTTTGGAAATGAGATATCGGATTTGGTTTTGAAACTTGGAAAGGAAATCTGGATTTGGGTTCAGAACAGTGGTTCCGGATGCCGGCTTACGGAATCATTGTTGCGAATTCGGATAAGGATTTTTGATGGTTTTCACTGTTGCTTGAAAAATGTTTTTGGGGTTAAAGACCCAAAAAAAAGGAAAGAAAAACCGTTGGATCTGGTTTTGAGTTTAAAGACTCAGTTGATTGACGGGGGGAGGGGCCTGGATTGATATGTTTTGAGTTTAAAGACTCAGTATATGTGTCACACGGGGCCTGTGATTGTGTTTTGAGTTTAAAGACTCGTTGATATCCCGAGAAGGCCTGATTATTGCGCATGATTTTGAATTTAAAGACTCGGGCGCACTTGAGATCCAGCAAACTCACATGATTGATGTTTTTCACTGGTTTTAAGATGTTTTGGGCAGTGACCCGGATGATATGGATTTGATGAGTTTTAGTACTGAGTTTCCGTATTTGAGATTGATTTGTGATTTGAGGCTGAGGCTGAGGCCTGGATTTGAATAACGGATTTGATTCGGGTTTTCAATAATGGCCTTTCTTAAATGGTTTAAATAACCCTGATAATATAATGGTTTTATGAAATGACTTCTGATATGCATGCATTTGGTTTTTAAATGGAGGGTATAAATGTAATTGTTTTATTGAACTGTTTTTTAACTTATACTTTCTTTTTGTCAACTCACAGTCTTTTTGTGTTTTCGATACCCTCCAGGTTGTCGCGGTGCGGGATATTGTTCGAGAGAGGTGGAGACATCACACATGCGATCCACAATAGATTCTGCGCGCTCTGGGAAGTCCAGAAGCTTTTTGAACGGTAGGCTCAAGAATCCCTTGTCCGACTTATGTGTCACACGGAGGTTGAACGTCGGTTTAGCCTTCGTGTCATGCGTAAGTTAGACGGGAGTATGACTTAGCCCTTAATCCCGGGGGATTAGGGGTGGGTCCTGTGTAACACCTCGGACATTCGAGGACTTTAATATTGTAATTTAATGTATCAATTGACGTTTTTACCCTTGTTAATGGTATGGCCAAATTGTTGACTTTTTGATTGGTGGGTCAAATGGACCTTGACCAATGACCGTGACGTAGTTCGGGACGTCACGAGTTCATAGACAGGTGGCACGTCCATTTCGGACGATCAGGGAAAAAGTTATGACTATCGGAAGTTCAGGGGCATTACGGTAATTGTGACGGTTAGGGCAAAAATGTTGACTTTTCGTTTAACAATTAATTTTCACACGACTCCAGGACCGATAGGTAGGTCTCGACGTCCTGAGTCCGTAGACAGGCGGCACGCCGAAATCGGACTTGGTATGGCTGAGTTACGGGTCTAGAAAGTGAAGGGTAGTTTCGTAATTATTTGAACCAGGGGCATTTTGGTCTTTTTGCCCTGGTTACTGTAGCAAACCGCGGGGGTCATGGGCGACACCACCATGTGCGGTGGCTCTGAGTGCGATTTGTTTACTGGTGAGTGTGGGTTGGAAAGTATTGATTGTTTAAACCTTTTTGAAGCATCAAACGTGGTCTGATTCTTCCAGCTACACGATCAAATTGATTAATCAAAATTCGAAGCTTTCGGGGGACAAATTTCAGTGGACAAATTGGACAACCACGAGCCTCTAGGACGGCTTGAATTTGTTTAAAACTGATTAGGACATGAGTGAGCATCACTCTGATGCAGAGATAACTGAGAACGGGTGAGGAAAACCAGAGAAGCCATTTCTGGAAAAATTGGAGGGAAAATCGGGTTTTGATTTCTGGTGACTGTTGGACCAAACCAAGGCCTGGTTTAGTCTTCTGGGAGTGTTTGGAACTCAACCGCATCGAAATCGAAGGCCATCAGCCACGGCTGAGCTGGGACGGTGACTGCTGTTTTCAGGGAAATCGCAGAGCTTGGGACGACGACCTTCAGGTACTTTCAGACACAATTGATTGTTCATTTTGGTTCGTTTTGATCCTGTTATACTTCCTGTGAAGTTAATTGGACAATGGGTTTGAAACCAGTGAGTTCTGGTGATTGACCCGTTTGGATGATCACGGGCCGAGGGGCCGTTTAAGGATTGGTTTTGGATAATTAATAACTCAGAACTTAAATTAGATGTTTAAATAACATGTTAGGATCAAATTGGATTGAAATCAAGTAGGAATTGACGGGTAATTAACCGGGTCAAGCCGCGGGTGGCAGGCCCGAATTACAGACAAACGGGTGAAGGTGTTGACACTGTAGCTACAGTGTCAGGCGCGTGACTTTCACGCGCAGCCACTTTGGGCGGCACGTGAGGGCGCGTTGGGGCTTATCTCCGATCACGATCAACATGACTTTTATTCCTCTCATCATTCTGAACATTTGTGGTGAATTAACCATGTCGATCTGAGATAGTTTGAAGGGTCAGGTTAGGGTCGGTTGCCTCGGGAAACGTGTTGACGGTTTCCCCGAACCGGCTTCTGTTTCGAACTTTCTTTTGAATAAATATTAAGGACTTGTAGTGACCCTTACGTGTGAATTGAACTGACAGGAATTGTACGATAATCTCGGTACAGGTCCGTACGCACAGATTCGCAAGCGGAATCGTACAGTGAGTGGGCCCGTTTTCATTAAACCCTTGTATGCTTAAATGTTTTCTGATTTACTTATATGTTCACATGCTGGAATCTATAAATGGTTTTGATGATATTGAGATTTCGGTTATGGCACGTTTCACGGTTTTTGGGCATGAGACCCGTTTGATGAAACGTAACGATCGGTTCAGATTTTACCTATGTATACATATATGTTTGCATGTGGATATCAATAAAATGTATTTGGTATTGCACTGTATAGATCCTTCCATATTACATTGTCTCCTCCGGATGAGGTACCCCGGAGAGGTCACGGACGTCTAGAACGTCCAGCGTCTACGACGCTAAGCATCGGGGATGCTGTAACCGAACAGGGTTCGGGGATCGAACTCGGAATTGAGACCCGAGTGGCACGCGTAGCCTTGTGATTGTGACCTTATTGGACGTCAGGGACGTTAGACATCAGGGATGTCAGATTGGAGTGTATAGTGCAGTGGCTAAAATTATGGTTATGGTTTCATTACATGCCTTATGATTCATATTATATTATTTATGAGTTTAAATGATGTTGCATGCATGTTTGGAAAAAGGAGGGGTAAATTATATGTTTTACTTATCAAACGATTTTATAAACTTGAGTTTCGGTCCACTCACCCTTAATGTTTTTGGTAACCCCTCCAGGTTGTGATACTGAGGTAGAGGAGGAACCTGAGGATGAGGCATAGATCTACTTCTGCGTACCTAAACCCCTGTTGGGTGGTGTACCCGCAGGTTTACTTTGGAGTCGTGCTCGCAAACTTGTAATTTTGGATTTCATCCCTTGTCTGACATCTGTTTAATTCGGATTTGTTGTATGACTTTAATTTGATTATTTATGCATTTGAGGTTTTGAGGTCAAAATTGGTATGAATTATTGGGTGTCAGACGGGAGCAGGGCACGTCCCCATATGGTTTCAGAGAGGATCGGGGCGGGTCCTGTCATCCTGTCAATTTGGTATCAGAGCAGGTTTTGTGCGCTCTGCACGAGTTTTGGTTCCCAGAGTTGTAGGTTCGTTGACTGGGGTGTTGTGATGCTACTGTGGATGTGATGTCTCAACGCGGAACAGCCCGTCATCAACCTGGACGCGATAGTGATAGTACGTTTGTTAATGGTTAGTTAGTGGTGATTGTTAGTGCTAGGGTGATAGTCGCCCGATACGCGGTGCAAGATTTGACGTATGTCGGCTTAGGATCGGAACAGTTAGTGTGTTGGCGCTGGATATGCTCGATGGTTGGACCATAAGGTCAGAGATATGCCAGCGGGATTAACTTGGATGTTAGTCGGTGAGCTACGACTATGTAGGCTGGTTGGTCTGTGGGGCCCGATAGTAGCCTGTTGAGCGGGTGGTATACGTGGGCCGAGGAGGCCGGTTGACGATGGCCTGTTGGGCCGGATGGTGTTTGGACGATGAAAGTATAGACTTGTGTTCATTTGGTCAGTTAAGTTGAGCTTGGACTTGTGCGACTACGAGTAGCCGGATGCCTCGAGTGACGGGGCATATGAAACAACCTGAGGATATGAGGGGTTTCCCCCTAGTGAAGGATACTGGTTGACAATGGGGTATAAACCTTACGATAAGGGATGGTCTTAGTAGGCTGTGACGACCCGAGTGGTAAGATTGTTGTACACTAGTGACTGTCGCGGGTTCGGATAACCAGTAGGACGGGGATGATTTAAGGAACCCCGTTGGGATGACTGGTTTGGGAGGACTAGTCGGGACTGTAAGTACCCTTGTGAGAAACCCAGAGTAAGTACTTAGTTTGGAAACCGTGAGTTGGGGTTTATGGTTCGGTAGTTGTTGTGGTTGGGTCGTTTTACGACCGGATTAGAAATGGTACTGCTGGGGGCAGCCGATGTTTTGGATGGTTAGGTAGATGATAGTGCGATTGTGGAATTTGGTTGAGCATTGATTTTCTCAGAGTTGTGGATTGCAAGGGATGTCAGTTCCTCTGACCCGACCATAGATTCAGCATTTTGGCTCAGTGGGAGCGGAGGATTGAGACTGGTGTGCTGTGAGCACTAGATCGGAATGATGTGCCACGAGCTGGGATGCTGGTGAACGGTAGGATGGGCACATCGTGAGTTGAGGTTGTGACCAGGAGTGAGATTCCGATGTTTGGAAGGAACTTGAACGGAGCTGGGAAGTGTGAAGACCCTTGGTAGGTCATGTTTCGGTACGAACGATTAGGATACCGTGAGTTTGATCAGAGTAGCACGGTGGACCTATGCCTCGTGTTAGAGCGGGCTAGGTGGGTATGGTCAGGTTGACCGTTATTATGTCAGTATATGCCGAGGTTGGCATTTGGGCGATGTCGAGGCCAGTACTCAGTGATTTCCCGAGCATAGTAATGGACGACTTCAAGGATAGCGACTAGGGAGTCCGAGGTCAGTGATTGTGGATTGAGGATTCCGAGAGTTGGTTACTTGTACGATAGTGATGCTCGGAGTTGAACCTCAGAAAGGTTGGAATGCGATCAGCAGGTGGAGTGATGACCGGTGTCCACCGACAGGCGAGTTGGTCACTGAGTTGGTTTGGTTACTGACACGTAGGTGTGACCCGTAGGAGTTGTGAATTGCCTAAGTGTAGCGGAGTTGACTTTTATACGGTTGGTCCAATGGTGGTATTCGTGTTTCGGAGTGAGTCCCATGGTTAGAAAAGATGGACATGCTTCCAACATGGTTGGGATCTCGGAATCAGAAGATGTGGTGTTAATTCCGAGACTGGTGTTACATGATGAGTAAAGTATACTCTGGAGTCGATTACCTTCAGGAGTTGTGGACCCTCCTTGGTCATGGACACGGGTGGATGTGTTCGAGAGTAGGTAGAGTAATTGGTGACGCCGGGAGTGGCCGGTGTGGTGAGTGCCGTAGGATTGTGGTAAGTTGGATTACGGTAGGAGGACTTGTGATGTCCTAGTTGTGGACCATTGAGAGTTCCGTTGGAAGATGACGGAAGGAAATGGAAAAAGGAGTGACTTTAATTGATCGATATGAGGTTATTGAAGAGAACCCACAATCTAGACATGTGGTATATAAGATCGATTGGATTTGATGCAGTAGTCTGAAACCTAGTTAGTAGGATCCAGTTAGGAGTGTGTGGATCGGGTTTGGCTTGTTTCTGACAGGTTTGGGTAGTTGTGGAGCAGGAGGATCACCTGTGAGACATAAGTTGGATAGCTTAACCACCTTGGAGTTGTGCAGGACATGTGTGGTCCATCTCGCAGCCGTATGAGTATTGGACTTGGATCTAGTGCTGGGTCTGCCCTGTGTGCATAATGGAGGTGTGATTGGATTTCACATTGGTCGGGAGGCCCAGGAGACCGGGAGGTTCAGAGTAGTCTTGAGTTAGTCCCCACAAGACTTGTAGGACATGCGACTTCCTAGAGGTAGGATTAGACCGACGGACTGCAAAGTGAAGTCTGTTTGGCTTGTAGGCAGGAAGGGTTCAGTAACGTTACAAGGATGTTGTGTACCGAGAGATACCCTGTGGAGGTGACAGGTACACCTTGGATGAACTTTGGGTAAAGCAGAGCTTTGCTGATGTCAACGTGGTTGATTGATGGAGGTACCGCAGGATAACGTTGGAAGTGCGTGAGAATCTACTCTACGAGCTGTGTTTGAGGTATTCTAAAATATCTTTGTTTATTCAAAGTTCATAGGGTTGTCCTTGCGTGTGTTGGTGGTATGCATCGTGGTTCTATTTGGTGGTAATTGGTGCTTGTACTTGAAGTGTGTACGTACTGGTTCTGCAGTGGTCGGCACCATGCCGATGTAATTAGACGTGTAGCGTGATGTTCTAGTCAGAGTGTTGATGATCGGCGTAGTTCTGATATGATGGATTTTGGCAGAGCTTGTGGACTAGATCCGGGGGATCCAGAGTGATTTTTTGATTCTTTCTTTTGAGCTGGATGCCCAGAGCCATGAGTGGCTGGTAGGACCCCGATTTGCGATGGGTGAGCACAGTTAATCAGGTTTGTGATAGGGTCTAATGCAGACAGGTAGTGGGGGATGTGAATGGTATTCCCACGAGTTAATTGAGTTGATGGTTAATAGAACCACTAGTGAATTGATTGGTTAAATTAAGGGAACAAACGAGTATGTTATGACTCCGGTGAGGTAGGCGCCGATCGCTAACGGAAGTGGTATGGATCGTGGTACGAATCTTGCTCCATAGGAGTACGGAGACCGGAATATGTCGTCTTGAGTTGGTTTACAAGATGAGATGTGTGCCTGTTGACAGCAGATTCGCTTGTTGTACTGAGACATTGGTACGGGGTATGCTCGACTCGGGGAAAAGTCGGAAATGTTGGAATTGATAGCAGTGGTGATATGGCTTACCTAGGGTTAGTTAAGACGTGAGTGTCGGCTAGCGAGACGTTAAAGGTACATCGGGTACGAGATGGAGTTGGGTTGACCTCAGTGCAATTGGGCTGAGTGTCGGTTGACCTCCAAGAAACTAAAAGCTGGTTGAGTTGATTTATTTGAAGAAGATGTAGTGACAGTTGGGAACTGTAAGGATAAGTTGAATTGGCAGGTGCTGGACACCGGGTAGGAGACCCATGTGTGAGATCAGTTGGATTTTCCAGATAGTTAAGGAAGTACGAGATGTGGAATTTCGGGGACGAAATTCTTTAAGTGGGATAGAATGTAACGACCCGTCCCGGGAATCGGGATTAGATTAGTTGTTAATGACAGATTAGTGTAGTTAATCGGTGATTAATTGGAGACGTTTGGACGGATGGTGCGAAATGACGATTTTGCCCCTAGAATTGGGCAAAATGTTGACTTTTTCATCGGGTGGTCAAATGGACTTTGACCGATGACCGTGACATAGTTTGGGAAGTCACGAGTTCATAGATAGGTGGCACGTCCGATTCTGACATCCGAGGAGAAAGTTATGACGTTCGGAAGTTCAAAGGTATTTTGGTAATTTGGTTAAAAATGGGAAATTTGTTGAATTTTTATACAACATGGAATTTGCACAAACTTCGAGGACCGTTAGGAACGTCTCGATTCCCTGAGTACAACGACATGCGGCATACTGTCATCAAACGTTGGACGGTTTTGTTATAAGTCTAAAACGCGAGCGGCAAAATGGTAAATTGCTGGGGCAAGGGCAATTTGGCTTTTTGGTTGTGACCATCTATGTTTGGACATGTGGCTGACTGAGAACTTGTGCCCAGTAGAATTGGGACACTTGTCCTTGCTCTAGAGGGTTGTGGAAGGTTGGACGACCGCCTTAATTGTTTTAAAACATGGCTGATATTTGAGTGTCCACGGTGTAGAACAGAAAACAAGGGAGACTGAGAGAACGCTTCTATTTAATTCATTCAATCTTCATCAATTGGTCATGGGATGTGAATGAGAGTGAAAAAGAATAGTGAACTGATGAAGTTGGTGGTCACGGTGGCGCCTACGACGACGTTTTGAGGAAGAAAACCCGAGAAGCTCTAAAGACTAGGAATTGAAATGGCAGATTGTATTTCTTGATGGTTTGATCGATTGTAATGGATGAATGATGCTACTAGAGGTATGGGGAGTCAAAGAACTTGGTTACGAAGCTTGGAATGGATGGTAAGTGAATTTACAAGAAATTCGACTTTTTACCAGAAAATGGAAACCTTGAATTTAACTCGTTTTATTTGATTTAATGGTTTGTATGAGTTTTTAAAGGACGGTACAAAGCTAGAAAGCCAAAAATCAAGGGGCAGGATGGTCGAGATCATGGAAACTGGAAGTGAGAATTTGGAGGTTTTGACGACTTAACAGGAAGGTATGATTTAGACCCCGATTTTGCATTTTAAAAATACAGATGTGTGGGGAATGAAGAGACATAGATGTAGGATGGATCAGGATGAAAAACGCACAAAGATTAGACAGTTTAGGAGGCTGAACCGCCTGCACCGGTTCGGCTGGACCAGGCCAGTACGAACCGGTTCAGACCGGCCCAGCGAAAGGTTGAAGATGAACAGTGCTGAGGCGGCATGAGGTCGGTGACTGAGGGGCGACTTCGAGGGAGGGAGGGAGGCGACGAGACGGCCGGCGTGGAGGTTCGAGACTTCGAGCAGAGTTGCAGAGGTGGTTGAGGTTGACTGAGAGACTGAGACTGGGTTCGAGACTTCAAGGATCAATCGATTTCGACCGGCGGCGAGCGATGGGTTGGAGGATTTCTTGGTTGCCCTCCCCTCCCCCCACTCCTATTTATGCTTGGTGACTGAGAGTGAGACTGGTAAGTCCGTGAGAAAATTTTGGTTTTTCTTTTCAATTCTGTTCGTCTGTGAATCTTTTCCCTTTGAATTATTTCAATTCTTATTTATGTGTTTGATTGATTGACGTTTTGTTTGAATACTTTTTCAATTCTCCTCTGTTTAATCCGTGATTCACGATGATTGAATTGATGATTCTCAATTTTTTTTTTGTTTCGATCCTTTGCTGCCGAACCAATATTGGTAATATCGGCGAATATCGACCGAAATCGTCGATATTGTTCGATATTCGACGATATTCCCGATATTGGGGGAAGAACAACCTTCACCCCCTCCTTACCTATCGCCGGTCGGAAATCACAATATATCGAACGATATATCGTCGATTCCGACGATTTTTCAATCCGTGGTTATGATACCCCCCGAGGCCTGTGATTGTGTTTTGTGTTTAAAGACTCGTTGATATCCCGGAAAGGCCTGATTATTGCGCATGGTTTTGAGTTTAAAGACTCGGGCGCACTTGAGATCCAGCAAACTCGCATGATTGATGTTTTTCACTGATTTTTCACTGGTTTTAAGATGTTTTGGGCAGTGGCCAGGATGATATGGATTTGATGAGTTTTGGGACTGAGTTTCCGTATTTGAGATTGATTTTTGATTTGAGGCTGAGGCCTGGATTTGAATACCGGATTTGATTTGGGTTTTCAATAATGGCTTTTCTTAAATGGTTTAAATGACCTTGATGATAGAATGATTTTATGACATGACTTCTGATATGCATGCATTTGGTTTTTAAATGGAGGGTATAAATGTAATTATTTTATTGAACTGTTTTTGAACTTATACTTTCTTTTTTGTCCACTCACAGTCTTTTTGTGTTTTCGATACCCTCCAGGTTGTCGCGGTGCGGGCTGTTGTTCGAGAGAGGCGGAGACATCACACGTTCGATCCACAGTAGATTTTGCGCGCTCTGGGAAGTCCAGAAGCTTTTTGGACGGTCGGCTCGAGAATCCCTTGTCCGACTTAGGTGTCACACGGAGGTTGAACGTCGGTTTAGTCTTCGTGTCATGCGTAAGTTAGACGAGAGCAGGACTTAGCCTTTAATCCTAGGGGATTGGGGGTGGGTCCTGTCACACTCGTCACCTAGAGACATATGGATTTTGGCTCAACATATTTGCATCTATTGTTAATCAACGAGTAGCTCAAATGCTTTTGTAGTCTTTTATGCATCATATAATCTCAAGGTATTATTGATATGAAGTCATACGTACATCAATGAATTGTTTTGGTTGCTTTTGACAACTTTGTGTTTCCTAGTGTGGTGACACGGTCAACTATTGTTGTTTTTTGTAAATATTGATTCATGATTCCTTTCTTCCGCTAATGTTTGTTGGATATTACGAGATTTTCATACTTAAATGAAAATGCTATTAGAACCATGATGACCCAGGTACGTGTGTTTGTTTTTTACCTTCTGGTTTTACTGGGTTTTTGGTTGTGTTCACTTCATGTTTACCTAATGATGGTGCCATTCAATGTGATCATAAATGCATGCTTTGGTCTAATGATTGCTAAATCGATATTGAATGATTATACATTGGTTTTGTGAAAACTAGATCAATATTGAAATCTTACTTCGATTTCTAAGTTTCAATCATTAAATTCTAACTGCTTTTGTACTCAGTTAAATATATGATTGACTCATCTTGAATACAAGACTGATGAATCGAGTCAATCTCTTGAAATAAATTTCATTGTTCTGTATATGGAGTTCAAGGACCTACTATGTTGATGGTTCTGTTTGAATTTCTTTTGAAATCGGCCATTTATCAATTTTGCTTCCACAATTTGATTGATTTAGTAAAATGGATTTGCGAAATTCTAGGTTTCCTAGGTGCACTATGAAATTGTTAATGTTCTTTAATGCATAATCATTACTTGATTACTTAATGGAATATGTTGCTATAGAATCCCTTAATATGAACATCGAAGTTGTTGACTGTTTTGTTTATGAGTTTCTGCCATAAAACAATGTTTTCTATAGCTCTCATCGATTCATAATGAACTGGAATTGATTAGTGAGACTCAATTGTGTGAGTACTGACTAGTTTTTTCCCAAACTTGATTTCTATGCTATGTTCTTACACGATTCTATGGGAGTCCCTTTGGGAGAGTTGTGTGCTATCACAGAATGTAGAGTTGAGAGTTCTAATTCTGGTCTAAGACAACCTAAGGACGTGATGAGAGTATGAGCAGCACAGTCTCTTATGCACAAATGTGATGATTCTGTGTTTGTTGTTATTCTCACACCTAAATCTTATATGATACAATTCTGCCCAAAGGTGAATTAATGATCATGTACTAATGATAATGAATGAATATCTTATGACTTGTTTTGATTCATTGATGTTCTCGTGCTTTGAAACTCACTTGGGATAATGAGAAGGACTTGGTTTTTTTTTCTTTCCAAAGTTAAGTTATTGGCATTGTTTTCCAACAACATGTCATTTACTTACAAATTCTAATGTTTTGGACACTAAAAGCTATTTGACCAAAACCTATTTTGAAAGCTTTTCAATTCAATCATTTTCTCTGTTGTGATTCTTATAAAAACTTATGCGCTAAGTTGTCTGCTGTTTACCTTGGTTGAGGATCGTTGCTGGAAATTACTTAGAGCATCATCTATTGTATTATGTTTTTCAATTTCAGTTTTTACTCTGCTGCTTAATGAGATAATTTTTGGGATTTTTATTCGCGAGTGTTTGTCTTATCTATTAAAATTGAAATTTTGATGCTATGAATGTCAATTTGCATTTTGATTTTGCTCTTATGAACAATGCTTGGGCTAGTTTAATGACGCTCTGATGTTGACATGACCGATATTCTGATGTCTCTTTTTATTTTTCATGTTAATCTGTAATATTTTTGAACGAATCTTGATATGATTTATTGCTATTAAAGTTGCTAATTTTTCTGCTGTTTGAGTTGTTATATATGCATAGCATTTGTTAAATCAAACAGCTAATCGATTGGCCAAATCCTTATGTCTTTGAATTGACGAATGTGACTTAATTGCATACAAACCGGTCAGGATATTACCAAAGTAGTTCTTGTGCTGTGTTAATATGCAATTCTTTAGGAGTCACCTGTTGTGGCTTACATGCTGTGACAGATAAAGTTTCTCCAAAGAGAAACTTTATTCTGGTCTAATGTAAAACTTAAATGTGATGGATATATGGATGACATAGGTTCACCTACACAAATGTGACGAACTTGTACTTGTTGATATGTCCACACATGAACTTATGATAACAATTCTTCCCAAAGGTGAATTTATCATCATATGATGTTGTTAATGAATCAACACTTAATGATCTGTACTGATTCATTGGAATATGGAAAAACTTACATTTGAAATTGAAAATGAGTTTTGCAGGAAATCGCATCACTGATCATTTGCATCCATAACCATATTCTCAAATGGTTTTCACTTCTTTCTTTTTTTTTAGTCCTATTGATGTGAAATGAAAATTAGTGGTATATTTCCGTCTTTTTCAAAAATTGGCTAGCAAAATTGTGAAATTACTATTGACCTTTTGAGGTATGAAATTACTAGCAAAAAAAATCATTGTCAAATAAAGTTGAAATTGGGGGAAGAGTTTGTGTAGCATATAATTGTTTCTCTTGAATAAGTTAGTTTCTCATACTAAGGAAATCAGTGCCTTAGATTTTGTGGCTGACACTTAAAATTGACTTTTCCAAGTCACTGGGGGAAAAATAAAATTTTTCTACCCAAAACAGTTAGAATTTCAACTTTATTTATATTTCATCTCTCTATTTCAACTTTACAGTTTTTATGACATCTATGTGATGAAGAAGTTGTTTTCAAATTTTGTTTCTATGGATATGCCTATTGCATAGGATGAGGCTATTGGAATCTTTTAATTGATTCATAAGTGGGACTCTACCTTTCTCCCTCATTTGATTTGTCTCATTTGAGTTTTAAGCCTTAAAGACATAAGTTTTGATCAATGGGAGTTAAGTTTCTTTTCCATGATCTTGTTGATTTTATACTTATCATGTTTTGTTTCATTTGGTTTTTTTTAAACATCTTTGCGAAAGCTTATTGTGATTGAAAAATTATATTTGGTTCATTGGAAATTTGATTGAAAATTATATAGTTTGGATTAATTCCCTGTGATCTGGAATTTTTACTTGATATGAGAACGTTGCTAATATATGCTGCTTTTATGCATCACTTCTGCCTAAAATCACCTATTGTGTTAGTGATTTGTTTGACTTGATAACAAAGGTTTATTCTGAAGTTTATTCTGTTTTCAATATGTCCTTGTTATCTCAGTATTATTTCCATGTTTTGGATCCTATTATGGTTAATCATTTTGAACAAACCATAGTCCATTGACTAAGTATAACGTTTTGGAAGCTATTGCCTATGTTGATTCCTTTTGTTTAATAGAAATGGTTGGTTGTTGCTCAAACTTTTGATGGAGTACCTTTATGTTAGATGGTACATTTTGTGGATTTTGATCATCTTGTGTATTAATGATCCTTTTCAAAATTTGTGATATTGATCACCTTATGTGTTTCTAATCCTTTGAATTAGCAATTGAGGTTCTCTGATGTAATGACCCGTCCCGAATTCTGGGATTAGATTAGTGACTAATCATGATTAGTGAGGTTAATCAGTGATTAGTTGAGCGAAATCGGACGAACGATGCAAAATGACCGTTTTGCCCCTGGGCGTGGACAAAACGTTGACTTTTCATTCTGGCGGTCAAATGGACTTTGACGGATGACCGTGACGTAGTTCGGGACGTCACGAGTTCATAGACAGGTGGCATGTTCGATTCCGACATTCGAGGAACAAGTTATGACGTTTGGAAGTTTAAGGACATTTTGGTAATTTTGATTAAAAGGGAAAAATAGTTTACTTTTGGACTGGGAGGTTCGATGGCCAAGGGCCGAGGACCGTTACGTATATAGGGATGATACGAATCCGTAGGCAGGCTGACAAGACCCGCCCCGATCCCACAGGGACCACAAGGGGACGTGCCCTGCTCCCATCTAACACCCAAAATTCATACCAATTTTAACCTCAAAACATCAAATGCATAAATAACCAAATTAAAGTTATACATCAAATCCGAATTAAACAGATGTCAGACAAGGGATGAAATCCAAAATTACAAGTTGCGAGCACGACTCTAAAATAAACCTGCGGGTAAACCACCCAACAGGGGTTTAGGTACGCAGAAGTAGATCTATGCCTCAGCCTCAGATTCCTCCTCTACCTCAGTAGCACGACCTGGAGGGGTTACCAAAATATTAAGTGCGAGTGGGCCGAAACTCAAGTTTATAAAATCGTTTAATAAGTAAATCATATAATTTACCCCTCCGTTTTCCAAACATGCATGCATTAGAATTTAAAACCATAAATTATATAGTATGAACCATAAGGCATGTAATAAAATCATAATATAAATTTTAGCCACTGCACTATACACTCTGATCCAGACATCCCCGATGTCTGACGTCCCTGACGTCCGATAAGGTCACAGTCTCAAGGCTACGCGTGCCACTCGGGTCTCAATTCTGAGTCCAATCCCCGAACCCTGTCCAGGTACAGCATCTCAAATGCCTAGCGTCCTAGACGCTCGACGTCCCTGACGTCAAATAAGCAATCCTGTTCCTGAGTCATTTTACGGTCCGGTTCCTCCGTAGAATGACCCCTCGCAGGCAATGCGCCATGACCACTCTGGGGTACCACATCCGGAGGAGACAGTATCACAAGAATGGATCTATACAGTGCAGTACCAAATACATTTTATTGATATCCACATGCAAAACATATATACGTAGATAAAATCCAAACCAATCTTTAAGTTCCATCAAACGGGTCTCAAACCCAAATACCGTGAAACGTGCCATAACCATAATTTCAATATCATCAAACCGTTTCATGATTCCAGCATGTGAATATGTAAGTAAATCAGAAAACATTTAAGCATGCAAGGGTTTAATGAAATCAGGCCCACTCACAGTACGATCCCGCGGTGAATCTGCGCGTACAGACCTGTACCGGGATTATCGTACAATTCCTGTCAGTCCAAATCACACGTAAGGGTCACCACAAGTCTTAAACATTTAACCAAAAAGTCCGAAACAGAAACCGGCTCGGGCAACCCGTCCAACACGTTTCCTGAGACAACCGGCCCTAAACTGACCCATCAAAACTATCTCAGATCAACATGGTTAATTCACCAAAAATGTTCAGAATGATGAGGGGAATAAAATTCATGTTGATCGTGATCAGAGATGAGGCTCAACGCGCCCTCACGCGCCGCCCAAAGTGGATGTGCGTGAAAGTCACGCGCCTGACACTGTAGCTACAGTGTCACCACCTTCACCCGTTTATCTGTAATACGGGCCTGCCACCCGCGGCTTAACCCGGTTGATTACCAATCAATTCCTACTCGATTTCAATCCAATTTGATCCTAACACGTTTATTAACTATCCAATTTAGGTTCTGAGACATTAATCAACCTCGACAAGTCCCCAAACAACCCATCGACCCGTGATCAACCAATCGGGTCAATCACCAGAACTTCCTGGTTTCTAATTCAATTTCAAATTAACTTCACAGACAGCATAATAGGATCAAAATGACCTAAAATGAACGATCAATTGTGTCTGAAAGTACCTGAAGGTTGTCGTCCCAAGCTCTGCGATTTCTCTGAAAACTGCAGTCACCGTCCCAGTTCACCCGTAGCTGATGGCCTTCGATTTCGATGTGGATAAGTTCCAAATACTCCCAGAAGACTAAACTAGGCTTTGGTTTGGTCCAACAATCACCAGAAATTGAAAACCCGATTTCCCTCCAAAATTTCCCGAAATGGTTTCTCTCTGGTTCCTCACCTATTTTCAGTTCTTTCAACAGCAGAGTGAAGCTCATTCACTTCCCAATCAGTTTTAAACAATTCAAGCCGTCCCAGAGGCTCGTGGAAGCCTTACTGTCCACTGAATTTTGTTCCCCGAAAAAGCTTCGAATTTCGTTAATCAAATCGATCGTGCAGGGCGGATGGTTCAGGCCACGTTCTAAAGCATAAGACACACATTTCTTTCCAGCACACACTTGCATAAACAATTGCGCACTGAACCACCACACATGGTGGTGCTGTTCATGGTCCCCCGCGGTTGCTACATTAACCAGGACAAAATGACCAAAATGCCCCTGGTTCAAATAATTACCAAAATGCCCTTCACTTTCTAGATCCGTAACTCAGCCATTCGAAGTCCGATTTCGGCGTGCCGCCTGTCTACGTACTCAGGGAATCGAGACCTACCTAACGGTCCTTGAGTCATGTGAAAATTAGTTGCCAAACGAAAAGTCAACATTTTCGCCCCTATCGTCCAAATTACGGTAACGCCCCTGAACTTCTGATAGTCATAACTTTTACCCTGATCGTCCGAATTGGACGTGCCACCTGTCTATGGGCTCGTGACGTCCCTAACTACGTCACGGTCATTGGTCAAAGTCCATTTGACCCTCAAATCAAAAAGTCAACAATTTGGCCATACCAATCACAAGGGTAAAAACGTCAATTCATACATTAAATTACATTATTATAATCCTCGAATTTCCGGGGCGTCACACAGGCCGCACGTCGAATTTGGACGTTCGACGACGAAGTTACGGTTCACGGAAGTTTCGGGGCACTATTGTACGTTTTACGAAACGACTTAACTTTTGGATCCTAGTGGGCCCCAGATATTTAATCCCTGCCCAATGGATGAGTGACAAGTGTCACCTATCCACATGCCACCCTTATACATTCATGCATCGACATCTTCTTTGTTTTCAAACCCAAGAACCCGATCTCACCATTTCATATCCTCTGTACAACCCAAACCATTCCCCTTCACTTTGTTCAACCTGAGATGGAGGCAGAGTGTGACTGAGGACTGGTGGAGGCTGCAGGAGGCTGGAACCGCCGTGGACGGCGGCGTGGAGGAGGCAAACCCGACTAGGTACTCGGTTTACTCCTTTTTCCTTGATTTTTCGATTTGTGACGTTAGTCTTGGTTTTTAGTGATTGTAATGATTTTATTAGGTTGCTTAGATGGTATAGAGAAGGTTTTTGATGGGTTTTGATGGCTGTGAAGCCTGGGAACAAAAATGGGAGTTTGGACCGAAAAGGGATAATCGGGTTCAATGGATTTTTGTAGGTTTTTCTTAGTTTTCTTCATAGGAATAGATAGGAATTGAAGAACTAGGAAGAATGGAATTAAAATGGAAGCAAACGGACCAGAAATGAGTGAGGAACCAGGCCGGACCGGTCACGCCAGTCCAGGCGAACTAGCGAACCGGCCAGACCCGGTTTAGCCGAGCTTGATGGTGATGCTACAGTGTGGCACGTGATCTCACGCACAGTGGCTTCTCGGGGTGCGTGTCCCATCTTTTGGGATTGTGTTCAACACGTGAAATCATCTATTCAATGTAACGAATATTTTGGGACTGGTTTCGTGTCGATTTGACATCGTTTCGATAGGTTTCGGGATATCCGAAGGTTTAGGATCGACTTTAAAAATAGTTAAAAATTCTGAAAAATTACAGGGCTTTAGTGGGAGGTTAATTAAGTAGTTAGTAACCCTCTATTACAATTTGGACAGGTTTGGGAGTCCCGGTGATGACGATTGACTCGGGAGAGCCGTATTTTAAAAATAGTTAAAAATTCCGAAAAATTACAGGGCTTTAATGGGAGGTTAATTAAGTAGTTAGTAACCCTCTATTACAATTTGGACAGGTTTGGGAGTCCCGGTGATGACGATTGACTCGGGAGAGCCGTATGGCATGCATATCGAGGTGGCAGCTCGGACGGTCTGTGAGTGGACCTTGTTTTCTAAATTGGTGCATGCATAAATGTTTATTATATGTTTTAATACTTGTTTGGTGATGTCATGAGTGCATTTGAGTGTGGTTATGTCAGGACCCACCCCTAATCCCCCGGGATTAAGGGCTAAATCTCGATCCCGTCTAACTTACGCATGACACGAAAGCTAAACTGACGTCCAACCTTCATGTGACACGCAAGTTGGACAAGGGAGTCTTGATCCGACCGTCCAAAAACTTTCGAACTTCCCAGAGTGCGCAAAGTCTACTGTGGATCGTGCGTGTGATGTCTCCATCTCTCTCGACCAACAGCCCGCACCGCAACAACCTAGAGGGTATCGAAAACACGAAAAGACTGTGAGTGGACAAAAATAAAGTAGAAGTTCAAAAACAGTTAACAGAAAATACAAGTACACTTATACCCTCCGTTTCAAAAACCAATGCATGCATATCAATTTCATGTCATAAAACCATGTACGAAAACCAAACACATTTTCCTTTTTCTCAAATCCCGGGCCTCAGCCCAAAACCATCGAAAACCATTATAACCAACAAGTATCGTCCTTGAAAACCGTCATCATCAATCACAGAGAAAACCAAAACATATTGAACCCCATTTCCATCCATCGAACCTGCTGGATCTATCCGAGTATTTAAACTCCCGAGTCCTTAAACTCAATCCAGGCCTCAATATAATCCGAGTCTTTAAACTCCCGAGTCTTTAAACTCAATCCGGGTCTTTAAACCCAATCCGGGCCCGTCCCCCATCAATCATAATCCGGGTTTTTAAACCCAATAACCAGATCCAGCAAATCCAATCCAAAACCGTTTGAAAACCACTTTCCATTTCCGAATCTGAATCTGCAATCTCATCAAGATCCCGAATCCAAACCCAGAACCCATCCATCTCCTTTCCAGATCCGAGTCTGCAACCATCATTCTGTAAGCCGGCATCCGGAATAACCATTCCGAATCCAAACCCGGAATCCATTTCAAGTCCTGAATCGAATCCCGAATCGTCATCCGGACATCCGATTCAAAAACCCGAAATCACATTTCTCAAAACCACTTTTCTGAACTGGGCTTCAAGCTCGAAAACACTTTCCAAAATCCTTTTACTTTCTTTTAAATCAAATTGTATTTCAAATCCCAAAATCAAATCCTTAAAACCAGGTTCAAATCACAATATCCAACGAAATCCCGTAAAACGAATTCCGTAATTTTCTCGAAAAACGTGCACAATTCGTAAACCATCACAATCATAAATCAAATCATAGAATCAAGTATAAAAAACATAGAAAAACATATATGCATGCATCAAGATTTAGAAAGCAAAGTCCACTCACAGACCATTCCGACGTCGCCTCGATACGCGCGCATTTACATCGCCCCCGGCCATTCTGCTAGCTTTGGCTTTCCCGAACCTGTCCAAAGCCTATAATGAGGATACTAACTACTTCAAAAAAGTCCTATGCAAATCCCATAATTTGCCCGAACTTCTAAGCGTACTTTAAACGGGACCCTAAACCTTAGATCCCGCAAAACTAACCCGAAACAACGACCGATCGTCCCGAAACCTATCCCAATAGATTCGTTACAACGAGTAGACTAGAAACCTAGTTGGAAGTTTTCCCAGAAACCATCGCACGCGCCTCCACGCGCCGCCCAAAGTGGCTGCGCGGGGGCCTCACACGCCTGCACACAGAGTCATCTTCAACCTCTAGGCAGCTGGTTCAACTGAACCGAACTGGCGTGACCGGTTCTCCCTCATTTCCTACTCGAATCCAGTCCTTTCAATCCCATTAGGTTCGTCAATTTCCCAGCAACCATTTCAAATCCTAAAATCTACAAATGACAGCCTCTAAACCGTCGTCCTCAAGCTCGAACCAAAATTGCCCGAAACCTCTGTTTCGGTTCCCGGCCAACCAAGCAATCCCCCTGCACTGAATCTCACAAAATTGCCCGACTCCTAGGGACCTACTGAGTCTCACAAAATGCACAGAATCCCTCGACTCAGACCCAAAAGCCACGACTTTCGAATTGAACAAAACGGGAAAAACAGGGGACAGCGAAGACTTACCCTTGCTCCGGTCTCCGCCGTGCTCACCGCTGTGCTCCACTGAGTCCACACGACTCTCTTCAGGTCACTGAACACCTCCACCCGTCCAATTTAATGGTTTGCTCAACTGGGGTGCATAACCGTGCACGGTGTCCCTGCTCTGTCTCCTGGTTCAGTTTGCTTACACACACACACACAGTCACCTTCTAGCCCTCACTAAAACACGATTACAATCTCACCAACATGTCCTCAATCACTCACTCACGCTCAAGGTCATCAATCAATGGAAATCAATCAAGAAAATCTCACGGTCTCACTCTCCCTGTTTCTGCTCTATGAACGGTTGCACGGTTTAAAATTGTGCAATTTGTAGCCGTGCACACAATAAACCTCCTAGAAACCTAAGTCCAATATTACCATTTTGCCCTCCAACTTCATAGACTCATAACTAATCCGTCCGACATCCAATGACAGCATGCCGCCTGTCGTTGTACTCAGGACGTCGAGACCTACCTAACGATCCTTGGTCTACGTGTAAAAACTCTATCGTGTGTAAAGTCAACTTTTCCGCCTCGTTTATCCAAATTACGGTAATGCCCTCAACCTTCCGAACATCATAACTTCCTCCTCGGATGTCGGAATCGAGCGTGCTACCTGTCTACGGACTCGTGATGTCCCAAACTACGTCACAGTCATCAGTCAATGCCCAATTGATCGTCCGAACTAAAAGTCAACAATTTGCCCGACCGAGGGGCAAAATCGTCATTCTGCACCCAACTTCCAAAAATCACCAACTAACCACCGATTAGCTCATCTAAGCCGTCACTAATCACTTCGCTAATCCCGACTAAGGGTTTGAAAATCACAGCAAAACAGAGCATACGAACGGGGATTAGAAATTACCTGCAGCCGTCCACCACCGTGCTCGTCGCCGCGTTCCCTGGAGTACACAGAGCCGTCTCAGCTTCTTCTCGAGTCCAATTGGAGCAACACACGGCCACACCACCACCAACTCCCTCAGTTCTCTCTGTTTTCTCTCGAACTCACCCTTCCTTCTCACTCACTCACGATCACACAACCCACTCCAGTTCACTCCTCAACTCTCCCTTAACCTCTGTTCACTCCCACCAGCTCACAACACTCACACCTTCCCGGCCATCGATCGATTTCCTCTCAGCCTCACACTATCTCTGTTTTTCTCGAATGCACGGTTACACCCCCAATTATTTGGACCAGTGAACCCGTCTAGAAGCCACTAGGTCCCTGCCACATGTCACAATCCTCTCAACCCTCTCAAAATTGTCCCAATCTCAGCCGTACACCTGTCCCTATCCTGTTGCACAATTCCCAATGTGCAAAAGACCAAAATGCCCCTCCTTTGACTCAAAATTACGATAATACCCTTACCGTTTTAGACCCGTAACTAATTCGTCTGACGTCCGATGAATACGTACCGCCTGTCATTGAATTCAGGACGACGAGATCTACCTAACGGTCCAAGGTCAAAGTGTCAAAACCCGATTGTACGAAAAGTAAACTTTCCCCCTATTTTAGCCACATTACGTTAATGCCCTCAACCTTCCGAACATCATAACTTCCTCCTCGGATGTCGGAATTGGGCGTGCCACCTGTCTACGGATTCGTGACGTCCCGAACTACGTCACGGTCACCGGTCAATACCTAATTGACCACTCGAACTAAAAGTCAACTATTTGCCCAACCTAGGGGCAAAATCGTCATTCTACGCTAACGGACCTATCGTAACCAACTAACCACCGATTAAGCTAACTAATCCCACCTTAATCACTACCTTAACCCTAATTTCCAGGACGGGTCCTTACATCTACGGACATTGACTTGACTTTGAGAAGACTTAGGTTTGAAACCCAGGGTAGCACGCGCGTAGCTTTGGAAACCGTGACAGGATTGGTTGTGTGAATTATATGTGTATATGATATAAATATGATATATGATATGTGATGTGTGGTTACACAGGTTTTGAGCAATGGCTCGTGTACTTGGTTTACTTCTGATTTGGGCTGAGTCCCTTATGGATTTGGGCAGTGGCCCGTATGGTCGTTTTCATTATGGTTTTGGGCTTAGTTCTCACATATGGTTTCATTTGGTTAAATGGTTTTCGAATGCATTCATGCTTTTTAGTGAAGGGTACAAATGTCTTCGTTAAAACATTTTATAAACTCTTTCTTTTGTCCACTCACAGCTTTTAATGTTTTGACTGCCCTTCAAGTTGACAGCGGATGTGGACTGTAGCAGAGATCGAGATATCACATACCTCCTCCGGATTCTGGCGTACTCTGATAGCCCGGGAAGGCAAAGGTCGGAAATATCCCTTGTCTGACACTTTGTGTCACACGGGAGCAGGTTCATCTCGCATTAATCCCGGGGGGATTGGGATGGGACTTGTCAACATGGTATCAGAGCATAGGATTGCTTATCAGAGCGGGGTTGTCTCTATTCGAGCAACCGCGGAGCTCTTGGAGTAGTATGCAGGTCGAGGATGTGATATCTCAATGGGCTACAGTTCGTTATCAACCTGATAGTGGGATGCCGGTAAGATAGTTAGTAGGATTGGATTGTGGAGTGTACTGCGGTTGGCAGTCAGCAGTCGAGTTCGTTGAACTCTAGTGGAACTTATGGCAGTTAGCAGTCGAAATCGAGGAATCCTAGTTGAACTTACGGGAGGATTGGATTGACGTCTTTTCGATGTCAAGACCGCGGAGACGGTCAGATTGTGGATTGTACTGCGGTTGGAAGTTAGAGGTTGGGTTCAAAGTGAACCTAAAGTGTGATTGTGGAACCCTACCTTATGGTGTATGGTTCGGAAAGGTGAGTTGGCGAGTGGTGTGACTTTGACGACTATTCGGATTTGGGTTCGTTAGTCGGTCTAGTCATGTCAGCTTGTATTGGACTGCACTCTGCAGTTGAGGTTGTATTTATTGGTTAGACCTACTTGGTTGTCGTGCTACTCAGTTGTGGTTTGGTTCAACTAAGGTCGTGGTCGACCTGGTAGACGACATTGGTTTAGTCGAGGTACGGAAAGTTAGAGATTATTGGACAAGTTACCAGGGTTGGCACTTGTCGACGGAATCCCGGAGCAGGGATACGGAGTAGTAGTACATGCGGGGTATTTTGTTGGATGCGGAGTCTGGATATCGAGATGCCTGGTAGTTAGGTCTGCACGAGGTTGTGGCAGACGCTATTATCGATGGACGTAGTCGAGTCTTATCAGGTCGAGTAGACTCGGGTTGCCATGACGATTGTGACAATGGGATTGTCAGTCGTGACGATGATACGAGGTGCGTGAGTAACGCATATGTACGAGCAGTGATTCTGGATTTGACTCGGTTACGGCTGAGTGCGATCGCAGAATGAGACGGGGAAGTTCAGGGGACGTTTCCTTTTCTCGTATGAGTTATCAGGGTGACTGTACCCAGAGGTGTTTGATACGATGGAGGCGGAGTTTCTCCAAAACGAGCAGAGGTTCGGGGTCATTGCTCGGGATGAGCGGAGATCCAGGGTTGTCTGATTCGCACACTTTGTGCTGATGCTAACAGATGGTGATACTGGTACTGGTACTGATGCTGGTGCCGGTGATTGTTTGCCATGAGTCACGAGTCGGGATGTGACTTCGTCGAGTTAGGCATTTGTTCGGTATCTGTGGTCGGGAGTGGATCACGGATAGTTGGTGGACCCGTGGATGATGTCCGAGTGTATTGGTTCCAACATGGTTGGAGCTTTGGAATCTCAAAAGGTTGTGATTGAGGTGACTGAGATTTCCCATTTTCTGCTTGGTGGCAGAAGATGTTGGGTTACATGGTATGGTGAGTGCAGCAAGTTTTGTTTGCATTCACATAGGATAAGTGGTGATGTCATCGTGCTGGATCATCCTTAGTTTTTCCTCGGTGGAATGACAAGGATCGATACGAAGTAATCAGTGAGAACCCACAGTCTCGGGGTGTTTCGTCGTTGACTGGTCTGTTGAGATGTGGGAATTTGTTAAAGAGTGATGTGACTGACGAAGGATTCAAGAGGGTGTAATACCCTATGATCGGATCTCAGGTGGATTGTTAGCTGAGTGAGCATGTGTGGATCCTAGATGGATCAAGATTTTGATGTTGAGGACTTTGGACATCGTGACGATCGGGGATGGTGACGTCTATGGTCGGTTGACGTAGTGATGGATATGGATCGTGATCTTGATGATCCAGATATGTGGAGAATTTATCGCTCTTACTTGTATGTTTCAGTTGAGGATGTTGGGACTGAACTTCTTTTCGAAGTGAACCCCGTACGATATATTACGCCCGAGTAAGGTGTCCGACGAGGTCGGATTTGGTTAGCCTTAGTGACGTGTTGATATTGGGATTGGCTTCCCTATGAAGTCAATCGAACGTAATGAGGTAATCGTTTGAACAGGTATCCGATAGGTTCGGATATAGTGCGTCTCGGTAGACGAGAAAGAAATTTCGTGTTTTGGAATCAGATTTCTGGATGACGATTCAGGATTTGATTTTGGAACTTGAAAAAGGATTTTTGGATTTGGGTTTTGGAATCGGATTCTGGGTGACGATTTAGGATTTGATTCTGGAGCTTGACAGTGGATTTTCTTTTATGGATTTGGGTTCGGAATGGTTATTCCAAATGCTAGCTTACAGAATGATGATTTCGAACTCGGACTTGGACTTGGATATGGATATGATTTCTGGGTTTGGATTTGGGATTTCTTACGAAATTTCGGATTCAGATTTAGAATTGGAAATGGATGTTGGGTTGGAGTTTCGATTTGTCTAATGCTGGATTGGATAGATGAACTCCATTATAGAAACGTGATTGGCCACGACCTAGATGGTTGTAGGCTGATTGATGGGTAGATGTACGTACCTTGTACGTTATTCGAGGTACGATACTAGGCAGACTTGTGGTGCCTGGTGACGGTATATAGGTTATACCGTGGGTATGATGGTGAACATGTTGGTAGTCGACTTAGTTCCGATACCATTGGATTAGTCGAGGTCGTGAACTAGACATTGGATATTGTACGTTGGGTCATGGTATTTCTGATGGGTCTAGTTACACACAGGTCGAGTGAATTGTTGGTTTGTGTATACTCAAGTTGAGTAAGTTGGAGGTTAGTGTAACCACGAGTGAGTATAGTGTCAGTTTTCGATTGACGACTGTCAAGTGGTGACAATTTGTAGGAGGTGTCAGAGTGGATCGTTGTGTGAGGTCTGATGACTCCCAGTGGGAGCAGATGTCAGGATAGATTGAGATTGGGAAAGGAACCTTCAATTTATTCATGTCAATGAAATAATGGAGTTGACAAGTGGTGTCAATTCGGAACGTACGATTACTGTCATTCGACGCGGTCGAATGTAGTCGATACGACGTGAGTGTTAGTGGTACGTCTGGTTACAGACGGGTAAGTATTATTCTGGGTAGTTGGTGTACGAGTGTACACGTGTTGTGAGGTAGATTGTACTTTCCACGAGGTGGATATGGAATCAAGATAGTTGGAGTTTCGAGAACGAAACTAATTAAGGAGGGAAGAACGGTTGGATTTAGGTCGGTTGGAATTTCGAGGATGAAATTAATTAAGGACGGAAGGTTGTAACGACCCGTCCCGAATACCAGGATTAGATTAGTGACTAATCACGATTAGTAAGGTTAATGGTGATTAGTTGGCCGAAATCGGACGAACGATGCAAAATGACCGTTTTGCCCTAGGCGTGGGTAAAACGTTAACTTTTTGTTCCGACGGTCAAATGGACTTTGACCGATGACCGTGACATAGTTCGTGACGTCACGAGTTCATAGACAGGTGGCACGTTCAATTCCGACATTCGAGGAGGAAGTTATGACAATCGAAAGTTTAGGGGCATTTTGGTAATTATGGTTAAAAAGGGGTGAATGTTGACTTTTTGACCGGGACGTCCGATGGCCGAGGGCCAAAGACTGTTATATAGATCGGGACGATACGAATTCATAGACATGCGGCATGCTAAAATTGGACTTCGAACGGGAAAGTTATAGGTCACGGAAGGTCGATTTCACTATGCACGTACTTTGAGACGGTGATAATTTGGCATAATCTAATTGGCCAAGATATTTTTAGTGGGTCCCATGGATGAGTGACAAGTGTCACTCATCCCATTGGCTAAATCCCCTAAATTGTGGATCTAGTTAATTAAATAATATTATAATTATTATTATATAATTAATCCATCTATCATCAAATCCTAACCATCCATTACCAATTAATCCTTCAATCCTCACCATCAATCCTCTCTTCTCTCATCTGATCACATCACCTTCCTCTCTCTTCTCTTCCACGACACCACCACCATTTTCATCTCATTTTCTTCTTCTTCTTCTTTTAAAAACCGAAACACACACACCTCATCACCATTAATTGCTTGGGTGTGACCGTTAGTGAGTGGAGGGAAGGACTGAGAGGATGGGACGGCGAGCCACGGCTGGGGAAGGCGGTGGCCACGGCGGGGAGAGCCAACTCGTGAGGTAAGTTTTGTTCAAAATTGGAAATCAGTTTCTATTGGGTTTTAATCGAAACTAATGATTTAGGTATGTTTCTGGGGAACCTAGGAAGCTAAAGGGATCGTTTTCGAGGCTTAGGATGGCCGGGAATGGCCGTGAATGGCGGAGGAAAATTTGGCCGCCATTAACGACAGATGGAGGTATGGGTTTTACGGTTTTTACTCCGTTTTAATGGTCTAAAAGATAGGAAAGGATGTTAGGATTATATTAGTATTAAAATGGACTAAAATGGAGTAGAAATAGATGGGTTTAAGGGTTGAACCGGTCGAGCCAGTCCGGTCCGGTCCGAACCAGTCGAACCCGGTTCCACCATCGGAGAAGACGACATTGTAGCACCGCGAGTGGGCTTCACGCGCAGCCGCTTGCAGCGGCGCGTGGGGGCGCGTGGTGGGTTCGATGGGGAAACTTTAAACATTCGAAATCTTCTATTCGATGTAATGAACATTTTGGGACTGGTTTCGTGTCGATCGGACACCGTCTCAATAATGTTCGGGGCATCAGAAGGTTTCGGATCGTGATTAAAAATAGTTAAAAACACCGAAAAATTATGGGGTTTTAGTAGGAGGTTAATTAAGTAGTTAGTAACCTTTTATTACGATTTGGACAGGTTCGGGAGTTTCGGTGACGGTGATTGGCTCGGGAGATCCGTATGGCACGCAAATCGAGGCGGCAGCTCCGACGGTCTGTGAGTGGACTTTGTTTTCTAAATTGGTACATGCATAAATGTTTATTATATGTTTTAAATACTTGTTTGTGATGCCATGAGTGCATTTGGATGTGTGGTTACGTATCAACACGCATCTCGAGGTTTCGGCCCTATACGGTGCCGATACGGGTTTGTATGTCTTATTTGGTCTAAATGAATTGGTTTTGGATTTCCAAAAGGATAAACTCGGATATGAGACCCATTTGGTTTTGTCTCGGGCATATGACCCTATTGATGGCCTTCGGTGTCAGGACCCGTCCCAAATATCACCTCGATACCCGGGACGAACCCTGCTCCCGTCTGACAATCACATTTAAAGTACCAAAATAACCTCAACACCACTATAAGCATAACTATCAGACAAGGGAGTAAATAAAATACAATTGTAAGTCAGAGCATAGTTCATACAAAATGGGCACAAAATCCTACTAAGCTAGTTTCACAACGGAAGAACGTCGAAAGCTCTATGCCTCGATTCCTGCCTCGACGCTCCAGGAAAAGAATGCTCACGGCGTCGTACACTGCCCGAGTACTGTGGCCTGGCAGGCAGACTAGCCTCCACTCTCACAGCAGCGTCTGACAACTCCCTGAAAGTAGCAAATGAGCCGGCTGTCACAATGGCTTTAATCTCTCCTCGAAGACCCAACTCAAACCGACGACACTTCTCAGCCTCGGTTGCCACAAATGCAGGAGCGAATCGGGACAACATCTGGAACCTCTGCTCATACTCGGCCACTGTCATGCTCCCATGTTTCAACTGAAGGAACTCTGCCTCTTTGGCATCCCGAAAAGAGTGAGGATAATACTGGTCCAAGAATCGCTCCCGGAAAGTCTCCCAAGTCACGGTATGAGCGTCCCAACCTAACAACTCCAGCGTATACCACCACTCATACACTGCGCCGTCTAACAGAAAAGTAGCCAACAATACACAATCTCCTGGAGGACAATGCATCACCCCAAAAATCCGCTCAAGCCGGGTGATCCATCGGTGAGCTTACTCTGGGTCTGCCCCACCACTGAACGTAGTAGCCCCGAGCCGCTGGGCTCGCTCAATCGACGCACTCTCCGCTTCTTCAGGTCGTGGAAGGGGTTCACGTTTCGGAGGCATGGTCGAACGTACGCTGAAAGAGGCATAGAGTTAGTAAAACAACCTAAAAATGACCTCATTCCGACACAAACCGACAAACCTATGCTCTGATACCAATTGTCCGGACCCGTCCCAAATATCACCTCGATACCTGGGACGAACCCTGCTCCCGTCTGACAATCACACTTAAAGTACCAAAATAACCTCAACACCACTATAAGCATAACTATCAGACAAGGGAGTAAATAAAATACAACTATAAGTCAGAGCATAGTTCATACAAAATGGGCACAAAATCCTACTAAGCTAGTTTCGCAACGGAAGAACGTCGAAAGCTCTATGCCTCGATTCCTACCTCAACGTTCACCCCTAGCGCTATCACCACGACCTGGAGGGAAAATTTAAAACCGAAAGGTGTGAGTGGACTAGAAGAAATAAAAGTTCACAAACAATTAATCATAAAATCAGGGTTAAGAAAATAATAGTAATATTTTTCCCTCCGTTTTAAAAACATGCATGCCTAACGAAGTATCAGAAAACCACGACATAAAACAGTATAATCCATATCATAAAACCAAATATATCAATGCCAAGTCCGATCAAACCTGCTGGGTCTATCCGAGTCTTTAAACTCAACCAGGCGTCAAATGTAATCCGAGTCTTTAAACTCAATAGGCCTACGGGGGTAATATCGTAAATATCCGAGTTTTTAAACTCCCGAGTCTTTAAACTCAATCCGGGCCCGTCCCCCGTCAATCAATATCCGGGTCTTTAAACCTAATAACCAGATCCAGCAAATCCAATCAAAACCATTTGAAAACCATTTCTAAATCTATATCCAAACCCGAATCCGAAATTCCCGGTTCAAAGCCCTTCCGGCGTTCAGAACCGTCATTCCGAACCCAAATGCGGAATTCAACAAAATCCAATTTTAAACCAAAACCAGATTGCCAAAATCATGTCTCAGAATTCATTATAACCATTAGAACACAATTATAATTTGAAATCCCAAAGTATAGCATCAAAATCAGAAATCTAGCTTTTTCTCGAAAAACGTGCAAAAGCCCAAAAATGTCTCGAAAAATGTGCAAGCATATCCATCACATATAATCATCATTAACAAGCATAAAAACATACTTAAAATCATAAAATATAAATAAAAACAGTTAGGCATGCTCGTAAGAAAAGAAAGAGTCCACTCACGAATCGGAAATTATCAATTGCGCTCCGTGCGCTCCTCGACCGTCTCAGGCGTCTCCCGTCCTGTCAATAGGCACCAAATAGGGTCACAAATACTTCAAGGATACTAACCCTAATTTTCCCCATTTTTCGGGAATTTATTTGTAATTTAAACTTAGACCCTAAACCGTCCGGATTCCCCAACCATCTTGTAACATCGTCCGATTAACCCGAAAATCACACCAATGGATTCCTTAGGACATTTAGAACCAAAAAAAATGTTGAAGGTTTGGCCGGAATCCTCCCCACGCGCCCCCACGCGCTGCCCAAAGTGGCTGCGCGTGGGCCTCACGCGCCTGCTACAGTGTTTCTTCTTCCTCGAGTCACCCGGTTCAACTGTGTTGAACCGGCGCGACCGGTTCTCCACCGTTCCTCCACCATTCTTCTCCCTTTCAATCCCAATAGCATCGTCCAGTCCCCAGCAATCCTTTCCCCTCCTAACCTTTGAAAATCGAAGCCTAAAACCCCTCGACTTCACCCTCGAAACAGACGGCCCGTGAGCCCTGTTTTGGCCACCGGCCACCTAGGTCCTCCCCCTTCACGACACCACACTCAGACGACTCCTGGGACCTCCAGGAGTCTCACCCTAACCTCCAAAACCTTCGACTCTAGCCCTAAGTCCACGACTTTTGAACACAATAAAAACGGGAAAACAGGGGATTCGGGGTATACCTTCGATTCTCACTCTGCCGTCTGCACCGCCGCGTGCCACGGTGCTCGTTGAGTCCCCTGCCATCATCTAAGCCTACTATTGCCTTGGATTAAGCCACCACACAGCACAACCACTGCCACAGTGCCACCGTCTCTCTGTTTTCTTAGAAATCACGGCCTTCCACCGCCGTGTCTCCGTGCACGATTTCCACTCCCTAACTCGATCACCAACCTCCTCTCTTCTTTCTTTCACTCTCACAACTCACCAAATTCTCACACCCTCACAGAATCGATCACTCCCTCTCAATCTTCACTCTCTGTTTTCTGTTTCTCACAGCCAAGGTGAACGGGTTTGAATGCGTATAATGTGTGGCCGTGCACACATAGACTCTCCCAGAAGCCTCTAGCTCTCTCCCACGTGTCCACCTCCTCATGGACCAACACAAAATATCCAAGCCCACTCAGCCACTTGGCCTTATCTGATTGGGCTTAAGGGGTAAAAGACCAAATTGCCCCTAGTGTTAAAATGTACCGTTTTACCCTCAAACTTTCCAGACCCGTAACTATTTCGTCCAACGTCCGATGACAGCGTGCCGCCTGTCGTTGTACTCAGGACGTCGAGACTTATCTAACGGTCCTCGGTCTACGTGAAAATCACAAGTCCACTAAAAAGTCAACATTTTCCCTCTAATAGTCAAAATTACGGTAACGCCCTCAATCTTCCGAACGTCATAACTTTTTCTCCGATTGTACAAATCGGACATGCCACCTGCCTACGGACTCGTGATGTCCCTAACTATGTCACTGTCAATGGTCAACATTCATCCAACCGGTAAATCAAAAAGTCAACTTTTGACCCACGATTCACAAGAGCAAAATCATCCTTTTATACAAATCCTGTACAAAATTACATTTTTACCCTTCCCGAAGGTACGGGTTGTTACATTCGGGTCTAAATCGTGGTTGCGACGGGTTCTATGTGCACGGCGATCGACGATACGACGCTCGCCTCCGGATTGGGATATGTTCCTACCGGAGAGGTCACGATGCACGATTCGTGGTCGGGCAGCCTGTGGAGGCTCGACTTCGGAGTGCTGACGGTCCAGGATAGCGATCGGTGATGAGTACACCATGATCTTGTGGTGGCCGCGTCGGTTGATTCGTTCACGGCGACATACCAGGATTGAGGGTGGTCCTAGATGGATAGTTGCACACATCACTATGATCGGAGTCGTGACTGACCCTTAGATATCGGGCATGATGCCCAACTGATGTCATATGTTCGGGCAAGAGACCCAGTTACTTTACGGTTGTGATTTTGGGTCAGGGACCCTACATGGATTTCCGGGTTCATGACGGTTTATGGGAACCAACATGAACCTTTGTCAGGTCATTGTGGTACATGATGGTTTATGGGAACTGGGCATGGAGGATGTTGTCTATATGTATATGAATATAATGGCTATTATGGGTCATGAAGGTTCAGGGGAACCGGGCATGAATGTTTGTGTTATGTATATATATGTTCATATACCTTCCTTTACTTCTATTATCTCCTCCGGGGAGGGTCGTTGGCCTCGGTGGACCCTGGAGTAGTCACGGAGCACTGACTGAGTGGGAGTTGCCCCAGTTGGGTTCCTTACTCTCAGGAAGACTGGTACTATAACCTCGGGTAGGGTCGGTGGTCTACGGACATTGACTTGACTTTGAGAAGATTTGGGTTTGAGACCCCTGGTAGCACGCGCGTAGCTTTGGAAACCATGACAGGATTGGTTGTGTGAATTATATGTGTATATGATATAAATATGATATATGATATGTGATGTGTGGTTACACAGGTTTTGAGCAGTGACTCGTGTACTTAGTTTACTTCTGATTTGGGCTGAGTCCCTTATGGATTTGGGCAGTGGCCCGTATGGTCGTTTTCATTATGATTTTGGGCTTAGTTCCCACATATGGTTTCATTTGGTTAAATGGTTTTCGAATGCATGCATGCTTTTTAGTGAAGGGTACAAATTTCTTTGTTAAAATATTTTATAAACTCTTTCTTTTGTCCACTCACAGCTTTTAATGTTTTGACTGCCCTTCAGGTTGACAATGGATGTGGACTGTAGCAGAGACCGAGATATCACATACCTCCTCCGGATCCTGGCGTACTCTGATAGCCCGGGAGGGCAAAGGCCGAAAATATCCCTTGTCTGACACTTCGTGTCAAACGGGAGCAGGGTCATCCCGCATTAATCCTGGGGGGATTGGGATGGGTCCTGTCATCACTACGATCGGAGTCGTGACTGACCCTGAGATATCGGGCACGATGTCCAGTTGAGTCATGTGTTCGGGTTGGGGACCCTAAATGAATTTCCAGGTTCATGACGGTTTACTATGATGAGCTATGCAATGCTTGATTGGACTATGAACCATCATGATAGCTATGCAATGATTGATTACATCAAAGATTGTGGTTCTTTTGATAGTTATTCATGTTTTGATCATGTTAACATTTAGAATTTGTTAACCTGCTGGAATTGATCAATGTTGATATTGAATAAGTGTTGAACTCGTGTGATAGCTGTGAAATGCTGGATTGCACCTTGATTGATCAACCTGTTTTGGATGTGTTAATTGTAATTGTGTTGTTGTGAGTAACAAGGTTCATAAATTGTTTTCTGGTTTGGACCAAAGTTGTGGGGTCTCCTTTTGGATTAATGATTTTTCCCTATGATGTACTAATTGTCAAACAGACTTGTGTGATCAATTTGAACTCATGGTGATGGCAGTGCAACGGTACATATAAGTATCCAAGTGTTTTGGTTCTGTGGTTTTAAGTTGATCATGACTATTGTGTTTTGGAGTGGATTCGGTGGCACTTTTGGTCTCAATGTATATTGTTAGTCCAATTTTGAGTAATGATGTGCAAACGGGATCATTTCATACTCAAGTGGGAGAATGTTAGAATTATGAGTATGGATTGATCACCTAATGTGTATAGCCCTAATCTTAGTTGGAATAATAGAGTCATTTTCATTGAATCATTATTAGAATGGAACTCCATATGGTAATTGACATGTGTTAATTAGTACAGTTTACCTTGTTACCTAATTAGTCTCTTTTAGAATCTTAATGTGACTACGATGAGAAGTTACATTAGGGCTATATTACTATATAAGTTGGTCCCTACTATTGCCAATAGGTAATCCTTCCTTACGAGCTATAGACCTATTGATTCGCGAAGGAAAAATACTTATTGGTAGAGAGGAGAAGATTACTTATCGTATTGGAGTACATGATGACATCAATGGGTATGTTGTTCATGTTGATATTCTTAGTCTTCTTGATATATTGTATGTTTGTGATCTTAAAACTTAGTTGTTTGTTATGTTTGTTGTTCGATGACCTCTTACAAAGTTGATATCGTGAATTAGAATTACCATATTATCGTTTATTTCCTTTTGTAGCATTTTTAATTATGAGTAATTGTGTGATACACGTTTATAATTTGAATCTTATGACTTTAACATCGTTTATTATAATTTGTAATTGGAGGTTGATTTTTCACTAATGAGTTGAGTTGTATGTACGTTATGCCCACTTAGTAAATCGCTGATATCATTAATACTTTTTGTTGGTCACAAACTCGTTCTTTATAGGGCAATTAACTCATAGGTCCCTACTAACATGTAAATTTATTCAAAAACTTGCATATAGAAAAATTAAACTCATAGGTCCTTTGACTAATCAAATGACTATACAATTTAAAATAGACCATAGTTTTTATATAAATTACAACTAATGCCATCTAATTGTAAACTAATCCAATCTAAAAATCACTTACCAAAATTTATCATGATTTCAACATTACTTTTTATTTTTTTTATTATAAGATTATATTGAGGATTATTAAAATATTACTCCTATTTATATATTTTTTTTCACTTGAGCATTTTAAAAGTAATATGAATATCTAATCTAACTTAAAGTAAAATAATTAAAAGCAGTAATTCTTCAAAAATACTTTTAAATTTAAAAATTCTTTATCTTCCGATATTAAATAATTTGATTAATTTCGTATAGTTTAGGGTTTAATTCTTGAATTTTGTACCAAAATTCAAGAATTAAACCCTATGTCGTACGAGTTTTCACCACCATCTCCACACCACCAACAACCCCCCCCCCACAAAAAAAAAAAAAAAAAAAATTCTATACCCTACCGTTGAACCCCAGACAATACGAATTTTATTTTATTTTTTCTAGAAAAAAATTCAATCGTAACTATATACAATATATATATATATAAAATATTTATTATATGTATAATATAATAAAGGCTCCAAGAGGTCAAAGAAATCAAACACTAAGGGGCACATGGGGTAAAAAGGACAAAAAAAGACAAAAAAATGGCACATGTGGAATTTCTTACTTATAATTTCTGTTTATGGGCTTTTGAATAAAAAAAGTTTGAAGTAAGGTCTTATTTTGTTTAATATACAAGTATTAAAGGTTTTAAATAAAACTAAAAATTATTAAGAATGTAACAATAATTTACCCTTCTTTATATATGTACTCGTTCGCCTACACTTTCGATCACGTCGTCAACTTAATGGGAAGAAATTAATATGCTAACACCTGGGTTACACAGATTTTGCGCGGCCCGCCCACCTATACATAATCTTCAATGTTGTGTTCATTAGATAGTCAATAGATTATTGTAAAACCGACTCTTTTTCAAGCATAAGGATGACCATGCATGTCTCATACATACATACATCATATATATGAATATATAAACCAACTCCTTCCAGACTGTCTCTATATATGTATGCTATATGCATGTATGAAACATGCATGCATGGTCCATCTTGTTGTGTTAATAATCTATTGCCAATCTAATGAACACAACTTTGAAAGTGAAGATTGAAGAATGTGTACGTGGGTGGGCGGGCCGCGCAAAATCTGTGCTACCACCCATATTTTTTTGGTTAAACTGTGCCACCACCCATACTATTTATATGAATATGTAATATTTTTGGCTGGAAGAAAAAAAAACATAATATATAGTTATTATTGACTAAATACTCTTAAATAATCATGCATGTGTGTCCCAGGTCAACTGTTCCTGGACTCATAGTTATTATTGACTCATTTTTATAGGCTTCCCTGTATGTGACAGTTTCTAAATTTCATTTTTGAATTGGCTAAATTTAGTGTCAAGTAGCCGGATTTAGCGGCCGCCTCGAAGATATTCCCACCTCAGGGGGCCTGATTTAAAAAAAAATGAATGTTATGTTAATTTGTTATATAAAAGAAAATCGATCGTACGCATAAATTCATTAATAATCATAAAATATACACATAATCAAGAGGACGTAATGAGTTTTACTCCTCGAAATCCTATTGATGATGATTAAAAATTTATATAAGTATACATATAAGCAAAATTTTATCAACACAAATTATTATAAAAATTCCTATAATAGTAAAAACTAAGAACAAGAAGGTTATAATTTCATCTAGAAGCTAACTAATCAAGAAAACTAATTAACTCTATTTCACCATTACAATACTATACATACAAAAAAATACTTTTACTCAATTAAATCAAATATTCAATATCAACAATTAGCAAAAAAATATGCACATAATTTGTATTTGAGATAGGTAATAGATCCTTTTTTTAACCTAAATTTGACTGAGCTATTTTGACCAAAAAAAATTATTTAATTTGAGTGAATTAAATTCATAATTTTAAAGGAGGTAATCTTACTAGGAGCTATAGCCCTTCTAGCCTAAGGGACGGATCCGTCTATGCTTCTTTTGGTTTGGTCAGCATTCTTATTGCTCTTTCTGGTTTGAACAGTAACTATATATGTACTTCTTCATTATAGTTCTCACCTGCAAAATGAGTGAAGATATGGAATTACAATTATGAGTCAAGGTATAGCCAGCTAGAGGGGGCCAGAATTTCATGCTTATTATGATAAAGCAATTTTGATGGGAAAAGTATGAACCTTTTGGTCTCTAAAAAGTTCCTTTTATTTATGTTAGCACCAAAAAGTTGATAAGAGAGAATGTAATTTAATTTTATATAAATTTTAACCATCATTTTAAAATTTATTATAATAGCAGATATACATCACCTTAAAAATTAAAAATGAAATGGGCCAAAATTTTCGTGTGAATTTCATCAAATTTTGGCAGTATTAAATGAATTTATTAAAAAATATATCTAATACAAATATCACCTTTTTTTTATTACAAAGAAAAAGAGATTTTTATTGAAAATTATCCATAAAATCAACTAAATTAAACTCATTAAACTAATAAAAATATCAACTAATTTTCCAAAGTTCATATATTGTTTGCTAATTTTTAATCAATTTTTTTACAGCTTACACTTTAGATTAAATTAATGGTATATTGTAAATCATATTACAACAAAGCGATTATTCTTATTTTTATATTACAGAAATGTATTCAACGTTTACATCATTTAGGACATGAATATTCCACAAAGTTGAAAAGTGACCATGACCCACCTATTTCTTAAATAGTTAAATTTGTATATAATTGGCAAAGTTTGGATTAATTAACATAAAAAATATATTATATCATACCAATGAAAATAGTAATTTCTGTGGCTTTAATATTGACAGAAGAAAGATTAATCTTTCTCTCTGCCCAAAAAAATAAAGATTTAATCTTTCTTCCAGAAGCATTTTGTTGGGGGCACTGCTAATTATTGGAAATTGCCCAATATTGCTTGATTAGATCCCACATTTTGTCTCTCTAATGAAGCAGCACTAAAATTTCAGCTTAATCCCCGGCGCCTACTTTATATTAATTTCACTAATCATCTCATATTTGATTTTTCAATCATTCAAACTCTAATGCTAATTATAAATTTACAAGTTAATTAATCAAATACATATTTCACTTAGAACAAATGGGTTCACTCTTATATGAAGATTTCATCTATCACCATTGCCATTGTTGGAGTAGTATTCCTACTTATCGCGTAGTTAAAAGCGTAATGTTCCAAATTCAACAGTCATAAGAAGTGAGGTCGATTCCAAACGCCTCTCTACGCCTCTCGAATGCATGAAAAATTTCGAAATTTAATATCAAACAAAAGATGTTGTTCATAAAATTTGAACTCAATTTTTCTCAGAAGGTGAGACCAAATAATCATCTATAATATAGTTAATTATATTACTGTGGGTCGTTAGTAAATGAAAATGGTGCATGGTTTTACAGTTTTACATACGCGCCTCTTGTTTTCTCATAGACATCATTAATCAAAGGAGTAGGCATTAGACACTATTCCATGACCTTAAACCTGTCTTTTCATGTTTATTTTCAGTAAAGATATCGACAAAGAGGAGTTTGATTATTAAATTACATAATAATCTCTAGTATTAGTATTACATGGACAAAGAGTTATCTCCTTAATGTGATATGAACAAAGGCATTATGGTCCTTCCGCAAGTGCAACGTCTCATGCAGCAATCTTCCCCCTCGCCCTCCAAGATTTTCACATACAAGTATACAACACAAGTTATTTTGTGTGTGTGTGGGTTTCATAATTCGTATAATATGTTGTCACCATCTAGCTAATTAAATTAAATTAACGGACCGCACCACCGTCATTGTAGCCCATTGATCCCATGATTGCCAATGACAAATGGACGGTCGTGCTTCATTGATTCAATTACATCTACTTTGATTTCCATTTTTATTTTCCACCAAAAAAAGAAAAAACTAACATCAGGCCATTTATATGAAAAATGGACCAACCATATACATATATTAATCACCACCCAGACAATTCACCCTGCCCTTTTCTTCTTCAAACTCCCACATTATACATTATGAATCGCTTTCACATCTTCCTTCTTGTCACCTTCCTCCTCGTCGCTGCTCCCGTAACCGCCCGCGCCATTCGGACAAGTTTTATGAGCCCTTCGGCCGCACGGCACCAACAAACTCTCCGGCCACGGGTGGTTCACAGTGCTCCCTCCACCACCACTGGCGCTCAATTTAGAGACTTCCAGTCCCAGAAGCGAAGGGTTCCCACCGGATCAAACCCCTTACACAACAAGAGAAGATGATCGAATGGTTCCAGTTTTTGAGGACTCTCCTCCCCATGTCAGATAATATCACCATCACTTATGTAGCTTAGCTTGTTCTGATTAATTAATTTAAATTCATATATATATATATATATATATATATATGTATATATGCTTCATAATATTTTTATATACGCCACATGTCAACTGATGATTCATATATATATATATATATATTATAGGCTTTGAATTTTTGCTCCATTTATAATTTGTTTTGAGATTTTGTACAGAAGGTGGTTTTCAAGAGCTTTAAAGAAAACCCATTTAAGAGTTCAGATTCATATATAGTCTTGTTTGACTGTAATTTTTCATTTTTTTTTTCTTTCAGAATAAAGTTAATAATTACATTTTTATTTTATTTTATTCTAAATTAATTTAAATTGCAAACACAATTAATGGTCTTTAATTTAGTCAAAAATATAATCTTAAATTTGATGCATGCAAAGCAGTTGGCTCTTCACAGCAACTTCATATTTGAAACTGCAGATACTTCATCGACTTCCACCCGAACACATATATAATTAGTGATCAGCATTGGAGATTGTGCATTTGCACAAACTACAAGATGTGTTATATAGAGAGTTTTGTGAATTAGTTTTATATACTGTGTCTATTTCTCTTATTGTATTTCTGTTTTCCATCAGACCATCAGACCATCACCATATAATATATATTAATATACAACTGGCTGCATCCAGAGTGCGTCCAAGATTTTCTCCATCCCGGGATATCTTGGATAGGAGGTTTTGAATGAGCTAGCTAGGCTGAGTTCCTTATCGATCACTGTCAGTTGTGACCACTAGAACTGGCATGACCTATTTGAGAGTGGCTGATGATGGGTGTGTTGTTGAGATTTTAGAGCCCAGATTTGAGTGCATGGTGTAAAAATACCCATTACTTCATACAACTACCCCACAATTAATTAAGAAGATAGGAGGCCCCTTCACCCTTCTGCTCATCAATTAATATATGGAATATATGTTCACTGTTGATATGTGTGTGTGTGTCTACACCTTCCATAGTTCATCTGCACCAAATGCAGCATATGGATAATTATAAACTGTTACAGCCTTGTCAAGTTGTACAGCCTTCCAAATCTCAAATCTGAATGTTTATGTTTTTATTTCTTTCTATCTTTTCTGCATGTTGCATTGAGGTGCTACTAGTTTTTTCGTATTTATATTCATTTTACAATGTAGCAAGAGATCTTAAATTAAATTGGAGACTTATAAATAATAAAATTAAATATCCGTGTGTAATTTCTAATTCGATTACGTATTCGTGAACATTTATTAAATATGAAAGAAAATGATAGGGAAGACGGTAGGGGTGGAGGTTGTGGTTGTGGAGGTGGGTGTGGGTCCAAAAGTGGCGTAAGTGCACCAACTGGGTACACATAAGGCAAACCCCACCAGGCAAAGAAAGGGAAAAGCTTTTATGTATTTGCAACCGGCTCTGCGCGTGTAAATTTTGCACTAATTTATTAGTTGAACAAATTATTACGCGGTTGAAAAATTTAGGCTAACATCATGGATTTCAAGCCAATGGGAAAAAATATATGCAGCTACCCCTTTGCTTGTCCCACGCACCAACTATATTAGCCTTCTCGATATTATAACCCGTTTTTCAATAGATTACTCTAGTGTGTTTGGTATGCCGTATTACACTCCGAATAGGCTAAATAATCTGAAACCTGTGTTTGGTACTATTCGTATTAATTAGTCACCGTATAAGTTAATAAGGTTGAATATTTTTATACGGTCCAGACACGCTAAAATAATACGCTCGAAATTGTCCGTATTAAATAGTCGGATAACTAGTAATCTTGTAAAATATAATAATAATAATAATAATAATAAATACTAATATAATAAAAATAAAATATTAATTTAGTAAATATTAATAATAAAAAGTAATAAAGTAATAAATACTAATAATAATAAATTAATAGTTAATAATTAATGATCTTTTAATAAATAATAATGATAAAATTAAAAATAATTAATTAATAAAAATGTAATAAATAGTAATAATAATTATTATTAAAATAAATAATAATAAAAATAATGACATACATAATTAATATTTAAGATACAAGTATTTCGTCAATTATTATAATATAATCCGGTCAGTATAATATAGTCGGCATTCTAATCCGGAAAAGTACCAAACGCCCGACTAAATAATCAGTCTATCCGGTAGACAGATTAGTCTATCCGATTGAAATAGTGAGTACAGTACGGCATACCAAACGAGGCCTTCAGTGATTCTTGATATATTTAATTTTTAACTGATAAGTTAAAAGTTCAAGATTCACTAAATGTTACTTTGGATTCAGAATGGGTAAAATATTTTTAACATCTTCAAGCTTCGCTTAAGGATTAGCTTCCTTCGTTTGAAAAATAATAAGTTTATTTAGCCAAGTTATCCCTTAAACTTGTACTTCCTTGCCAATCTCCCCATCGATAATTATTGTTGGAGAATTCCCCTCCTATGCCCACATTTCATCTAACTTTAGTCTGATTCGTCACATTTCAAGTAAGTAAATGAGTCATATAAATAAAAAATTACTTATAACGAATCATATTTAGGGACTAAAACGGTACACTATCGAACAAAAAATTGGAGATAATGTATATGAGGACATTGTAAATTGGCTATTAATAGATATTTAGGGGGGAAATTGCTTGAAATATAAGTTGAGGGGGATAGTTGACAGTAGGAGTACAAGTTTAGGGAGTTGTGGAACCCAAAAAATCATCTGAAAATTGTGAAGCCGTCATGTGGCCCGTAATTCCTGAAATGACCAAATTGCCCCTGACAATAATACAAATCACTTGAGGACACCCATACATTAAATAATCTATTTACCAGCTAAATACGTTATTTAATCGGGTTAAAAGTCTCTGTAATATTAATATTCTCCCCGAGAGTTAATTATCATTATTCTAAATAACGGACAATTAAATATTGATATTAAAACACAATAATTATCATTATTATCATAATGAGCTATTATTATAATTATTAAATAATATATTTTATTATAAATATATTATTTATTAATTACAAATTCAACCGACTAATCAGAACGCTCCGAGGCTCCCAAGGTTTTCCTATAAATAGTGGAGATCATTTCACTTTCCAGGTAATTCTGTTCAACGCTACTTAAGCTCTTGAAATTTCTCTTTCGAAGCTGAACTAAGCATTGGAGCGTTCTTGGTCGAACACTCCCCCGGGTCTCGATCATTGAACGAGCGATAACTTACTGTTTGCTTGTTTGTAGAGATCCTTGAGTCTTTTGAGTTTAAAGGACGAATTCTGCTTCAACAATTGGTGCTTTCATTGAGATCTTGAAGATATTCAAGAAGAAGCTCTCACGATTGTTCATCATTCATCCTACTTCGTTCATCGTTCTTAACGTTGATTCGAAGATCTTGAACGTGTTCATCGTTCGACAAATTTCCATTCAAGATTCGCTGATCAAGCATGGCCAGGGTTTGACGATCCGTTCGTTCAGCTGGAGAAGGTGTTTCTGCCTCAACTGCCCAGACGAGGAATGAGGCTCGCATAGAGACTCCGGAGGAGTGGCCAATTCGACCCAGGCATGTGTCCATAGAAGCGCCCATGGAGACGCTCAGAGGGAGGCCAACCTTCAGCTTCGGAGAATTCCCCTCCCCAGTTAACCAGGTGCCTGCGCTAGGGGAAGGAACTTCGGCTCTACAACAGGCAGGCAGGCGGTTGATGGGAAGTGCATCACGACATGATCAACCCACAGCAAACATAGACCTAAGGGACTTTTTGGATGGGCGTCACGACGTTTCAGGGAGAAGTCATTACCAACCTCCCCAGGAAAACTTGGCGCAACAAGTTGAAAGATTGAGCAACCAAGTTCAACTCCAGTCAGAGCTCTTGCAGCGACTCCTGGCAAAAAGACCAGTCCAAGAGCCAGACAGACATTCCACGTCACGTGGAAAACAAGAGAGTGCTCCAAAGCGTCATGGGAAAGAACCAGTCAACTTCCGAACAATGTCACGAGACACTTCATTAAGCGACTCCGGTGAAGAAAGTCACGCTCACCAAGCAAAGAGCTTACAACGTCTAAAGCCATCAGTACTTGAGCGGCTAGGAAGTAGGATTGGGGCTATTTCACGGGTGGAAGGCTCACAGCGCTCAAATGGGAGTTGGGGGCAACCTCAGGTTCTGCACAAAGACTCAAGACGATCTGCCCATGGCAGTGAGAGGGAGGATGAAGCCTACTCCCCTACACGATCCCAGAGATCAAGAGGAGAAGCTCAGGGAGGTCCTCGGCGAATAGCACGAAATGACTCACCGCCTCAGGAAGGTGCGTTGCGGGCAAATGATGTTCAAAGAATGCTGGACAGGCACCTTTGTGCTCAACGAGATGGCGATCTAGAGGATGATCTACGTCGCTAGATACAGCTCTCTACGCCTTTTGTAAGGGATATTGAGGAGGAGCCATTCCCTCAAAGGTTTGCAATGCCGAACTTCACTCCATTCAAAGGAGCCTCCGACCCGATAAAATACATAGATTATTACTGGGGAGTCATGGTCCCCCACCGACATAACGATGCGCTCATGTGCAAGGTTTTTCAAGCTTCTCTTCAAGGCCAAGCCATGAATTGGTTCAATCATCTCCCCCGGAGGTCGATTGCGTCCTTTGAAGAGTTGGCTCTGGCATTTGTGAAGGAGTATGCACAACTTCGAACAATCGAGGTGAATGATGACCATCTTTTTTCTGTCCGAAAAAGAGCAAAAGAAACTTTGCGACAATACATACAAAGATTTTGCGAGGAGAAGTCTCGGATTGTCGGCTGTAGCGACCTTGTTGCGGCAATGACATTTAAACAAGGACTCTCTCGGGACAACCAGCTTTACGGGGACATCGTCATGAGCAATGCACGAAGTCTCACCAAAATGCTTTTGCTAGCAGAACGACATGCAAGCTGGGAGGACGAGAAGAACGCCACTCATACTCCGGACCATGCTGGGGCTAGTGAAAAAGCCTCCAATAAAGATGAGTCCCATTGGAAGTTTGCAGCTGGAAAGTCCAACAAGCGCAAGGCGGAACAACCCTCCCAAACACCAGCTATGGGGTAGCCTAACTTGCAGCTATCTTTGCTAGTCCATCAGATCCACAATGAAATTAAGGACAAACCATGGTTCAAGAAGCCGGAGCCAATCAATGGTGATCAAGAGAAAGCTGATAAGACGAAGTGGTGTGCCTACCATGAATGTTACAGGCACAACATTGGAAAATGCATATCTTTCGAGAGATATCTTTGGAATCTCATCAAAGAAGGACATTGCACTGAGTACAGCAATGGGAAGCCTATGGATTGACCTGCTGACAAAGGACCGAAGGAACCTGCAGCAAAGATGATTCGCATCAACACCATCATAGCAGAATCGGATTTGCTAGGAACCACCTCCAAGCAGAAGAAGAGAAAGATCCGAGATGCACTGGCCGTCTCTCAGGTCTCCCATGTTTCCACCCCCGGGGTGGCCAACGACCTTGTCGTTTGTTTCTCTTTGAAGGACAAGGTAGGACTTGATTGGCCGCATGACGATGCTTTAGTCGTGTCAATCCAGATCATTCATCCTTAAGTTGATCGGATTCACGTGGATGAAGGGAGCGCAGCAAATATCCTCAGCCTGGATACAGTGCGCAAGATGAGGTTAGAAAGCCTCACAACAAAAAGGGGTTGTCCCGCTCCGAGGTTTCAATGGGTCGACTAGCATGACTGTAGGCACTCTCCAGCTGGATGTACATTCTGATCATGTAGTCACGTCCCAGACTTTCTACATCATGAACGAGTACTCACCATATAATGGAATTTTGGGAAGGCCATGGCTTCACAAAATCCTCGCCAACACGTCAAACCTTTACCAGAAGATTTGGTTCTCTATTCCCGGTGGTGGAATTGGGGAGATCAAGGACGATCACGCGATGGCTCGATGGTGCCTCACTGAAGGGCTAAAGGAGGTCAAGGAGGCAGAGTTTGTTCCCCAAGTAGGATCATCCACTGGGGGCAAGCTTTCTTCTTCGTCTCCCAAATACCAACTATTCACGGGTCAAGATCCTGACATTCATAAGGAACCACCAACTCCGGAAGGATGGCAGCCGAAGGATGACGTCACCCTCATTCAACTTGACCCTCGATGACAGGACCCATCCCAATCCCCCGGGGATTAGTGCGGGATGACCCTGCTCCCGTCTGACACGGAGTGTCAGACAAGGGATATTTCCGACCTTTGCCCTCCCGGGCTATCAGAGTACGCCAGGATCCGGAGGAGGTATGTGATATCTCGGTCTCTGCTACAGTCCACATCCGATGCCAACCTGAAGGGCAGTCAAAACATTAAAAGATGTGAGTGGACAAAACAAGAGTTTATAAAACAGTTGATAAGAGAAGACATTTGTACCCTCCACTAAAAAGCATGCATGCATTCGAAAACCATTTATCCAAAACAAACCATATGTAGGACTAAACCCAAAGCAGATATAAACCAGGGTCGAAAGGACCACAATGAAAACGACCATACGGACCACTGCCCAAATCCATAAGGGACTCGGCCCCAAACCATAAAGAAACCAAGTACACGAGCCACTGCTCAAATCCTGTGCACACCTGTGCACACCACATATCATATATCATATATACATATAAGTCACACAACCAATCCTGTCACGGTATCCAAAGCTACGCGCGTGCTACCCGGGTCTCAATCCGAGTCATCTCAAAGTCAAGGTCAATGTCCGCAGACCACTGACCCTACCCGAGGTAATAGTAACCATAGCCTTCCTGAGAGTAAGGAACCCAACTGGGGGGGTGACTCCACTCAGTCGGTGCTCCGTGACTACTCCGGGGTCCACCCAGGCCAACGACCCTCCCCGGATGAGATAATAGAAGTAAAGGAAGGTAGATGAACATATATATACATAACATAAACATTCATGACCGGTTCCCCTGAACCGTCATGTACCGTAACAACATAACCAGGGTAACATGCCGGTTCCCATAAACCGTCATGTACCATAATGACCAACAAGGGTTCATGCCGGTTCTCATAAACCATCATGTACCATGATACCATATTAAGAGTTCATGCCGGTTCCCATAAACCGTCATGACCCGGGAAATCCATTTAAGGTTCCCTGACCTGAAATCAAAACCGTAAAGTAGCTTGGGTCTCGTACCCGAACATAGGACATCAATTGGGCACCGTGCCCGATATCTGAGGTCATATGCCCGAGACAAAACCAAATGGGTCTCATACCCGAGTTTATCCTTTTGAAATCCAAATCCAGTTCATTTAAATCAATAAAGAAATACAGACCCGTATAAGCACCGTATAAGGCCGAAACCTCGAAATACGTGCTTATACGTAACCACATAGAAATGCACCCGTGGCATCATCAAACATGTATTAAAACATATAACAAACATTTATGCATGCACCAATTTAGAAAACAAGGTCCACTCACAGACCGTCCGAGCTGCCACCTCGATTTGCGTGCCATTCGGCTCCCCGAGCCGATCACTATCACCGGGACTCCCAAACCTGTCCAAATTTTAATAGAAGGTTACTAACTACTTAATTAACCTCCTACCAAAGCACCGTAATTTTCCCGAACTTTTAACTATTTTTAAACCGACCCTAAACCTTCCGACACCCCGAAAACTATCGAAACGATGTCAGATTGACACGAGACCAGTCCCAAAATCTTCGTTACATCGAATAGAAGATTTCCCGTGTTGAACACTTTCCCAAATTATGGCCCACTTTCCCAAAATCTTCGGTTTTTCTTCAGTTTTCGGACCGATTCGGGGTCCGTTTGGTCCCATTTTAATCTCTAAATTCCTATTTCTTCATTTCCTATCTAACCCAATCCCTAAAACTAAGAAAAACCACCCGAAACGGAGCTTCCATCCGCCATCAATGGTGGCCGGATTTTCTCCGGCCGTTCACGGCCATTTCCAGCCATCCCAAGCCCCAAAACTAATCCCATTCTACTCCTAGGGTCCCCAGAAACCTAACCTAATTAATGAAATCGATTAAAAACCATTAAAACTCAAATTTGGATTTTTGAACATTTTCTTACCTCACGGGTTCTCCTCCGCCGTGTCCTCCACCGTGGGCCACCGTCCACCCTCTCCGTCCTCAGCCCTTCACACTCCCCCCACGGTCACTCCCAGCTCATACAAGTGATGAATGGTGAAGTGTGATTGTGTGTTTTGATTTTTGAAAGAAAATGAAGAAAATGAAGAAAAATGGGGTTATGGGTTTCGGGTTGGAGGATGAACAAAGATGAAGGAGGATGGCTGATGAGAGAAGAGAAATGGAGGGTGAGGATTTAAAGATGAGTTGAAATGGATGGTTAGGATTAATGGTTGGTGGATTTGATTATAAAAATAATTAAATAATATTAATTAATTATATAGATCCACATTTTGGGGGATCAAGTCAATGGGATGAGTGACACTTGTCACTCATCCATGGGGCCCACCAAAATATCCACCCAATCAGATTTCGCTGAAACGTCCCCGTCTCGAAGTTCGTGCATAGTGAAATCGAACTTCCGTGACCCATAACTCTCTCGTTCGAAGTCCGATTTCAGTGTGCCGCCTGTCTATGGATTCGTATCGTCCTTATTTACGTAACGGTCTTCGGCCCTCGGCCATCGGACCTCCCGGTCAAAAAGTCAACATTTGACCCCCATTTAACCAAAATTACCAAAATGCCCCTAAACTTCCGAACGTCATAACTTCCTCCACGAACGTCGGAATTGAACGTGCCACCTGTCTATGAACTCATGACGTCACGAACTACGTCACGGTCATCGGTCAAAGTCCATTTGACCGCCCGATTAAAAAGTCAACATTTTGCCACCATCAAGGGCAAAACGGTCATTTCGTACCGTTCGTTCGATTTCGCCCAACTAATCACGGATTAGCCTCACTAATCGTGATTAGTCACTAATCTAATCTTGGAATTTGGGACGGGTCGTTACAACCTTCCCTCCTTAATTAATTTTGTCCTCGAAATTCCAACCGACCTAAATCCAATCGCTCTTCCCTCCTTAATTAGTTTCATTCTCGAAACTCCAATTATCTTGATTCCACATCCACCTCGTGGAAAGTAGAATCGACCTCGAAACTCGTGTACACTCGTACACCCACTAACCAGAACGATAACCGTCTGCAACCAGACGTACGACTAACACTCACGTCGTATCGACTACATTCGACCACGTCGAATGACAGAAGTCGTACGCTCCAAACTGACACCACTTGTCAGATCTACCATTTCGTTGACACAACAACTCGACGGTTCCTTACTAAATCTCCACTCAACGATCCACGCTGACACATCTGACAAACTGCCACCACTTGACCGTCGCCAGTCGAAAACTGATATGACACACACTCGTGGTTACACTAACCATAAGCATTTCACTCGACCTGTGTGTAACTAGACCCATCAGAAATACCATGACCCACTGCACAGTATCCAATGTCCAGTCCACGACCTCAACTAATCCGATGGTGTCGCAACCAAGCCGACTACCAACCCATTCACCAATGTACCCCTGGTATAACCTATTTACCGTCACCAGGCACGACAAGTACACCCAGTATCGTACCTTGAACAACGTACAAAGTACGTACATCTACCCATCAATCAGCTTACAACCATCTAGGGCGTAACCAATCACGTTTCAATTATGGAGTTCATTTGTCCAATCCAGCATTAGACAAATCAAAACTCCAACCCATCATCTTTTTCCAAATCCGAATCTGAATCCGCAATTTCGTAAGAAATCCCGAATCCAAACCCAGAAGTCATATCCATATCATGTCCAAATTCGAATCCGAAATCATCATTCCGTACGCTAGCATTAGGAATGACCATTCCGAACCCAAATCCATGAAAAGAAAATCCACAGTCAAGCTCTAGAATCAAATCCTGAATCGTCACCCAGAATCCGATTCCAAAACCCAAATCCAGAAATCCTCTTTCAAGTTCCAAAATCAAATCCTGAATCGTCATCCAGAAATCTAATTCCAAAACCTGAAATCTCTTTTACGTCTACCCAGACACACCAAAACCGAACCTATCGGTTACCCGTTTAAACAATTACCTCAATACCTTTGATTGACTTCATAGGGAAGCCAATCCCAACATCAACACATCTAGGTTGACCATATCCAACCACGTCGGAAAAATACTCATCGGACAACTACTCAGGCGAGTAATAAGCCATATGGGATTTACCTCGAAAAGAAGTTCAGTCCCATCATGCTCCACTCAACATCCAGGTAAGAGTAATAAACTCTCCACCTATCTGGATATCCAAATCATGATCCAGATCCAACACTACGTCAACCGACCATAGACGTCACGATCCCCGATCGTCACGACGTCCAAAGTCCTCAACCATTTCCCACATCTAAGTAGATTAGTCGACGACGAGACACGCCGAGACTGTGGGTTCTCACTTATTACCTCGTATCGATCCTTGTCATTCCACCGAGGAAAAATCAAGAATGATCGAATAATCCATCCTACGTGAATGCAAACAACATCGTCTGCCACCAAGTAGAAAATGAGGAATCTCAGTCACCTAACTTCGATATACTCATCTCCTCCTGATGGTCCAGAACAAATCCCGGGTCCACCGACCAATACACGATCGGTGTATTAGTGGCAACCAACAACATCTATATCATCAACGTCATCTACAATCATCAATCATGGTAGAATCTGAGAAGTCACCCAAAATGACTTCGACATACCCATTACCAATGCGGAAAACCCGCATTCCACTCGTCACCTCAATCGTAACCTCTCGCGATTCCGAAGTTCCAACAAGATTGGAAACAACATACCCGGACATCAACCACGTGTCCCCTAACCAGTTTAACTCTATCTGAGATCCACTCCTGAACCACAGATACCGAACATATGCCCATTACGACGGATGTCACACCCCGATCCGTAACTCATCGTCATCACGATCACCGGCACCAGCACCAGCACTAGTACCAGTATCATCACCTATCAGCATCAGCACAAAGTGTGCAAATCAGACACTCCTGGATCTCCGCTCATACCGAGCGACGACCCCGTACCTCTGTTCGAAAAGGAGAACTCTGCCTCCCTCGTACCCAACAACTCTGGGTACGGTCACCCTGACAACTCATACGAGAAAAGGAAACGCTCCCCGAACGTCCCCAACTCATTCTGCGATCGCACTCAGCCGTAACCGAGTCGAATCCAGAATCACTGCTCGTACATATGGGTTACTCACGCACCCCGTATCATCGTCAGGACTGACAATCCCATCGTCACAATCGTCACGGTAACCTGAGTCTACTCGACCTGATAAGACTCGACTACGTCCATCGATAGTAGCGTCTGCCCCAACCTCGTGCAGACCTAACTACCAGGAATCACGATATACAAACTCCGCATCCAACGGAATCAACCGCTAGTACCAACTACTCTGTGTCCCCGCTCCGGGATTCCATCGACAAGTACCAACCTTGATAACTTGTCCAAATCAAACTCTACCAGTCGTAACCCGACTAACCCAATGTCGTCTACCAGGTCATCCATGACCGTAGTTGTACCAACAATCCATCACAACTAATGTGGCACGACAACCTACTAGGTCTAACCGATAAGTACAACCCCGACTGCAGAGTGCAGTTGACAGGACCCGTCCCAACTGGACGTTAAAAACTGTACACGGTCCTGCTCCCGTCTGACAAGTCAACTGAAAGTCCGAAACTACCCTTCAATACCTGCCAGACAAGGGAATTTTTGCGCCTGTGCCCGCACATACCTCCACCTCTAGAATAGCCTCGATCAACGCGCCACGACCTAAAGGGTTAACAAAACAGAAAAGGTGTGAGTGGACAAAAATGACCTCTTATAAAAACATTTACCAAAATACATTCTTACCCTCCAGTTTTCACAAACTTGCATGCATATCGTAAAACATGAGTACTAGTATGAAATCATTCAAGTATGAACAGTGGACCGATAAAATCAAAACATATTTTCCCATGGTCCATAAAACTCATGTTCACCAAATTAGTTCAGCATCTCAAAAAGTTCGCAATTTCTCTAAATCATTTTAACCGCTAAACCACGGTTTCCTCAAAAACATTTTCCATAATCCACGAGACTTATTTCCATATCCTGTTGCTTAGAGTCACGTTTATCCCTGCAACGCGTGCATATCAATAGGCTCAAGGACCGCTCAAAATCCGAGCATCCGCTGCTGTGAACACATCATCAGTCAGCAATCCGTCGCTGGGAAAAACCTCACCAGCCGACGATCCGGATCTCGTGAACACATCACTTACCGATCCATATAATCCAGCACATCTGATCTGAGTCAAGCCTCCCCTGGGCTGCAAGACAAAGATCGTCCTATGTGACCTCTTCGGGGTAAACACTTCCATCCCGAAGGCGAGAGTTATCTCCAGGGTGCACTCCGGGGAAATACATATTTTCTCCCGAAAGCCCTAAATATCCGCAACATATTATCATCACAAAAACCAGTGAAAAACAGTTGCATAAAAATCTAATCACATATCGACACAGGGTCTCAGCCCTAAATTAACCAAAGTCCCGATTTACTTTATAAATCCGAAATCATCAATATCATCATATAATCACATGGAAAATGCAAATCCAATCAGAAACACAATTCCATTGGGTCCCAACCCCAAAATATCAATTTCACGTAAATCCGTGCAACCGTAAACCCGAGTTGCCACGATCACGTAAATCCATAAAATCAATCATTGACTCATAATCCGAGTCCAAATATCATTTTCAATCCGGGCCTAGCCCAAAACATCATTTGCACGTTCCTCGTAAAATGTGCCCGAAAGACTGATTAAAATAATCACAAAAATCACGAGAATACCAAAAATCATCAAATTCATCAATTTCACATGTAACTCCAATTCCGAGTCAAAATCATTATTTACTTGGGTTCTCACGCCCACAGTATCATTTTAACCAATTTCACGATTTCTCGAAAATCGTGCTAGAATATAATAATATAATAATCATAAAACCGAGAAATCACCGGAATGAAATACCAATCAAGCCAAAGCATATCAAATCACATAATAAAGCATTTTAAATCATATATGCATGCATCACAGTTAGAAAACAAAGTCCGCTCACACACACCGTTCAAAACGGTTCGTTTCCGAGCTGCACGTTTTTCCGTAAATTCTGGAAATCACAACTCCTGTCCAAAATCATTATAGAGGGTTACTAATATATCAAAATACTTCATATAATTTTCCCCAATTTTTCCGGAATTTAAATACGTATTTTAAACGTAAAACTAAACTTCGGATACGTGGAACATTATCGAAACAAATATCCGATTTCACCGAAATCAACGTCAAAATGTTCGTTACACTGAGAGGATAAAAAGTCATGTTGACCTCACCTTGAGACTAGGCCGGACGCGCCCTCACGCGCCGCCGTGAGTGGCTGCGCGTGAAACCCACGCGCTAGCTACAGTGTCACCAGCCTAACCCGTTTGTATGATAAACGGGTCCTTTAGCCCGCGATCAGACCCGGTTCCAATCCTGTCAATTCGACATTAATTCCTTCAATTGAACATTCAATTAGTTTCGTTATAAGTTCAATTAGGGTTATGTATCATCAATTACTTGAAACATTGCCTAAATCCTCACTATCAAGGCTGAACAATCGAAGGACCTCCGGCCACTGTTCATCATTCGAACTCCCTCAATTCCACACGATTTCCCCAAATTGATTCATCAAGAAGCTTCATTGATCTCAGGTAAACCTTTCCCCCAACTCAATTGGATCAATACATTGCTCAATCTTCACGACTCAAACTCGAACATCCGAACACTGTGCAACCATGGAGTTTCCACCTTGGCCACTGATTCCTCCCAATTGATGAACCCAGAAGCATTAATGGACCATGAGGAATTGTTTCCCCACCTCAATTTCGTCGTTTGATCGCTCCAAGATCACGACACAAGCTCGATATCTCTCACTGTTACCAAACCCGTTCAGAGCCAATTGGGCATGAATTCCTCTCGTTTTTGATTTGAAACAACTCGTCTCAACCTCAGGAAGCTATTTCCAATCTCCAATTCGATCATCACAGCTCAATTCGTCCAATTCGATTTTCCCTCCCAAAACTCAAAATCCGAAATTCCAGTTCGATAGTTACCCACAATCCTTCGTGTTTCCCAGTTCAATTCACTCTCAAATGCTCACACTTTGGTTCAGAAATGGAAGAGAATTAGAGGTTGGGAGAAAACTGATTTGTGGGTTGTACACGGTTGAAGAAAATATGGGAGTTTAATGGAAATTAGGATTAATTAATTAATTTAATATAATAAAACATAATAATTAGGTCTCCCCCAAAATCATGGATCCATGTTTTGTGCCTGATTTTAAGGGATGAGTGACACTTGTCACTCATCCAAGTGTGCTCAGTCACCGGGTACTGTTCATTATTAAAATATTATTTTATTCCCGGTTCGTTCGGTTAATCGAGCCCGATTCCGTGACCATAACTTCGTCGTCGAATCTCCGATTTCGACATGCCGCCTGTCGTTGGATTCGTATCGACGAGACCTACGTAATGGTCCTTGGCCCTCGTCCATCGGACCTCCCGACCAAAAAGTCAACATTTTTCCCCTACTATGCCAAATTACCAAAATACCCCTCAACTTCCGAACATCATAACTTTCTCTACGAATGTCGGAATTGAACGTGCCACCTGTCTATGAACTCGTGACGTCCCGAACTACGTCACAGTCATCGGTCAAAGTCCATTTGACCGCCCGAACTAAAAGTCAACATTTTGCCCACGCTAGGGGCAAAACGGTCATTTTGCACGTTTCGTCCGATTTCACCCAACTAATCCCCGATTAGTCATTCTAATTCATAATTAATTAATATTCAATCCCGATATTCGGGACGGGTCATTACAACCTTCCCTCCTTAAAGAATTTCCTCCCCGAAATTCCAACTACTCGTATTCCACAACTACCTCGTGGAGAACAAATGGCCACACAACACGTGTACACCAGTACACCCACTAGCCAACACAGAACTCGTCTGCACTCAGACGTCACATCACAGATGCACGTCGTACTGACTACACTCGACCACCTCGAATGAAATTGATTACCAGAAATTGGTAATGTCACCGTTAAGCTGACTCCTTCAGCTTGACAGCCCCACATACTCACTAATGTGCCCTGATCTTCGCTCTTATAGAGAGTCACCAAAACTCACTAGTCAGTCCAAGCTGACACCACAAGCCATACTGTCACCACCAAGCTTTACCACCCTAGTAAAGCGCCAATCAGTAACAAATCAGTGACAACACATCATACTACAACGTCCGTCAATGTAGCATAAGATCATCAACATGATCTCCCCTCGCAGGGCAAACTCAATCCTGCGACAAATACCTACAGCAGTAACCACAACTGTCACCCCCTCAGCGATCCCAGATGCTGGTAAGGTCACGACAAGGTAACATCTCGCCGCAAAGCAACTTGCGGTCACACCAACCACCAACTCACTCATCCTGAGTATACGCATACCGTCATCACACTCAATCAGACGGTGCATCTGGAACACGTTGAACACAAGCCTAGCAGTAATCACACAACTCAACACTAGAGTTATACTAGCCAACCTTGGCCAAGAGCACCTGCTCAAATAATCACTGAAATCATCAGAATCACTCGGCCCAGTGCATCGTGTTCAATGTCTAGTTCACGTTCACGACTAAAACCAATGGTATTGGAACTAAGCCAAACACCAACACGTTTATCGACACAACACTGGTACATCCCATGTATCGTCACTAGGTATCAAGTACCCTCGTCCATACGATACAGTACATCATACACCAAGCAAGATCCTACAGCTGGACCCCAGTACTCGACCCATAGACCAATATGGTCGATCCCAAACCAGGTAAGGAAAAAGTAAAAAGCCTGAGGGTTTAGCTAACATCGACAATCCTTGTCCTATGCTACCCAAAACACCTCGCCAAATGACAACACTAAAAATGACACATCAACGTGTCCACAGGGAAAAACACCGAGTTCTCCCGGGATTCACATCAACCCCGGCCACCACAAGTCTGCAAAATACCGTACCCCAAACCACGTACAAGGTACGTACATCTATTCCTTGACCAGACTACAACCACCTAGGTCATAGCCAAACACGTTCCAATAATGGAGTCCATTTGCCCAAACCAGCAAGAGACAAATCGAAACTCCACCAATCAGCTAGTTTCAATACCAAATCCGAATCCGCAATTTCGTAAGAAATCCCGAATCCAAATCCATAAATCACAGTTTTTAATTCATGTCCAAATCTGAATCCGAAATCATTATTCCGTAAGCTAGCATTTGGAATAATCATTCCGCACCCAAATCCAGTATTCCACTTTCAAGTTCTAAAATCGAATCCTGAATCGTCACCCAGAAATTTGATTCCAAAACCCGAAATCTGGTTCACGTCCACTCGGACACACCAAAACCGAACCTATCGGTTACCAGTTCAAGCGAGTAACACATTACATCCGATGGACTTCATAAGGAAGCCAATCCCATCCGTCACAACTCTAAGGCTGACCAAATTCGACTCCGTCGAAAACCTACTCGCTCGAGTAACATACCATAAGGGGCTCCACTTCAAAAAGAAGTTCAGTCCCGTCATTTATGACACATACCGACGTAAGAGTGATAAACTCTCACCCAATCTGGATCATCGAAATCACGACCCAGATCCATTACGACGTCAGCCGACCGTGAACATCACGATCCTAGATCGTCACAATGCCCAACGTCCACGACATCACAAACCCGATCCACCTAGGATCCACACAGTCAACAACTAGGAACCACAGGGTCTTACACCCTTACTGATTACCTCGCATCTATCCTTGCCATCCCACCTAGGGAAAACCAAGGATGATCCAAAAAAATGACACCAATAATCATCCTACGTGGATGCAAACAAAACTCACTGCACTTCCCATGCCATGTAACCCATCATTATCTGCCACCAAGCAGAAAATAAGAAGTCACCCCTGATGACTTCAGAATACCTAATCCCCATGCGGAAAACCCGCAATCCTCTTCAAACACAACCTCTCATGATTCCGTAGGTCCAACCATGTTGGAACCATCGGACTCGAACACCAACCACGTGTCCCCTTTGGAATGGTTACTGACACATACCCAACTCGATGATGTCACAACCCGACTCGTGACTCATCGTCAGCACCACACCGGCACCCACACCATCACACAGACAACAATATCAGTATGAGCACACCGTGTGCAAAACTGAAAACCCTGGATCTCCGCTCATAACAAGCGACGACCCCGCACCTCTGCTCGAATAGGAGAAACTCTGCCTCCTTCGTACCTAACAACTCTAGGTACAATCACCCTGACAACTCATGTGAGAAAAAGAAACGTCCCCTGACGTCCCCCCGATTCTCAACAACCACTCTCGGTATTAGTGCCTGCCACAAACTTGTGCAGACCCAACCACCAGGCATCACTATCGAGACTCCACATCCAATGGAATCAAGTACTCGTACGACTACCCTGTATCCCCACTCTGGGATTCCTTCGACAAGTACCAACCCCGACTGTGGATTGCAGTTCCACCACTAAAGCTGACATGACTAGACCTGACACAATCGTCACTCGGTCTCGACTTCGAAAAGTCATTAAGAGTCAAACCACCCGCCAGCACACATTTCCGAACCAAACATCCCACCTTTGGTTCCGCGATTACTACCTAAGGTCCCTCAAAACCCGACAGCTCCTGAGACTTAAGATATTACCATGACTCATCTCGAGTCCTAACCGAATTCTTGACTCATTCATCCACGCCATCCCTGGCATACCCGGTCACCTAGCAAATTACAGCAGGTGAACCACATCATATACCACTTACAAAGCCTAGGATTACCCCAACACACTCTAGACGTTGGGAACTCACATTTCGCACAAGGAATTACTGAGAATAATCTAATCCTGGGTCCAACCTACCCAATTGTGCTACTTTCCAATCCTCTGGATCCAACAAATCCTAGGACCCACAAGAATACCGATTCAACTATTAGTAAGCCGTAGCTACACAAATTAATATCTGACCCACAAACCAAGGTCAATTACATTCCGAGATTAATCACAAGGTCTCAAATACCCAAATATACCCATCTCACTACCAGGTCGCGCACGAGGCTCATGTTCCGGAGGTATGACATGGCAACAGCATCAGCAACCTAGTGCTCTGATACCAACTTGACAGGACCCGTCCCAACTGGACGTTAAAAACCGTACACGGTCCTGCTCCCGTCTGACAAGTCAACTGAAAGTCCGAAACTACCCTTCAATACCTGCCAGACAAGGGAATTTTTGCGCCTGTGCCCGCACATACCTCCACCTCTAGAATAGCCTCGATCAACGCGCCACGACCTGAAGGGTTAACAAAACAGAAAAGGTGTGAGTGGACAAAAATGACCTCTTATAAAAACATTTACCAAAATACATTCTTACCCTCCAGTTTTCACAAACTTGCATGCATATCGTAAAACATGAGTACTAGTATGAAATCATTCAAGTATGAACAGTGGACCGATAAAATCAAAACATATTTTCCCATGGTCCATAAAACTCATGTTCACCAAATTAGTTCAACATCTCAAAAAGTTCGCAATTTCTCTAAATCATTTTAACCGCTAAACCACGGTTTCCTCAAAATCATTTTCCATAATCCACGGGACTTATTTCCATATCCTGTTGCTTAGAGTCACGTTTATCCCTGCAACGCGTGCATATCAATAGGCTCAAGGACCGCTCAAAATTCGAGCATCCGCTGCTGTGAACACATCATCAGTCAGCAATCCGTCGCTGGGAAAAACCTCACCAACCGACGATCCGGATCTCGTGAACACATCACTTACCGATCCATATAATCCAGCACATCTGATCTGAGTCAAGCCTCCCCTGGGCTGCAAGACAAAGATCGTGCTACGTGACCTCTTCGGGTTAAACACTTCCATCCCGAAGGCAAGCGTTATCTCCAGGGTGCACTCCGGGGAAAAACATATTTTCTCCCGAAAGCCCTAAATATCCGCAACATATTATCATCACAAAAACCAGTGAAAAACAGTTGCATAAAAATCTAATCACATATCGACACAGGGTCTCAGCCCTAAATTAACCAAAGACCCGATTTACTTTATAAATCCGAAATCATCAATATCATCCTATAATCACATGGAAAATGCAAATCCAATCAGAAACACAATTCCATTGGGTCCCAACCCCAAAATATCAATTTCACGTAAATCCGTGCAACCGTAAACCCGAGTTGCCACGATCACGTAAATCCATAAAATCAATCATTGACTCATAATCCGAGTCCAAATATCATTTTCAATCCGGGCCTAGCCCAAAACATCATTTGCACGTTCCTCGTAAAACGTTCCCGAAAGACTGATTAAAATAATCACAAAAATCACGAGAATACCAAAAATCATCAAATTCGTCAATTTCACATGTAACTCCAATTCCGAGTCAAAATCATTATTTACTTGGGTTCTCACGCCCACAATATCATTTTTAACCAATTTCATGATTTCTCGAAAATCGTGCCAGAATATAATAATATAATAATCATAAAACCGAGAAATCACCGGAATGAAATACCAATCAAGCCAAAGCATATCAAATCACATAATAAAGCATTTTAAATCATATATGCATGCATCACAGTTAGAAAACAAAGTCCGCTCACACACACCGTTCAAAACGGTTCGTTTCCGAGCTGCACGTTTTTCCGTAAATTCTGGAAATCACAACTCCTGTCCAAAATCATTATAGAGGGTTACTAACATCTCAAAATACTTCATATAATTTTCCCCAATTTTTCCGGAATTTAAATACGTATTTTAAACGTAAAACTAAACTTCGGATACGCGGAACATTATCGAAACAAATATCCGATTTCACCGAAATCAACGTCAAAATGTTCGTTACACTGAGAGGATCAAAAGTCATGTTGACCTCACCTTGAGACTAGGCCGGACGCGCCCTCACGCGCCGCCGTGAGTGGCTGCGCGTGAAACCCACGCGCCAGCTACAGTGTCACCAGCCTAACCCGTTTGTCTGATAAACGGGTCCTTTAGCCCGCGATCAGACCCGGTTCCAATCCTGTCAATTCGACATTAATTCCTTCAATTGAACATTCAATTAGTTTCGTTATAAGTTCAATTAGGGTTCTGTATCATCAATTACTTGAAACATTGCCTAAATCCTCACGATCAAGGCTGAACAATCGAAGGACCTCCGGCCACTGTTCATCATTCGAACTCCCTCAATTCCACACGATTTCCCCAAATTGATTCATCAAGAAGCTTCATTGATCTCAGGTAAACCTTTCCCCCAACTCAATTGGATCAATACATTGCTCAATCTTCACGACTCAAACTCGAACATCCGAACACTGTGCAACCATGGAGTTTCCACCTTGGCCACTGATTCCTCCCAATTGATGAACCCAGAAGCATCAATGGACCATGAGGAATTGTTTCCCTACCTCAATTTCGTCGTTTGATCGCTCCAAGATCACGACACAAGCTCGATATCTCTCACTGTTACCAAACCCGTTCAGAGCCAATTGGGCATGAATTCCTCTCGTTTTTGATTTGAAACAACTCGTCTCAACCTCAGGAAGCTATTTCCAATCTCCAATTCGATCATCACAGCTCAATTCGTCCAATTCGATTTTCCCTCCCAAAACTCAAAATCCGAAATTCCAGTTCGATAGTTACCCACAATCCTTCGTGTTTCCCAGTTCAATTCACTCTCAAATGCTCACACTTTGGTTCAGAAATGGAAGAGAATTAGAGGTTGGGAGAAAACTGATTTGTGGGTTGTACACGGTTGAAGAAAATATGGGAGTTTAATGGAAATTAGGATTAATTAATTAATTTAATATAATAAAACATAATAATTAGGTCTCCCCCAAAATCATGGATCCATGTTTTGTGCCTGATTTTAAGGGATGAGTGACACTTGTCACTCATCCAAGTGTGCTCAGTCACCGAGTACTGTTCATTATTAAAATATTATTTTATTCCCGGTTCGTTCGGTTAATCGAGCCCGATTCCGTGACCATAACTTCGTCGTCGAATCTCCGATTTCGACATGCCGCCTGTCGTTGGATTCGTATCGACGAGACCTACGTAACGGTCCTTGGCCCTCGTCCATCGGACCTCCCGACCAAAAAGTCAACATTTGGCCCCTACTATGCCAAATTACCAAAATACCCCTCAACTTCCGAACATCATAACTTTCTCTACGAATGTCGGAATTGAACGTGCCACCTGTCTATGAACTCGTGACGTCCCGAACTACGTCACAGTCATCGGTCAAAGTCCATTTGACCGCCCGAACTAAAAGTCAACATTTTGCCCACGCTAGGGGCAAAACGGCCATTTTGCACGTTTCGTCCGATTTCACCCAACTAATCCCCGATTAGTCATTCTAATTCATAATTAATTAATATTCAATCTCGATATTCGCGACGGGTCATTACAACAGTCGCAACACAGGCTGACATGACTAGACCGACTAACGAACCCAAATCCGAATAGTCATCAAAGTCACACCACTCGTCAACTCACATTTCTGAACCATACACCCAAAAGTAGGGTTCCACGACCACACCTAGAGTTTCCCTGAACCCAACTGCGTAAAGCAGTAAAATCAACAATCTGACCGACCCCTCGTTCTTGACATCGTAAGGACGTCAATCCAATCCTACCGTAAGTCCAACCAGGATTTCTCGAATCCGGCTGCTAACTGCCGACTGCAGTAATTCCATTTAACTCAACATAATCCGACCATCTAATGGTCACAACATCGAATCAGTAGTCGGAACCGATCCTACGACCTCGTTAAGACGATCCCAACTAACCGTCTCACGATCCAAACGCTAACGTACTAATACGTTAACCCTTTCATAGGGCCCCACACTGTCAACCTTTACAGAATTATGGTAACCCCGGCATCAAATGCCGAGCCAAGACATTTCACGAGTCAATCCTACTAACTATCGCACCGGCACCCTAACATCAGGTTGACCACGAACTGTAGCCCCTTGAGATATCAAATCCTCGACCTGCATACATACTCCAAGAGCTCCACGGTTGCTCGAATAGAGACAACCCCGCTCTGATAAGTACTCCTACGAGCAAACCTATGCTCTGATACCACGTTGACATGACCCATCCCAATCCCCCGGGGATTAGTGCGGGATGACCCTGCTCCCGTCTGACACGGAGTGTCAGACAAGGGATATTTCCGACCTTTGCCCTCCCGGGCTATCAGAGTACGCCAGGATCCGGAGGAGGTATGTGATATCTCGGTCTCTGCTACAGTCCACATCCGATGCCAACCTGAAGGGCAGTCAAAACATTAAAAGCTGTGAGTGGACAAAACAAGAGTTTATAAAACAATTGATAAGAGAAGACATTTGTACCCTCCACTAAAAAGCATGCATGCATTCGAAAACCATTTATCCAAAACAAACCATATGTAGGACTAAGACCAAAGCAGATATAAACCAGGGTCGAAAGGACCACAATGAAAACGACCATACGAACCACTGCCCAAATCCATAAGGGACTCGGCCCCAAACCATAAAGAAACCAAGTACACGAGCCACTGCTCAAATCCTGTGCACACCTGTGCACACCACATATCATATATCATATATACATATAAGTCACACAACCAATCCTGTCACGGTATCCAAAGCTACGCGCGTGCTACCCGGGTCTCAATCCGAGTCATCTCAAAGTCAAGGTCAATGTCCGCAGACCACTGACCCTACCCGAGGTAATAGTAACCATAGCCTTCCTGAGAGTAAGGAACCCAACTGGGAGGGTGACTCCACTCAGTCGGTGCTCTGTGACTACTCCGGGGTCCACCCAGGCCAACGACCCTCCCCGGAGGAGATAATAGAAGTAAAGGAAGGTAGATGAACATATAAATATACACATAACATAAACATTCATGACCGGTTCCCCTGAACCGTCATGTACCGTAACAACATAACCAGGGTAACATGCCGGTTCCCATAAACCGTCATGTACCATAATGACCAACAAGGGTTCATGCCGGTTCCCATAAACCGTCATGTACCATGATACCATATTAATAGTTCATGCCGGTTCCCATAAACCGTCATGACCCGGGAAATCCATTTAAGGTTCCCTGACCTGAAATCAAAACCGTAAAGTAGCTTGGGTCTCGTACCCGAACATAGGACATCAATTGGGCACCGTGCCCGATATATAAGGTCATATGCCTGAGACAAAACCAAATGGGTCTCATACCCGAGTTTATCCTTTTGAAATCCAAATTCAGTTCATTTAAATCAATAAAGAAATACAGACCCGTATAAGCACCGTATAAGGCCGAAACCTCGAAATACGTGCTTATACGTAACCACATAGAAATGCACCCATGGCATCATCAAACATGTATTAAAACATATAACAAACATTTATGCATGCACCAATTTAGAAAACAAGGTCCACTCACAGACCGTCCGAGCTGCCGCCTCGATTTGCGTGTCATTCGGCTCCCCGAGCCGATCACCATCACCGGGACTCCCAAACCTGTCCAAATTTTAATAGAAGGTTACTAACTACTTAATTAACCTCCTACCAAAGCCCCGTAATTTTCCCGAACTTTTAACTATTTTTAAACCGACCCTAAACCTTCCGACACCCCGAAAACTATCGAAACGATGTCCGATTGACACGAGACCAGTCCCAAAATCTTCGTTACATCGAATAGAAGATTTCCCGTGTTGAACACTTTCCCAAATTATGGCCCACGGGCCCTCACGGGCCCCTATAAAGTCGAAAACACTGTGCATCGGCATCAACCTCAAAACTGAACCAGTTACTATTCACGGTCGATTCGGGGTCCGTTTGGTCCCATTTTAATCTCTAAATTCCTATTTCTTCATTTCCTATCTAACCAAATCCCTAAAACTAAGAAAAACCACCCGAAACGGAGCTTCCATCCGCCATCAATGGTGGCCGGATTTTCTCCGGCCGTTCACGGCCATTTCCGGCCATCCCAAGCCCCAAAACTAATCCCATTCTACTCCTAGGGTCCCCAGAAACCTAACCTAATTAATGAAATCGATTAAAAACCATTAAAACTCAAATTTGGAGTTTTGAACATTTTCTTACCTCACGTGTTCTCCTCCGCCGTGTCCTCCACCGTGGGCCACCGTCCACCCTCTCCGTCCTCAGCCCTTCACACTCCCCCCACGGTCACTCCCAGCTCATACAAGTGATGAATGGTGAAGTGTGATTGTGTGTTTTGATTTTTGAAAGAAAATGAAGAAAATAAAGAAAAATGGGGTTATGGGTTTCGGGTTGGAGGATGAACAAAGATGAAGGAGGACGGCTGATGAGAGAAGAGAAATGGAGGGTGAGGATTTAAAGATGAGTTGAAATTGATGGTTAGGATTAATGGTTGGTGGATTTGATTATAAAAATAATTAAATAATATTAATTAATTATATAGATCCACATTTTGGGGGATCAAGTCAATGGGATGAGTGACACTTGTCACTCATCCATGGGGCCCACCAAAATATCCACCCAATCAGATTTTGCCGAAACGTCTCCGTCTCGAAGTTCGTGCATAGTGAAATCGAACATCCGTGACCCATAACTCTCTCGTTCGAAGTCCGATTTCAGTGTGCCGCCTGTCTATGGATTCGTATCGTCCTTATCTACGTAACGGTCTTCGACCCTCGGCCATCGGACCTCCCGGTCAAAAAGTCAACATTTGACCCCCATTTAACCAAAATTACCAAAATGCCCCTAAACTTCCGAACGTCATAACTTCCTCCACGAACGTCGGAATTGAACGTGCCACCTGTCTATGAACTCATGACGTCACGAACTACGTCACGGTCATCGGTCAAAGTCCATTTGACCGCCCGATTAAAAAGTCAACGTTTTGCCACCATCAAGGGCAAAACGGTCATTTTGTACCGTTCGTTCGATTTCGTCCAACTAATCACGGATTAGCCTCACTAATCGTGATTTGTCACTAATCTAATCCTGGAATTTGGGACGGGTCGTTACACTCGATATCCTGAGCGAGAGGCCCACATTGGCGCTCGGCTAAGTGACAAAGAAAAAGAAGAACTCGTAGCTTTCCTGCATGAGGAGAAAGAAGTTTTTTCTTGGTCTCCGTCTGACATGCCGAGGATTGATCCTACCATCGCTTGCCACAAGCTACATGTCAATCCCCACCACAAGCCGGTCAAGCAGAAAAGACGCAATTTTCCCCCCGAGAAAATTGCTATCATCCAAGAGGAGATTGACAAGTTACTCGTTGCTGGATCCATTGAAGAAGTTCCGCACTCTGAATGGCTAGCAAACGTCGTGCTTGTCAAGAAAAATCAAGATGGACGGTGGAGAGTTTGTGTTGATTACACCGATCTCAATCTTGCGTGCCCAAAGGATAACTATCCTCTGCCCAGAATCGATCTCTTGGTGGACTCAACTGCAGGAAATGAGCTACTAAGCTTCCTGGATGCGTAGTCGGGCTATAATCAGATTTTCATGTATGAAAAAGACAAGGACAAAACTGCCTTTGTCTTCGACCGAGGTGTGTACTGCTACAAGGTAATGCCATTTGGCCTCAAGAATGCGGGAGCAACGTACTAGAGACTCGTCAATCGGATATTCAAAGATCTCATTGGAAAAACCATAGAGGTCTATGTGGATGACATCATGGTCAAAGGGGAAAAACGAGGTGATCATATCACCAACTTGCGAGAGACCTTCAACTTGCTGAAGAAGTACAAAATGAAGCTCAACCCTCTGAAGTGTACTTTCGGGGTTTCAGCAGGGAAGTTCTTGGGATACCTTGTGACTCAGCATGTGATCGAAGCAAATCCAAAGAAAATCAAGGAAATTCTCGTGATGAAGTCCCCATCAAGTCTGAAAGAGATTCAAAGTCTCACTAGACGAGCTGCAGCATTGAACAGGTTCTTTTCCAAGTCAACTGATCGGTGTTAACCTTTCTTCCAAGCAGTAAAGAAGGCATCCAGAGATAAGTGGGATGAAGGTTGTGAGAAGGTGTTTCAAGATCTCAAGGCCTACTTTATGTCTCCACCGCTACTATCAAAACCCAAAGATAACGAGGATCTGTTCCTATATCTGGGGGTCTCTGATGTTGCTGTAAGCTCTGCGCTTATCCGGGAAGAGAATGGGATACAACTTCCTGTGTTCTACACATCCAAAGCCCTCCTTGATGCTGAGACACGATATCCGAAGTTCGAAAAGCTGATTTTGGCATTACTGGTTACCACAAAGAAGTTGAGGCCTTACTTTCAAGCTCATCGGGTAATCGTCATGACAGAGTATCGACTTCATTTGTTACTTCATGCACCCGATACATCGACAAGGGTAATGAAATGGGCCATAGAGTTGAGTCAGCATGATTTGCTATATCGTCCACGAACAGCTATCAAAGGCCAAGCCTTAGCAAATTTTGTTGTGGAGTTCACTCCAGCGTCACTGGAAGGAAGCAATGACAATAAGCTTGGCAATGCCCCCAGGGCCGCCGCCACTTCCTTGTCACAAGATCATGGCGACAGTTCCTCTTCTCTGCAACCCTCAACTTCCAATCATCTATGGAAACTCTTTGTTGATGGTTCCTCGAACCAGAAGGGGGCAGGAGCGGGGATTGTCCTTATCACTCCTGATGGCTCAAGAATGGAGCAAGCAGTATAGTTTGGATTCAAAGCCTCTAACAACGAAGCGAAGTATGAAACTTTGATTTGTGGGCTCACACTTGCCAAGGTGTTGGGAGTCAAAAAACTTGCTATTCATTCGGATTCGCAGCTGATCACTAACCGATTGATCGGTGAATATCCTGCACGTGATGCAAGGATGCTTAGATATAACAATAAGGCCCAAGAAATGCTTACTTTTTTCTCGGTTTTCACTTTTCATCAACTTCCCCGAGCCGAAAATACACAAGCAGATATGTTGGCCAATCTAGCGTCATCACTTGACTTTCGTTTCAACCGCTTAATTCCGATTGAGTATCTCGAGCAGAGAAGTATTGATGTGAAGGAGATTGGAGTAAGACAAATTGATTCATCTCCGAGTTGGCAGGACCCTTTTATCAACTACTTAGAGCATGGTACATTGCCTAATGAACGATTAGAGGCCTGCAAAATCCAGATGAAGGCTGCACGATACTATGTTGACAAGGGTCGACTCTTCCGAAAGAGCTTCACAGGGCCAAACTTGTTATGCTTAAAGCATCCGAAACATTGAAAGCCTTGGCTGAGATTCATGAAGGACATTGTGGGAATCATTCCTGTGGAAGATCGCTTGCTCAAAAGACGCTTAGTGCAGGATTTTATTGGCCTACTCTACGCCAGGAAGCTTTGCAGTATGCTCAAAAATGCAACAAATGTCAAAGGTTCAAGCCTAACCAATTGGCGCCACCGGAGGAGCTGCATGCACAGACGTGTCCTTGGCCATTCATGCAATGGGGAATTGACATCGTTGGACCGCTTCCAAGCACTCCAGTCCCAAGCAAAAAGTATTTGATTGTTGCCACTGATTACTTCACCAAATGGGTAGAGGCAAAGGCCTTGGCAACCATAACTCAAGCTGATGTTCAAAAATTCATCTGGAGCTAGATTATCTGCCGATTTGGACTTCCCAAGGTCATTCTAACAGACAATGGAACTCAGTTCACTGGCGCCATAATCAACGAGTTCTTTGAGTCTTGGAAGATCAAGCATTTCACTTCAACTGCATATTATCCCCACGGTAATGGCCAGGAAGAAACTTCAAACAAGACGATTCTTGATTGTATCAAGAAGCGACTCGATGATAAGAAAGGCTTGTGGGAGGAGGAGTTGGATGGCACGCTCTGGGCTTACCGCACCACTCCGCGTCGTGCAACAGGAAAGTCCTCATTCACCCTTGCATATGGCACTGACGCAGTCATTCCTCCACATGTTGTTGTTCCAGCGCCCTTTACCGAGCTCGATGATCCAGTAGTCAACTCCATCGCTCTAAGAACTTCACTTGATCTCAGCGAGGAATTAAGAGAGAAAGTGGTGAAGCGCATCTCCAGCTACCAGCAGCAAGTGAGGAGTTCCTACAAGAAGAAAGCCCGACTCCGACACTTTGTCCCAAGTGACCTTGTTCTCAAGAAAAAGTTTGCAACACCCAATCGTCCAGGGTCTCAAAAACTCAAGTCCCCATGGGAAGGACCCTACCGAGTCTACCAAGTAGGCGGAAAGGGAAGCTATACCTTAAAGACAATGGATGGAAAGTTAGTGAGTGGTTCCATGAATGCTCATCACCTCCAAAAATATTATGTATAATGCAAAATAGAGCTCAAAGCTAAGCTAATCTTTGTTTTGTGCCAAATATAGACTTTATTTTCAAGAATGATATATTTAAACTTATAAATAAAGCTATCAAGTCATTCCTAGTTCACCTATGTGTTATTTTACATTCGGAAAAGTTCTCAAAGCCTTCCTCTATGAAGCATCCAAAGTCTTCTTCCGAGAAGCACTCAAGCCTTCTTCCGAGAAGCATCCAAAGCCTTCTTCCGAGAATCACTCAAGCCTTCCTCTCGGAAGCACTCAAGCCTTCCTCTCGGAAGTACTCAAGCCTTCCTCTTGGAAGCACACAAAGCCTTCCTCTTGGAAGCACCCAAAGCCTTCCTCTTGGAAGCACCCTAAGCCTTCCTCTCGGAAGCACACGAAGCCTTCCTTCAGGAAGCACCTCAAGCCTTCCTCTTAGGAAGCACCAAGAGCCTTCCTCTTGGCAGCACCCTAAGTCTTCCTCATAGATGCACTTCAAGCCTTCTTTTAAGAAGCACAAGCCATTCCTTGAAGGTCAGGAACATTTACTTTCTTAGCCTCATCCTCAGGCTCAAGTCCAACCTCGGGCTCTACTTCTAGTTCAAGCTCTTGCTCTTTGGTAGTGATCCCGCTCCGGCTCTCCATGCCCAACTTTTGCGCTTCACTTTCCTTGACGTACAAAGTTGTGGGGGCATGTGGTGGTAACGAGCAATCATCTTTCAGATTTGATATTTTAGCTTCCATAAGTTTGACTTTCTCTTTCGACTCATGCAAGCGCCCACGCAGTAAAGTAGACTCGTTAAGGGCAGTGTCGCGTTCACTCTCTACCAACAGCTTTTCTGCGTGACTTGTCTCCAGCTCGAGCATTTTGTTCTCTAATGATCAAATTTTCCCCACCAAAGCATTGTTGTTTCGTCTGGAATGGTCGCGACCCTCTCGAAGGCGGATGCACTCTGATTTCATTCGTTTGTTCTCCTCTTCCAGCCCCGCTTGTCCACAAAGTATGTCAACCAGCTTGTGGGCCCCCGCCTTTGTGATCCTGAGGTCTCTAGCAAATTTATCATACGCAGACTGTGGCACAACCTTCGCCATTTCTACAATCTCAAGGGCAGCCTCTGTATCCATAGCCCTAGAAGTTGGTTATGCTCTTTCCACTAGATGTTTTGAACCATCACCCCGAAGAGCTTCAATCATTTCAGGGGAAGTAGAGACAACCTGCAGCTTCTTGGAAGGGTTCGCCGCTTGCTCTGAATGACCACCTGAAGCTCTACGTTTGCTGGATGATCCTGCTGGACTAGCTTGGCAGGGTGTGGAGTCCGGGACATCTTGTGAATGCATTTCGGGACCAGATTTCCTTTTTGGGGGTGCATCAAGTCCTTCTCTATGGTTCTTCTTCTGGATGACAGTCTTCTTCAGACAAAGTGGAGCACTTAACCACAGACAAAGTGGAGCACTTAACCACTCCTTGACTATCCTAGCAAGAGGTCTTTCGTCATTAGCATCTCTAGATGGGCAAAGCAGCCAGCTCATCTCGCAAAACTCGGGAGGAATCTTCAAGGCTCTGTCGATCTTCGTAAGGTCAGGATGGTTCTCGAAATCTGAGTACAGTTCATCGCGAGTACGGAAGCGAGATGCAATCCTCACATTCCTACTGTAGTTGCGATCCCATGTGCCACCCACCTCAAAGCAGCTCTGCCTGTATGCCTCGTCAGTAAATACAGTGTTCACGAACAACTCAACTTTGGGGACGACTTGCGTGAGACTTCCACTAGAGAGCCCATCGTGCGCTATGGTGTAGCAGTGCCAGAATTCCTCGTCAGTAAGCTCCAGTTTGAAAAACTCGTTCAGTTTCTCAAAACACATGACGTGTCTGTAAGAGTCAACGTCTAGCTGAGCAGGCGAGCAACCCATCTGATTGAGAATCCCGGAGAAAAACTTCGAAAACGGGAATTTGAATCCCCAACTGACAATCAAAGGGTGGAATTTGGTCCATTTGTTGGACTTCAGATTTCTTCCTCTACTATTCTTGGGAGCTTTCTGGGAGGAACATCTGTCGCAAAGCTCCGCAAGTACCCCTTCTGGAAACGCATGTTTGTAGCGGATCTTCCACGCTTGGAAATCTTCGGGTCCTTCAAAGTCCTTATCCTTCCCTCGGAATGGAATTTGACTACGTGAGCCGCCATGCTCCCACAATGCGAGCCTGCTAGGTCTCTCTAGAAGTGCACCTTGACTCATCTTGAAACTATCGCCTCGAACAAATCAAAAGTTCACTGCCCCATATGTCTAGTCGCTCCTTGCACCATCAAGTCAAGCTGCTCATTTAATTTTTTATTTTCTCACTGCCATCAACTACTCCGAACGGCTTCACACATTTTTTCTCCATCTTTGTTACCCAAAGACAAAACAAAACAAGCCAGAAAGCGACAAAAAACAAATAAATAAATACTTCACCTCACCTTGAAATTGACGTGCCGCTCCTACTCACCCCAGCAGCCAATTCTTTTCCCTCACACTCAAACAGACAGAGGAGCTAGGGATAACTTTTCCTTTCTTTGTTTCAGTTCAGACATTTCTATTTTAAATAGGGAAAACCCACCTCACAACATACACAAAGGAAATTAATTCTTGTTTTTTAATAGAATTGATTGTCATTCATGAGAGGTTTGAATTTCCTAGGGGCTGAAAAAGGAAAAAGTGTTTTATTTCTCTTTTACCCACATCAACTTCAAATGGGCCATCAGAACAAATATGTTTCAAACTCAAATTTATTCAAGTTAAAAGGCCAACCTTTTCAGACTTCAAGCCCAATTTTGCTAGCCTGAGTATTACAATCCGAAGTTGAAATTTTTCGAACCACAACACCAAGCCCAGTGAAACTTCCTGAACATATTCCAGAGTTTCTACATCCCGTAGGATTCCTCGAATTCCTAAACGATGTGGGGACATTTGTGGAACCCAAAAAATCACCTGAAAATTGTGGAGCTGCCATGTGGCCCGTAATTCCTAAAATGACCAAATTGCCCCTGACAATAGTACAAATGACTTGAGGACACCCATACATTAAATAATCTATTTACCAGCTAAATACGTTATTTGATCGGGTTAAAAGTCTCCGTAATATTAATATTCTCCTCGAGAGTTAATTGTCATTATTCTAAATAACGGACAATTAAATATTAATATTAAACCACAATAATTATCATTATTATCATAATGAGCTATTATTATAATTAATAAATAATATATTTTATAAATATATTATTTAATAATTACAAATTCAAACGACGAATCAGAACGCTCCGAGGCTCCCAAGGTTTTCCTATAAATAGCGGAGCTCATTTCACTTTCCAGGTAATTATGTTCAACGCTACTTAAGCTCTTGAGATTTCTCTTTCGAAACTGACTTAAGCATTGGAGCGTTCTTGGTCAAACACCCCCCCAGGTCTCGATCATTGAAAGAGCGTTAGCTTACTATTTGCTTGTTTGCAGGGATCCTTTAGTCTTTTGTGTTTAAAGGACGAATTCTGCTTCAACAGGAGTAAATTGATAATTTACTCAAATAAAAAAAATAACAATAATAAGAACTTGTTTATTTTCCAGTTAATAATATAATCTAATGGTATATATTCATCTTACACTTTACGTGGAGATCTCTAATTTGACTTTTGTAAATAGAAAAGTCGATATTTCTTATTTTCTAATATTATTAGTATACCCTTGACAACTTTTACTTTTATTTAAAACATTTCTATTAATTTATTTTTACTGAAAAGTTTTTCAAACAATTAAAAAGAGCATTGTCTTCTTAATTTGACTCTTTTTGCCTCATGTGCCCCTTAGTGTTTGGTCTCTTTGGCCTCTTGAGTCCTTTATTATATTATACATATAATAATATTATATATGTATATATATATTATATTTAGTTACAATTGAATTTTTTTTTTCTGAAATAAAAATAAAGTCCGTATTATCTGAGATTCAATAATTGAAAAGTCCGTATTATATTTAGTTAAAAGTATTTTTGAAGAAAAATAGTCAATTTTATTGTTTGAGTAATTATTATGATGGTTATGGACTAAAAAATTAAAAAATTATGGTTAATGAATTTTGGATAAACATTGACGTTGTTAAGAACTGACCAATGAAAAGCCCTAAAAAAAAAAACCTAACCGATTCGAGTTTAAATCAAATGTAGAATTCTACGATGAAGTAGAAACAAAATAGAAAGGTAAAAAATTATAATATAATAAGTAACTGGACATATGTGGAAACGTTGTGATCGATGGGCCATGGGCGTTAAGTAGCTATTTGCGAAGATCATAATTGGGTTAAAAACTTAAACCAGTCAAATGAAAATGCATACAGCTAAAATTAGACACTAAATCGATTACATTGAATTGAAAAGAATTGGTTTTTGGCTAAATTGATTTTTGTTCTTGATTTCTTCAATCAAACCAATAAGTAATTTGCGAATCACAAGCGAGGTTCGAGTTGCTTCACGGTAGGGCCAACAAGTTCAAACTGAATCAAATTATACCTACTAGCTGGTGCTAATTCTTGTTCGAATTTTATCAAAGATTAACATCCATGACGAATATTTGTGTGAAGAATTGAATCATGAGGACTGCTACGTAGCTTTGTTCCCTCGTAAACTGGTCCCGCTATAAGTTCCGTAGTTAGATCAAGTAAATGGTATCAATATTGATATGTGTATGTTAATAATTAGTATTGTTTGCATTAGCAATTAGTTTTGGTTTATAATTTCAAATTGTTTTTATTTAGGTTTGGTTTATTTGTTTTAAATTGGTTTCTTGTTGAATAATTAATGATGAATTTGTGTAGTATTCGGAAATTTATGCTTTATTATCCTTTTGGGTTTAAGATTTATTGTCTATAACTTGGCTTACGTTTGTAATTGGTAATCCTTTAGAAACTACAATATATTGGTGACATGCTCTATGACTTGGTAATCCTTTAGAAACTACAATATATTGGTGACATCCTCTATGACTTGGCTTACGTTTGTAATTGATAATCCTTTAGAAACTACAATATATTGGTGACATCCTCTATGGGTGCCGGAGCCATCTATTGCAAATTGTTATATTGAAATTTCCGTTGCATTGATTGTTTGTTTTTGTTTTTTTCCTTATATTTGTTCGTTTGATAGGTAATGAAATCATATTTGACCAGTCTCTTATACTCTATCTGTTTGTTTGTTGTGGAATATCAACTTGACAGTATATTTATACGATATATATGTTAAAATTATTAGGAGATATTGTAATGATTAAGTATATTAGATATGTAAGTAAAGAAGATGTATTCTACTAAATCATAACATCGATGGCCTGATGCTTTCGACAAGCTAGGTCCGTGGTAGAAGATAACAATGATATTTGTTTCGAAAAAAGGACGACTGAGTGTGGAATATTTCTACCTTTATATAACTTTAATTACAATACAAAGAAAACTTCATATCCAAACAAGTAATTAAGAGGTGATGTTATTTGCTTATGTATCTGCTTGCTGTGCAAGAATAAGATTTGCTCTAACAATCTGGTCAATGGTTGGAATTAATGCATAAACATTGAAGTTTATTCAAAAGTAGGAGCCGCTGCACTTGGCCATATTAATTTATCTTATCCAGAAAAAAAACACACACACACACGAAAAGTTTTATCACTCGCCTCCCACTTTATTGTGTTTCCTTCCTTAGTTTTCCTTTTGAAGACAGAAATTTGGTGGATGAATATTTGTTTTGAAGTGACATTCACTGAGGCCGGTAATGGATCGAACCGAATTGGTGAGTTGTACCGTATCATACATTCTATTTTATTTAAATAAATTGAACTTGATTCATTTAATAATGATGTCTAATTGGAACCCGACTTGTTAATGAACAAATAACCTATTTAATATACATGTCATATTCAAAACCTGATCTATTGACCTATGATTTGTTTAATCTATTTAAACTTTGAGCTTTTAATTTTATGAATTTATGTTATACACTCTAAACATTCAATATATACTACAAAATACCATCAATATATAATATTCATTCCCAAATACCCTAGAGTGATAAAAATTTAATAGTATATATGCAGGTAAATAAGTAGATATATGAGTTGCTAACTGATTTATGAGTTAGTAATTGTCACATTTATTAAACAAGTTAATAGATAATTATGCGGGTTAACAAGTTAATCCAAACCCCATCCATTTATTAAGCATGTTATAACAAGTTGACCTAAAAATGACTCATAATTTTAATCGTGAAAGTTGCCTCAAATAAATTTCTTGTAGGTTTCGAGTCGTTTATCGAGCCGTGTGAAAAGTTGTCATCCCTAATTTTACATTCCACTTTTCTCCTTATGCGTTTCTATGGTTGATTTTTGTTTTAATTTACTCAATCTGTGATAAGCCTTGAATTAAGCATCATTTTATACCTTTTGTGCTTATCTTTTAATGTTTAAATACCAAACAATTGGATAAAATAATATATTTTGTGAGAAATGTGCAGAATTGGATAGAGCATGGAAATACGACGATTTAGACGAAAGAATCACCTCAATTGGAGTTATATTGAAGAAGTTATGATCGAATGAAATGAGACTACCAAAAAGTTCAACAGATTTTGGTAGGAGGCTATCGAACCCATTTAATCAGCCAAAGAACAAGGTCGGCAGCCGTCTGCTGAACTGTACTAGATCTGATCCGAGCACGCATCCCGAATGCCTATTCCCTTGTTAGGTGCGTGTGCACTGAACCTCTTGCGCCTGCTTCAGTGCACGTCCAGTAATCTCCTTGACCCTGCTTCAGCACGAGCCTACCGAATTGGATTCCAGCAACCATGCCGCGTTGACCAGCCCATTGACCACCGAAATTCCTCAATTCCTTCAACAGGCTTCCACTGAATCATTTTCTTTTCAAATTTCAGCACCTAATTCCTTTTTTCGTGTGGAAAATTATCTCATTCAAGCTTGAATTTGTTTCCTTTTTTTTATTTAGGAAACCTTTTTAATTATGATTTTTATTACCTTTATCCTTTAGGATTTTTAATTAATTAGTTTAATCATTTTCCTTTCAGAATTAAATGGTAAACTCCTATTTATTTGGGGATTAATTTTCTCCTATAAATAGAGAGACTTAGGTTATTTGTAAAATGGTCGCCCATTTTTGTATCAAAACTCTGCTTAACCAAATTTCATTTTTCATCAATTCAAGATTTCCTTAGCAAAATCCAATTACACCATATTCCATCATAAACACCTTCATCCACGACATATGGGGCAGCTCCCGAGTGTCTCACCAAGGAGTGTCGACCACTTAGCATCCATAAGGAAGTTCCCGAAGAGAAAAAGTGTAACACGACCTCTTTACCCTGTGATTGTCTTTTGTTATTGAATGATCGTTTTTTTATTGATCTTTAATATAATTATGGTTTTATATCTTATATGAATTTCAATAATCTTCCATCTGTTTCAATATCTTAGTTTTTGTTATACTTGTATGTTGTGCTTAATGCTTGATTAGATATAGGACAGTTCCCGAGTCTACATCATTGAAAGTGTATAGGGCAGTTTCCGAGCACGTACTTGAGATAATATGCGTGTTTTCGTAGAACTAAGGTTATGGAATTTCATAGATTTTAGAATTGGCATAGTTTATGAATGAGTTAGGTTTAAAGATGAGTTGACCAAGTAAATAATAGATTAGGTTAGTTTAGATTAGTTAATCACGTAGGATAATAGAAACAATCAACTACCCCCTAATTAATTAATCAAACGATAATCATACTTAGGTACCCTCAATCTCCGATTAAGAACGATACATACTTATCAATGCTACAATCTACAAAAAAAAAGTATTAATTTGCATATGTTTTTATTAAGTGTTGAGTGTGACTTTGTGTTAACTTTAATACTTAATTTTAGCGTATCAATTTTTGGCACCGTTGCTAGGGATTGAAATAATCGCTTGTATGATTTCGTTTATGTATATATATTCACAATGTAAATATAATATTCGTACATATTTCCATACTTTTATATAAATTGTAATACTTTTTTTAGAAACATTTTATTTGTAAATATTTACCTTTTTTAAAACAAAAAAAAATTTCTACAAAAAAAGAAGAAAAAATTTCAAAATTAAAATTAAAAGAAATAAAAAAAATTATTTTTCAAAAAATTAAAATTAAAAAATAAAAATAAAAATTGTTTCCTATTAAATGTTTTAGAGTTGCATGAATTCCAAAACATTTCTCTTTAAAATCTTACTTTCGGGAACAGGTAGCGCCCCTTTTGTTTACTTTCTCCTTAACCCTTCGTGATGTGTGGATTTCATCACCACACATTGTAGGCTCGAATCTATGAACATAAGGTTGGGGCAGAAGTTGTAGACACTTGGGTTTGGTAAACCTTTATTTTGAAAACTTCCATCGGTTGGTTATGGTGTCTATGAGGGTTATGCCCGGTGACAAGTGGGGAACAAAGAAAGAGGACTCCAATAGAGTACATACCCTGGCCAGGTTAGCCTCAGGGTGTTCTCCAAATTAGTAATTGCTTGTCACGTTACATCTATCCCAACTGGCCATGATTAACGTTGAATGGTGGACGGGATTGAAATTTGTTTATCAGTACGCGCATGCCATACACCTAGGAAAGTACTATGAGAAGCGAAGTGGGAAAGTTATTCGTGTCACTCTAAGACTCTATCTATTACATTGGTAGATTGTATACCCTCCCTGCGGTTTCATGTTGCTTGGATTTCATCACCGGGCCTCCTATGACTAAGTGAATCTAGGGAAGTGAGATCAAAGGTGCATGCCATTCTTTTCATGCACTGTCATGTAACTCTTATGTCTTATGCAAGTTCTAACACTTTCCCTCTTATGCATTCACCCATTCTTCATGTAGACTGTTATATGTTGCATTAATTTGGACATTTTTGAAACTTGTGCCTTTGCATGCCATTTTCGTAACTCTGCCTTCCATACAATTCTATTTTGTGTATAATCTTTTCTTTTCTCCTCTTTTTATGTACATATTTTCACCTAACTTGACAGGACTCATCCCAAATCCCCGGGGATTAACGTGGGACGTGCCTGATCCCATCCGACACGAAGTGTAAGACCAGGGATAATTCCGTCCTTTGCCCAACCGGGACTATTAGAGAGCGCCATGATCTGGAAGAGGAATGTGTTGTCTCGGTCTCTACTACAGCCCACATCCGTGATCAACCTGAAGGGCATTCAAAAATACGAAAAGCCCCGAGTGGACAAAACAAATAATTTTATAAAACATTTTCATAAAAGATCTTTATGCCCTTCACTAAAAAGTACGCATGCATTCGAAAACCATTTCTCACACATAGAACACGGGGCCTTGGCCCAAAATCCAAATCAAGTGGTAACTCGCCCCAAATTCAACACATGTGGGTCTCACCCCAAAACCATCTCCGTGAAATCTCATACACATATACATATATACATACATAACCCATCCTAGACATCCTCTGATGTCAACTCGGGGCACACAGCCCCTAGGGAACTCATCCGCGATATATGTCACTCCGAGTCTACCCTTAGGAATTCTTCAACTGGGAGGCTCTGTCTCCGAAATCAGTCTGGGCATCTCTCCGGATCAGGTCCGGGATCCTATCATATCTTCCACTCCTGGAATGGGCTCCCTATGGGGATTATTCATTCCGGGCAGTGGATCGTGACTCTCCAGATCGACATCTGGAGAATATCAATCAACTCATAAAGGTGGGTATATACATACTAATAGGGAAACCACACATGGGACTCACGCCCGATAACACAAGTCAACTGGGCCTCCAACCCGAACTTATGACTCAACGGGGCCTCAAGCCCGATTCCACAGTTTAACTGGGCATCAATCCCGAACTCAAATCAACTGGACATCGAGCCCGATATCTCAGGGCCAGTCACGATTCTGATCATAGTGATGCGTCCAACCATCAATCCAGGACCACTCTCAATCCTAGTATGTCGCTGTGAACATATCACTACCGCGACTACCCCTAGATCAGGGTGCACACGTCACCGATCGCTCTCCCATACCGTCAATACTCCGAAGTCGAGCCTTCAGTGGCTGCTCGATAATGAGGCGTGCATCGTGATCTCTCCGAAGGGAACACATCACAGTTCGTAGGCGAGCGTCACGTCATCCGTCGCCGTGCACACAGCACCTGTCGCGACCACAACTCAGACCCGTAGGTCATCAATGGGGCTACACGCCCGAATCAAAACCAAGACCAAATGGGTCGTTTTACCTTTCAAAACCATTTCATTTAAAACTGAAATCATAAACGCGTATAAGCACGTATAAGGCCAAAAACCTCGAAATACGTGCCAATACGTAAACACACACACACAAATGCACTCATGGCATCACAAAACATGTATTAAAACACTTATAAAACATTTATGCATGCATTGATTCATAAAAGAGATTCCACTCACAGACCGTCCGAGTTACCGCCTCGATACGTGCGCCTATGCATTCTCGGGCCAATCGCCGTCTCCAAAGTTCCCAAACCTGTCCAAATCACTTTAGAGGATTACTAACTACTTAATTAACCCCTCACTAAAGCCCGCTAATTTTTTGGGAACTATTGTTAAACGCGATCCAAAACCTTCGGATAGCCCGAACTATATCGAGACGATGTCCGATCGACTCGAAACCAGTCCCAAAATATTCGTTACATCAATTAGATGATTTCACATGTTGGAAGTTTCCCCAAAAACCTCCCCACGCACCGTCACGGGCTGCCGGATGGCCCTACGTGTGGGCTTCACGCACCTGCACTGGGTCATCCATGTCCTCTAGCTGATCGGGTCCGACCAGCCGGTCCGATTCGATCTCTGCAATCCGGTCCGCCTGGACCGGCGTGATCGGTCCAGCCCCATAACTCGGCCAATTTTCTTCCTTTTTCCCCCAATCCAATTCCATTCTTCCTATTTCGATCCTAGAAACCTAAATATGCAATTAAAATCACCAAAAACCTACAAAATATCACCTGTTCAATAACTCCCCTCACGACCCAATTTCCCAGTTTTCTCCCAGGGCTCCTCATCCACTAACCACCACCAAAACTTATCATAAAACCTTCCTAGAAACCTAATAAACCTATTCTAATCGATTAAAATCGTCCATAACGTGCAAAATCAAAATTAAACAAAAATGGGCAAAACCGAGCTTACCGTGCACTGGGGTCCTCCGCCGTCCACGGTTGCGCCATCCTTGGCCAGCCACCATCCTCACGGCCTCCACTTCACTCTCTGGGATTAACACAAGATCAGATGGGGAAGGGTTGGATTGGGTTGAAGGGTGCTCGGGTTGGTCCGAATTCGACGTGCCGTTTGTCTACGGATTCATATCGAAGCGATCTACGTAATGGTCCTCGGCTATCAAACCTCCAGGGTCAAAAGTTAACTTTTTGCCCCCGTTTAGGGGCAAAATCGTAATTTCTTCATGAACGTCCGTTAATCCTTGGCTAATTCCCAATTAGCCTCGCTAATCCGTCATTAATCCCTAATTAATCCTTAAAATTAGGGACGGGTTGTTACAAACTTCCCCCTTTAGGAATTTCATCCTCGAAATTCAAATCGACTCAATTCCACAACCAACCTGTGGAAATCTGACCGTGTCCCACTACTCGGTTCTCTCGTGTAAACGTACACGCCCGACACGGCTACATTCCAGCTCGTAAGTCTCACTCGAGGTATCGACGCTCGTTGATCTCTCCTGTCGCTCACTTTGACAGGTCAGTTATACTAAGTTGATTTTAGATCCTTATAGTTTACCTTCCTGACACGTTCCAACCTATACCCAGCAAGTTACAATATGCACTCCCACTAAGATTTATCATCTCCAAGCTACGATCAAGTCGACTTTTTACTCTGATGGTTCTTCTCATCTGACACCTAAGGTCAGCTTTTCAGTCTGACGACCTTTCTCGTCCGATAACCGGAACTGATATCCTATTCAGCATCCGATCCGACAATCATCCTCATTGCTCCCATTGAGCGATAACTCCTCCAACGCTTACTAGACAGTTACGAACCGTGATCCACTGTTCATTGGGATACCATTCTACTCTCACACACTCACTAAGTCCACGATCGTGATCGTGACTAGCGGTAACGTTCGGCTCCACTGCGCTTCCGCTGCCCACTCTGATCTCGACTTGTTTTCAAGTCCTCGTATCGTATCTCACATCACTCAGCGATCTCTTCTGACACCTAGACTCACCTCGAGTCTCAACTGTCGTACTACTCGTCCTGTCGACACACAATCAACGTCTCACCCATCCTGGGTGTATACGGGATCCTAAATCGAATACTTGTCTCAGTAGAAAACACACACCATCACTATACCAATATGTCAGATGTGGTCCGATCATAGTACTCACCGGTTCGATGCTCAATCGTGCGTCACGAGCCAGCCTCAATCCATCACAATCTCTATCCTCAAATCCAACTCGAGGCATTGGCTATTCATCTCTTCTTGATCGATATCCACGTATCGTCCTCGTCTCACATTTCTTCCCACTTCCAAACTCTATCAACTCACCAACTATGCTAAGGGATCCTTCAATAGGCTTACCAAAAAGTTCTCCTCGACTACTAGCTTAGCATAATCAGTAAGGCAATTCACTCCAATGACGACCAGACCTCAGTCTAAACGCCTCACGGTTGTCACAATCACTTCCGTTATCTCGATCATCCTTACGCTACTCGATCAGACTCACTTTGGGTACTCACTTGTCACGTCACTGGATGTGACACTACGAATCATCTGATCTCCAAGTAAATCAAATTTGACCTACAGCCTAGGTGGTCGGTCCTTACACTCTTTTTGAACACTTAGCTATCATCTCCTTCCTCATCGACCCACCTGAGGAAAGTCCAAGATGATGACATCAAAGTTCATCCCATGTCATCCTCCGGCTCCCAGCACTATCTGCTAAAGTGCAGGAAACAAGAAGTCTCCTTCACCGGCCTCTAAGTCGAGAGTAGTTGCAGCCATGTTGGAAATAGGTATGGTTCCAACTGGGTGTCAAGTCCAACCTCTGGACTTCCCAAATCCTCGACTAAGAGTATTCTATGATAATTACTGTAATGCTTAATCTTTTCCTTCATGACTAAACACTTCCATTGATTCTCTTCGACTTCTTCCATCACTGTTCATGTCGGTAACCTAATTGTCACGTCCCAATCCTTATGGGATCAAATCCCAGCACTTAACACTCGTGCCCTTCGTCCACAACGACCTAGGGTACCTATCACCCTTCCAAGTATAGCGCATACCTCGTTAAACCAAGTATAGGCCATGCCTCGCACCGAGCCACTCGGGATCCTTTCTATCCCTCTCTACGCTAGGCCACATCTACCACCTTGGCCACAACCTAAGCCCTCATTCACTCGGACATTATCCAAGTGTTCATAATCAATCCAACTCGCCTATCCGTTTACGACCATTTATGCATATCCAAAAGGATGTCAATTCATTCTAATCCGATGTATTGCTCGACTTTTCGGTCGCATCACTGTATCTCACCATTTCTGACCAACCGACCACTAATCCCACGATGGTACTCGCGTTGTCCATTCTTTCTCACCAACGACAACAGTCGATAACTACTATAGTGACCCATTTTATTTCTCACCATCAGATTCCTCCTCAAACAGCATACACGAAACTCAGGAGGTACGGTCAACCGCAGTTAACCAAACCATCTCCATCACGATTACCAAGAATCTACACTAGCCGACGAATCCTCCTCGTCGTGTAGTGGTAGAACCTTACCATGAGCACATCACGACTGAGCTACCCTCAGCTCGTGGCTCGTCGTCTTTTCTCGTTATCGTCATCGCATCACCGCCACACGGAGTGCGAATCAACAAATCCTAAATCCTGCTCAACCTGAGCAACCACTACTTATCTCCAATCGAGTTGGAAGGGATCTACCGCCCTCGTGCTCCATGGTTCCGGTATAACCATTCCGATAATCCATATCGGAAATGAACGTTCCCTGAACTTCCCCCACGTCTCAACAACCACCAATAATTTTGGCCTCGGTAGTGGTACCTACCGCGAGCTCGTACATGCAAAACCCACACACATCACCACCGAGACTCTGAACCTATACGATTAACTCACCGTTGGCACCAACCATTCACCCACAACATCCCTCGATCGGTCCACCTCAGAATTCGATCCACAAGTATCGCTCTCCTGGTCACTCGTCCAATCAACTACCAACTCGGGTTGTCGTAACTCGGTTGCTCACTGCAGGGAGCGTGTCGATCTCGAGTGATTCCTCGTGCTCAACTCCGAAGAGTCGTCGTACTCCGATACTGGTGTCCCAACAACCAGTAACCACAGTCTGAGGGTCTCGTCCCCTCGTAACTCCACGGTTTCTAGCCGTTGGCCTTCACGAGAACTTGGCCATATGCCGTGCCTAACACTGTACATGCACTACGAGTCGCAATCACATCCTACCACGTCACACACAACTACGCCGAGCATCTTCTGTCGGTCGATATCCCTCCAGGATTCGACACCTCTAAATGTGGCATCTCATGCAAAATAGGATCGACGTTCCTATTCCAACCAGTCTCAACTAAAGTCCTTGCGTGTCTGACTACTCCTAGCAACACAATCTCTGATCCTTGCAGTGCTATCGTGGACGATCCTAACGTCCGACCTCCATTGGTTCCACTTGGTCTTATCTCTAGTAACTATGCGGCTCAAAGCCATTGGATTCGCACAAATACTGGTCCTACTGGGGATCTACTTCCTCGAAACACCCAGCATCCTATGCCAAACGAATCCTTAAGCCATTGCACCTCGTGTGAAATGTAATCTAGCTAGGGTTTAGGGTTTGATTCCACTGACTCCACCTATTCTTACCCTAAGTATCAGGTTGATGACGGGCTGTTACGACTGTAGAGACATCCTATCCTCGGCTTACGCTACACCAAAAGAGCAAAACCCATTCTGATACCACTTGACAGGACCCGTCCCAAATCACCCGGGATTAACGTGGGACGTGCCTGCTCCCGTCCGACACGAAGTGTCAGATGAGGGATAATTCTGTCCTTTACTCAACCGCGAATATCAGAGAGCGCCAAGATCCGGAGGAGAAATGTGATGTCTCAATCTCTGCTACTGCCCACATCCGTGATCAACCTGAAGGGAATTCAAAAACACGAAAAACTGTGAATGGACAAAACAAATAATTTTATAAAATATTTTCATAAAAAGACCTTTATGCCCTTCACTAAAAAGCATGCATGGATTCGAAAACCATTTCTCACACATAAAACACGTGGCCTTGGCCCAAAATCCAAATTAGGTAGGAACTCGCCCCAAATCCAACACATGTGGGTCTCAGCCCAAAACCAACTCCGTGAAATCTCATACACATATACATATATACATACATAACCCATCCTAGACATCCTCTGATGTCAACTCGGGGTACACAGCTCCTAGGGAACTCATCCCTGATATATGCCCCGATTTCTCTATATATAAGTATGCATACTACTCGGGATCTCACTCCGAGTCTACCCCCAGGAATTCTCCATCTGGGAGGCTCTATCTCCGAAACCAGTCTGGGCATCTCTCCGGACCAGGTCCGGGATTCTATCATATCTTCCACACCTGGAATGGGCTTCCTATGGGGATTACTCATTCCGGGCAGTGGACCGTGACTCTCCAATTCGACGTCTGGAGTAGACCAATCAACTCATAAAGGTGGGTATATACATACTAATAGGGAAACCACACATGGGACTCACGCCCGATAACACAAGTCAACTGGGCCTCCAGCCCGAACTTATGACTCAACGAGGCCTCTAGCTCGGTTTCACAGTTTAACTGGGCATCAAGCCCGAACTCAAATCAACTAGGCATTGAGCCCGATATCGCAGGGTCAGTCACGATTCCGATCATAGTGATGTGTGCAACCATCAGTCCAGGACCGATATCTAAGTCCTGGTATGTCTCCGTGAACATATCATTGCCGCGACAACCCCTAGATCAGGGTGCACACATCACCAATCGCTCTTTGATATTGTCAGCACTCCGAAGTCGAGCTCCGGTGGCTGCTCGACAACGGGACATGCGTCGTGACCTCTCCGAGGGAACACATCCTAGTCTGGAGACGAGCGTCATGTCGACTGTCGATTTTTAACTATTTTTCGAGATTTTTAACTATTTTTTTACCAGATCCTAAACCTTCGGATAGCCCGAACTATATCGAGACGATGTCCGATCGACTCGAAACCAGTCCCAAAATGTTCGTTACATTAATTAGATGATTTGACATGTTGGAAGTTCCCAAAAAACCTCCCCATGCACCGTCAAGGGCCGCCGAATGGCCCTACGCCTAGGATTCACGTGCCTGCACAGGGTCATCCCTGTCCTCCACCCGACCGGTCGGTCCGGTTCGATCTCTACAATCCGGTCCGCCTAGATCGGCGTGATCGGTCTAGCCCCATAACTCAGCCAATTTTCTGCCTTTTTCCCTCCAATCCAATTCCATTCTTCCTATTTCGATCCTAGAAACCTAAATATGAAATTAAAATCCCCAAAAATCTAAAAAATCTCACCGATTCAATAACTCCCCTCACGGCCCAATTTTCCAGTTTTCTCCCAGGGCTCCTCATCCACTAACCACCACCAAAACTTATCATAAAACCTTCCTAGAAACCTAATAAACCTATTCTAATCGATTAAAATAGTCCATAATGTGCAAAATCGAAATTAAAGAAAAATGGGCAAAACCGAGCTTACCATGCACTTGGGTCCTCCGCCGTCCACGGGGCCGTCATCCTTGGCCAGCCACCATCCTCACGGCCTCCACTTCACTCTCTGGGCTTCACACAAGATCAAATGGGGAAGGGTTGGATTGGGTTGGATTGGGTTGAAGGGTTGAAGGGTGCTCGGGTTGGTGGAATGGGGAAATGATCGAACAAAGAGGAAGGGATATGCATGAACGGGAAAATGATGGGGAATGGGTGAATGACACTTGTCATTCATCCATTGGACCTGTCCTAAAAAGCTGGGCCAACTTAATGCCAAATGGCCTCCGTCTCGAAAAACGTGCAATTGTTCGTTCAAACTTCCGTGAAAAGTCACGGCCTCTACTCCGCCTGTGTACCGATTTGTATCGACGCAATCTAAGTAACGGTCCTCGGCCCTCGGCCATCGGACCTCCCAGGTGAAAAGTCAAATTTTCATCCCCGTTCAAGGGTAAAGTCGTAATTTCTCCCTGAACGTCCGTTAATTCTCCGCTAATTCCCGATTAGCCTAGCTAATCCATCATTAATTCCTAATTAATCCTTAAAATTAGGGACGGGTTGTTACATAACTCTCTTGAAGGGAAGCGAGATATGCAATTCACTTAATCTAAGGACCATGAACTAGACTCGAGGACGCCTTTGTCAAAGAGTTGGAATATGAACTTGACCCTCGGATTCAAGATGGATTGAAGCCTTACCTAGAGCCATTTGGTGAGCACGATGTGGAGTTCGAAAGAGTGCATAGGCTCCACATCGAATGGGTTGATTGAAGCACTTTGTCTAGGGCGAAGACGTTAACTTCAAGCGCTTCTTGGGAGGCAACCCAATAACGGAGAAGTGGATGAGCCATCCAAAACGAAGATTTACCTTATTAAACTCTCCACTCTCTTTACTATTAGTTACTTTAAGTCTTATTTGTCAGGACCTACCCCCAATCCCCCGGGATTAAGGGCTAAATTCTTCTCCCGTCTAACTTACGCATGACGCAAAGATTATACCGACGTCCAACTTCCATGTGACACTTAAGTCAAACAAGGGATTCTCGATCCGGCCGTCCTACAAGTATCCGGACTTCCCAGAGTGTGCAAAATATACTGTGGATCGTGTGTGTGATGTCTCCGTCTCTCTCGACCAACAGCCCGCACCGCTACAACCTGGTGGGTATCGAAAACACAAAAAGACTGTGAGTGGACAAAAATAAAGTATAAGTTTAAAAACAGTTCATAAAACAAGTATATTTATACCCTCCATTTAAAAATCCAATGCATGCATATCAAAACCCACGTTATAAAACCATTTTGTATTCAGGTCATTCAAACCATTTAAGAAAAACTGAACTTATTTTCCTTTTCTCAAATCCCCGGCCTCAGCCCAAAACCATCAAAAGCTGTATCAACCGGGCATAGCCCAAAACATCGGAAAACCATTATCGAAAAACATCATCATCAAGTTTCAGTAAAGTCCAAAACACATTCAAAATCACATTTCCATCCATCGAACCTGCTGGATGTATCCGAGTCTTTAAACTCCCGAGTCTTTAAACTCAATCCGGGTCTTTAAACCGAATCTGGGCCCGTCCCCGTCATATCATATCCGGGTCTTTAATCCCAATAAACAGATCCAGAAAATCTAATCCAAAACCATTTGAAAACCGTTTTCCATATCCATGTCCAAATCCGAATTCGAAATCACCATTTCGAATTCCCAGCCGAATCCGAAAACAGCATCCCGAATCCAAATCTAGAACCAGATCCATCATCCATTTTCGAATCCGAATCCAAAACCATCATTTCGTAAGCCGGCATCCGGAATAACCATTCTGAACCCAAACCCGGAAATCCACTTTCAAGTTCCAAATTGAATCCCGAATCGTCATCCAGAAATCCGATTCAAAAACCCAAAATCACATTCTTTAAAACCACTTTTCTGAACTGGGCTTCAAGCCCGAAAACACTTTTCTGAAATCCATTTCAAAGCATTGAAATCAAATCATATTTCAAATCCCGAAGTCAAATCATCTAAATCATAGTCAAATCACAACATTGATCGAAATCTCGCAAAACGTGAAATTCTGTAAATACCTCGAAATACGTGTAAAACTCAACCATCAAGATCATAAATCAAATCATATAATCACGTATATAAAAGATATAAAAACATATATGCATGCATCATAAGTTTGAAAGCAAAGTCCACTCACAGACCATTTCGCCGCTGCTTCGGTACGAGCGCACTTATGCTGTTTCCGACCAATCCACTATCACCGGCTTTCCCAAACCTGTCCAAATCCCACAATAAGGTCACTTAATACTTCATAATGGTCATACTCAAGCCCTGTAATTTTTCCGAATTTCTAACTATTTTTAACCGAGGCCTTAAACCTTCGGACATCCCGAAAACTATCTAGATGATGTCCGATCGACTCGAAACCAATCCCAAAATGTTTGTTACATCAAATAATTTAAAAGTCGTGTTGGAACAGGCGTGCCACACGCCCACACGCACCGCCTGAAGTGGCTGCGCGTGGTCTTCACACGCCTAAGTCACTATTCATCGTCTTCCTCAGACGACCGGTCTGAACCAGTCTGTAAATCTGGTCCGGTTTTGGACCGGAGTTCACGGTTTTGTCCAATTTTTAATCCGTTTTAAGTCGTAATTATCCTATTAGTTTTGTCCTTCCCTTCCTAATCTACTAACATGATCAAACTGTAACAAAAACCACGGGACGTTACCTTCCTGTTCAAGAATTCAATCCGTGCTCTGCAACCTTGATTTCCATGGATTCTAGTCTCCTCTGGCCTCCAAGTTAAATCCTTACACGGGTTTATAGGGTCACCAGAAACAAGTTCCACTCATTAGAATCAAGCTAAACTAGTTAGAATCGAAATTACCATGTTCGAATCCAAGATTACCTTACACGGGTTCTATGGCCACCGTCTCCTTCCGGTCTCAATTTCCTGCATTTCGAACTCATTTCCCCTTCCTGGTCACTCTCTGGTCAATTAGAACCGTCCTTAGGGGCTTGAACTACTCCTTTAGTTTTGAATTCAAGAACAGAACATACCGTTCTTGCCTCTATTCCAGACCACCGCCGTGTGCGACGGCCATCCATGGCATCACCACCATCAGCCTCCTCCTCTGCTCTCTCACTTATCTTCCTACATCTCTCACAGCCAATTAGGTTCCACGGTCACACGCACAGAATGTACACACTCTGTTCCTCTGTTTTTCAGCCCGTGCACAACTCTTTTTAAAACCAATAAGGCGGTTATCAAATGTTCCACCACCATCTAGACCCAGCCACACGTCAACATCTCTGTCGCACCATCTCCAAATACCAGCCAAGTGTCCACTTCTCAATGGGCATAGATCCCTAGGCACATAATTGACCAAAAGGAAAAATTATCATTTTGCCCTTCGTAATACCTGACCCGTAACTCTATTTCCCGAACTCCAAATGGTGCATGCCGCCTGTCGTTGGAATCAGGGACTCAAGACCTACCTAATAGTCCTCGAAGTGCGTGAAAATTCCATGTCATTTGAAAAGTCAACGAATTTTCCCTTTTATGACGAAATTACCAAAATACCCTCAAACTTCCGAACATCATAACTTCTTTCTGGGATGTCGGAATCGGACGTGCCACCTGTCTATGAACTCGTGACGTTCGAACTAAAAGTCAACTGTTTGCCCAATTCCAGGGGCAAAATCATCATTTCGTACCGTCCGTCCGAACCCATCCAACTAATCACCGATTAACTTCACTAATCCGTCATTAACAACTAATCTAATCCCAATTTTCGGGATGGGCTGTTACAATCTACCCACCCCCCTTAAAGAATTTCGTCCTTGAAATTTCGAATTTCCTACTTCCGTAATCAACTAGGGAAATCCAACTGATCTCAGGGTCTCTTGCCTAGTGTCTATCATCTGCCAATCCAAAATAGCCGGACAGCTCCCAAACTGTCATCCTAACTCGGCTAAGCGAGCCATCCGTCAGGGTTTAGTCCGTCTAGCGGATCCTCCTTTCTTTATCGGGGCAACACATTTCCAATCCGTCTCCAAGGTACCATTAATGTCTCGCCAGCCGACGCTCACGGCTTCACTATCTCTAAGTACGCCATATCACTACTGTTATCAATTCCAATAGTTCCGACTCTTCCTCGAGTCAAGCGTACCTCGTACCAACGTCTTCGTACATTAGGCAAATCAACTGTCAATAGGCACAAATCTCACCTTACAAACCAATTCAAGATGACATTTTCCGGTTTCGATACTCCTATGGAGCCAGAGTCGTACCACCATCCATATTACTTCTGTCAGCGATCCGCACCGACCTCACTGAAGTCACAACGTACTCATCTAGACTCCTACTTCAACCAATCGTCTCACCCGTGGTTCCATTAACCATCAATATAGTCAATCTTTGGGCACACCAACCAGGTCCCACACTACCTGTCTACAACCGGACCCTATCACAGATCTAGTTAACTGTGCTTATAATATCAGGGTCCCACCAGCCACTCATGGCTCTGAGCCTTCAGATGAAGTCAGTAACCATCAACAGATCACTCTGGATCACCATATCCAGTCCATATGCTCTGTTAAAACCATGATATCGAAACTACGTTGATCATCATCTATCCACAACGTCCCTCGGCGCTACGCTGATCACCAACACCTCTACCAGATTATCACGTTGTATGTCCAAGGCATCAGAATAGTTTCGATCATTGAATAACCAATACGCACACATCCCAAGGACATGCACCACTACCACCAACCTGAACCACGGTGCATACCACCACACGCGCAAGAACAACCCTATGATACGACCACAGTTCATAAAGTATATGTAGCGACCCGTCCCGTAAACTGGGATTAGATTAGTGGTTAATGAAAGAATAGTGAAGTTAATCAGTGATTAGTTGGCTGATTTCGGACAGACGGTGCGAAATGACGATTTTGCCCCTAGATTGGGCAAAAATGTTGACTTTTCGTTCGGGCAGTCAAATGGACTTTGGCCGATGACTGTGATGTAGTTCGGAACGTCATGAGTTCATAGACAGGTGGCACGTCCGATTCCGACATCCGAGGAGGAAGTTATGACGTTCGGAAGGTCGAGGGTAATTTGGTAATTTTGGTTAACAAGGGGCATTTTGTTGACTTTGCAAATGACATGACATTTTCCCGAACTTCGAGGACCGTTAGGAAGGTCTCGATGCCCTGAGTACAACGACATGGGGCACACCGTCATCGGACGTCGGACGACGAAGTTACGAGTTAGAGAATACGAAGGGCAAAATGGTAATTTGCCCTTTAAGAGCATTTTGGTCATTCTGGTGGCCTAGGGATCTGTGCCCAATGTTAGTAGGACACTTGGCTGTTTTTGAAACACTTTTCCACAGGAAAAAATGACACCTGGCCTAACTCTAGAGGTCTGTGGAAATTTGTTTCACCGACATAATTGGTTTCAAAACAAAGAAGTTAGAAGTTTTGTATGCCTGGGTTTCTAAGAACATAGACATTGCTTGATCAATTCTCATTTGAGAGAGTGTATGTGAGCTCAGGGGTAGTGAGTGAAAGATCAGGGGCGTGTGTGACCACTTGTGAGTGTAAAATCGTGAAGACTGAGTGAAGTAGGGCGGTGAGAGGTGAGAAAACCCAGCGAAAACAGAGAAATAAGCTGTGAACGGCCGTGGACTCCAATCGATCAAACTCACCTAGATTGTGTTTGTGGTGAGGTTCAGTAAGCAGATATTGAACCTAGAACCTTAGGTGAGCACGGTGGAAGTCACGGCGGAGGACAGAGGGCAGGTAAGCCTCTCGACTGCTCTGTTTTTCTGAAACATGTTTAAAATGAAAATCAAGGGGTTTAGTAAGGCGTTGTGCATCTGTGGTGATTAGTAGCATCTTGGAAGGATGTTTTTGAACTCAGGGACTCAAACTCGTGGCTGGAGGACAGCGAGGTGGCCGGAAACAGAGAAGGACGAATTTGGTTATTTCTTCTTCAATGAGGAAGGTAATTATCGTGCCCACTTTAAAGTTTTGATTAGGTAATTTAATAGGAAAACAAGGGACAAATCTAATGGAAGGAATAGGACTGAAATTGGACTAAAAGGGACGAAAAACCATGAACGTCGGCTTGGTTGAACCGGACCGGTTCGAACCGATCTGAACCGGGTCGGCGAGAGGAAGAAGGTGACATTGTAGCAGGCGCGTGAAGCCCACACGTAGCCCCTTTGGGCCGTGCATGTGGGCGCGTGGCACAGTTTTTGAGGATGGTTCCAACATGACTTTTAAAGTACTCGATGAAATGAACATTTTAGCACTGGTTTCGAGTCGATCGGACATCGTCTCGACATGTTTCGGGGTGTCCGAAGGTTTTAAGGCCTGGTTAAAAATAGTTAAAAATAGGCAAAAATTACGGGGCTTTAGTATAATCATTGTGAAGTAGTTAGTGACCTTATTATGAGATTTGGACAGGTTCGGGAAAGCCGGTGATAGCGGATGGGCCGGGAACGACATAAGTGCGCCTGTATCGAGGCGACGACGCTATGGTCTGTGAGTGGACTTTGCTTTCGAACTTATGATGCATGCATATATATTTTTATATGTTTTCTATATGTGATTTCTATATTTGTGAATTGATATTGATGATTTACGGTTTACACGTATTTCGAAATATTTACATAATTACACGTTTTACGAGATTTCGATTGATCTTGTGATTTGATCATGGTTTTAATGATTTGATTTCGGGATTTAAAATATGATTTGAAATGGATTTCGGAAAAGTGATTTCAGGCAATTCAAAAAGTAGTTTTGAGAAACGTGATTTCGGGTTTTTAAATCGGACTTCAGAATGACGATTTTGGATTCGATTTTGGAAACTTGAAAGCGGATTTCCGGATTTGGGTTCGGAATGGTTATTCCGGATGCCAGCTTATGGAATGATGGTTCCGAATTCGGATTTGGAAATGGATGATGGATATGAGTTCTGGGTTTGGATTTGGGATCCTGTTGAGATTGCGGATTCGGATTCGGAAACGGATAATGGTTTTCAAATGGTTTTTGGATTTGATTTGCTGGATCTGGTTATTGGGTTTAAAGACCCGGATATGATATGACGGGGGTCAAATGGTACATGCCGCCTATCGTTAGAATCAGAGACTCGAGACCTACCCAACGGTCCTCGAAGTGCGCAAAAATTCCATGCCATTTGAAAAGTCAACGAATTTCCCCTTTTGTGATGAAATTACCAAAATACCTTCAAACTTCCGAACGTCATAACTTCCTCCTCGAATGTTGGAAGCGGATGTGCCACCTGTCTATGAACTCGTTACGTTCTGACCTACGTCGCAGTCCTCAGTCAAAGTCCATTTGACCGTCCGAACTAAAAGTCAACTGTTTGCCCAATTCCAGGGGCAAAATCATCATTTCGCACCGTCCGTCCGAACGCATCCAACGAATCATCGATTAACTTCACTAATCCGTCATTAACAACTAATCTAATCTCGATTTCCGGGATGGGCTGTTACAATCTACCCCCCTTAAAGAATTTCGTCCTCGAAATTCCGAATCTCCTACTTCCGTAATCAACTAGGGAAATCCAACTGATCTCAGGGTCTCTTGCCCAATGTCTATCATCTACCAATCCAAAATAGCCGGACAGTTCCCAAACTGTCATCTTAACTTGGCCAAGCGAGCCATCCGTCAGGGTTCAATCCGTCTAGCGGATCCTCCCTTCCTTACCGGGGCAACACATTTCCAATCCGTCTTCAAGGTACCATTAATGTCTCGCCAGCTAACGCTCACGGCTCCACTATCTCTAGGTACACCATATCACTACTGCTATCAATTCCAACAGTTCCGAATCTTCCTCGAGTCAAGCGTACCTCGTACCAACGTCTTCGTACATCAGGCGAATCTTATGTCAATAGGCACAAATCTCACCTTGCAAACCAATTCAAGACGACATTTTCCGGTTATGGTTTCAAACTTAGTGTTTTAATGAGTCTTAAGATGCCCTTTAACCTTCTGATGATAAGAATGACGGATAAATGAAACAACATGGCTAAAACATGATCACTAGAACGTGAATTCATTTGTTAATGCTTTATGATTAAGTTTTTATGACTTGTAGTAGATGATGCATGTTAAATGGTACAGAACAAGCATGTTAAGATTTGTATGAATCATATGAACCCAATGTGAGCTTTAGAGCCTTATATACTTCTTTTTTGAGTGTTTCATAGGAGTTCTTTGTTTAAATTGATATACATATACCTCATAACTGCTTGTCATAACTTTTAATGAACTCTAGAGTACTAGAACTTATTTTATGTGATTTTCAAAGCTTTTAAGTCGATAAACTCTCTGATTTTGAACATGATTAAGGCAATAGGGTTAACACCACTTATCCAAATATCTGAACCCTACTTGATCACATAAGTGTGATCCCCCTAGTTTACTCACTTTGAGCCTACATTGAGGCTTTATTTCATCACCCTAAACATCTCTACACGTAAGCCTAATATAAGACATCCTATACCTTGTTCCTTGGACTTGGCTGAAGATTATAAAGATGGCGTGAGATACAAAAAAAATAATTTGATGAATGAAGACTTATATGTAAGTGTAGTGAATGACTTGCTCAAACTATGTTTGTATTCATTGCATTACCTCTCAAAATAAAATAAAAAATAAAAAAAATGATGAAATACAATCAAGAACAAAAGCTTTATGAGGTACAAAAATTGAGTTTTGAGCTAAGTCCCTTACGCTTGTGATTTGGAACAATGAAGATTGGAGGCTTACATAAAGAATTTCGGCCACTTGCCCTAATTACAAACTCAAAGATGTTGATAATGAAGACAAAGGTCCAACAAGTTGATACATGGCCTATGATGATGGGAAAACACTTATGCATATGTTATGGAGCCTTTGGTGAGTCCTGGAACAAAATTTAAACACCACTATCCTAAAAATTCATGCCTCTACACTGAGCCCCATTACAACCTTCAAATTAAGACCTTATGATATTTGAGATGAGTAAACTTTGATTAGTTGAGTTTATCATTTGAGTAAGCTTATGGTTTTGGTTCATTTGTGCAAGTATGTTTACTATCTTATGGTTTATGTTTGAAATTTTTATAAAGTGACTTACTTTCTATCATGTGAGCATCTTTCTCACATACCTTGTGTGCAAATACAAACCCTATACACATTGAGTGGAAATCATGAGTGCTTATCTTGTGAGTTAATTCATACTTGTTTTATTCATGTTGAGATACATTTCACCGAGTTTACTCATTTTCTTACTTGTCAAGGTATTTTGTTATGATGTATTAACTTTTGGATTCCATATGCTATATAGCTTCTTAGTGTAAATCTTTGATGACGTACTTTTGTTGATGCAATTTGAGACAAATGGTTGAGGATTTAGTAGTTTTTTATTTTTAGAAAAAGAAAAAAATTAAGAAAAACGAGTTTTCAAAGCCTTAGTTTGTTTTGATATTTTCTAGGGACTAGCAATGTCTAAGTATGGAAGTATTTGATCAGCCTTGAATTAAGCATCATTTTATACCTTTTATGCTTATCTTTTAATGTTTAAATACCAAAAAATTGGAGAAAATAATATATTTTGTGAGAAATGTGCAGAATTGGATAAAGCATGGAAATACGAGGACTTAGGTGAAAGAATCACCTCAATTGGAGTTATATTGAAAAAGTTATGATCGAATGAAAGGAGGCCACCAAAAAATTCAACATATTTCGGTAGGAGGCTACCAAACCCATTTAATCCGCCAAAGAACAAGGTAGGCAGTCATCTGCTGAACTATACGATATCTGGTAAGAGTACATATCCCGAATGCCTTTCCCCTTGTTCGGTGTACGTGCACCGAACGTCTTCCCATGTTTCAGCACGCGTCTAGCAATCTCCTTAACCCTACTTCAGCGCAAACCGACCGAACTGAATTCCAGCAACCATGCCGCGTTGACCAGCCTATTGACCATCGAAATTTCTCAATTCCTTCAGCAGGCTTCCACCGAATCGTTTTCTGTTCAAATTCCAGCACCTAATTCCTTCTTTCTTGTGGAAAATTATCCAATTCAAGCTTGAATTTGTTTCCTTTTTTTATTTAGGAAACTTTTTTAATTAGGATTTTTATTACCTTTATCCTTGAGGATTTTTTAATTAATTAGTCTAATCTTTTTCCTTTCAGAATTAAATTGTAAATTCCTATTTATTTGGGGATTAATTTTCTCCAATAAATAGAGAGGTTATTTGTAAAAAGGTCGCCCATTTTTTTACTAAAGCTCTGCTTAACCAAATTTTCTTTTTCATCAATTCGAGATTTCCTTAGTAACATCCAATCACACCATATTCCATCATAAATACCTTCATCCGCGACATATGGGGCAGTTCCCGAGTGTCTCACCAAGGAGTGTCGACCTTAGCATCCATAGGACTATTCCCAAAGAGAAAAATTGTAACACGACCTCTTTACCATGTGATTGTCTTTTTTTATTGAATGATCATTTTGTTGGATTGATTTTTAATATAATTATGGTTTTATATCTTATATGAATTTCAATAATCTTCCATGTGTTTCTGACAGGATCCATCCAAATCCCACTGGGACCACCCGGGGACGTGTCCTGCTTCCGTCTGACAACGACTTTAAACATGCCAAAAATACCCTTAATCGAACTAAAGTCTTTCGAATTAATAAATAAAATTTAAACATACGAATTCAGAGTTTAATGCCATCAGACCAGGGATAGTACAAATACAAAATGCGAGCACAAATGTCAAGTTACAAAAACAGTGCTCAACCTACCCAACTGGGTGTACAGGTGCACAACGAAATAATCTAAGCCTCGTACTCCGGATCCTCCTCTTCTACCTCAGTAGCGCGACTTGGAGGGGTCAATTAAAATAATAAAGAGTGAGTGAACCGAAAATAAACAAGTTTCCAAAACCAATTTAATAATATAATAATCGTAAGGTTTTACCCCTCCCTTTTCAAAACTTGCATGCATTAAATAAAATATAAGTAATCATAATCATAACATAAATCATAGAATCATATGAATAGCTGAATAGGAAAAACCATCGTAATAGTGCACTGTAAAACCAAACCCTGACATCCCCGATGCCTAATAATGTCACGCTCCTAAGGCTAAGCGTGCCACCCAGGGTCTCAAATCCCGAGTAATCCTCTAGGTCCACCAGTGTTCGGTATCCCGGATCACTACCCGAGGTATAATCATAATGCCTTCCTGAGAGGGAGTAACCCCACGTGAGTTGACTCCTCTCAGTTAGTGACTCGTGACTACTCTAGGGTCCACTCAGGCCAACGACCCTCCTTGAAGGAGACAATAACAATAAGGTCGGATATCACTGCACAATAGTAGTATAGTTACCCTGCATTCCTTGATAATCCCTTAAAACATTTCCTATATAATCCAGACGGGTCTCATGCCCAAAATACCATAATATGTAATAAGCATCATAATATAATACCCATAATAGTCCCATCTCAATCATAAAGCGGAATAGTAAAAACAGTTATGCATACAATCCTTTAGAAATCAAATAGTCCACTCACACACGGTCCTTGCTGCTCAACCGACCGCCTTAATCTAAACAAATACATTCAAAAGTCACTAATGGACCCCACAAGTTCTTCTATAAATCGCTAGAATAGAACGGGCCCGGGAAAGCAGTCTGAACACGCTTCCCGAGGCATTAAACCCTAATTTGCCCAACTAAATGATCTCCGATCGACACGAAACCAACACCATTGGATATGTATCGTCGAAACCTTGAAAATGGTACTGGTCCCACTAAAAATACTATTCACATGCACCTCCACGTGCCTAGTCAACCCTCTGGTCAATGCTGCTACATTGAATGATGACTTCATTATGACGTCACTGCTAATGTCATCACTGACAAGTGTTAGGTGACACGTGTCACTCCCTGGTTGGTCACTAGTCTGACATGATGATGTCACCATGATGTCAGCATGACATGAGCATGATGATGTCATTATCCCTGACATTCGGCTGGGTCCTACCGAAATCCTGCAACTAGGTTACCGATGACCCGCGGCTTGACCTGATCGGAATTTTTGTTCTGGCCACCATTTTCAAAGGGGTTTGTTCCTAGGGGTTCGTCTAAGTTCGTTTTACAGGTATGTGGACTCAAAAACCAGAAAACAATCGAGATCTATACCTTAACTCGAAGAAAACCTACAATCCAGTTCCGGTGGTCTTCCCCTTCGCCTCCGTCCCCTTCCAACCTCGAAATCGGTCACTTCTAGCTCGTCACTGTCCCTAGAACATGACTCAATACAAAGGAATGGTTCATACACGTCAAAACCCAAGGTTTGAAAAATGAGAAAAACAGAGGGCTCTTGGGTTTTCCGGCCTACCTCCGCTGTGTCGCAGTCGTGGGTCTTTCTGTCCGTTCGTCAGTCGTCCAAGCCTCTTAGTAGTCCTAGCTTGGTGTTGGTTCGAGGTGTAGATGTGTGGGATGAACGGTTTGGGTTTTCAGATCCGTTTGTCCTTCGCGGGTCTGGGGTGGTTCTCGGTTCTTGCAGACAAGGAAGAAGATGATGATGGTGATCGATGATGATGAAGATGATGTCTGATGAGGGAGGTGAGATCGATCTGGTTGTTGGAGATGAAATGGATGGACAGTTTTGGGTTTGTACGAAGTGAGGGGGATGGTTGTTCTTGAGCTCATGGGGAAATGGAATGGGAGAATAGATGGGGTTTGATGTTATGGATCAGATGAATTAAATGGATGGTGTAGATGGAAAGATGAAAGGAAGATGGATGGCTGGGGTGAGTTGAGAGAAATAAAACAATAAACAATTCAACCAATAGGGGCAAGATCCATGTTTTAGAGAAAAGCAACCGTGGGATGAGTGACACTTGTCACCCATCCAAGGATCCAAATTAAATCAAGGGTTAAATCAAATTTTAATATTATTTTAATTTCTTTCTCGGTTCGTAAATTTAATGGATTTCGCTCCCATGGCCATAACTTTTCCGTCGAACGTCCGTTTTTGACGTGCCGCCTATCTATGAACTCGTGACGTCCCGATCTACGTCATGGTAATTGGTCAAAGTCCTAAATATTTCCCAGGTTAAAAGTTAACTTTTTTCCTTTATGGGAAAAATGGTCATTTTGCAATAAAATATTATTTATGAAAGTTCAGGTCGTTACAACCTACCCACCTTACAAAAATTTCATCCTCGAAATTTACTCAAATAAATACGGGTACTGATCCCTCATCAAGTCCTTAGGTTCCCACGTTGCTTCCTCGACATCATGATTTCTCCATAGCACTTTCACCAACAGAATTGTCTTGTTCCTCATAACCTTGTCCTTCTGATTCAGAATCTGTACTGGTTGCTCTTCAAAGCTCAGGTCAGTCCTCAGTTCTAGTGGATGTTCCAGCAAAGTATGTGAGTTGTCATGTAGATACTTCCGTAGCATGGACACATGAAATACGTCGTGCACACTAGCAAGTTCTGCAGGTAACGCCAACCGATATGCCACTGGACCAATCCTCTCTGTAATCTCGTATGGTCCAATGTAATAGGGACTCAACTTTCCACGTTGACCAAAACAGATAATTCCCTTCCATGGAGATAACTTCATGAACACAGTCTCTGACCGCGAACTCGAAGTCTCGAATTCGTCGATCCGCATAGCTTTTCTAACGATACTGGGCCGCCTTCAATCTCTCCTTGATAACTCAGACTGTCTCCTGGGTCATATCCATCAAATCCGGCCCTACTGTGGTTCGCTCTCCTACCTCCATCCAACAGACAAGTGTCCTACACTGCTGACCATACAATGCCTCATAGGGTGCCATTCCGATACTTGCATGATAGCTGTTATTGTATGCAAACTCCATCAATGGAAAATGAGCATCCCAAGAATCCTGGAATTGTAGTACACATGCCCGCATCATGTCCTCCAGTGTTTGTATCGTCTTCTCGGACTGTTCATCAGTCTATGGGTGAAAAGCTGTACTGAAGTGTAAGTTTGTACCCAAGGCAGTCTAAAAACTCCACCAGAATCTGAAAGTGAAACACGGATCCAGATCAGAGGTTATCAACTCTAGCGTACCATGTAGTCGAATGATCTCGTTTACAAACAGCTGAGCTAGTCGGTTCGGCTTGTACGTCTCACTACCGGTATGAAATGTGCTGACTTGGTCAATCGGTCCACAATCACCAGACTCCATCAAAACCACTCCGTGTCCTCGGTAACTTGAAGACAAAATTCATCGTAATGTGATTCTATTTCCACTTGGGAATCGGAAGTGGATTCATGGCTCCATACGGTCTCTCCCGCTCAGCCTTAACCTGATGACAGGTTAAACATCTACTGGCGAACTCTGCTATATCCTTCTTCATACCTGCCCACCAATAGTGGTCCCGGAGGGTATGGTACATCTTAGTCCCTCCCGGATGCATTGCATATGCCGAACTGTGGGCTTCATCCAGAATCTCCGCTTGTAACTCCGTCACTGCAGGTACACACAGACGACCTAGTTTTACCAGTGCTCCATCGCCTCGGATGGAAAAGTCCTGTCTCGTTCCTTCCTTAGTCTCATTTCTGTAACCATATAATGTCGGATCCTGGAGTTGAGCCTCAATTATTCGATCGACCAGCACAGGTCGCACATGAAAAGCTAGCTAATAAATCTCCCTGATCATCCATCCCAAGCATAACTCCAATCTTCCGGAGCTCCACCAGTAAGGGAAGATATATCATCCTCAGATGAGCAATCGATCCTGCTGACTTCCTGCTGAGTGCATCCGCCACAACATTCGCCTTTCCCAGATGATACTCGATTGTACAATCGTAGTCCTTTATCAACTCTAGCCATCTTCGTTGCCTCATATTCAACTCCTTCTGGGTAAACAAGTGTTTCAGACTCTGACGATCGGTGAATATCCGGCATGCCACTCCGAACAAGTAGTGTCTCCAGATCTTCAAGGCATGAACCACCACTGCCAACTCCAAATCGTGTGTGGGGTAGTTCAGTTCATGTGGTTTAAACTATCTCGATGCATATGCGATAAATCTACCATTATGCATCAACACGCATCCCAGTCCCTGCAATGATGTGTTACTGTAGACCTCAAATTTCCCACTATTGTCAGGTAGTGGAAGGACGGGTGCAGTGGTCAACCGATGTTTCAGCTGGTAATCCACACACACACACGATAACTCTACTCACACCGCTCATCCCAAACAAATTTCACTCCCTTCTAGGTCAATCGAGTCAAAGGTGCGACAATTCTGGAGAAACCCTCCACGAACCTCCGGTAATAGCCTGCCAATCCGATGAAACTCTGTACCTCGGTCACTGTCGTCAGTCTCGCTCAGTTAGTCCCTCCTTCAGTCTTCTGGGGATCCACACTAATCCCGTCAGGTGATATGACATGTCCCAGAAAACCAATGATGTTCAACCAAAACTAGCACTTACTTAGTTTAGCATACAACTACTCCTGCCTCAGCTTCCCCAACACCATCCGTATGTGCTTCTCATGCGCTCTGGAACTCTTGGAATATACTAGAATATCGCCGATGAATACAATCACGAACTTGTCCATGTATGATCGGAAGACCTTGTTCATTAAGTCCATGAATGCAGCTGGTTTATTCATCAAACCAAAAGGCATCACTAAGAACTCATAATGCCCATATCTCTTCCAAAACGCCGTCTTTGGAACATCATCCTCAGCGATCCTCAGCTGATGATAACCCAATCGTAGGCCAATCTTGGAGAAGTACTGTGCTCCCCAAAGTTGGTCGAATAGATCGTCAATTCTAGGTAAGGGTACTGGTTCCTTACTGTTGCCTTATTAAGTTGCCGATAATCCACACACACCCGTAAACTACCCTCCTTCTTCTTAACAAGTAGCATGGGTGCTCCTTATGGTGAAGTACTGGGTCGGATGGATCCCAAATCCACCAACTCCTATAGTTGGGTTTTCAACTCCCGTAATTCTGTCAGTGCCATACGATACGGTGGCTGCGATATCGATCGCGTCCCAAGGAGTAGTTCAATCATGAAATCGATCTCCCGGGATGGTGGTAATCCAGGAAAATCCTCGGGAAATACATCAGGGAATTCCCGTACCACCGGGATATCCTCAGCTCTCAAAAAAATCATCATGAGCTTCCACCACATAAGCTAAGTAACCCTAACATCCTTTCTGTAACAATTTAGTAGCTGTGAGTGCAGAAATTACCTCGGGTGACGAGGCTCCCTGCTCTTCCTGGAAGATCACCTCCAGTAAACCCAGACTCCGCAAGGTCACCCGCTTTTTGCAACAGTCGATCAGAGAATAGTGGTCTGATAACCAGTCGACTCCTAGTATGATATCAAAATCATGCATATCCTTTATAATCAAATCAGCTAGGAACTTCACGCCTTCCACTTCCACTAGGCAATCTCGTATAACTTGGTTAACTCAGTACAAAACTCCCATCGGTGTACCCACACCCATCTTGCTCCCAAGTGCTAACACCTCACGACCCAATAAGCTCGCAGAATTCCGCAAAATAAATGAATAAGTAGCCTGACAGTCCATCAACACGCGAACAGCGATATTGGATATAAATAGAGTACCTGTGTAATGACCCGTCCTGAATTTCGGAATTAGATTAGTGACTAATCAAGGATTAGTGAGGTTAATTGGTGGTTAGTGGGGTACTTTCGGAAGGACGACGCAAAAAGACGATTTTTCCCCTAAAATGGGCAAAACATTGACTTTACGTTCTAGCTGTCAAATGGACTTTGGCCAATGACTGTGGCGTAGTTCGGGACATCACCAGTTTATAGACACCTAGCACGTCCGATTCCGGCATTCGAAGAAGAAGTTATGACGTTCGGAAGTTCATGGGTATTTTAGTAATTTGGTTAAAAGGGTCAAATAGTTGACTTTTGACCTGAGATGTCCGATGGCCGAGGGCCAAGGACCGTTACATAGATCGAGTCGATACGAATCCATAGACAGGCGGGACGCCGAAATCGGACTTTAAACTGGAAAGTTATGGGTCACGGAAGTTCAATTTCACTATGCATGCATTACGAGGCAATGATGAGGTGGCATTATCTGATTGGTCAGATATTTATGTGGGATCCATGGATGAGTGACAAGTGTCACTCATCCCATTGGCCCAAACGCCCAATTAGTGGATCTAAGATGTGATTGGTCCACTTGTTTTATTTTAATCATATTTCCCTAACCACTTTCATCCTAGCCCTTCATCTCACCCTTCCCCTTCATCCTGGCCGTCCATCTCATCTCCCTCTCACCTGATCACTATCATCTTCCCTCTCTGTTTTCTCACAAATCTGAAACCACCATTTTCCATTTCCTTGAACAACACACACACCACATCACACCATCACACTACTTACATCCATACGTGTGTGGGAGGATTAATGGGAGGCTGAGAGTGGCCCGGACGGTGGCCCACGGCATCTCACGGCGGGGGTGAGTTGAACAAAAACCCGAGAGCCCTCTTTATATTCAAAAATCGAAAGTTGATTTTTAGTCGTGGTTTTGAGCTCCTTTTGTTTCTAATGTGACCTAGGGACCAAGGCAACTCGATGAGGATCGATTTGGAAGGAAATGGGTGGCTAGGAAGTCAGGAAACCGAGCTTGAAGATCAAGCTTATGGTTTAATCATGGAAGGTGAGATTTCTTAATCCTTTTTTCATGATTTTAAATGGTAGAAAGATGGGAAATGAGATTAGGAAGAGATTAGATTGAAAATGGACTGAATAGGATGAAACATAAGGGAGATTGGACAGTGAACCGGTCGCGCCGATACAGACCAGTCCAGTTCGGTTCAAACCAGGCAAACCGAGTTCGCTGAAGGTTGAAGAAGGTGAACAGTGCCCGAGCTCGTGGGCTTCACGCGCAGGGACTTCAGGCCGCGCGTGGGCCACCTTTTAGGGATGACTTCAACATGACTTTTAATCTATTCGATGTAACGAACATTTTGCGACTAGTTTCTTGTCGATCGGACACCGTCTCGATAATGTTCGGGACATCCGAAGTTTTAGGATCGAGTTTAAAAATAGTTAAAAATTCGGAAAAATTACGGGGCTTCAATGAGAGGTTAATAATGTAGTTAGTAACCCTCTAGATTGATTTGGACATGTTTGGGAGTCCCGGTGACGACGATTAGCCCGGTGAGGCTTACGGCATGCAAATCGAGGAAGAAGCTTAAGACGATCTGTGAGTGGACCTGGATTTCTAAACTGTGATGCATGCATAAATGTTTTATATGGTTTATAGATATGATTCTATGATGTTGATTTGGATGGTTGTGATTTATATGATTTCACGTATTTCGAGGCGATTTACGTGCTTGCACGTAAATCGAGGTTTTCAATTTTACACTGATTTTCCTTACTTAAGGTTTTGGAAATGATTTCATGAAATGGTTTTGGATTTGAAAAGGTAAACTCGGGCTCGAGACCCATTTGTTTTGGAAACCCTCGAACTCGAAGTCCCTTTTAGCTACGTTCTCAGGCCAGAGGCCCAATTGGTTCTTGAATCGATTTCAGATTTGGAAATATGGAATCGGGCACGAGACCCATTTGATTTACAAACTCTCGGACCTGAAGTCCATTTGATTTAATAAGGCATTGGGTCAGAGGCCCAGTTGGTTTACGTTTCGGGCTCGAGGCCCAATTAGTTTGCATATCGGGCTCGGGGCCCATTTGACGTACGTATTGGGCACAGGTTTGATAAACATGAATTCAATTGGTTTTGCGAAATTGTGTTGCGACCCCGGGTAGCACGCACGTAGCTCTAGATACCGTGATATGATTGGTTATATGATATTGATAAACATGATTTCAATTGGTTTTGCGAAATTGTGTTTTATGGTTGATAAATGGATTTGGGCTGAGATCCCACATATGTTTACTATGTTACGGATTTCTGTAAATGGTTTTGGGTAGGGGCCCGTATGGATGTGGTTTTTTAAACATATGTGATTGGATAAATGGTTTTACTATGCATGCATGTTTTTAGTGAAGGGCATAAAGGTCTTTATAAAATGTGTTTTATAAACTTATTACTTTTCGTCCACTCATAGTTTTTCTGTTTTCACTACCCTTCAGTTTGAATACGGTACGGATTGTAGCAGAGGCCGAGACATCATATACTTCATCCGGATCCTGGCGTACTCTGGAAGCCTTTGGGCTAAAGGTTTTAATTTTCCTTGGTCTGACACTTTGTGTCAGACTGGTTCAGGAGCATCCCTCATTAATCCCGGGGGGATTGGGACGAGTCCTGACAAGTGGTATCAGAGCAAGGTTTGCTCTTACGGTGCGTGCATGTCGAGGATGTGATGTCTCTATGGGCTGCAGTTTGTTATCAACCTGATAATTGGGATACCGATACGATAGTTAGTATGATTGAATCGTAGATCGTTTTGGTTCTGCACTCGATGCCAGGGTTGCCATAGTTCTGTCGTGGTTGACAGTGTGGGACCCTACGAACCGATGAACGTAATAATACTTTAGAGTTTTGATCGTGAGACGGTCAGTTGGGATTTTCTTCCACGATGTAGTAGGATCGATTTTGACGATAATTCGGTGTTGTGACCCTTAGATGGTCGGGTTTTGTTGAGTTAGGTGTCTATGTTGCTGGGAGCAGCCGGGTTCGAGGAACCCTAGTAGAACTGATGGTAGGATTGGATTGACATCTTTATGATGTCGGGACCGCGGGGTCTGTCAGATTGTGGATTATACTGCCTTCTACACTTGGGTTCAGAGGAACCCTAGGGTGTGATCGTGGAACCCTAAGGTAGGAGGTATGGTTCAGAAAGGTGAGTTGGCGAGTAGTTTGACTTTGACGACTTATAGGAGTCGAGACCGTCGGTCGGTCACGTCATGTCATATTTAGTGATGGGGGTGCACTCTGAAATCGGAATTGTACTTATCGGTTAGACTTAGTTGGTTGTTGTACTACTCTAGCTGTGATGGATTTTTGGTGCAGCTAAGGTCATAGACGACCTGGTAGATGATATTGGTTGAGTTGAGTAAAGACTGGTTTGAGTTTGGTTGGACAAGTTACCAGGGTTGGTACTTGTCGATGGAATCTCGAAGTGAGGATACCAAGTAGTTAATACGGGTGATTGATTCTGTTGAATGCGGAGTCTCAATAGCGATGTCTAGTGGTTAGGTCTACATGAGTCTGTGGCGGACACTACTGCCGAGAGTGGTTGTAGTGGTGGTTGTTGAGAATCGGGGGACGTTCAGGGAATGTTCCTTTTCTTGATTGAGTTGTCAGGGTGACTGTACATAGAGTTGTTGGGTACGAGAGAGACAGAAATTCTCCCATTCGAACAAAGGTACAGGGTAGTCGTTCGGTATGAGCGGAGATCCAGGGTTGTCTATTTTGCACACGGTGTGCTGATACTAGTGTTGATGTTAGTGTGTTGGTGCGGGTACTAGTGCTGGTGCTGATGACGGTGATGACGTTGAGTCACGAGTCGGGATGTGACTCCGTCGAGATGGGCATATTTCCAGTAGCTGTGGTCCGGGAGTGAATCACGGATAGAGTTGGACTAGATGGGATCCAGCAGTAGTTGAGATGTGAGGACCGAGTAGTGATGGTCCACATCCTTTTGGATGTACATAAACGGTATAAGTTGATAGACGAACTTGGTAGTGAGTTAGACTGGTTACGGACACGTGATTGATGTCCGAGTGTGTTGGTTCCGACATGGTTGGAACTTCGAAATCTAGAGAGGTTGTGTTTAAGGCAACGAGAGGAGTACGGGTTTTCCGCATTGGTAATGGGTATTTCGAAGTCATTAGGGTGACTTCTCAGGTTCTACCATGGTAGATGATGGTTGTGTCACCACTACATTGGTCGTGTATTGGTTGGTGGACCCGGGATTTGTCTTGGGTCATCAGGAGGAGTTAAGTTTTTCGAAGGTAGGTGAATGAGATTTCTCATCTTCTGCTTGGTGGCAGATGATGTTGGGTTACATGGCGTGGGGTGTGCAACGAGTTTTTTTTGCATTCACGTAGGATGGATTTTGTTGTCATCGTGTTGGATTACCCTTGATTTTCCTAGGCGGAATGACAAGGATCGATACGAGGTAATTGGAGAGGACCAACAGTCTCGACGTGTCTCGTCGTTGACTGATCTGCTTAGATGTGGAAATTTTTGAGGAGTGATGTGACTGACGAAGGATTCAAGAGGGTGTAAGACCCTATGATCGGATCTCAGGTAGATGGTTAGCAAGGTGAGCATGTGTGGATCCTCGGTGGATCTAGATTGTGATGTTGCGGACTTTGGGCGTCGTGACGATCGAGGATCGTGATGTTTATGGTCGGGTGTTGCAGTGATGGATTTAGATCGTGATCTTGATTATCCAGATAGGTGGAGAGTTTATTGCTCTTACTTGGATATTTGAGTTGAGGATGATGTGACTGAACTTCCTTTTGAGGTTAATCCCGTATGGTATATTACTAGGGTGAGTAGGTGTCCGATGAGGTCAGATTTGGTCAGCCTTAGATGTGTCGATGGTGGGATTGGCTTCCCTATGAAGTCAATCGAGCGTAATGTGGTAATCGTTTGAGTTGGTAACCGATAGGTTCAGAATTGGTGCATCTCGGTAGACGTGGGTGCGATTGGATGCCAGTTGGCATGAGCGGGTACGCCTTGGTAAGCGTGAGTCAGATTGGTACGTATTGGATTACGTGATTGGAAGTAGACATTGTGATGTTGGTCGGGTGACCATGGGACTCGAAATGGATAATGGGTTGGAGTTTTTGATCTGTCTAATACTGGATTGGACAAGTGGACTGACAGGACCCGCCCCGATCCTCTCTGGGACCATATGGGGACGTGCCCTGCTCCCGTCTGACACCCCATAATTCATACCAATTTCGACCTCAAAACCTCAAATGCATAAATAATCAAATTAAAGTCATACATCAAATCCGAATTAAATAGATGTCAGACAAGGGATGAAATCCAAAATTACAAGTTGCGAGCACGACTCTAACATAAACCTGCGGGTACACCACCCAGCAGGGGTTCAGGTATGCAGAAGTAGATCTATGTCTCAGCCTCAGGTTCCTTCTCTACCTCAGTATCACGACCTGGAGGGGTTGCCAAAAACATTAAGGGTGAGTGGACCGAAACTCAAGTTTATAAAATCATTTGATAAGTAAAACATATAATTTACCCCTCCGTTTTCCAAACATGCATGCAACCGTATTTAAAACCATCAATCATATAATATGAACCATAAGGCATATAATAAAACCATAAGTATAATTTTAGTTGCTGCACTATACACTCCAATCATGACATCCCTGATGTCTGACGTCCCTGACGTCCAATAAGGTCACAATCACAAGGCCACGTGAGCCACTCGGGTCTCAATTCCGAGTTCAATCCCCGAACCCTGTTCGGTTACATTATCCCCAATGCTTAGCGTCATAGACGCTGGACGTTCTAGACGTCCGTGACCACTCCGGGGTACCTCATCCGGAGGAGACAGTATAGTATGAATGGATCTATACAGTGCAGTACCAAATACAGTTTATTGATATCCACATGCAAAGCATATATATATATATATACATAGATAAAATCCGAACCAATCATTAAGTTTCATCAGACGGGTCTCAAGCCCAAATACCGTGAAACGTGCCATAACCGTGATTTCCATATCATCAAAATCCATTATTTGTTTTTAGCATGTGAATATGTATAATAAACCAGAAAACATTTATGCACGCAAGGGTTTAAGAAAATGGCCCACTCACAGTACAATCCTGCTGAAAACCGAACGTATACCCTCGTTCTGGTACAATTATACAATCCCTGTCATATCCAAAGCATACGCAAAGGTCAAAACAAACCCCTAACATTTAACCATGAAACCCTAGACCAAAACCGGTCCAGAAAAGCCGCCTGGACGCGCTTTCCAAGGTAATAAACCTCATTTTGACCAACTTAATGATCTCCGATCGACCCGAAACCACCGCCATTGGATCCGGATCGTCGAAACCTAAAGAATGGTGGTGGTCCCACCAAAATTACTGTTCACACGCGCCCCCACGTGCCTGGTCAACCCTCTGATCAACTGTGCTACAGTACTGCTGACGTCAGCATGACGTCACTGCTGACGTCAGCATGACGACATCACTGACAGTGTCAGAGGAAACGTGTCAGCAGTCCATTGGTCCCTGGTCTGACAGTTTCTGACATGATGACGTCATCATGACGTCACTGCTGACGTCAGCATGATGACGTCATCATGACGTCACTGTTGACGTCAGCATGATGACGTCATCAGCTACAGTAACCGGGTCAGAGAACCGGGTCACCGCAGACCCACGGCTCGACCCGATCACAGATCGTGATTCCGACCACCATTTCAGGTGAGGTTTGTTCCTATGGACTCGTCTCTACCTCAACTATGGTTCTGTGCAAATGAAACTAGATTCTAGATTGAATAACCTACCTGAAAATCGGCGATAAGGTTGGCTGCCGGTTCTGGTTATCTTCTCCGTCGAGCCGTCGAGTTTCCAGCCACGGTCCTGGGTTCAATCTGATCGCCTAGGTCCCCTGAGTGTGTCATAACAACAACCAACAATTTCCAACGTCAAAAACGGACGTTTCGAAGTAGGGAAGGAAATCGGGCACTCACGGGTTTTTCGTCCTATCGCCGCCGTGTCGCCGCCGTACGCCGTCTAGTACAGTTCTGGGCCGTCCTGTCGTCACAGTGAACCCAACCGTACGTTGGTTCGGGTCCAAGTGTGAAGGTTTGGATGGTTTGGGTGACTTGGGTTGTTCGGGTTCCTTCTCGGGTCTGGGGGAAATCCGGCCGTGCAGGGTGGCTGTGGAGTGGTGGCCGGCGTCAAGGAGGTGGTTGTTGGTTGCCTGAGGTGTGGGGTTGAGTGGTGAGGTCCTGGTGGGTTGTTCCAAAGGGGTAACCATGCTAGTCGGTTTGAGAGAATGAACAATGTAGGTGTAATGTCTCATGGGCTTTTAAAACAAAATAGGAAATTAAATCAAGGGCCAGGATTGAATCTGGCATAAGGTTCAACGGTGAGGATTAAATCTGGGGAATTTCAGATCTAAGGGCTGTGATTAAAAGGGGATTTAAATATTAAATAAATGCTTAGTGGAGCTTGATCCAATCTAACCAATGGGTGAGTGACACTTGTCACTCACCAGGTGTCTTCCAATCAGATTTCCAGAATAAAATATTTGGCATGAAAACCGAGACACGAACCTCCCGATTTCACGTTTCTGACCATAACTTCCTCGTACGAAGTCCGATTTCGGCATGCCGCCTGTCTACGGAGTCAAGACGTCGAGACCTACCTAACGGTCCTTGAGTCGCGTGAAAATTAATTGTCAAACGAAAAGTCAACATTTTCACCCCAACCGTCAAAATTATGGTAATGCCCCTGAACTTCCGATAGTCGTAACTTTTTCCCTGATCGTCCGAAATGGACGTGCCACCTGTCTATGAACTCGTGACGTCTCGAACTATGTCAAGGTCATAGGTCAAAGTCCATTTAATTCATAAATCAAAAAGTTAACAATTGGTCATACCAATCACAAGGGTAAAAGCGTCAATTCACACATTAAATCACAATATTAAAATCCTCGAATTTCCGGGGTGTTACATGGACTCAAAAATTCGAAACGTAATTGGCTACGACCTAGGTTGTTGTAGGCTGGTTAATGGATGGACGTACGTAACCTGTACGTTGTTAGGGGTACGATACTGAGAAGGCTTGTGGTGCCTGGTGACGGTATATAGGATATACCAGAGGTACGTGAGTGAGCGTGTTGGTAGTCGGCTTAGTTTCGATACCATTGGATTAGTCGAGGACGTGGACTGGACATTAGATACTGTGCACTAGGTCATAGTGTTTCTGATGGGTCCAGTCACACACAGGTCGAGTGAGATGTTGGCGATTATGTACTCAGGTTGAGTAAGTTGGTGGTTAGTGTAATCACAAGTACTAATAATGTTAGTTTTTGACTGGCGACTGTCAATTGGCGACAGTTTGTCGGATGTGTCAGCGAAATAGTAGATTTGACAAGTGGTATTAATTCGGAACGTGTGATTACTGTCATTCGACGTGGTCAAATGTTGTCAATGCGACGTGAGTATTAGTGGAACGTCTGGGTACGAATAAGTTTTTTTATGGTTAGTGGATGTACAAGTGTACATTGGAAGTGAGGTCGATTTTGTTTTCCACGAGGTGGTTGTGGAATCGGGATAGTTGGAATTTCGAGGACGAAATTAATTGAGGAGGGAAGGTTGTAACGACCCGTCCTGAATTTCAAAATTAGATTAGTGACTAATCAAGGATTAGTGATGTTAATCAGTGGTTAGTGGGGAACTTTCGGAAGGACGACGTGAAATGACGATTTTGCCCCTAGAATGGGCAAAACATTGACTTTTCGTTCTGAAGGTCAAATGGACTTTGTTCGATGACTGTGACGTAGTTCGGGACGTCACGAGTTCATAGACACCTTGCACGTCCGATTCCAACATTCGAGGGAGAGGTTATGACGTTCGGAAGTTCATGGGTATTTTGGTAATTTGGTTAAAAGGGGCAAATAGTTGACTTTTAACCTGAGAGGTCCGATGGCCAAGGGCTGAGGACCGTTACATAGATCGGGTCGATACGAATCCATAGACAGGCGGCACGCCGAAATCGAACTTCGAACAGGAAAGTTATGGGTCACGGAAGTTTGATTTCACTATGCATGCATTACGAGGCAATGGTAAGGTGGCATTATCTTATTGGTCAGATATTTAGGTGGGATCCATGGATGAGTGACATGTGTCACTCATCCCATTGAGCCAAACCCCCAATTAGTGGATCTAAGATGTGATTGATCCACTTGTTTTATTTTAATCATATTTCCATAACCACTTTTCATCCTAGCCCTTCATCTCACCCTTCCCCTTCATCCTGGCCGTCCATCTCATCTCCCTCTCACCTGATCACTATCATCCTCCCTCTCTGTTTTCTCACAAACCCAAAACCACCATTTTCCGTTTCCTTGAACAACACACACACCACATCACACCATCACTCTACTTGCATCCATACGTGTGTGGGAGGATTAATAGAAGGCTGAGAGTGGCGAGGACGGCGGCCCACAGCGGCTTACGGCGGGGGTGAGTCAAACAAAAACTTAAGAGCCCTCTTTATATTCAAAAATCGAAAGTTGATTTTTAGTCGTGGTTTTGAGCTCTTTTTTATTCTAATGTGACCTAGGGACCAAGGCAACTCGATGAGGATCGATTTAGAAGGAAATGGGTGGCTAGGAAGTCAGGAAACTGAGCTTGAAGATCAAACTTATGGTTTAATCATGGAAGGTGATATTTCTTAATCCTTTTTCATGATTTTAAATGGTAGAAAGATAGGAAATGAGATTAGATTGAAAATGGACTGAATAGGATGAAAAATAAGGGGTGAACCGGTCGCGCCGATTCAGATCGGTCCGATCCGATTCGAACCAGGCGAACCGGGTTCGCTGAAGGTTGAAGAAGGTGAACAGTGCCCTACGAGTGGGCTTCACGCGCAGGGACTTCAGGCCACGTGTGGGGGCGCATGGCCCACCTTTTGGGGATGACTTCAACATGACTTTTAATCTATTCGATGTAACGAACATTTGAGGACTGGTTTCGTGTCGATCGGACACCGTCTCGATAATGTTTGGGACATCCGAAGGTTTAGGATCGAGTTGAAAAATAGTTAAAAATTCGGGAAAATTACGGGGCTTCAATGAGAGGTTAATAAGGTAGTTAGTAACCCTCTAGATTGATTTGGACAGTTTTGGGAGTCTCGGTGATGACAATTAGCCCGGTGAGGCTTACGGCATGCAAATCGAGGCAGAAGCTTAGGACGGTCTGTGAGTGGACCTAGATTTCTAAACTGCGATGGATGCATAAATGTTTTATATGGTTTATAGATATGATTCTATGATGTTGATTTGGATGGTTGTGATTTATATAATTTCACGTATTTTGAGGCGATTTACGTGCTTGCACGTAAATCGAGGTTTTTAATTTTACACTGATTTTTCGTACTTATAGTTTTGGAAATGATTTCATGAAATGGTTTTGGATTTGAAAAGGTAAACTTGGATTTGAGACCCATTTGTTTTGGAAACCCTCGGACTCGAAGTGCCTTTTAGCTACGTTCTCAGGCCAGAGGCCCAATTGGTTCTTGAATTGATTTCAAATTTGGAAATATGGAATCGTGCACGAGACCCATTTGATTTACGAACTCTTGGACCTGAAGTCCATTTGATTTAACAAGGCATCGGGCCGGAGTCCCAGTTGGTTCACGTATCGGGCTCGAGGCCCAATTAGTTTGCATAACGGGCTCGGGGCCCAGTTTACTTACGTATCGGGCACGAGTCCCATTTGGTTTACAAAATCAGGCACGAGGCCCATTTAGTTTACGAAATCGGGTACGAGGCCCAGTTGGTTTACGATTCAGGCTGGAGGCCCAGTTTGTATGTGGATTCGGGCTTAGGGCCAAGTTATGTTTTGAGATTTTGATTTCGAGTCAGGGGCCCATAAATGGATTTATGGTTCATGACGGTTTATGGGAATTGGCATGAACCGTTGAAAGGTTTTTATGGCTCATGACGGTTTATGGGAACCGGCATGAACCCTTGAAAGGTTTTAAGAATGATTTCAAAAGGTTTTCGTATACCATCCTTATATATATAAATTGTCTCCTCTGGGGAGGGTTGTTGGTCTAGGTGGACCCCAGAGTAGTCACGAAACACTAACTGAGTAGAGTCGCCCCCGTTGGGTTCCTTACTCTCAGAAAGGCTATGAATTATAACCCCCAGGGAGGGTCATTGATCTACAGACATTGACCTGGGTGGACCCTGGGGAGACTTGGACTTTGAAACCCCGGGTAGAACGTGCGTAGCTCTAGATACCGTGACATGATTGGTTATATGATATTGATAAACATGATTTCAATTGGTTTTGCGAAATTGTGTTTTATGGTTGATAAATGGATTTAGGCTGAGATCCCACATATGTTTACTATGTTACAGTTTTCTGTAAATGATTTTGGGTAGGGGCTCGTATGGATGTGGTTGTTTAAACATATGTGATTGGATAAATAGTTTTACTATGCATGCATGCTTTTTAGTGAAGGACATAAAGGTCTTTATAAAAAGTGTTTTATAAACTTATTACTTTTCGTCCACTCACAGTCTTTCTGTTTTCAATGCCCTTCAGGTTGAATACGGTGCGGACTGTAGTAGAGACCGAGACATCACATACCTCCTCCGGATCCTAGCGTACTCTATAAGTCTTCTGGCTAAACGTTTTAATTTTTCCTGGTCTGAGACTCCGTGTCAGACGGGATCAGGAGCGTCCCTCGTTAATCCCGGGGGGATTGGGACGAGTCCTGACAACCTGTCACAACACCCGGGGCTGTTCTGGCCTGCTGCTGGGTAACTACATAGACTCGAGCTAGGGGTTCAGTTGTCCGACTGCGTCCTCGTGCTCCCCTGTTACCGCTACGAGCTCCCCACGTCCACGACCACCAGTAGTATGAGAGGTCGAACTCTGCAATGAACTGCCACTGCCATGCACCAGTTGGCAATCCGAAGCATAATTCCCTTGTTCTCCGCAGGAGAAGCAAGTCACCGCCCTCAGCCTGTCGGAATATCCTCCAGGTAAATCACTCATTGCTGCTGCAAGGTACCAAATCTCTGTCCCTGACCTCTGGGACTCCCATACCGACCAAGCCATCCCCGGCTACCTGGTGATGAAGCTCCCTTGGGATGGCCACCCTTCGAGCCCTGATGGCTCGAAACTCCAAGATGAGGACTGTAACGACCCATCCCGGAATTCAGGATTAGATTACTGACTAATCATGATTAACGGGGTTAATCGGTGATTAGTTGGGCAAACTCGGACGAACGGTGCAAAATGACCGTTTTGCCCCTGTTCGTGGGTAAAACGTTGACTTTTAATTCGGGTGGTCAAATGGACTTTGACCGATGACCGGGACGTGGTTTGGGACGTCACAAGTTCATAGACAGGTGGTACGTTCGATTCCGACATTCGTGGTGAAAGTTATGACGTTCGGAACCCCAAGGACATTTTCGCAATTTGGACGAAATAAGGGAAAATATTGACTTTTTGATCGGGAGGTCCGGGGACCGAGGACCGTTAGGGAGGTCACGATGCCCTGAGTCCGTAGGCAGGCGGCACACGTCGATCGGAGTCCGAATGACCAAGTTACGGGTCACGAAGGTCGGAGGGCATTTTAGTAATTTGCCAAGTGAGGGCAAAAGGGTAAATTGGCCATTGTTTTGGGATAGCCGTGTGCGGCGTGGTTTCCTCTCAGAAAACAGAGCATGGGCTGGGGGAATAGTTTAGTCTGTCCGGGAGATTATTTTACTGGTCAGTGGCCTTGGTGTGTGAGTGTGGATGCTTGAAACTGATGTACGGTATGAGGTTGTGATTCTTTATACACGGGTTGGCATTTTAAGGTGAGGAAAATCAGAATGGGCAGGAACTGAGTGTGCACGGGTGAGGTTGGAATTGGAGTGCTGTCGTGGACTAATTGTTTATGCAATTAGTGAGGAATCTGAGGAAGAAGGCAGAGAACGGTTATGGCTGGTTGAGGTGAAGTGTGGGGAGCAAAGCACTACAACCCGTGCTGAGGCTCTTGAAGTGGAAAAGTAGAGCACTGTCGGGTTGGTGGGCTTATTGCTGGTTTGATAAACTTCTGGGATGTTTGAGACGGGCAGAGGACTGGTGAGAGTGAGAGAGAGGAGTAGGAGAAATGAGAGGATGGTTTGGGTGAGTAGGGGTTCTGAAAACCAGAAACAATGGTCGAGCTAATCCCAAAATTCCAATCCAAAATGTAGGCCAACCCAACAAGAATTAAGGCTCAATTCAGCCTTCTTGGACTTCATGTAGTCGAACCAGATCGACAAGTCGATGCGCCGAAGCCCGTGGAGCTCTGAACGGACAAATGGATGGCCGGAAAATCGCGTGCCTGTGATCGTGCATTTTGGAGGTGAGTTCTTGCAAAATTGGTTTCAAAATAACTTTCTAAGTGAGGTTACAATACAACCTAACTAATCAATTGAGGAATTGAGTGACTGTGCGGTGAATGGGGACATTGAACCCGTTTGGGACCCATGTTCAATTAAGGTGGTTTTAGGCCGTGACGATGGACAAGGATGTCACAGACCTTTAATTAAGCTCACTTTGATCCTATTTGAGCGTTTAATTAAGGAAAACTAGTTGGTTATCGCAGGGATTAGACCGGGTGGTCACGCGGGTTAAAGGACCCGTTTAGCTGCTGGACGGGTGAAGGATGAGATGAACAGTGCCTGTCACTGTAGCAGCGCTTGGGTTTCACGCGCAGCCGCTTGCGGCGGCGCGTGACGGCGCGTTGGTAGGTTTTTCAAGGTGAGTTCAAAATGACTTTTGTCCTATACAATGTAACGAACATTTTAGCGTTGGTTTCGAAATTATCGGACACCGTTTCGATGTTGTTTCGAGGGTCCGAAGGTTTAGGTTACGTTTTTAATTAACGATTAATTCCCGGAAAATTATGGGAAATTAGTATGTTGTTATTTGAAACCTTAATAACCCGGGAATGTGTTTTCAGACAGTATTCGGGTTTTTTGGAAAATGTCGGAAATTACGGGAATGCGTACGGCGCGAAACCGAGCCTTAAGAACGGTGTGTGAGTGGACGTTGCTTTCAAAATTTAATGCATGCATAAATATTTCTATGATTTCTATAATTATGATTATGAACTGTGATTGATTTCGATTTCCGTATTTTTACGTATTTTTATTATGTTATGTGAGATTTCGCGAATTTCGAGAGTGGTTTCTCGTATATTTTGGATGATGGGCTAACGACTGAATTTACAAGAAATGTGCGTATGATGTTTTAAGAATGTTGTTTATGATTGTGAGTGTGATTCACGGTGTTGACACGATTTTCGAGATTTCTGCGGTTTTGCACATTTTACGAGATTTTGGGTTTATTGTGATTTGATCACTATTTGATGTTTGAATTTGGAATTTGAAAGGAGATTTGTGAGTTTGAGGATTTTAAAATGGATTTTGAAAAAGGTGATTTCGGGCTTGATGCTCGGGGCATTAAAGTAATTTTGATGAACGAGACTTCGGTTTTCGAAAGTTTGAAAACAGATTCTTGGTTTGGGTTCGGGATGATGCTTCCGGATGCCACCTCACGGAATCATTATTGCGAATTCAAATTCGGGAATGGAAAAGGATTTAATAAAGTGATTTGGTCTGATTTTGCATGCCCCGTGTTTAATGATGATTTGAATATGTTTCGTGAAGTACGATTTGGGGATTTAAATGTGGAAATTCGGACCATGAGTCCTGTTGTGAAAAATGTGATTTTGGGATGGATCCCACGTTGTTGTGTTTGACAAATGTTTTGGGTTTAAAGACCCGTTGAAAACTGTTTTGGGTTTAAAGACCCGGGTGCTATTGCTGGAGCACGTTTTGAGTTTAAAGACTCGTTTAATTGATGACGGGGCGGACCCGAAAATTGTGTTTAAAGACCCAGATTGAGTTTAAAGACTCGTGAGTTTAAAGACTCGGTTATTGTGATACTCCCGAGGCCTATTGATTATATTCTGAGTTTAAAGACTCGTTGATATCCCGGGAAGGCCTAATTTATGCGCATGGTTTTGAGTTTAAAGACTCGGGCGCACTTGATATCCAGCAAAACGATTGACTTGTGATTTATTGATGATTTCTGATGTTTCGGTTGAGTTGGGCAGTGGCCCGGTATGTGGTTAATTGACAGGACCCATCCCAATCCCCCCGGGATTACCGTGGAATGTGCCCTGCTCCCGTCCAACAAGGGGTGTCAGACAAGGGATAACCAAGAGCTACTGCCCAAACGGGCCATCCAGAGTGCGCAAGGACCGATGGAGGAGGTGTGCAATGTCCCAGTCTCTGCTGCAATCGCATCCGTAATCAACCTGAAGGGCATTAAAACCAAAAGCTGTGAGTGGACAAAAACCAATAAGTTTACCAAATACATTTATAAGACATTTATGCCCTCCAATAAAAACGTATGCATGCCACCAAAAACCAGTAACCAAAACGTTTGCTCAACCGAGCCATTAGGGCCTTAGCCCAAAAGCCGTTAACCAAAAACCATGTGTGGGAACTCAGCCCAAAACCGTGGAATACCACCACCATACATATTAAAACCATGTGGGTCACCACCCACTACCATAAATGAACATTAATTCATTAAAATCACACAATCATAAATCCACCCGGAAAGCCATTTCATTAATTCGTATTTTACCATTACCATCACCAGCATCCCTGATGCTAGACGTCCCTGACGTCATGTCTCACGGTTTCATAAGCTACGCGTGCTGCCCGGGGTCTCTCCGGGTCCATATATCGGACATCCCTGATGTCTGACGTCCCAGACGTCAATCATAGCAATCCTGCTCCTGAGTCATCATACGGTCCGGCTGCTCCGTATGGTGACCCTTCACAGGCAATGCACCGTGACTTCCCCAGTGTCCCAGACATCTGGAGGAGACCATCATATATCCATGTGTACAGATGGTATATGGAAAACAGTTTTTATTAATTCATTTCACAACATCATAATGGGCCCTGCCCGAATTTTCCATAAAACAACACAATTCCATTTAGGGTCCCTGACCCGAAACCACATTTATTAAATATAGGGCCCCTGACCCGAAATCATCATTTTAATCCAACTGGGCCCCATGCCCGACTTTATGAACCACTGGGCCCACGGCCCGATTTATAAACCAACTGGGCCCGCAGCCCGACTTATAAACCAACTGGGCCCGCAGCCCGATTACGTACTCAAATGGACTCCAAGTCCGAGATTTCCAAAACAAGTGGGCCTCAAGCCCGAATTCATCTTTCCAATAAAAACCATTTTATCATATTATTTATTTAACCATAAGCACGCAAAACCACAATTAAACCGTTAACCCCGATATACGTGAAATACAGAAAACACCTCGAAATACGTGAAACCGTACAATTTACCAACCAAATCAACATCACACAATCACAACCATAATCCATATAAAACATTTAAGCATGCATAGGATTTATAAAACCAAAGTCCACTCACAGACCGTTTTAACCGTGTGCCTCGATACGCGTGCCACCGGCCCTCCCGGGCCACACCACTATCACCAGGACTCCCAATCCTGTCCAAATCACATCAGAGGGTCACTAACCTCATCATTAACATCCTATCAAAGTCCCGTAATTTTCCCGAATTGTTACTTATTTTTAAACTTAATTTAAAACCTTCGAACATCCCGAACACTATCGAGACGGTGTCCGATCGACCCGAAACCAATTCCAAAATATCCGTTACATTAAATAGGACAGAAGTCATGTTGACCTCACCTCGAGATCCGTGCCCACGCGCCGTCACGCGCCGCCGTGAGTGGCTGCGCGTGAAACTCACGCGCCTGCTACAGTGTCACCAGCCCAACCCGTTTGTCTGGTAAACGGGTCCAATTCACCCGCGACACAACCCGGTTCCAATCCTGACAATTCGATCCTAATTCCTTCAATTGATCATTCCATTAGTTTCGTTTTAAGTCCAATTACAAGTCTGTAAACTCAATTACACAAATCCTTACCCAGATTCCCACGATTCGATGATGATCCACGAAGAACACCCGGTTACTGTGCAATCATGGAACTCCCTCAATTGATGCAGGTTCCATCCAATTGATGATTCCAGAAGCATCAATGGACCATGAGGAACAATTCCCCCACATCAATTGCATCAACCCTGTGCCCAATCGTCACGACTCAAGCTCGAGCACCGTCACTGTTCAACAATGGAGTTCTGCCATTCTCCAACGTTTTCCTTCAATTGATGAACCCAGAAGCATCGTGGGATCATGGGAAGCAGTTTCCCCACCTCAATTTCATCCAACGAAGCCTCCAATTCCACGACTCAACTTCGAAATTCCTTCTCTGTCACCAAGTGTGATCAGAGCCAATTGGTGGCCAAATCCCTTCGTTCCTTCGACAATTCTGATCGTGGAACTCCCAGAAAGCTGAAGGTAAGCTCAATTGCGATCCTCACGGCCTAATTCTTCCATTTCGAATTTTCCCCCCAATTTCCTAAAATTCAATTTTCCGATTTCCAGCCTCCTCTCTGCCTCTCGTGTTTCCCAGCCAATTCAGTCTCTCTCAACCTTCAATTTTCTCTCAAGAACAGCCAAGGAAGGGAACCAATTCTCCCAGCTCACTCACTCTCTGTTTTGCTCACGGTGTAAGGAAAATATGGAGATAATTAGGGAGAAAATGGAGGAAATGATGAAGGAGAAATGATGATGTAGGAAATGATGATGTTGGGAGGGAAACATGGATCAGAATTCAGGGGATGGGTGACACTTGTCACTCATCCGGAGGTGCACAGTCAACGATCACTATTCACTATTATATTATTATTTTAATCCCGGCCTCGGTTCGTTAGTTCGTTTCCTTGACCATAACGTCGTCGTCGGATCTCCGATTTCGGCATGCCGCCTGTCGTTGGATTCGTATCGACGATACCTACGTAACGGTCCTTGGCCCTCGCCTATCGGACCTCCCGATCAAAAAGTCAACATTTGGCCCCTAATAAGCCAAATTACCAAAATACCCCTCAACTTCCGATCACCATAACTTTCTCTACGAATGTCGGAATCGAACGTGCCACCTGTCTATGAACTCGTGACGTCCCGAACTACGTCACGGTCATCGGTCAAAGTCCATTTGACCGCCCGAACAAAAGTCAACATTTTGCCCACGACCAGGGGCAAAACGGTCATTTTGCACATTTTGTCCGATTCCGCCCTACTAACCACCGTTCAACCTCGCTAATCAAGATTAGTCACTAAACTAATCCCGGAATTCGGGACGGGTCGTTACAATCTTCCCTCCTTAATAAATTTCGTCCTCGAAATTCCAACCGATCTAAACTCAACGTACTTCCCTCCTTAAAAAGTTTCGCTCTCGAAACTCGATTACCCTGATTCCACAAACACCCCGTGGAAAGCGGAATCGACCACACAACACGTGTACACCCGTACACCAACTAACCAGGCAAAACTTGTCTGCACTCTACGTACCACTAATACTCAAAACGCAACGACTACATTCGACCCCGTCGAATGACTGAAACTACTTGTTTCGAATTTGACCCCACTTGTCAAATCAACCCTCTCGTTGACGCAACAACTCGACGGTTCCTTTCCCACTCCCACTAGGAGTCAGCTGACCCCACTCAACGATCTATGTTGACACATCCTGACAAACTGTCACCACACAGTTGTTGTCAGTCGAAAACTGACACTAGACTCACTCGGGGCTACACATGCCACCAACGTACTCGACTCACCAATACCCTTACCGACATTTCACACGACCTGTGTGTAATTAAACACATCGGAATTACCATGACCCATTGCGTAGTAATGTCCGGTCCACAACCAATCCCATGGTATCGGAACCAATCCGACTACCAACACGTTCACCAACACACCTCGGGTATATCCCGTATACCGTAACTAGACATCACAAGTCTACAAGTATTGTACCTCGAACCATGTACGAAGTACACACATCTACCTAATAACCAGACTACAACCACCTAGGTCATAGCCGAACGCGTTCCAATAATGAAGTAAGTTTGCCCAATCCAGCATGAGACAAAACGAAACTCCACCCAACATCTAGTTCCAATTCCGAATCCAAATCCGCAATTTCGTAAGAAATCCCGGATCCAAACCAAGACATCACAGTTTAACTCATTTCCAAATCCGAATCCGAAATCATTATTCCGTAAGCTAGCATTTGGAACAACCATTCCGTACCCAAATCCGGAAATATACTTTCAAGTTTCAAAATCGAATCCTGAATCGTCACCCAGAAATTCGATTCCAAATCCCGAAATCTCGTTCACAATAACCAAGACGCACCAAAACCGAACCTATCGGTTACCCGTTCAATACACTTGATTGACTTCATAGGGAAGCCAATCCAACCTCCACACGTCTAAGGTTGACAAAACTCAACTACCTTGAAAACCTACTCACCCGAGTAGAATACCATACGGGCCCCACTTCGAAAAGAAGTTCAACCCCGTCATTTACGACTCACGTACCAAGGTAAGAGTGATATACTCTCCCCCTATCTGAATCATCAAGATCACGACCCAGATAGACACTGTGTCCCTGACAATAATGTCAAAATCCTAGATCGCCACAACGATCGACAACCGACTCCCACAACTAGACAGATCAGTCAACGACGAGACACGTCGAGACTGCGGATTCTCACGGATTACCTTGTATCAGTCCTTGTCATTCCACCTAGGAAAAACCAAGGATGATCCAACATGATGACACCAATACTCATCCTACGTGGAGGCAACCAGACTCACTGCACTCACTACGCCATGTGACACAACATCATCTGCCACCAAGCAGAAAATGAGAAATCTCGTTTACCTAACTTTGAATACACAACTCCCCTCGACACTAAGGTTCCAACCATGTTGGAAACAGACATGCTCCCAACAAGACGTCAAGTCTAACCACTAGACTTCCTACCTCCTCAATTCACTTAGACAACCCCGTGTCCACAATCAATCCGTTATTGTTCCGTTCGCACATCCCGACCTTTACAGGTTCAACACTCGGTTTCCCAAGTTCTCAATTACAAATTCCTACCTTTATACCACTAATGGTTTTCCTCGTCTTTTCCAGTTTTAATCATTTCCATGTACATTTTAGGGATATTTAAAAACATAAAATCGCACAAATTTTGGAGTTGCCAACAACTCCCCCAAATCCACCAATTATCATGACGTAGGGGACGTCATCCCAAGATTACTCAAGTCTCAAGTATACCCTTTTTAATCCACTCCTTACTGGTTATCTCACCACTATTGGGACTTATCCCAACACAGCGCAATCTTAACTGGATCCCATCCAGTCCATCACTCAACCACTACCGAATCTCAAAGACCGAACATATGTTCATCGTGACGGAGTCACACCCCGACTGGTGGCTCATCGTCAACACCATTACCGACACTAGCACCAGCGCTAGTACCAGCACCAACACACTATCAACAACACTAGTATCAGCACACAGGCATCCATACTAGCATCAGCACAAAAGTACCAACCCGCAAACATCCATACTGCACACCGTGTGCAAATACGACAACCCTGGATCTCCGTTCATACGGAACGACAATCCCGTACCTCACGACTATGGGTACCACTATTCTGACAATCCACATCAGGAAGATGAACGTTCCCTGAACGTCCCCTGATCCCCAAGTATTATGACCACACTGATTACCCTCGATAGCCAGTCATCTCCATATGACTCCCGACTAACTGTCATTGCTATCGAGATCCGCATCCACACATCACACCAATACCCGATCCAACACGGGATTCCACAATTTATCTCAGAACCGTATCCGTAAATCGAATCCCATAGTTCAGCCTAGACTCACCAGAGCCATCCACATGGTCATTCATGACCTCAGCCACTCGTCGCAGCACAAGTTCTCATCCACTAACCACAATTAAGGTTTACCTTTTAACACTAGGGTTCCACAATCACACCCTATGGTTCAACCGAACCAAACAGTTTTCCGTAATATAAAATCCACAACCTGACCGACCCCGCGGTCCTGACATCGAATAGACGTCAAATCCAATCCTACCATCAACTCAATGTGGGTTCCACCACTAGGTCATCGGCCAACTCCGATGAAATAACATCCCTCACACTAGAAACCACCACAAGGGTTCACATTTTAGACCATTACTCACATGAGGTTCCCCGAACCTAGCTGCACCTAGCAGCACAACAATCCAATTTCACATGACCGAACCGACGGTCCCACTATACCGGTTCACCACAATCAACCCCACTTGGGTCGAATCACAATAACGCACGGCGTATCGGGCCAATCGCACTCCATCCACTATCCAAACCCAAAAACTATCTATCAGGTTGATAACGAGTTGCAGCCCAAAGAGACATCACACCCTCGACCTGCGCACACAAAAGAGCAACCGTGCTCTGATACCAAGTTGACAGGACCCATCCCAATCCCCCCGGGATTACCGTGGAATGTGCCCTGCTCCCGTCCAACAAGGGGTGTCAGACAAGGGATAACCAAGAGCTACTACCCAAACGGGCCATCCAGAGTGCGCAAGGACCGATGGAGGAGGTGTGCAATGTCCCAGTCTCTGCTGCAATCGCATCCGTAATCAACCTGAAGGGCATTAAAACCAAAAGCTGTGAGTGGACAAAAACCAATAAGTTTACCAAATACATTTATAAGACATTTATGCCCTCCAATAAAAACGTATGCATGCCACCAAAAACCAGTAACCAAAACGTTTGCTCAACCGAGCCATTAGGGCCTTAGCCCAAAAGCCTTTAACCAAAAACCATGTGTGGGAACTCAGCCCAAAACCGTGGAATACCACCACCATACATATTAAAACCATGTGGGTCACCACCCACTACCATAAATGAACATTAATTCATTAAAATCACACAATCATAAATCCACCCGGAAAGCCATTTCATTAATTCGTATTTTACCATTACCATCACCAGCATCCCTGATGCTAGACGTCCCTGACGTCATGTCTCACGGTTTCATAAGCTACGCGTGCTGCCCGGGGTCTCTCCGGGTCCATATATCGGACATCCCTGATGTCTGACGTCCCAGACGTCAATCATAGCAATCCTGCTCCTGAGTCATCATACGGTCCGGCTGCTCCGTATGGTGACCCTTCACAGGCAATGCACCGTGACTTCCCCAGTGTCCCAGACATCTGGAGGAGACCATCATATATCCATGTGTACAGATGGTATATGGAAAACAGTTTTTATTAATTCATTTCACAACATCATAATGGGCCCTGCCCGAATTTTCCATAAAACAACACAATTCCATTTAGGGTCCCTGACCCGAAACCACATTTATTAAATATAGGGCCCCTGACCCGAAATCATCATTTTAATCCAACTGGGCCCCATGCCCGACTTTATGAACCACTGGGCCCACGGCCCGATTTATAAACCAACTGGGCCCGCAGCCCGACTTATAAACCAACTGGGCCCGCAGCCCGATTACGTACTCAAATGGACTCCAAGTCCGAGATTTCCAAAACAAGTGGGCCTCAAGCCCGAATTCATCTTTCCAATAAAAACCATTTTATCATATTATTTATTTAACCATAAGCACGCAAAACCACAATTAAACCGTTAACCCCGATATACGTGAAATACAGAAAACACCTCGAAATACATGAAACCGTACAATTTACCAACCAAATCAACATCACACAATCACAACCATAATCCATATAAAACATTTAAGCATGCATAGGATTTATAAAACCAAAGTCCACTCACAGACCGTTTTAACCGTGTGCCTCGATACGCGTGCCACCGGCCCTCCCGGGCCACACCACTATCACCAGGACTCCCAATCCTGTCCAAATCACATCAGAGGGTCACTAACCTCATCATTAACATCCTATCAAAGTCCCGTAATTTTCCCGAATTGTTACTTATTTTTAAACTTAATTTAAAACCTTCGAACATCCCGAACACTATCGAGACGGTGTCCGATTGACCCGAAACCAATTCCAAAATATCCGTTACATTAAATAGGACAGAAGTCATGTTGACCTCACCTCGAGATCCGTGCCCACGCGCCGTCACGCGCCGCCGTGAGTGGCTGCGCGTGAAACTCACGCGCCTGCTACAGTGTCACCAGCCCAACCCGTTTGTCTGGTAAACGGGTCCAATTCACCCGCGACACAACCCGGTTCCAATCCTGACAATTCGATCCTAATTCCTTCAATTGATCATTCCATTAGTTTCGTTTTAAGTCCAATTACAAGTCTGTAAACTCAATTACACAAATCCTTACCCAGATTCCCACGATTCGATGATGATCCACGAAGAACACCCGGTTACTGTGCAATCATGGAACTCCCTCAATTGATGCAGGTTCCATCCAATTGATGATTCCAGAAGCATCAATGGACCATGAGGAACAATTCCCCCACATCAATTGCATCAACCCTGTGCCCAATCGTCACGACTCAAGCTCGAGCACCGTCACTGTTCAACAATGGAGTTCTGCCATTCTCCAACGTTTTCCTTCAATTGATGAACCCAGAAGCATCGTGGGATCATGGGAAGCAGTTTCCCCACCTCAATTTCATCCAACGAAGCCTCCAATTCCACGACTCAACTTCGAAATTCCTTCTCTGTCACCAAGTGTGATCAGAGCCAATTGGTGGCCAAATCCCTTCGTTCCTTCGACAATTCTGATCGTGGAACTCCCAGAAAGCTGAAGGTAAGCTCAATTGCGATCCTCACGGCCTAATTCTTCCATTTCGAATTTTCCCCCCAATTTCCTAAAATTCAATTTTCCGATTTCCAGCCTCCTCTCTGCCTCTCGTGTTTCCCAGCCAATTCAGTCTCTCTCAACCTTCAATTTTCTCTCAAGAACAGCCAAGGAAGGGAACCAATTCTCCCAGCTCACTCACTCTCTGTTTTGCTCACGGTGTAAGGAAAATATGGAGATAATTAGGGAGAAAATGGAGGAAATGATGAAGGAGAAATGATGATGTAGGAAATGATGATGTTGGGAGGGAAACATGGATCAGAATTCAGGGGATGGGTGACACTTGTCACTCATCCGGAGGTGCACAGTCAACGATCACTATTCACTATTATATTATTATTTTAATCCCGGCCTCGGTTCGTTAGTTCGTTTCCTTGACCATAACGTCGTCGTCGGATCTCCGATTTCGGCATGCCGCCTGTCGTTGGATTCGTATCGACGATACCTACGTAACGGTCCTTGGCCCTCGCCCATCGGACCTCCCGATCAAAAAGTCAACATTTGGCCCCTAATAAGCCAAATTACCAAAATACCCCTCAACTTCCGATCACCATAACTTTCTCTACGAATGTTGGAATCGAACGTGCCACCTGTCTATGAACTCGTGACGTCCCGAACTACGTCACGGTCATCGGTCAAAGTCCATTTGACCGCCCGATCAAAAAGTCAACATTTTGCCCACGACCAGGGGCAAAACGGTCATTTTGCACATTTTGTCCGATTCCGCCCTACTAACCACCGTTCAACCTCGCTAATCAAGATTAGTCACTAAACTAATCCCGGAATTCGGGACGGGTCGTTACATTAATGGTTTTGAATCATGTTGTGCATTTGGTTTTGATTCGTGGTTTTGGACCGAGTCCCGGTGTTTACGATTGCGGGCTAAGACCCGATGGTTGAGAAAGGAAAAATGATTTTGAGTTTCATACAAGTTTTCCTTTTGTGAAATTTAATACACGGTTTTTCTTACGTTGAAAATGTAACGGATTGCGAAACGATTTTTGTATGCATGCATTGGTTTTTACTTGGAGGGTAAAAACGTCTTTCTGTAACTGTTTTATAAGCTGATTTATTTTTGTCCACTCACACCTTTTGGTTTTTATTGACCCTCCAGTTCGTGGCGCGTTGTTCGAGGTTGTTTGAGGGGCGGAGGCATGAGTAAACACGTGTGGCTATCCCTGGTCTGGCACATACTGAGGGTAACTTGGGGATTTCAGTCATCTTGCCAGACGGGAGCAGGACCAGACACGGTTAATAATGCCCTTTTTGGGGGCGGTCCTGTCAAGGACGATCTCGTCGTCATACCTCACTAGCCGCCCACTGTTGCGCCAAGAGACTGGCCTCCACTCTCGTCGTAGCATCTGTCAAGTCTGTTAGAGAATCAAAGTGGGTAGCAGTCACCATGGCCTGAATGTCCACATGAACTCCCCACTCGAACCTGCAACACCTGTCCTCTTCCGTGCTCACGAAGGCCTCGGTAAAACGGGATAGCATCAGGAAGGATTTCTCGTACTCCGCCACAGTCTGGCTCCCTTGCTGGAGCTGAAGGAACTCGGCCTCACCAGCGTTGTGGAAGGACCTCATACAGTATTGGTTGAGGAATCGTTCCTTGAAAGTCTCCCAAGAGATAGAGTGAACAGTGCATAACGGTGAAGATCCTCTACCATCGGTCGATCCATTGGTGTGCCTCCTCGGGGTCTCACCCCCCATTGAAGATCGTGGCACCCAATCGATGGGCCCGCTCAATGCTCGCACTCTTCGTCTCCCTCACTAACTCCTCCTCGGCCCGTGCTAAGGGATCTCGTCTCAGAGGTATAACAAAACTGTTAAGAGGCATAGATATATTAAATGACATTTAAAGGGACAATGTACAAGGTACAAACCGCTAACATATTACCCTGACCACTAACCTAGTGCTTTGATACCAAGTTGATAGGACTCATCCCAATCCCACTGGGACAACCCGGAGATGTGTCTCGCTCTCATCTAACAACGACTCTAAATATGCAAAAAATACCCTTAATCGAACTAAAGTCTTTCAAATTAATAAATAAAATTAAAGCATACGAATTCAGAGTTTAATGCCATCAGACCAGGGATAGTACGAATACAAAATGTGAGCACAAATATCAGGTTACAAAAATAGTGCTCAACCTTCCCAACTGGGTGTACATATGCACAACGAAATAATCTAAGCCTCGTACTCCGGATCCTCCTCTTCTACCTCAGTAGCACGGCCTGGAGGGGTCAATTAAAACAATAAAGAGTGAGTGAGTCGAAAATAAACAAGTTTCCAAAAACAAATTAATAATATAATAATCATAAGGTTTTACCCCTCCGTTTTCAAAACTTGCATGCATTGAATAAAATATAAGTAGTCATAATCATAACATAACTCATATAATCATATGAATAGCTGAATAGGAAAAACCATCATAATAGTGCACTGTAAAACCAAACTCCAGCATCCTCGATGCCTAATAATATCACGGTCGTAAGGCTACTCGTGACAGGACCCGTCCCAAATCCCTCGGGATTAGCGTGGGACGTGCCTGCTCCCGTTTGACACGAAGTGTCAGACCAGGGATATTTTCGTCCTTTACCCAACCAGGGCTATCAGAGTACGCCAGGATCCGAAGGAGGAATGTAATGTCTCGTCTCTGCTACAGCCGCATCCGCGATCAACCTGAAGGGCATTCAAAACATAAAAGCTGTGAGTGGACAATACAAATATTTTATAAAAATATTTCACAAAAGACCTTTATGCCCTTCATTAAAAACATATGCATGCATTCAAAAACCATTTCTAGGGTTCATGCCCGGTTCCCATAAACTGTCATGAACCATCAAACCATTTGGGCCTTGGCCCGAAATCTGTCAATCAATACATGGGACCTCTGCCCAAACCAAAACATAAGGGTCTCAGCCCAAAACCAATACGCGTGGGTCTCAGCCCGACGCCATCTTAGTGAAAACTCGTACACATATATGATACCAACTTGACAGGACCCGTCCCAAATCCCTCGAGATTAGCGTCGACGTGCCTGCTCCCGTCTAACACGAAGTATTAGACTAGGGATATTTCCGTCCTTTACCCAACCAGGGCTATCAGAGTACGCCAAGATCCGAAGTAGGAATGTAATGTCTCGTCTCTGCTACAGCCGCATCCGCGATCAACCTGAAGGGCATTCAAAACATAAAAACTGTGAGTGGACAAAAAAAAATATTTTATAAAAACATTTCACAAAAGACCTTTATGCCCTTTATTAAAAACATATGCATGCATTCAAAACCCATTTCTAGGGTTCATGCCCGGTTCCTATAAACCGTCATGAACCATCAAACCATTTGGGCCTTGGCCCGAAATCTGTCAATCAATACATGGGACCTCCGTCCAAACCAAAACATAAGGGTCTCAGCCCAAAACCAATACGCGTAGGTTTCATCCCGACGCCATCTCAGTGAAAACTCGTACACATATACATATATAACCCATCCTAGGCACTTCCGGAGAAGATGCCAACTCCGAGCACATAGCCCCTAGGGAACACATCCCCAATATAGTCACGATATCTCTATAAATATAAGTATGCATACTACTCGGGGTCTCACTCCAAGTCTTCTCCCAGGAATTCTCCATCTGGGAGGCTCATCTTCGGACCTAGTCCGATCATCTCTCCGGAATTTGGTCCGGTACCACAACATAACGCCCACTCCTGGAATGGGATCCCTATGGGGATACCCACTCTGGTATGTGGATCGTGACTCTCTAGGTCGACGTCGGGAGGAGACTAATCAATAATCTCGTAAGGAGGGTATATACATACCAGTATAAGAAAACCATAAAAACGGGACTCACGCCCGATAACACAAATCAACTAGGCCCTCCGCCCGAACATAGGACTCAACAAGGCCTCTACCCCGATTTCACAATAAACTGGGCTTCGAGCCCGAACTCGAATCAAGTGGGCATCAAGCCCGATATCTCAGGGTCAGTCACGATCCCGATTATAGTGATGTATGCAACCATCAATCCAGGACCGCTCTCATGTCAGGACCCGTCCCAAATATCACCTCGATACCCGGGACGAACCCTGCTCCCGTCTGACAATCACACATAAAGTGCCAAAATAACTACGATACCACTATAAGCATAACTATCAGACGAAGGAGTAAATATAATACAACTGTCAGTCAGAGCATAGTTCGACAAAATGGGCACAAAATCCTACTATGCTAGTGTGGCAACGGAAGAACGTCAGAAGCTCTATGCCTCGATATCTGCCTCAACGTTCACCCCAGCGCTATCACCACGACCTGGAGGGAAAATTTAAAACCAAAAGATGTGAGTGGACTAAAAGAAAGTGAAAGTTTGAAAACCGTTTATTATCAAATCAAAGCTAAGAAACTAGAACACTTTGTTCCCTCCGTTTTGCAATCACATGGCTAACTCAGTGATTAAAATAATTATAAACCAAGAAACATCATAAAAAACAGAAACACTATAAAATATCATAAGAAACAGAAACACTTTAAAACATCATAAGAAACAGAAACACTATAAAAACACCATTTTCTGATCAAACCTGCTGGGTCAATCCTAGTCTTTAAACTCAACCAGGCCTTAAATGTAATCCGAGTCTTTAAAATCCCGAGTCTTTAAACTCAATAGGCCTATGGGGGTAATATCATAAATATCCGAGTCTTTAAACTCCCGAGTCTTTAAACTCAATCCGGGCCCGTCCCCCGTCAATCAATATCCGGGTCTTTAAACCCATATCCAGATCCAACAAATCCAATCCAAAGTCTGTGCAAAACCAATTCGTAATCCATCGCCAAACTCGAATTCAAAATCCCCGATTCGAAGCCCTTCCGGCGTTCAGAACCGACATTCTGAACCCAAATCCGGAAATCCATTTTTACACCAAAAACCACATATAATCACAAATCATTTTTCACAACCCATTTATCATCATCAGAAAACATTTACAAATTTAAATCCTCAAAGATGTCATCAAGGTCCGAAAACCAGCTTTTCTCGAAAAACGTGTGAAATCCCGGAAATATCTCGAAAAACGTGCAACCATAACAACCACATATAACCATAAAAAAGAAGCATAAAAACACGTTTAATACCGTAAATCATTAATAAAACAGTTAGGCATGCTCGAAAGAAAAGAAGGAGTTCACTCACAGATCGAAACGAGTCAATTGCGCTCCGTGCGCTCCTCGACCGTTTCAGGCGTCTCCCGTCCTGTCAATAGACACCAAACAGGGTCATAATTACATCAAGGATACTCACCCTATTTCCCCAATTTTTCGGGAATTTAAATAATATTTTATTCATAAACCCTAAACCGTCCGGATTCCCGAACCATCCCGTAACTTCGTCCGATTAATCCGAAAATTAAACCATTGGATTCCTTAGAACATTTAGAACTAAAACCATGTTGGAAGCTTGGCCGGAATCCTCCCCACGCGCCTCCACGCGCCGCCCAAAGTGGCTGCGCGTGGGCCTCACGCGCCTGCTACAGTGCCACCGTCTTCCTCGATCAAAACCAATTCGCACCAGGCTGCAACCCGGACCGGCGAGAACCATTCTCCGCCGTCCGGCCACCGTTTCCCCTCCTTTCTTCGCCTACAGCTTCGTCCAATCTCAAAGAACTCATCCCCCTCACTCTCTTGGTTCGACTCGACCCACAACTTCACGACTGAAGCTCGAAAGAAACCCGTACAAAACTCTGTTTTCCTTCCCGGCCACCCAGTTCTTCCCCCTTCACGGTGGTCATTCTAAACTCCTCCCACAACCTCACTGAATCACACACAACTCACAGGAACCCTCGACTCACTCTCTAAGTCCACGATTTCCCGTTTGAAAGTCACGGCCAAACAGGGTAACAGAGTACCCGCCGTCGCACCACCCCCACCGTGAACTCCCCCGTCACGGCAACCGTCATAAACTACTCCTAGGACCTCCCTAAACCTTACTTCACTCACCAATCCCCTCGACTCTAGCTCCAGGTTCACGATTTTCAATTTGAAACTCACGGGAAAAACAGGGGAATAGAACTCACCTTTCGATTCCGTCTCCGCCGTGCGCACCGCCGCGTGCCACGGTGTTTGTTGGGTCCCCTGCAACCTCCTAAGCCTCCCACTGTCTGGGTTTGAGCCACCTCACGGCGTAGCCACCGCCACAGCCCGCCTTCTCTCTATTTTCCCAGAAACTTCAACCGTCCTCCGCCGTGTCCCCGTGCACGATTCCTCCACCGATACGCGACCACCAGATCAATCTTTTCTCTCTGCCACTCTCACAAATCACTCTTCACTCTCCCTTGCACAGAATCGATCAATCTCTCCCAATTCCTCACTCTCTGTTTCCTGCGTTCGAACCAAATGCACGGTTGTTTTTGAACGGTTTGTGGCCGTGTATATGATACACACTTGTAGAACCCTCTGGTGCCCAGCCACGTGTCCACAATCCCATGGACAACAGCACAAAATATCCTATCCCACTCAGCCACTTGTCCTAATCTGATTGGCTGAAAAAAATGACCAAAATACCCCTCATTTTAATAATTACCGTTTTGCCCTCGAACGTTCTAGACCCGTAAATATTCCGTCCGACGTCCGATGACAGCGTGCCGCCTGTCGTTGTGCTCAGGACGTCGAGACCTATCTAACGGTCCTCGGTCTACGTGAAAATTATAAGTCCATTAAAAAGTCAACATTTTTCCTCATTTAGTCAAATTTACGGTAACGCCCTCAATCTTCCGTACATCATAACTTTTTCTCCGATTGTCCGAATCGAACCTGCCACCTGTCTACGGACTCGTGACGTCCTAAACTACGTCACGGTCAAGGGTCAACAGTCATCCAATCGGTAAATCGAAAAGTCAACTTTTGGCCTACTATTCACAAGGGCAAAATCGTCCTTTAATACAAAACTTTTTTACAAAAATTACATTTATACCCTTCCCGAAGGTACATGTTGTTACAATCTACCCCCCTAAAAAGAATTTCGTCCCTGAAATTCAGTGAAAATAAGGGTACTGCTCGCGCATCAATGCCTCAGGTTCCCACGTAGCTTCTTCCACTTGATGATTCCTCCACAATACTTTAACCAAGGGAACCGTCTTCCGTCGTAAGACCTTATCCTTCCGATCCAAGATCGCAACAGGTTGTTCTTCAAAACTCAAGTCTTCCCTCAGTTCAACTGGTTGTGCTTCCAGAACATGTGAATCATCTCGAATATACTTCCGAAACATAGATACATGGAAAACATTATGTACTTTCGCCAGGTCTGCTGGTAAAGCCAATCGATAAGCAACAGGACCAATCCGCTCCAAGATCTCATAAGGTCCAATGTAACGAGGACTCAACTTCCCTCGTCTGCCAAACCGTACAATTCCTTTCCAAGGAGATAATTTTAAGAAAACCCAGTCTCCTACTGCAAACTCCAACTCTCTGATCCTACGGTCGGCGTAACTCTTCTGTCGGTCCTGAGCTGCTTTCAGTCGATCTCTGATCAGTGCTACTTTTTCCTGTGTAAGATCTACCAGCTCGGAAGTAGTCAATCTCCTCTCGCCAACCTCGGTCCAACACAACGGAGTCCGACACTGTCGCCCGTACAAAGCCTCATAAGGAGCCATCCCAATAGTCTCCTGATAACTGTTATTGTAGGCGAACTCCATCAAAGGTAGATGTGATTCCCAAGTACCCTGAAACTGTAAGACACACGCTCTCGTCATGTCCTCAAGAATCTGGATAGTCCGCTCAGACTGTCCATCGGTCTGAGGATGAAAAGCAGTACTGAAATGCAACTTTGTCCCAAAAGCTTCCTGTAAGCTCTGCCAAAACCGGGAAGTAAATCTCGGATCTCTGTCGGATACTATCGACTCTAGAGTCCCATACAGCCGAATAATCTCATCAATAAATAACTGGGAAAACTGCGTCAACCTGAAGTTCTCCCTTACTGGTAAGAAATGAGCAGACTTCGTAAGTCTATCCACGATCACCCACACACCATCGTGTCCCTTCTGCCTTCTGCGTTCTGGGAATCTTGAATACAAAATTCATCGTCAGGTGATCCCATTTCCACTCGGGAATCGGCAAAGGTTGCATTGCTCCATAAGGTCTCTATCGCTCGGCTTTCACCTGTTGACAAATCAAGCATCTACTGACATATTCTGCAATCTCACGTTTCATCCCTGACCACCAGTAATGTTCCCGTAGTGTACGATACATCTTGGTTCCACCAGGATGCATCGCATAAGCGGAACAGTGAGCCTCATCCAGTATGACTTCTTCAAGGCTTCGTCCTCGGGTACGCACAACCGTCCATCTTTAATCAAGGCTCCATCCTCGCGAATCTCAAAATCCTGTCTCTCTCCAGCCTCGACCTCAATACGTATGATGCCCAAAATAGGGTCCTCAAACTGAGCATCAATAACCTGATCAATCAAAACAGGTCGCACGAGGAAACTCACTAGGAGTGCTCCCTGGCCATCCACAATCAACTCTACTCCAAGCCTACGGAGCTCAACCAACAAAGGTAACCGGACCGTCCTCAGATGCGACAAATAACTAGCTGACTTCCTGCTCAAAGCATCGGCTACCACATTAGCCTTTCCTGGATGATACTCGATAGTACAGTCGTAGTCCTTAAGCAACTCCAACCATCGGCGCTCTCTCAGATTCAATTCCTTCTGAGTGAACAAATACTTTAAACTTTTGTGATCTGTGAAAATCCTGCACCTCTCGCCGTACAAGTAATGTCGCCAAATCTTCAGTGCATGAACCACCGCAGCAAGTTCCAAGTCATGAGTAGGGTAGTTCATCTCATGGGGTTTCAACTGCCGGGAAGCATAAGCAATCACTTTCCCGTGCTGCATCAATACACAGCCCAAACCTTGCAAAGAAGCGTCAATGTACACCTCGAACTCCCCACTATCGACTGGAAGGGCTAACATAGGAGCAGATGTCAACCGCCTTTTAAGCTCCTGGAAACTCTGTTCACAGTTCTCATCCCACTCAAATCGAACTCCCTTCCGAGTCAGCCGTGTCAATGGAGCGGCTAGAATCGAAAAGCCCTCAATAAAGCGCCGGTAATAGCCTGCTAAACCCAGAAAACTCCTGATCTCCGTCACCGTCTTAGGCTGTTCCCATTTTGCTACCGCCTCAACTTTCTGAGGATCCACTCTGATGCCCTCGGCCGAAATCACATGGCCAAGAAATCCAACACTGCTCAACCAAAACTGACACTTACTCAACTTCGCATATAACTGGTGCTCCCTCAGAGTCTTAAGCACGATTCTCAGATGTTTCTCATGCGCCTTCGCACTCTTCGAATACACCAAAATGTCATCAATGAAGACGATCACAAAATAATCCAAATATGACCGGAACGCTCGATTCATGAGGTCCATAAAAGCTGCTGGGGCATTAGTCAATCCAAACGGAATCACAACAAACTCGTAATGACCATACCTGGTCCGGAAGGATGTCTTGGGTACATCCTCCTCTTTAACCCTCAACTGATGATAACCGGAGCGAAGATCAATCTTCGAAAAGTACTGTGCTCCCTTCAATTGGTCGAACAAATCGTCAATCCGGGGTAGGGGATACTTATTCCGAATAGTTACCTTATTCAGTTGTCTGTAATCCACACACAATCTCAATCCTTCGTCCTTTTTCTTGACAAACAATACGGGTGCTCCCCAAGGTGACATACTCGGTCGAATGAATCCTATATCGACCAACTCTTGCAACTGGGCCTTAAGTTCCCTCAATTCTGCAGGTGCCATACGATAAGGAGTCTGCGAGATAGGCTGTGTACCTGGAAGAAGATCAATCGTAAACTCGATATCTCGGTGTGGGGGTAGTCCTGGCAACTCCTCGGGAAAAACATCGGGAAACTCCCGCACCACTGGTATATCCTCCGCCCTCACTGGCGTAGTACGCGTATCCACCACATGAGCTATGTAACCTTGGCACCCCTTACGCAACAACTTACTAGCCTCAAGTGCCGATATAACTCCAGTAGGAACTGCACGCTGATCCCCCTGAAACGTAGTCTCTGGTAATCCGGGACTCCGGAAAGTCACTCTCCTATCGAAACACTCGATAGAAGCATGATGTCTCGTCAACCAGTCCATACCCAGGATAACATCGAAATCCCGTAAATCTAACAGCAGCAAGTCCGCCACTAACTCAACCCAACCTACCAACACCGGACACTCGCTCAACACCTGAGTCACCACTAACACCTCCCCAGTAGGTGTACTCACCCCTAAGGCACACTCCAAGGTAGACACCTCCCTCTCTGTCACCAGACTACAACTCCGGGCTACAAACGAATGCGTAGCCCCGGGATCGATCAAAGCAAAAATAGTGTGGCCATGTATGGTAAGTGTACCTATCACCACTCCTGGTGCGGATCTGGCCTCCTGCTGCGTCATCGTAAAAACTCGCGCCTGAGGTCCCGATGACCTACCGCGCCCTCTAGAACTGCTCGTAGCACCACCGCCACCCCTAGGGCCTGCCGCCCCTGACACTGAAGCAGTACTCCGCCCGGGTTCTGCTGCACCTCTGCCTACTCCACCCTCCTGAGCTAACAATGGGCACTCCCTCCGAAAGTGTCCTCGCTCTCCACAATAGAAGCAAGCATCCCTACCGGGTCCACCCGTCTGCCTCCCAGTAGAAGCAACAGAAGTAGCACTCGCCTGAGGGGTCGGCTGTACTCTAGCTCCCCGAAATCCAGAGCCCTGAAAACTGCCTGGTCTACCAAACCGGGCTCCACCAGCTGAGGACGAACCACCAAAATTGCCCCGCTTCGGGGTCCTCTGACTCGATGCTCCGAGAAAAGAATGCTCTCGGCGCCGTACACTGCCCGAGTACTGTGGCCTGGCCGGTAAACTAGCCTCCACTCTAACAGCAGCATCAGATAACTCCCGGAAAGTAGCAAATGAGCCGGCTGTCACAATTGCTCGGATCTCTCCTCGAAGTCCCAACTCAAATCGACGACACTTCTCTGCCTCGGTCGCCACAAATGCAGGAGCAAAACGGGATAGCATCTGAAATCGCCGCTCATACTCTGCCACGGTCATGTTTCCTTGCTTCAAGTGAAGAAATTCCGCCTCTTTGGCATCCCGGAAAGAACGGGGATAGTACTGATCTAAAAACCGCTCCCGGAAAGTCTCCCATGTCACGGTATGTGCATCCCAGCTGGACAACTCCAGCGTGTACCACCACTCATATTCGGCTCCATCCAATAGAAAAGTAGCCAACAAGACCCGGTCCTCTGGAGGACAGTGCATCACCCCAAAAATACGCTCGAGTCGGGTGATCCATCGGTGAGCTTCCTCGGGGTCTGCCCCACCGCTGAAAGTAGTAGCCCCAAGTCGCTGGGCTCGCTCAATCGAAGCACTCTCAGTCACTCTCGCCGCTTCGTATTCAGGTCGTGGAGGGGGTTCTCGTCTCGGAGGCATGATCGATCGTACGCTGAAAGAGGCATAGAGTTAGTAAAACAACCTAGAGACGACACAACCCGACAAACCTATGCTCTGATACCAATTGTCAGGACCCGTCCCAAATATCACCTCGATACCCGGGACGAACCCTGCTCCCGTCTGAAAATCACACATAAAGTGCCAAAATAACTACGATACCACTATAAGCATAACTATCAGACGAAGGATTAAATATAATACAACTGTCAGTCAGAGCATAGTTCGACAAAATGGGCACAAAATCCTACTATGCTAGTGTGGCAACGGAAGAACGTCAGAAGCTCTATGCCTCGATATCTGCCTCAACGTTCACCCCAGCGCTATCACCACGACCTGGAGGGAAAATTTAAAACCAAAAGATGTGAGTGGACTAAAAGAAAGTGAAAGTTTGAAAACCATTTATTATCAAATCAAAGCTAAGAAACTAGAACACTTTGTTCCCTTCATTTTGCAATCACATGCCTAACTCAGTGATTAAAATAATTATAAACCAAGAAACATCATAAGAAACAGAAACACTATAAAATATCATAAGAAACAGAAACACTTTAAAACATCATAAGAAACAGAAACACTATAAAAACACCATTTTCTGATCAAACCTGCTGGGTCTATCCGAGTCTTTAAACTCAACCAGGCCTTAAATGTAATCCGCGTCTTTAAACTCCCGAGTCTTTAAACTCAATAGGCCTATGGGGGTAATATCATAAATATCCGAGTCTTTAAACTCCCGAGTCTTTAAACTCAATCCGGGCCCGTCCCCCGTCAATCAATATCCGGGTCTTTAAACCCATATCCAGATCCAGCAAATCCAATCCAAAGTCTGTGCAAAACCAATTCGAAATCCATCGCCAAACTCGAATTCGAAGCCCTTCCGGCGTTCAGAACCGACATTCCGAACCCAAATCCGGAAATCCATTTTTACACCAAAAACCACATATAATCACAAATCATTTTTCACAACCCATTTATCATCATCAGAAAACATTTATAAATTTAAATCCTCAAAGATGTCATCAAGGTCCGAAAACCAGCTTTTCTCGAAAAACGTGTGAAATCCCGGAAATATCTCGAAAAATGTGCAACCATAACAACCACATATAACCATCAACAAGAAGCATAAAAACACGTTTAATACCGTAAATCATTAATAAAACAGTTAGGCATGCTCGAAAGAAAAGATGGAGTCCACTCACAGATCGAAACGAGTCAACTGCGCTCCGTGCGCTCCTCGACCGTTTTAGGCGTCTCCCGTCCTGTCAATAGACACCAAATAGGGTCATAATTACATCAAGGATACTCACCCTATTTCCCAAATTTTTCGGGAATTTAAATAATATTTTATTCATAAACCCTAAACCGTCCAGATTCCCGAACCATCCCGTAACTTCGTCCGATTAATCCGAAAATTATACCATTGGATTCCTTAGAACATTTAGAACTAAAACCAGGTTGGAAGCTTGGCCGGATTCCTCCCCACGCGCCTCCACGCGCAGCCCAAAGTGGCTGCGCGTGGGCCTCACGCGCCTGCTACAGTGCCACCGTCTTCCTCGATCAAACCCGGTTCGCACCAGGCTGCAACCCGGACCGGCGAGAACCATTCTCCACCGTCTGGCCACCGTTTCCCCTCCTTTCTTCACCTACAGCTTCGTCCAATCTCAAAGAACTCATCCCCCTCACTCTCTTGGTTCGACTCGACCCACAACTTCACGACTAAAGCTCGAAAGAAACCCGTACAAAACTCTGTTTTCCTTCCCGGCCACCCAGTTCTTCCCCCTTCACGGTGGTCATTCTAAACTCCTCCCACAACCTCACTGAATCACACACAACTCACAGGAACCCTCGACTCACTCTCTAAGTCCACGATTTCCCGTTTGAAATTCACGGCCAAACAGGATAACAGAGTACCCACCGTCGCACCACCCCCACCGTGAACTCCCCCGTCACGGCAACCGTCATAAACTACTCCTAGGACCTCCCTAAACCTTACTTCACTCACCAATCCCCTCGACTCTAGCTCCAGGTTCACGATTTTCAATTTGAAACTCACGGGAAAAACAGGGGAATAGAACTCACCTTTCGATTCCGTCTCCGCCGTGCGCACGGCCGCGTGCCACGGTGTTTGTTGGGTCCCCTGCAACCTCCTAAGCCTCCCACTGTCTGGGTTTGAGCCACCTCACTGCGTAGCCACCGCCACAGCCCGCCTTCTCTCTGTTTTCCTAGAAACTGCAACCGTCCTCCGCTGTGTCCCCGTGCACGATTCCTCCACTGATACGCGACCACCAGATCAATCTTTTCTCTCTGCCACTCTCACAAATCACTCTTCACTCTCCCTTGCACAGAATCGATCAATCTCTCCCAATTCCTCACTCTCTGTTTCCTGCGTTCGAACCAAATGCACGGTTGTTTTTGAACGGTTTGTGGCCGTGTATATGATACACACTTGTAGAACCCTCTGGTGCCCAGCCACGTGTCCACAATCCCATGGACAACAGCACAAAATGTCCTATCCCACTCAGCCACTTGTCCTAATCTGATTGGCTGAAAAAAAATGACCAAAATACCCCTCATTTTAATAATTACCGTTTTGCCCTCGAACGTTCTAGACCCGTAAATATTCCGTCCGACGTCCGATGACAGCGTGCCGCCTGTCGTTGTGCTCAGGACGTCGAGACCTATCTAACGGTCCTCGGTCTACGTGAAAATTATAAGTCCATTAAAAAGTCAACATTTTTCCTCATTTAGTCAAATTTACGATAACGCCCTCAATCTTCCGTACATCATAACTTTTTCTCCGATTGTCCGAATCGAACATGCCACCTGTCTACGGACTCGTGACGTCCTAAACTACGTCACGGTCAAGGGTCAACAGTCATCTAATCGGTAAATCGAAAAGTCAACCTTTGGCCTACTATTCACAAGGGCAAAATCGTCCCTTAATACAAAACTTTTTTAGAAAAATTACATTTATACCCTTCCCGAAGGTACGGGTTGTTACATCTCAATCCTGGTATGTCACCGTGAACACATCACTGTCGCGACCATCTCGAGACCATGGTGCACAGGTCGCCGATCGATCCTCTAAACCGTCTGCACTCCGAAGTCGAGCCTCTATTGGCTGCTCAACAACGGGACGTGCATCGTGATCTCTCCGGAAGGAACGCATCCCAATCCCGAGGCAAGCGTCACGTCGTCCGTCGCCGTGCACACAGCACCCGTTGTGACCTCGACTTAGACCTACAGGTCGTCAATAGGGTCTCATGCCCGAGTCAAAACCAAATCCAATTGGGTCTCATGCCCAGTTTTACCTTTTCAAAACCATTTCATTAAAACCGAAATGCACTCAATGCATCCCAAAACACATATTAAAACATATATTAAAACATTTATGCATACATCAATTTCAGAAAGAAAGTCCACTCATAGACCGTCTGCGTTGTTGCCTCGATATGCGCGTCGTACGCCTTTTCGGGTCAACCGTCGTCTCCGGGATTCCTAAACCTGTCCAAATCACTTTAGATGGTTACTAACTACTTAATTAACCCCTCACTAAAGTCCCCTAATTTTTTGGGATTTTTAACTATTTTTAAACGAGCACGGAAACCTTTGGACATCCCGAACTATATCGAGACGATGTCCGATCGACTCGGAACCAGTCCCAAAATGAATGTTACATCGAATAGATGATTTGACATGTTAGAACCATCCTCAAATTCTCCCTCACGCGCCCGTACGCGCCCCAGGATTGCACTGTGTGTGGGCCTCACTCGCCCATGCACAATGTCGTCCCTGTCCTCCACCCGACCTGTCCGACTGGTCGGATTCGGTTTTCTCTGTAATCCCGGTCTAACTGGACCGGTGTGACCGGTCCAGGCTCCTACACGGTCCAATTTTCGACGTTTTCCACTCTAATCGATCCTATCCTTCCTAACTCGACCCTAGGAACCTAACCCAATCAAACAAAACTCCTAAAACCTCTAAAACCGGACCGGTCTAACATTTTCTTCACAGTCCAGTTTTTCAAAACCTCCCCTGGTGTTCTTCAACCTCCAATCTCCCTCAAAATCATTATAACAACTTCCTAGAAACCTATTTAATTCAAAGAAATCAATGAAAACGGCCCAAAATGCTTAGGATTGAAAATGGATTAAATTGGTTAAAACCGATTACCTGTGCACGGTTCCTCCTCCGCCGTCCACGGCGGCTTTGCCTGGGCTGGCCACCACCTCCATCTGGTCCTCTTCTCACTCTCTTGGGTCTCACAGATGGTTAAAAGGGTTGAAGGGTATGCATGAGTTGTTTGGGCTGGGAAATGGATGGGTGACACTTGTCACTCATCCATTAGCCTTTCCAATAATATCTGGGCCCCAATTGCTCCCAAAATTCCTCGTCTCGTAAAACGTGCAATAGTACGTTCGAACTTCCGTGAATCATAACTTTTCTGTCGAACGTCCGAATTCGACGTGCCGCCTGTCTATGGATTCTTATCGTCCTGATCTACGTAACGGTCTTTGGCCCTTGGCCATTTGACCTCCTAGGTCAAAAGTTAACCGTTGGCCCCTATTCAACCAAATTACCCAAATGCCCTTGAACTTCCGATCGTCACAACTTCTTCCACGGATGTCGGAATTGAACGTGCCACATGTCTATGAACTCGTGACATCCCGAACTACGTCACAATCATCGGCCAAAGTCCATTTGACCGTCTGAATGGAAAGTCAACGTTTTGCCCATTTTATGGGCAAAATCGTCATTTTGCACCGAACGTCCGATAATCCTCGTCTAATCCCCGATTAGTCTCACTAATCCGTCATTTATCCTTAATTAATCCCCCGAGTGATTAGGCTCACCAGTGTTCGGTATCCCGGATCACTACCCGAGGTATAATCATAATGCCTTCATGAGAGGGAGTAACCCCACGGGAGTTGACTCCTCTCAGTTAGTGCCCAGTGACTACTCCAGGGTCTACCCAGGCCAACGACCCTCCCTAGAGGAGACAATAACAATAAGGTCGGATATCACAGCATAATAGTAGTAAAGTTACCCTACATTCCCTGATAATCCTTGAAAACATTTCGTATATAATCCAGATGGGTCTCATGCCTAAAACACCATAATATGTAATAAGCATCATAATATAATACCCATAATAGTCCTATCTCAATCATAAAACGGAATAGTAAAAATAGTTATGCATGCAATCCTTTAGAAATCAAATAGCCCACTCACACACGGTCCTTACTACTCAACCGACCGCCTAAACCTTTACAAATACATTCAAAAGTCACTAATGGACCCCACAAGTTCATCTTTAAAACCCTAGAACAGAACTAGCCCGGGAAAGCGATCCGAACATGCTTCCCAAGGTATTAAACCCTAATTTGACTAACCTAACAATCTCCGATTGACATGAAACCACCGTCATTGGATTCGTATCGTCGAAACCTTGAAAATGGTACTGGTCCTACCAAAAATACTATTCACATGCAACCCCACGCGCCTGGTTAACCCTTTCGTCAATGCTACAGCAGTGAATGATGACGTCACTACTGACTCATCATTGACAAGTGTTAGGTGACACATGTCACTCCCTGGTTGGTCACTGGTCTGACATGTCTGACATGATGATGTCAGCATGATGATGTCATCATCCCTGACATTCAGCATGATGATGTCATCAACCCTGATGTCCGCACGATGATGTCATCATCCCTGACGTCCCGATCTACGTCACGGTCATTGGTCAATGTCCTAAATATTTCCTGGATCAAAAGTCAACTTTTTCTCCCTCAGGGGCAAAATGGTCATTTTGTAATAAAATATTATTTATGAATGTTCGGGTCGTTACTGTTTCAATATCTTAGTTTTTACTTGTATGTTGTGCTTAATGCTTGATTAAATATAGGGCAGTTCCCGAGTCTAGATCATTAAAAGTGTATTGGGCAATTCCCGAGCACGTACTTGAGATAATATGCTTGTTTTTTGTAGAATTAAAGTTATGGAAGTTCGTAGATTTTTGGAATTGGCATAATTTATGAATGAGTTATGTTTAAAGATGAGTTGACCAATAATAAATTAGGTTAGTTTAGATTAGTTAATCACGTAGGATAATAGAAACAATCAACTACCCCTTAATTAATTAATCAAATAATAATCATACTTAGGTACCCTCAATCTCCGGTTAAAAATAATCTCTATTTATCAATGCTACAATCTACAAAAAAGGGTTTTAATTTGTATATATTCTTATTAAATGTTGAGTGTGACTTTGTGTTTACTTTAATACTTAGTTTTACCTTATCAATCTGACAGCTTCAACTTTATTGTGGTTTGGTTCTTTAGTTTTATTGGGTGGATGAATAATCTATTTGATGTTATTTTGTTTTGAGAAATAATTTTCATACTCAACTTTTCTCGATCTACACTTTACTATTTGTTTACCTCCGTTAATTTTGTTTTGATTTATTCAATCTTGCAATTAAAAATACTTTTCTCCTATTGCATTTATTTGTTTCTATCCGTTAATTTTGTTTTAGTTCACTCAATCTGGCAATTAAAAATAAATAATTAGAAGAGTGTATGAGCAAAAGAAAATTGGGGTGTACAAATCAGTTTTTTTTATATATAGTTTTTAATTTCATCTTTGTCTTTTTTTTGGACAATTTTATTTTGCCTTACATGTATGGGAAAGTTACAATTAAAATAAGAGATGGAAAATAATGAAATAAAAAAAATTTGCATGAAACAATATTATATTTTTTGAGAATAACGTTGAAAGTTGGATTGCATTTCATAAAATTATCTTCTATCTCTATTAACCCCAAAAAAAAAAATCAAAAAAAAAATCTCTATGGAACTCTACAAGAAATATCCTTTATTCAACTGTTTATTTATTTTCAAGAAGTTTTTGTTTTTTGGGTTTGAGAGAGGTTTGAATCGAATCAATCGAATGTAAATGTAAATTGCCAGAACGGTGACTTGAACTCAATCAATTTGAGATCGGTTTTGGAGGAGGCACATTTGTTTATATTTTGGGTCTTTGATGATGCTTTTGTTTTGTCAAGACTTGTTTATATTTACTTGATTGAAAAGGCAAAACTATACTATATTTATACATCAGTTATGAGCAGCTAGAACCACATATGAGACAATAAAATAAGCTGAGAAATCCGGTGGCTCTGGAGCCACAATAGATAGAGGTAAAAAGAAATGAGTTTTCTAGCGGGTAGATTGACCGGGAAAGAGGGAGCATATTTTTTACAGGAATCCAACAGGCGGTGGGGCGTCTTGTATCCCAGAAAAGCCCAACTCAGAAGAAGCTCCCGCCGTCGCCTTCCGAAGCTTCATTGGCGATTGAGCCGGAATCCCAAGCTGACTGCCTGAGGTCCTCAGGCACTCTTTACCATCTAAGATTTTTCATCAGCCCCTTGAGACGGCGTCATCTCCGGACACAAACTCCAAATGGGTAATTCGATCTGACGCCAATGATGGGTACTTTGTCTCCGCGGAGGCTCTCAACCCTCTTCGGGGTTATCTTTCACTGCCCCAGGTCACTTTTGGCCCCAAAAGGTTTCTTCTTTTCTTGTTATCCTTTCGTTTTGACTTCTTAATTCTTCAATGTTGAGTTTGTTTGGTTGCGGGGAAAATGTGGGATTGGGAAATTGAAGATTCTAGGACTGTTTTGGTGGAATCTGCTACGTGGGTATGTTAGGGAATGCCTGTTAATTGGTTAAATGTTTAGTGAATTTGCAAAATTTGAAGCTTTATGATGCATATTTATGTGGAAATTGAATAGCAAGTAATGTAGGGAGGAGTTTTATAAGTGGAGCTAATTAATTTATGGGGAGTTGAAATTAAGATGAATTTGGTTTGGTGCATTGCTCTGGTTTTGATAATGTATCACGTTGCTGAATGCAGATGGCAACTGCCTGATTCAGAATACTCAGATGTCAGCCTCTACTGCTAATGCGCTGCGTCGAGACAGGCACATCCCCATTAATCCCGAAAAGTTGAAGGCTGCAGCTGAAGGGCTTTAGCAAAGTAGGTCCATTTATCTATCCTATAAAAACTTAATGCTGGAACTAAATGTGTATGTTACCTGACCAATGATAAAACATAGTATATGTCAATGTTTGATCAATGCGTGAGGAGCAATGATCAATCAATTGTGGATAATGGTCAAACCTATTTGAAATATAAATTGGTATTACTGATTAAAAAACATTTCTGCATATACATCTGTGATTTATGTCTCCTTTGTTCTTCTTTCTATAATATCTGGGAAACCTACGGCTAAATTCTTAATTGCTGAACCTGCTTGTATTACCCACCCTTCAGTTCTTATCTTGTTACCCTGGAAGACAATATCAAGTTTATTTTTTCATCATTTTTGTGAAAAACTTGAGCTTTGCTTGTTTGCTGTATTCGAAGTCCTGATGTGCAGTGTCTTCTGGTTTTCTGTAGTTGGAAAGGCATTCGCGGTTGCAACTGCAGTTGTATTCGGTGGTGCCACCTTGCTTTTTGGAATGGCTGTCTCAAAATTACAGTTGCAAAATGTAAGAACAACTATGTTATGTCTTGTTCCCCCAATTTTCTAATTAAGATCTGGTACCCTTATTCTTGTGCTATGTTGATGAAAGTTAACAAAGACAAGACATACTATTTGGTCTGCTAAGTTGTGATCTATATGGACAGAGTGAAGATGTCCAAATCAAAGGGAGAGACCTCGTCGAGCCAAAATTAGAGATGATTCATGAGAAACTAGCTCCCGTAAAAGCTTGGGTATGTCAAGTATTTGAGACTACATTTTCTTTCCTGCATGAGTTTTCACTTGCACATGAACTAACTTAGAGCTTCTAACTCCAGGCTGAAAAATGGTCAGGGAAATGGCGCTTGGAAAGGGAGGAATACATAAAAGAGAAGCCTATTGTTAAGCCACTTACTAAAATATTGGGTGCAAAAACATCCAAAGAACAGTGATTATTACTTCTGATTTGGTTTTAATGTAATGTAAATAGTTTTTTTAATGGCAGTGTTGATCGTGGTATGTAACAACCCGTCCCGAATTTCAGGATTAGATTAGTGACTAATCATGATTAGTGAGGTTAATCGGTGATTAGTTGGGCGAAATCGGACGAACGATGTGAAATGACCGTTTTTCTCCTAGAATGGGCAAAATGTTGACTTTTCATTCTGGCGGTCAAATGGACTTTGACCGATGACCGTGACGTAGTTCGAGACGTCACGAGTTCATAGATAGATGGCACGTTCAATTCCGACATTTGAGGAAGAAGTTATGACGTTCAGAAATTTAAGGGCAGTTTGGTAATTATAGTTAAAAAGGGGAAAATGTTGACTTTTGGACTGGGATGTTCGATGGCCGAGGGCTGAGGACCGTTACGTAGATCGGGACGATACGAATCCATAGATAGGCGGCACGTCGAATTCGGACGTTCGACGGCGAAGTTACGGTTCACTAAAGTTTCGGAGCGCTATTGCACGTTTTACGAAACAACCTAACTTTTGGACTCTATTGGGCCCTAGATATTTAGTCCCTGCCCAATGGATGAGTGACAAGTGTCACCCATCCAGTGGCCCTTCCTTTATATTCATGCATCGACCATCTCCCTTGCCTTCACAAACACAACCCGATCTCATCCTTTGTACCCAAACCAATGCAATCCAAACCTTCACCCATGGCCATCTGAGGAACCAGGAGAGTGAGAGGAGGACTGAGGATGATGGTGGCCGGCCAGGATGGAGCCATCGTGCACGGTTGAGACCCAAACCCGAATGTATGGATCGGTTTTGGTTTCTTTGATCCAATCTTGTGCTTTTGTTGTTATGGTTGTTTTTAGATGATTAGGATGAGCTTAGGGACTTATTAGGAAGGTGTTAGAATGATTTTGAGGATGGTTAGAGGTTGTAGGACACTAGGAACGGTTTTGGGAAGCTTGAACCATGAGGTTCAAAATGGAACCATGGGATTTAGGGTGTTTTGATTAGGTTTGTTGATTGGGATTGATAGAAACATGAAAATAGGAATTTAGGGATTGATTAGGGACAAAAAAGACGAAAAATGAGTATTGTATAGGCTTGGACCGGTCACGTCAGTCCAGGCGGACCGGATTTGCAAGAAAAACCGGGTCGGTCGGTTTGGACCAACCTGGCTGAAGGAAGAAGACGCTGCTACAGTAGGCGCGTGAGCCCACAGGCAGTGCTCTTCTAGGGGCGCGTGGGGGAATTTTTGAGGGTGCTTTCAACACGTGAAATCTTCTATTCAATGTAACGAACATTTTGGGACTAGTTTCGTGTCGATCGGACACCGTTTCGATAATATTCGGGGCATCGGAAAGTTTCGGATCAGGATTAAAAATAGTTAAAAATTCCAGAAAATTACGGAGCTTTAGTGGGAGGTTATTTAAGTAGTTATTAACCTTCTATTACGATTTGGACAGGTTTGGGAGTCCCGGTGACGGTGATTGGCTCGGGAGAGCCGTATGGCACGCATATCGAGGCGACAGTTCGGACGGTCTGTGAGTGGACCTTGGTTTTCTAAATTGGTGCATGCATAAATGTTTATTATATGTTTTAATACATGTTTGGTGATGCCATGATTGCATTTGGTTGTGGTTACGTATAAGTATGTATTTCGAGGTTTCGGTCTTATACGGTGCTTATACGGGTCGGTATTTCTTTAATGGTTTAAATGAAAAGGATTTGGATTTCCAAAAGGATAAACTCGGGTATGAGACCCATTTGGTTTTGTCTCTGGCATATGACCCTATTGATGGACTTCGGGTCTAAATCGTGGTCGCAGCGAGTGCTATGTGCACAGCGACAGACGATACGACGCTCGCCTCCGGGTTGGGATGTGTTCCTTTCGGAGAGGTCACGATGCACAATTCGTGGTCGGGCAGCCTGGGGAGGCTCGACTTCGGAGTGCTGACGGTTCAGGATAGCGATCGGTGATGAGTGCACCATGATCTTGTGGTGGTCGCGTCGGTTGATTCGTTCACGGAGACATACCAGGATTGAGGGTGGTCCTGGATGGATGGTTGCACACATCACTACGATCGGAGTCGTGACTGACTCTTAGATATCGGGCACGGTGCCCAGTTGAGTCATATGTTCGGGCACGAGACCCAGTTGTTTTACATTGATGATTTCGGGTCAGGGACCCTACATGGATTTCCAGGTTCATGACGGTTTATGGGAACCGAGCATGGAATGGATGTTATGGATCATGACGGTTCAAGGAACCGGGCATGAATGTGTATGTTATGTATATATATGTTTATATACCTTTCATACTTGTACTATCTCCTCCGGGGAGGGTCGTTGGTCTGGGTGGACCCCGGAGTAGTCACGGAGCACTGACTGAGTGGGAGTCGCCCCAGTTGGGTTCCTTACTCTCAGGAAGGCTTGGATCGTAACCTCAGGACGGGTCATTGGTCTACGGACATTGACCTTGGACTCTGAGAGACTTGGGTTTGAGACCCCGGGTAGCACGCGCGTAGCTTTGGAAACCGTGACAGTATTGGTTGTGTGAATTATATGTATATATGATATATATATTATGTGATATGTGATGTGCACAGGATTTGGGCAGTGGCCTGTGTACTTGGTTCTTTATGATTTGGGCTAAGTCCCACATGGTTTTGGGCAGTGGTCTGTATGGTTGATTGTTTATGGTTCTTTCGATTATGGTTTTGGGCTTAGTTCTCACATATGGTTTCTTTGGTTAAATGGTTTTCGAATGCATGCAGGATTTTTAGTGAAGGGTACAAATGTCTTTCTTATGAAATGTTTTTATAAACTCTTTGTTTTGTCCACTCACATCTTTTAATGTTTTGACTGCCCTTCAGGTTGATAACGGATGTGGACTGTAGCAGAGGCCGAGATATCACATACCTCCTCCGGATCCTAGCGTACTCTGATAGCCCGAGAGGGCAAAGGTTAGAAAAAATCCCTTGTCTGACACTTCGTGTCAGACGGGAGCAGGGTCATCTCGCATTAATTCCAAGGGGACTGGGATGGGTCCTGTCATGGTAGCTACCAAATTTGCGGTGGTTGAGCTGGTGGTGAAAGGGAAAACAAGAGCAACAGTGTTGTATGAATATAGATGCTTTTGGGGCATGGTGTTGTATAAGTGGTACTAGTTGCCTGTATTTTGAGAAGCCTTATTTTTTCTTTTTGGATTGTAATAAAAATTCCTCTGATTATTCAAAGAAGCTGTAGTTTGATGTGAATATAAGCATTATTCCATTTCCAGATATGTTTTTGTACAACTATACATCATATTCAGTGTCAATTCCTCGTCAAAACCCTGAAGTTTCTTTTCTTTTCTTTATTTTGCATCTCTTTTCATGGCCGGCTGAATATGAACTGAATCTTTACCAGGAAGACCTGCTACCAGTTTCCAGTTCCTTATGGCTTGTAATCCAAACCAGCGCCATATTTCCAAGCTTCGAGACGCCGCTTCCACTGATACTTCTTGTTGGAGGGAAGTGTGCTCAATAAATGCCTAGGGAAAAATACTATGAGTGATAGGAGATGTTCATTAACCTAATATGTTAGCCATGCCAAATATTTTACCTTAGGACAGGGTCAGCTAAAGATGAGAGAAACGTATAGTATCCCAGCATGAAAAAATGTCCAAACCAGTCAAGAAGCACAGGAATTCCAACCTGAAACTGAAAACCTATCAAGATGGGCATTCGAAAATCAAAACTGCTTAGCAAGTTGTATAGAGGAATCCTTGACTCATTGATTACCTGTTTGAATATTGATGGAATAAGTTGAGGTTTAGTTAGCATGACAAGGCCTAATGTCTTGGCAAGAGGTCCAAACTGGACCACATTCTGTCAACATACAAGCTTTTCATAGTTACAATTTGAAACAAAGCTTACTTTCAAGTTCAGACAACTGATCACATTAACAAACCTGCAGAAATGGTCTTAGCACTGGATCCCCGAGGCGCTGAAGAAATCAAATGAAGTTATTAGGAAACGAGGAAGGAAGCATACATGTGGGAAGGAAAATAAGAAAAGAGAGAAACAAAACCTCCATGCTTTGAAAATTGGCATAGAGAAGCTCATTGATGAAATCTAGTGGTACATTAGACTCGCTTTGCTGACATTGCATTTTGAAACAACCATGAAGAGCTTAAGTTGGGCTGCGCTACGTAGATTTCCAACTCAAAATCAGACAATCATGAACGAAAAAGGAAGAAGCAGTAGCCAGGTTTACCAACCAAGTAAAGATTCAGCAGGGACAAGTTGTACGAGTCAAGAAGATTGTCACTGATTGTATTAGGAAATATCTTTGTAAATATTTGTAATATCTTTACTTGCCCAAATTAGTGTAGGTCAAATCCCACTAATATTGGATCACGTCTTCAAAGCCTTAATAATAGGGTTGATAGAAGGCTATTGCTGTATATATGTATTGCACTATTTGACGTTGGTAATGAAACATAATATTCAACCATTTACTTTCTCAGATGGTATCAGAGCTCCATCCTGGTACTTGACCCTTTCTACTTCCTAGCCACCTTTAAACACCATGTCAGATCAAACACCACCAGAAACCAGAAACAATAATTCCAAAAATTCAAGCGCCAACACCAAAAATCCTGGTATGGATTCATCACATCCATATTTTGTTCATCAATCAGATCACCCAAGTCTCATGCTCGTTCCCATAAAGTTGAACGGCACCAATTACCCATCTTGGAGTAAATCCATGCTCCATGCTCTCACGGCCAAGAACAAAGTTGGCTTTGTCGACGGATCCGTTCAACCTCCTTCAGCAACTGAACAACCAGCCGAATATGCTATCTGGAATCAATGCAACAGTATGATTTTATCATGGCTTGCTCACTCGGTGGAACCCGATCTGGCCAAAGCAGTTTTCCATGCCAAGACTGTCCATCAAGTGTGGCAAGATTTCAAAGATCAATTCTCACAAAAGAATGCACCAACCATATATCAAATACAGAAATCAATTGCCTCTCTCTCACAAGGCACCATGACGGTTTCAGACTATTACAAGAAACTCAAAGATCTCTGGGACGAGTTAGAAACATATCAAACACCTCTCACATGTAATGAGATGAAAGCACACAATACACAAAAGGAAGAAGATCGGATGATGCAATTCCTTATGGGCCTCAACGACACCTACAACGGTGTTCGCGGCAATATCCTCATGATGTCGCCATTGCCTAATGTCCGCCAAGCCTATTCACTCATCGTTCAAGACGAAACACAGCGACAAATATCATCAGGACCAACAGAGAATTTTTCCATTGCCGCCGCGATTCACAGCCGATCAAACAATATGTCGAATAATTCGACGAACAAGCACTGTGAGCACTGTGATAGAAACGGTCATACAATTGAAGAATGTCGGACCCTCAAATTCCATTGCAAGTATTGTGATAGGAGAGGCCACACTGATGATAGATGTAAATTTAAAAATGGGACATGGGCTCCCAATGACATAGGAATTCAAGGCAGTAGGCACAATCAATCTAAGCAACCACGTCAAGGGTCTAAAGGGCACATCAATTCGCGTGGGTCTTTTCCTACTGCCCACGCAGCAGACACAGCTCCAGCGCATGAGGCTCAGTCATATGGTTTCAGTGCACCAACCCAGCCAGCCTCTCAATCCAACCCTTTACATGGGTTTTCCGCAGAGCAACTCCAACAACTAGCACATGCCATTTCTATGATGAGTTCCACTCATTCTTCTGGTAATAGCAATGCTTATGCAAATGGTGCAGGTCTGGCTCCTTTTTTCATTCCCTCCATAAATTCTGTGTTCACTAAACCTTGGATTTTAGATAGCGGGGCTACTGATCACATCACTTATGATCCCACACTTTTCACCAAAACTGAATCGTCACAAATGCCCCTTGTTAATTTACCTACTGGTTCTCATGCCCCAATCACTTCCACTGGCACTATACCATTCAATTCAAATATCACATTAGACAAAGTTTTGTGTGTTCCATCTTTTCGGTTAAATCTTATGTCTGCCAGCAAACTCACTACTTCTCTAAACTGTTGTGCCATTTTGTTTCCTACCTTCTGTGTCTTGCAGGACTTGGCTACGGGGAAGATGATTGGCTCGGGTAAACAGCGTGGTGGTCTCTATTACATGTCTCCATTGCAAAAGACACCTGTCTCACATCAAGTTTCACTCTCATCCGATTTATGGCACTTGCGACTTGGACACCCGTCCCCTGCTCGTCTTCGATTAGCTTCTTCCTTATTGCCTTCCAGTACTATTTCTTTTGATAATAGTTGTAGTGTTTGTCCCATGGCCAAACAAACAAGACTTCCATTTCCTCTAAGTTCAATATCAACTAAAGCTCCTTTTGATTTGTTGCATTGTGATATTGGGGTCCGCACAAAGTTACCACACATTCAGGGGCACGTTTTTTTCTTACCATTGTGGATGACTTTACTAGGTGCACATGGATATTTTTGATGCATCATAAATCTGAAACCCAAAACCTCCTCAAATCTTTTGTTGCTTTTGCCCACTCTCAATTCCATGCCAACATTAAAACCATTCGGGTAGATAACGGGTCTGAATTTTTCTCCATGAGGGATTTTTTTCAAAATAATGGCATTGAATATCAGCGCACTTGTGTTTACACTCCACAACAAAATGGAGTCGTCGAACGCAAGCATCGCCACATTCTCACTGTCGCACGTGCATTACTTTTTCAGTCTCACTTACCCATTATTTTCTGGGGTGAATGTGTCTTGACCGCTGTCTATCTTATTAACCGATTACCCTCACCATTACTTTCCAGTAAATCACCTTTTGAATTATTATACAACCGTCCCCCATCACTCAACCACTTGAAAGTCTTTGGTTGTCTCTGTTATGCAACTGTTGTCCATCCTATTCATAAATTTGATCCCCGTGCCACACGTTGTGTTTTTGTTGGATATCCTACTGGCCAAAAGGGTTACAAACTCTACAATTTGGAGACAAACAAATTCTTTGTAAGCCGTGATGTCCGATTTTGTGAAAATACCTTCCCTTTCTCTCAATTTTCAGCCTCACTTTCCCCACATACTCCCCAACCCTACCTTTCCTCTGATTTTCTTAACAGCTGGACCTCACCCATCGATCTGCCTAACCCACAAGCCAATTCGCCCAACCCTCCAACCAACCCACCACAAGCGCCTAACCACTCTATCCTCTCTGACACACATGACGGGCCTGACAGCCCCACCTCCCCCATCCCACCTTTGTCCCCATCCGTCGACCCCACCCCTCCACATACAGATAATCCCATTCCTATCATTCCCCCTCCTCGGCAGTCCACTCGCTCTAAACATCCTCCGGCATGGCATAAAGACTACCACATGTCCAACCACGTCAATCACTCAACCTCAGCGCCTCGTTCTGCATCAGGTACTCGGTATCCTCTTTCCCACTTCCTTACCTACTCTCGTTTATCTTCTGCCCATTGTGCTTTTCTTGCTAACATTACAGGTCACACAGAACCCACATCCTATGCTCAGGCTATTCTTGATCCACATTGGTGCCAAGCCATGACTGCAGAACTAGAAGCTTTACAGCACAATAACACTTGGAGTTTGGTTCCACTGCCTGTTGGTCATAAACTGATCGGCTGCAAATGGGTCTACAAAATCAAATACAAGTCCGACGGCACCATTGAGCGCTACAAGGCTCGACTTGTTGCTAAAGGCTACACTCAAATTGAGGGCATTGATTATCAGGAGACTTTCTCCCCTACAGCCAAACTCACTACCCTCCGTTGTCTTCTTACTGTTGATGCTGCACGCCATTGGTTCATCCACCAATTAGACGTTCAGAATGCTTTTCTCCATGGTTATTTACATGAGGTGGTGTACATGGAGCCTCCTCCTGGTCTTCGCCGACAGGGGGAGAATGTTGTATGTCGGCTCAACAAGTCTCTTTATGGTCTCAAACAAGCTTCCAGAAATTGGTTTTCCACCTTTTCAGATACCATTCAAAAGGCCGGTTATCAACAGTCTAAAGCTGATTATTCTCTTTTTACCAAGGCTGAAGGCACTTCATTTACTGCAGTTCTTATCTATGTTGATGACATACTTCTCACAGGAAATAATCTTCAAGAAATGGAACGTCTTAAAAAGTTCCTTCTCAATCGCTTCCGCATCAAAGATCTTGGAGATTTGAAATATTTTCTGGGCATTGAATTCTCTCGTTCCAAGAAAGGTATTTTCATGTCTCAAAGAAAGTACGCACTTGATATTTTGCAGGATTCAGGACTTCTAGGCGCACGCCCAGACAAGTTCCCAATGGAACAGAATTTGAAACTCACTCCCACAGATGGAGAATTACTGAATGATCCAACCAAATACAGGAGATTGGTTGGCCGATTAATCTACCTTACTGTCACAAGGCCTGATATAGTCTATCCTGTTCGAACACTAAGTCAATTCATGCATCAGCCTCGCAGACCTCATTGGGATGCTGCCATAAGGGTCCTTAAATACCTCAAGGGGACTCCAGGTCAGGGTTTGTTATTTTCTTCCACCAACAATCTTACATTAAAAGCTTTTTGTGATTCAGACTGGGGAGGTTGTCGTGCGACAAGGAGATCAGTTACAGGATACTGTGTTTTTCTTGGCAATTCACTCATCTCATGGAAATCCAAGAAACAAACCAATGTTTCAAGATCATCAGCAGAAGCTGAATATCGAGCTATGGCCAACACATGTTTGGAGCTGACTTGGTTACGCTTTATACTACAAGATTTAAAAGTCCCACAGATAGCTCCTGCACCATTGTTTTGTGATAATCAGTCAGCTTTGTATATTGCCGCTAATCCTGTTTTCCATGAGCGTACAAAGCACATCGAAATTGATTGCCACATAGTTCGAGAAAAACTACAAGCTGGAATAATTAGTCCTTCGTATGTACCTACACGCTTCCAATTGGCAGATATTTTTACGAAGGCTTTGGGGAAAGATCAATTTGTGACACTGCGCGACAAGTTGGGACTTCATGATATTCACTCTCCAACTTGAGGGGGAGTATTAGGAAATATCTTTGTAAATATTTGTAATATCTTTACTTGCCCAAATTAGTGTAGGTCAAATCCCACTAATATTGGATCACGTCTTCAAAGCCTTAATAATAGGGTTGATAGAAGGCTATTGCTGTATATATGTATTGCACTATTTGACGTTGGTAATGAAACATAATATTCAACCATTTACTTTCTTAAGAGATTGCGTCGTGTATTCCTTTTCACCCATGCACAAAGATGGATTCTGGTAAGTTATTGGCATCCTCATACTAACATATGCAAAATTTACCAATGTTGAGATACAAAGTAAGGAGACTCCGAAGTCATTAAGTACATACCGGCTGAGAGTCTCTTGAGGTGCCTAGTCAAGCTTCCAAAACCACCCAAAAAAACGGGCGATTGTATTCCACTAGCATCACCAAACTGCAGACAATGATTTTATCACACTTCTTCTCTTTGGTTTTCTACCATAATTTATAGGTAGCTATGTGTAGAAACCACCTGTAAAACTCGATTAAAAGTTGCTGGCAGTGGGCTGGCAAGTTCATCGTCCCCAGTTAAGAATTAACACATGTCAGATAGAAAATAAGCGACCCGTCCATGTAACTTAACAAAACTATGAGATTATTTTTTAAGAGTGATGAATATCTCTTCTGTAATCAGATTTTGGATTGTGAAATGGAGGTTAAAGTAAAAATTCACTAGGTTCTGATCACATCGAATTTTAATTTGCATCATGAAACAGATTTGCATCATTACCTGTCACAGTATGTAGGGAAAATACCATATAGAACCCTCTGTATCTCCAACTCATCAAGAGAGACTCCCTGCAGATTATGCGTTTGTGAATGCTTAAAGCTAAAAGGTTGAGATATAAGGGTGAAGTGAAAGATAAACCCGAACATATTTCATCTAGGAAATTATAGTAACTTCTAGAATGGATTGCATCAGGCATCATCTGGAAGTGCAATAGGTACGAACTCAAATAAGAGACGTAAGGAATAACTAACCTGATATTCCGGCATCAATTTCCAATATTCTTCTAACAATTCTTCCAATTTCGGCGATTTTGGTTGAGGAGCAAGATAAGTGAACATGTAAGTTGTACGATCTGTAGGACCTGAGCCAGCTGGAAATGCCTATGAAAGTTTAGGAAAGAGCTTCATTCTTTATACCAAAGAATCTCAGTTGGACAATGACTAAAGAACCAGAAAATCCAATTACCTCCCAAAAGATTTGTGCTTCTGAGGCCCCGACCTTCTTGGCCAATGCACTGCTATATATAACATCACTAGTAGAGTTATTCTCAAATCCACGAGCACAGGATCCAACAACAAGGCAAACACCATCCGGCTTCCTTCCGGATCTTATCTGCCAATGTACTCACAATCTTAATAGTGAATGTAGGTGCGCTAATATTCTGAAAATCATATCATTTTAAGGATTTGTTTTTAGTTTCAAAAATGCAGCCACATACGCGAATGATAGTGTAAGTTGAAATAAGCAGATCAGCACCAGTATGTAGTAAATAGAAAGCATACCTGTTTTACAATGGGAGAGAAATTCCCCATTGCATCAATGATGAGGCGTGAAGACAAAATGTTACCTTCACTTAGTTGCAAGACCTGTTGAAAAAAGTAGCAGAAGGGCTTTCAAATAGTCAAAAATTCATTGCTATTGTTAAAGGGTTTAGGGTTGAGGGCTCATACAAGCCATAAAATAAAGGCACTATAATGAACTATTTGGGTATTGTTAAGACTCACAGCTGCATCGTCATAAATGGAAATGCTGGACACACTGTAGCCTTCCAATACGACTCCACCTAAAGAAATGAAACGATTCTTCACAACCTCTATAAGCTTTGCTGGTCTGTGATTATACAAAAGCGTGCAGAACCACCAATAAAGATCTACAGAAGATACATTATTTCTTATCAAACAAGAGGTACTGCAAATTATAAAAAGAAAAGAAACTCACGAAACACCAAGATTAAGAATGTCTGTAACCCATATATCACCCTTTGCCTCAAATCCGCATCTGTTCTGTGCAGTCCATGAAATACAAAGACAAATGGTTGAAGTAGACAGCCTTCTAGACTTTCACATATAGTCATTTCAAATTCATTCGATCTAGTGTTTTCTAAGTTTTATAGGAAATTAAGCCTTCTTATCAAAACAAATCCAAATCCGTGCTACAACAAACAAAGCCTTATAGAAGTACTGTATTCAAAGAACTTACAGGATTGAATTTTGCCGAAGTTACTTGTTCAATGTCATCGTCTAATAAAACTCCAATTTCTACAAGTTCCAAAAGCTCTTTCCTTGAGATGTTCCATTCTTGTTCCCTCTAATAATTGATTGCCATAAATTTCAATATGCAATTTTTTCCCCTAATCATGTGTAACTTGTAAGATAAACCTCACAGATAAATTTCTTACCCCCTTGAGCACATTTCTTTCAACAATGCCTACTCTAAGGCCTTTGGCACACAATGCTGTAGCTATGAAGATTCCCAAAGTTCCACCACAAATCAACACATCAAATTTATCTACTGCCTTCTCGGCAGCTTGAGAATCGCTAAAAAACCCCGGAATGCTCGTAACCACTTTCTTTGGTTCTTCCACAACTACAATAAACATTTTTAAAAATTCCCAGACATCTCACTTTCTATACAATTTTCACAATTCAAAATCCATTAAGAGTAATCAATGAATAAAATATGCACACCACCTGTTTGAGCAAAACAAATACTAGACCACAGCTGATCCAGCCTCAAGGCACTATATGACGTTGCCCTGCCAGCACCACCAACTTCCCCACCCACGGATATACTTTCCATTATCCTCTACGCCAAAAAATATTAACTTCAAATGCAATTCAAGCCTTCAAACAGCAGGAATAGCAAGAATATATGAGGAAAAATAAATGAAATTTTGATCATTTAAACAAAAGAGCACCTGGGTTCTTGAGGGAGGGGCCTGTGTTTGCAAGCAGAGGCATCTATTGGCTCTGGGTCTGGCTTTTCTCTGAGCCAGTGGGAATGTGGTCTGCTTTGGGCATTGAAACAACCCATTAATGGGTTTAACCTGAAGCAACACCATCGCTTCTGAAATCTCAGTATAATGTTAGTATTTTACTCGGCTCATCTTAATATTCTTCCATGGTTTCTCAGCTTATCATCTTTGAGGGGATGCTCCAGGCATCTTATGTACCGTACCAGAACAGGACACGTTAACGAATAACGACCAAAACACACACACACTACCACATCAGTTGTATCTTTTTTTGTTTTTTGTTTTTATTCGATGTGTAATATTAAGATCTCACACTTCTCTAATTAGACTCAAAAACTTTTTACATTCACTAAATTATATCAAATGACACCGGCACTTACTTCTCTTAATTGTGTAGAATCCATTCATCTATAATAAATGCTTATAATTCTTTAGGTGTGTTTGGATAAGGGAAAAAGAGGTGAGTTTTATTAAAAATTAGAATTTCGTGTTTCTTATATATAAATTCTCTTATTTGGATGCATAAATATAGTAATTTAAAATTCTAGCAAAATAAAAATTTTAAAATTTGGATGCCATAAATCTCAAATTTAAATTCCATATAAAATGTGTGTTTTTTAAAAAAAAAATTTCATCTTTATAACTACTATTTATTTATATATGAACAAATATTAAATTACATATTTAAATTTAATTTTACTTTTACTTTTGTCGACGCTGCATCTGACCAAGCAATAGGCTTGTTTAAGACGACTTGGAAGAATTACTAAAGCCCAAATTCAAGGCCCATCTCGGAGGCCCGTGGACAAGGCCCATGCCTAAATATCACAATTATAACCTAACCCTAGACCTCTCCTATAAATAGGGAGCCTCCTCCCTTATTCCAGGGGGACTCAACCCCTTCATCCTCTCTACAAACATTATTATCTCACAAAGGCTTATAGCCTTATACTTGTACAAAATATCATATTATTAATGAGAGAAGAGCAACACTGTGGACGTAGCCCAATTTGGGTGAACCACGTACTTTCTTGTGTCTTGGTGGCGTGCGTGTCTTTATAGTTTCGTTGGTACAATTTTTGCATCAACAGTTTGGCGCCGTCTATGGGAAACGATACAACAAGTTATGTCGGTTTTCTTCTCAATTTCTTTACCTGCTAAAACACCATAGCCACCAAGAACACCAAGAAAAATAGGGAGCCCAGAAAATATCATCGGTCCAAAACCCAGAAAATAACCCAGCAAATCATCTTGTGGTCACCAAAAACCTATCTAGCTTTTCCCGTTTTGCAGCCAAAAGGAAAAAAAAAAAGGGACAACATTTGTTTTTGGGCTCTATTTATCAGCCACGGAGAGAGAGAGAAGGGGGGAGCCAGGGGATTTCCTCTCACCACTACGCCGCCGCATCGCCATGTCATCACGTCGCCGTGCTGTCATGTCGCCGTTCCGACGGGCCGCCGCACCGTTATACTACTGCATCATCATGCTACCGCACCTCCATTGATATTTGAGCACGTCTCTCCTCCATCTCACTCCCTATTGTCACCATACCGAAAAGGCTACAAAATCATAAAGACATCAAGGTTTTTTCCTTTTCCCTGGCGTAAAAGAATATCTGACCTTCACAAATGGACCCACCAAAATATCTTCCAAATATCGTCACATATGAGCGTTTTGGGCAGCAGGGACTCTGGACAACCCATAATCTCCTTTTATTTAAAGTATTGACCTTGTACTCCGCGGACCGACCGCTCACCATCATCGGGTCACCGAGTCTACCAAGTTTGCATGCAACAGCTACTCATGCATACAACACCTTTGTCATCTCCAGGCACCTACACTATGCAGTCTGCTCCCTACCTAGGCGAGGCCCTGTTTAGCACGAGCTTTTCCTTTTGCTGGCAACACTCAACCAACCGACTGCTCGACGTCCCCTCTCCACCGACCCACTCTCGGTGTCAACTCTTCGTCGAACGGCTAGGATGGTTAGCGCAGTACACCGAACCGTTCGGCCTCACGGCTCTGGCTCGGTCTCAGGATTGTGGCTCGGCCTCAAGACTCCGACTCAGTGCACTAACCAACTGTACGGCACTACAACATGTTGCCTCACAAGGAACCAGTTAGAGTGATAGGACCCCAAGCTCAATCAACCCATTGCTCACCATCATCAGTCGAGTTCTCTGACAGTAGGGTTATCCACGCCGTCACGGTCGGAGAGCCATGGACCTCCGCCAAGTGGCTCACCATCATCAAACCCCGGCCCACCTGCTCGGTCCAACGTGTATGATCCCCCTAATAATTCCATCAACTCAGGCAACGAGTCGACCCATCTCTTAGCCTCAAAGGTCATCCCCTGCACCTCAACCAGCTCGGAAAACTCAGCGGAGAGACACTTGACCGCCAGCCCGCCGACTCGCAAGGACCCGGGCACTGCGACGGGGGTCCCGACCTCAGTCAAACCCAAGACCCCCCAGTCCCATGGCCGACCTGTTCACTGCACCAATCACTTACGGCTCACCGACCAGTCGCCACCCACCTGCACCGATCGACGCCCCACCGCCAAGACGACTGCAGCAGCACCATCGGACCCCTCAGTACCGAGGGACTACACCCTCTTTCGTTGCTCGGAGAGCATCGGCCCACCACCCCTGTTGCTGCCTTGAACTTGACTTCTCTGTCGAATAGGCGTTCGGAAAGAGGAAGATAAGTACTTTGTCCCCTTATTTTCCATTTTACCATTAAGTTTTTCCTTTGGGTTAAACTTGTTTTGGGCTGCAAACAAAAAAAAAACACATCGGCTCATCTTTCTTACTACATGGGCTCACCACTTTTCCTCAACTGGGCTCACCTTTCTTACCACATTGAACACACCTATTATGCCATTATTTCCATAAGTACTCCTTATTTGTGCAACACAACTATATTTTCAATCCTAATGAATTTACAGATCATCGAATTGATTCTTATTGTCAGGGCTTGTCGAATAACTCGATTGTCAACCGACATACTCACACCACCCGGTTAGTCACCATGCCCTCTATGTATACTTCTCATTCGACCTTCTCGACGCCCGACCAGTGGGTCTTATCAGCATCCATTTGTGCATGGGTCTACCTCCCACATTTATTTGCTCACACCGAGCTATGCATCTTGATACACCGGAATACAACCAGGTAACACTTCCAATTAGAAAACCCTTATAACCGTCATTATTGACAAACACATACATGCCCTCATGCATTCAGACACACATGTTGTAACGACCCGTCCTAAATTCCGAGATTAGATTAGTGACTAATCACGATTAGTGAGATTAATCGGTGATTAGGCAGGCGAAATCGGACGAACGATGCGAAATGACCGTTTTGCCCATCGGCGTGGGTAAAACGTTGACTTTTCATCCGGAGGTTAAATGGACTTTGACCGATGACCGGGACGTAGTTCGTGACGTCACGAGTTCATAGACAGGTGGCACGTTCAATTCCGACGTTCGGGGAGGAAGTTATGACGTTCAGAAGTTTAGGGGCATTTTGGTAATTTTGGTTAAAAATGGGCAAATATTGACTTTTTTACCAGGAGGTCCGATGGCCGAGGGCCGAGGGCCGAGGACCATTACGTAGATCGGGACGATACGAATCCATAGATAGGCGGTACGTCGAATTCGGACGTTCGACGGCGAAGTTACGGTTCACGGAAGTTCGAGGGTACTATTGCGCGAATTACGAAACGGTTGCACTTTGGAATTTAGTGGGGCCCAAATATTTTATGGAGGCCCAATGGATGAGTGACACTTGTCACCCATCCACAGGGCAACTTTCTACGTACATGCATCGTCCATTTCATTCTTCCATTTCAAACATTTCCCCGATCGCAGTTTGAACCCAAACCCATCCAACCATTTCCATCTGATCTTGAGTGAGACTAGAAAGTGAGAGAGAGGCTGAGGAAGCCAAGGACGGTGGCTGGGGGCGTCTGGACCGCCGAACACGGCCGTGAAGGCCCAGGTAACCCGATTACCCGACTAATGCTCATTTTTCCATTATTTTCGAATAGGACATTATGGTTTGTTATGGGTGATTGGAAGATGATTAGGGAGTTGCTAGGATGATTTTAGGACGGTTTGGAGGGTGGTTCACGGCGGAAGAGGCCGTGAGGGCGGCCGGGAAAATTATGAAACTTTGGGCCATGAGGATCAAGAATCAAACCTTGAATTCGGGGTGTTTTCCCTTGTTTTGACCATCTAAACATGCTCATAGGATCAAAATAGGAATTTAGCAATTGATTAGGAAGGAAATCTAACCAAAATGGGAGAGGAGGAGTCGTGAACCGGTCACGCCAGTCCAACTGGACTGGCCAACCAGTGAACCGGCCAGTTCGATCGCTGAGGAAGATGAACTATTCACCAGCGCGTGAGCCCACGCGCAGGGCCCTTTGGGCGGCTCGTGGCAGCGCGTGGTGGGGAATCTGGGGGTGTCTTCAACATACGAAATCATCTATTTGATGTAACGAACATTTTGGGACTGGTCTCGTGTCAATCGGACATCGTTTCGATAGGTTTCGGGGTGTCCGAAGGTTTAGGTTCGGTTTTAAAACTAGTTAGAAAATTGAGAAAATTATGGGACTTCAATGAGGGGTTAATGAGGCTATTAGTAACCTTATAACATGATTTGGACAGGTTTGGGAGTCCCGATGATGGTGATCGGCTCGGGAGAGCCTATGACACGTAAATCAAGGCGGCAGCTCGGACGGTCTGTGAGTGAACCTTGTTTTCTAAATTGGTGCATGCATAAATGTTTATTATATGTTTTAAATACTTGTTTGTGATTCCATGAGTGCATTTGGATGTGTGGTTACGTATAGGCACGTATTTCAAGGTTTTGGCCCTATACGGTGCCTATACGGGTCGGTATTTCTTTATCGGTCTAAAAGAAATGGTTTTGGATTTCAAAAGGATAAACTCGGGTATGAGACCCATTTGGTTTTGTCTCGGGCATATGACCTTAGATATCGGGCACGGTGCCCAGCTGATGTCATATGTTCGGGCACGAGACCCAGTTATTTTACGGTTTATGATTTCGGGTCAGGGACCCTAGATGGATTTCCAAGTTCATGATGGTTTTCCAGAACCAGCATGAACTCTGGAAAGGTCGTTGTGGTTCATGACGGTTTATGGGAACCGGCATGAACCTTTGTCAGGTCATTGTGGTTCATGACGGTTTATGGGAACCAGCATGAACCCTGGTTAATGGATGTTATGGATCATGATGGTTCAAGGGAACCGGCCATGCATGTTTATGTTATGTATATATATGTATTCATATACCTTCCTTTACTTCTATTATCTCCTCCGGGGAGGGTCGTTGGCTTGGGAGGACACCGGAGTAGTCACGGAGCACCGACTGAGTGGAGTTACCCCCCAGTTGGGTTCCTTACTCTCAGGAAGGCTATGATTACTATTACCTCGGGTAGGGTCAGTGGTCTGCAGACATTGATCTTGACTTTGAGAAGACTCGGATTGAGACCTGGGTATCACGCGCGTAGCTTTGGAAACCGTGACAGGATTGGTTGTGTGAATTATATGTATATATGATGTATGCTTTATGAGATATATGAGATGATATATGATGTGTGTTTACACAGGTTTTGGGAAGTGGCCCGTATGGTTAGTTTCTTATGATTTGGGCTGAGTCCCTTATGGATTTGGGTAGTGGCCCGTGTACTTGATTTCATTATGGTTTTTCTGGATAAATGGTTTTCGAATGCATACATGCTTTTTAGTAAAGGGTACAAATGTCTTCTTATGAAATGTTTTTATAAACTCTTGTTTTGTCCACTCACAACTTTTAATGTTTTGACTGCCCTTCAGGTTGACATCGGATGGGACTGTAGCAGAGACCGAGATATCACATACCTCCTCCGGATCCTGGCGTACTCTGATAGCCAGGGAGGGTAAAGGTTGGAAATATCCCTTGTCTGACACTTCGTGTCAGACGGGAGCAGGGTCATCCCGCACTAATCCCGGGGGGATTGGGATGGGTCTTGTCAGCGTGGTATCAGAGCGGGGTTGTCTCTATTCGAGCAACCGCGGAGCTCTTGGAATGTATGCAGGTCGAGGATGTGAGATCTCAAGTGGCTACAGTTCGTGATCAACCTGATAGTTAGGGTGCCGGTACGATAGTTAGTAGGATGGATTTGTGGAATGTCTTGGTTCGGCACTTGATGCCGGGGTTGCCATAGTTCTGTCAGGGATGACAGTGTGGGACCCTATGGAAGGATGAACGTATTCGTACGTTAGCATTTTGATCGTGAGATGGTTAGTTGGGATCGTCTTTCACGATGTCGTAGGATCGGTTCTGACGACTGGTTCGGTGTTGTGACCCTTAGATGGTCAGATTGGTTGAGTTAAATGGATTTACTGCTCCTGGTGGTTAGCAGTCGAGTTCGGGGAACTCTGGTTGAACTTATGGCAGTTGGCAGTCGGATTCGTGGAATCCTAGTTGGATTGACGATATGATTGGGTTGATGTCCTTACAATGTCAAGACCGCGGAGTCGGTCAGATTGTTGATTTTACTGCCTTATGCAGTTGGGTTCAGTGGAACTCTAGGTGTGATCGTGGAACCCTACCTTTAGGCGTATGGTTCGGAAAGGTGAGTTGGCGAGTGGTGTGACTTTGATGACTATTCGGATTTGGGTTCGTTAGTCGGTTTAGTCATGTCAGCTGTGTTGGGACTGCACTCTGCAGTCGAGTTTATGGTAATCGGTTATACCTAGTTGGTTGTCATACTACTTTAGTTGTGATGGATTGTTGGTACAACTAAGGTCGTGGATGACCTGATAGACGACATTGGTTGAGTCGCGTTACGACTGGTTAGAGATTGGTTGGACAGGTTACCAGGGTTGGTACTTGTCGATGGAATCCCATAGTTGGGATACGGAGTGGTTAATACAGGCGGTTGATTCCGTTGGATGCGAATCTCGGTAGCGATGTCTGGTAGGTAGGTCTGCACGAGTCTGTGGCAGGCGCTACTACCGAGAATGGTTGTAGTATGGTTGTTGGGAATCGGGGACGTTCAGGGAGCGTTTCCTTTTCTCGTATGAGTTGTCAGGGTGACTGTACCTAGAGGTGTTGGGTACGAGGGAGGTAGAGTTTCTCCTATTCGAGCAGAGGTACGGGGTCGTCGCTCGGTATGAGCGGAGATCCAAGGTTGTCATTTTTGCACATGGTGTGCCAGTGTTGGTGCTGATACTAGTGTGGATGTTAGTGTATGGGCTGATGGTGTACTGGTACTAATGCTGGTGCTGGTGCCGGTGATTGCGATGACGTTGAGTCACATCCGTCGGCATATGTTCGGTATCTGTGGTTCGAGAGTGGATCACGGATAGAGTTAAATTGGTTAAGGGACACGTGGTTGATGTCCGAGTATGTTGTTTCCAATGTGGTTGGAACTTCGAAATCGCGAGAGATTGCGATTGAGGTGACGAGTGGAATGCGGGCTTTCCGTATTGGTTTTGGGTATGTCGAAGTCATTTTGGGTGACTTCTCAGGTTCTGCCATAGAAGGCGATGCATATGTGGCAGATGATGGTAGATGATGTTGATGATGTAGATGTTGTTGGTTTCCACTAGTACACTGATCGTGTATTGGTTGGTAGACCCGTGATTTGTCTTGGGTCATCATGTGGAGTGAGTATATCGAAGTTAGGTGACTGAGATTCCTCATTCTCTACTTGGTGGCAGACGATGTGGGGTTACATGACGTGGTGAGTGCATCGAGTTTTGGTTGCATTCACGTAGGTTGGGTTTTGATGTCATCGTGATTGGATCATCTTTGGATTTTCCTAGGTGGAATGCCAAGGAATGATACGAGGTAATCAGTGAAAACCCACAGTCTCGGCGTGTCTCATCGTTGACTAATCTATTTAGATGTGGGAATTGGTTTAGGACTTTGGGTATCGTTAGGGATATGGATCGTGATCTTGATGATCCAGATAGGTGGAGAGTTTATCACTCTTACTTGGACGTTTGAGTTAAGGATGTTGGGACTGAACTTCTTTTCGAAGTGAATCTCGTATGGTATATTACTCAGGTGAGTAGTTTTCTGACGTGGTCGGATTTGGTTAGCTTTGGATGTACGTATATTGTGATTGGCTTCCCTATGAAGTCAATCGAACGTAATCAGGTAATCGGTTGAGCAGGTAACAGATAGGTTCGATTTTGGTGCGTCTCGGTAGACGTTAACGATATTTCGGGTTTTGGAATCAGATTGCTGGATGACGATTCATGATTTAATTTTGGAACTTGAAAGAGGATTTCTGGATTTGGGTTTTGGAATCGGATTCTGGGTGACGATTCAGGATTTGATTCTAGAGCTTGACTGTGGATTTTCCTTTTATGGATTTGGGTTCGGAATGGTTATTCCAAATGCTAGCTTACGGAATAATGATTTCGGATTCGGATTTGGAAATGAATAATGGGTTGGAGTTTCGATTTGTCTAATGCTGGATTGGACAAGTGAACTCCATAATTGAAACGTGATTGGCTACAACCAAGATGGGTGTAGGCTAATTGATGAGTAGTTGTATGTACCTTGTACGTTGTTGAGGTACGATACTGGGCAGACTTGTTCTGCCTGGTGATGGTATATAGGTTATACCATGGGTACGTTGGTGAGCGTGTTGGTAGTCGGATTGGTTCTGATACCATTGGATTAGTCGAGGTCGTGAACTAGACATTGGATACTGTGCATTGGGTCATGGTATTTCCGATGGGTCTAGTTACCCACAGGTCGAGTGAAATATTGGTAAGTGTTTACTCAGGTTGAGTGTGCTTGGGGTTAGTATAACCACAAGTGAGTATGGTGTCAGTTTTTGACTGGCGACTGTCAAGTGGTGACAGTTTGTCGGAGGTGTCATCGTGGATCGATGAGTGAGATTTGGTGACTCCCAGTGGGAGCAGACGTCAGGATAGTTAGTTATTGAGTAAGGAATCATCTAGTTGTTTTGTCAACGACATGGTAGATTTGACAAGTGGTGTCAATTCAGAGCGTATGACTACTGTTATTCGATGTGGTCGAGGGTAGTCGATGTAATGAGAGTGTTAGTGGTACGCCTGGGTACAGACGAGTAAGTTTTGTTCTGGTTAGTTGGTGTACTAGTGTACATGTGTTGCGAGGTTAATTATGTTCCATGAGGTGGTTGTGGAATCAGGATAGTTGGAGTTTCGAGAACGAAACTAAATTAAGGAGGGAAGAACGGTTGGACTTAGGTCGGTTGGAATTTCAAGGACAAAATTAATTAAGAAGGGAAGGTTGTAACGACCCGTCCTAAATTCCGAGATTAGATTAGTGACTAATCATGATTAGTGAGATTAATCGGTGATTAGTTAGGCGAAATCGGACGAACGATGCGAAATGATCGTTTTACCCATCGGGGTGGGTAAAACGTTGACTTTTCATTCGGGCAGTCAAATGGACTTTGACTAATGACCGTGACGTAATTCGTGACATAACGAGTTCATAGACAGGTGTCACGTTCAATTCCGACGTTCAAGGAGGAAGTTATGACGTTCGGAAGTTTAGGGGCATTTTGGTAATTTTGGTTAAAAAGGAGCAAATTTTGACCTTTTGACCAGGAGGTCCGATGGCCGAAGTCCGAGGACCATTACGTAGATCGGGACGATACGAATTCATATACAGGCGGCACGTCGAATTCGGACGTTCGACGAAGTTACGGTTCACGGAAGTTCGAGGGTACTATTGCGCGAATTACGAAACGGTTGGACTTTGAAATTTAGTGGGGCCCAGATATTTTATGAAGGCCCAATGGATGAGTGACACTTGTCACCCATCCATAGGCCACCTTCCTACGTACATGCATCGTCCATTTCATTCTTCCATTTCAAACATTTCCCCGATCGCAGTTTGAACCCAAACCCATCCAACCCTTTCCATCTGATCTTGAGTGAGACCAGAAAGTGAGAGAGAGGCTGAGGAAGCCAAGGACGGTGGCTGGGAGAGTCTGGACCGCCGCACACGGCCGTGAAGGCCCAGGTAACCCGATTACCCAACTAATGTTCATCTTTCCATTATTTTCGAATAGGACATTATGGTTTGTTATGGGTGATTGGAAGATGATTAGGGAGTTGCTAGGATGATTTTAGGACGGTTTGGAGGGTGGTACACGGCGGAGAAGGCAGTGAGGGCGGCCGGGAAAATTCTGAAACTTTGGGCTGTGAGGTTCAAGAATCAAACCTCGAATTCGTGGTGTTTTTCCTTGATTTGACCATCCAAACATGCTCCTAGGATCAAAATAGGAATTTAGGGATTGATTAGGAAGGAAATCGGACCAAAATGAGAGTGGATGAGTCGTGAACCGGTCACGCCAGTCCAACTGGACCGGCCAACCAGTGAACAGGCCGGTTCGATCGCTGATGAAGATGAACTATTCACCAGCGCGTGAGCCCACGCGCAGGGCCCTTTGGGCGGCGCGTGGCAGCGTATGGTGGGGAATCTGGAGGTGTCTTCAACATACGAAATCATTTATTCGATGTAACGAACATTTTGGGACTGGTCTCGTGTCAATCGGACATCGTTTCGATAGGTTGCGAGGTGTTTGAAGGTTTAGGTTCGGTTTTAAAAATAGTTAGAAAATCGGGAAAATTATGGGACTTCAATGAGGGGTTAATGAGGCTATTAGTAACCTTCTATTACAATTTGGACAGGTTTGGGAGTCCCGGTGATGGTGATCGGCTCAAGAGAGCCTATGGCACGCAAATCGAGGCGGAAGCTCGGACGGTCTGTGAGTGGACCTTGTTTTCTAAATTGGTGCATGCATAAATGTTTATTATATGTTTTAAATACTTGTTTTTGATGCCATGAGTACATTTGGATGTGAGGTTACGTATAGGCACGTATTTCGTGGTTTCGGCCCTATATAGTGCCTATACGGGTCGGTATTTTTTTATTGGTCTAAATGAAATGGTTTTGGATTTCAAAAGGATAAACTCGGGTATGAGACCCATTTGGTTTTGTCTCGGGCATATGACCTTAGATATCGGGCACGGTGCCCAGCTGATGTCATATGTTCGGGCACGAGACCCCGTTATTTTACTGTTTATGATTTCGGGTCAGGGACCCTAGATGGATTTCCAAGTTCATGACGGTTTACAGGAACCGGCATGAACTCTGGAAAGGTCATTGTGGTTCATGACGGTTTATGGGAACCGGCATGAACTTTTGTCAGGTCATTCTGGTTCATGACGGTTTATGAGAACCGGCATGAACCCTGGTTAATGGATGTTATGGATCATGACGGTTCTAGGGAACCGGGTATGAATGTTTATGTTATGTATATATATGTATTCATATACCTTCCTTTACTTCTATTATCTCCTCCAGGGAGGGTCGTTGGCCTGGATGGACCCCGGAGTAATCACGGAGCATCGACTGAGTGGAGTCACCCCCCCCAGTTGGGTTCCTTACTCTCAGGAAGGCTAAGATTACTATTACCTCGGGTAGGGTCAGTGGTCTGCGGACATTGATCTTGACTTTGATAAGACTCGGATTGAGACCTGGGTAGCACGCGCGTAGCTTTGGAAACCGTGACAGGATTGGTTGTGTGAATTATATGTATATATGATGTATGCTTTATGAGATATATGAGATGATATATGATGTGTGTTTACACAGGTTTTGGGCAGTGGCCCGTATGGTTAGTTTCTTATGATTTGGGCTGAGTCCCTTATGGATTTGTGCAGTGGCCCGTGTACTTGATTTCATTATGGTTTTTCTGGATAAATGGTTTTCGAATACATGCATGCTTTTTAGTGAAGGGTACAAATGTCTTCTTATGAAATATTTTTATAAACTCTTGTTTTGTCCACTCACAGCTTTTAATGTTTTGACTGCCCTTCAGGTTGACATCGGATGTGGACTGTAGTAGAAACCGAGATATCACATACCTCATCCGGATCCTGGCGTACTCTGATAGCCCGGGAGGGCAAAGGTTGGAAGTATCCCTTGTCTGACACTTCGTGTCAGACGGGAGCAGGGCCATCCTGCACTAATCCCGCGGGGATTGGGATGGGTCTTATCACATGTCACTCATACATGACATATATACATGTCACACATAAATGCCATCGCGCATACTGATATACATGTCACTCATACATGACATACATACATGTCACACATACATGCCCTCGTGCATACCGACATAAATGTCGCAAATGCATGCCCTCGTGCGTGCTGACGAACATAAACACTCATCCATGTCAGGCATACATGAACTCATACATACGCTTGACACATTACCGAGAGTGCTCGGCACATTATCGAGCGTGCTCGGCACATTACTGAGCCGCTCGACACATTACCGAGCACCCACATCTGCTCGACACATTACCAAGCGTGTAACGACCCGTCCCGAATATCGGGATTTAATAATATTTAATTATAATTTACTAATCTGGGATTAGTTGAGTGATTTCGGACGAATTGTGCAAAATGACCGTTTTGCCCCTGGGCGTGGGCAAAACGTTGACTTTTAATTCGGATGGTCAAATGGACTTTGACCGATGACCGTGACGTAGTTCGGGACGTCACGAGTTCATAGACAGGTGGCACGTTCGATTCCGATGTCCGTGGTGAAAGTTATGATGTACAGAAGTTCAAGGGCGTTTTCGTAATTTGGGCGATATAAGGGGAAATGTTGACTTTTTGATCGGGAGGCCCGATGGCCGGGGGCCAAGGACCGTTACGTAGGTATCGTCAATACGAATCCAATGACAGGCGGCACGCATCAATCGGAGTCCGTATGACCAAGTTACGGGTCAGGATGCGTGAGGGACATTTTGGTAATTTTCTGCACAAGGGCAGAATGGTAATTTGGACTGTGATTTTGAACAGCCGTGAGTTGGAGCCATGATTGAGCTTGGTGGATGTCTAGTGTGATCTGTCCCTGAATTGTTTAGTATAATTGTAACATGGGGGAACATTATGATTGTGTTTATTTAATTAATTAACTGAATTATTTCCTCCATTAATCTCTTCAGACTTCTTCAACCGTGAACAACCAAACTTCAATTTTCTTCTACCCTTAATCTCCTCTCTATCCACTGAATTTGTGAACGAAATTGGCGAGAAATGAGACTGGATTGAATTGGGAAAACACGAGGGGCTAATTGAGAGCTGGGGGCTGGAATTTCGAAAATTCTGAAATTCGGGGTGAAAATCGAATTGGAAGATTTGGGCCTTGACGATCAAATTGGAGACTAGTTTGAGTCTTCTGGGATTGCCACGATCATTTACGTCGAAAGAACGAAGAGAATTGAGGCCCGTTTGAGGAAGAACAGAACTACTGTAGCTGCAGAAATTTCGAGCTTGAGTCATGGGATTTGAAGCTTGGATTGATGCAATTGGACTGGGGATTGAGTTCATTATGACCCTACGATGCTAATGGATGCATCAATTGAAAGAATCGATTGACATGGGAGGATTTCGGATGATGAACAGCGATCGGATTGTTCTTCGTGTGAACATCCTTGATCTTAAGGTTTGAGGTATGATTGTGTGTAATTTAGTCCACAAATCCCTAATTGAATCTATTTCGATGCTAATGGACTTTTGAATTGATGGAATCGGTGTCGAATTGCTAGGATTTGGACCGGGTCTTATCGCGGGTTTTTCAACCCGTTTACCAGTCATTCGGGTGAAGGAGATCACTGTGCGGTTACTGTAGCTGGCGCGTGGCTTCCACGCGCAGCCGCTTGCGGCGGCGCGTGGGGGCGCGTGATTACGAATCCCGAGGTACGGTCAACATGACTTTTAATATATTCAATGTAACGAACATTTTGGCGTTGGTTTCGTGTCGATCGGATTCCGTTTCGATATTGTTCGGGACGTCCGAAGGTTTTTAATCCAGTTTAAAAATACTTAAAAATTCTGGAAAATTACGGGACTTTGATAGGATGTTAATGAAGGGGTTAGTAATCCTCTAATGTGATTTGGACAGGAGTGGGAGTCCCGGTGATAGTGGTGTGGCCCGGGAAGGCCTATGGCACGCGTATCGAGACACTCGGTTAAACGGTCTGTGAGTGGACATTGGTTTTATAAATTCGATGCATGCATAACTGTTTCATGATTGTTATAATTATGCTTAAATGATTGACTTTGGATATCGGTGAATTTAAATGATTTCACGCATTTCGAGGCGATTTACGTGTTTGCAAGTAAATCGAGATTTTTCTGGATTTGCACTGATTTCAAAAAAATGTGGTTGGATATGATTTCATGAAACGGTTACGGATTTGATAAAGTGAATCGGGCTAGGGGCCCAGTTGATTTATGGATCCGGCCAGGGGCCCAATTAACTTATGAATCGGGCTAGGGGCCCAGTTAACTTGTGAAATCGGGCCAGGGGCCCAGTGGATTTCTACATGTGATTGCGGGTCGGGGACCCTAAAATGGAATTGAATAAATGTTTTCTGGGTTACATTTTATATATGTTCACATGCTGGAATCAATAAATGGTTTTGATGATATTTCGGTTATGGCACGTTTCACGGTATTTGGGCATGAGACCCGTTTGATGAAACATAACGATCGGTTCGGATTTTACCTATGTATACATATATGTTTTGCATGTGGATATCAATAAAATGTATTTGGTACTGCACTGTATAGATCCTTCCATATTATATTGTCTCCTCCGGATGAGGTACCCGGGAGAGGTCACGGACGTCTAGTACGTCCAGCGTCTATGACGCTAAGCATCGGGGATGCTGTACCCGAACGGGGTTCGGGGATTGAACTCGGAAATTGAGACCCGAGTGGCACGCGTAGCCTTGTGATTGTGACCTTATTGACGTCAGGGACGTCAGACATCAGGGATGTCGGATTGGAGTGTATAGTGCAGTGGCTAAAAATTATGGTTATGGTTTATATTATATGCCTTATGGTTCTTATTACTGGATTTATGAAATAACTCTTGGATTGACCCTTTGGAATTTGAAACTATGCTTTGGTTTCCGGGCTAAGGCCCTAATGGTTATTTCTCAATAAATATGGGCTTATTGGTTTTTGGTGCATGCATATGATTTTACTGAGGGGCATAAATGTCTTATAAATGTTTTAAGCAGACTTGTTTATTTTCGTCCACTCACAGCTTTTGTTTTTAATGCCCTTCAGGTTGATTCCGGATACGACTGCAGCAGAGACTTGAGCATCGCACACCTCCTCCATCGATCCTTACGTACTATGGAAGCCCGTTTGGGCAATAGCAATCGGTTATCCCTTGTCTGACGCCTCTTGTCAAACGGGAGCACGTCACATTCCATGGTAATCCCGGGGGGATTGGGATGGGTCGTGTCAAAGCGCCCACATCCGCTCGCCACATTACCGAGCTGCTCGACACACTACCGAGCACAGACATCAGCTTAACGTGTACCGAGCCGCTCAACTACCGAGCCCCCTATCACTGCTACACTTAGCTCCCATACCGACTGGCACACAGATACAAAAACGCATCACCTGCCAGCATTCAGACTCATACTTGGAGTCATACTCACCGGGGGACTACCAGAGCGTAATCACTACAACATCACTCCACTCCAACATACACCATACTACGGGGCCTCTTCTCTTCCGCATCCTACCTCGACCGAGGACTTGGGGGACTGATGATACACCGAGCGGAACAATGCAAAGTGAGGAGTTGCTCAGTCAGTACACTTTACTTGAAAGTCCTCAACCGAGGCAGTCCGCCTTAATCTAGAACTTGGGGACTTGTCGACGTTGCATCTGACCAAACAATAAGCCTGTTTAAGACGACTTGGGAGAATTACTAAAGCCCATATTCAAGGGCCATCTCGAATGCCCGTGGACAAGGCACATGCCTAATTATCACAATTATAACCTAACTCTAGACCACTCCTATAAATTGGGAGCCTCCTCCCTCATTCCAGGGGGACTCAACCATTTCATCCTCTCTACAAACATTATTATCTCTCAAAGGCTCATAGCCTTATACTTGTACAAAATATCATATTATTAATGAGAGAAGAGCAACACCGTGGACGTAGCCTGATTTGGGTGAACCACGTATTTTCTTGTGTCTTGGTGGCGTGCGTGTCTTTACAGTCTCGTTGGTACAATTTTTGCATCAACAATTTTTTTTATCAAATTTAATTTTACTTTTATGTTACCCAAACATAAATTTTTTTAAAATTTCTGAAAAACTAATTTTAAAAAATTTAAATTCTATCCTTTAATAAATTTTTAATAATTTAAAAAAATTTCAACTTAATACACCCGTAAGAAAATTGCTTGGGAGAAAATAACTGAAATATTATAAGAGTGTGGGTGAGGAGAACACGTCACAGGTGTGTGACTCAATCAAACTCCCTGTGAATGGTAAACTGATTGGATAAAACCTTGAACTGGGGTTTTGGAGCTAGAGCTGCTGCTGTGTTGCTCGGTCTCACTCTTTCACCTCTGAATCTGAATGGTCAATTCAACAGATAAAACACCTTAAATTTCTTCTCCTGCTTTCACTATCTTAATCATGCTTCTGAATCTGTGTTTGGTTTCTGAGTTTTTCTCCCTATGCTCAATTCAATTTTGGGTGGGAAAGGAAATGAAAATCCAGATACTCTGTGTGTTGGTTTCCAGGAAATGAAACATCTTTGCCAATAAAACCCAGATATTCTGCTGGGTTTACTTGTCCGAAGGGTTTTGGTTTTACTTTTGGGTTCACATAATTGAGGAGAAAAAAGAACACTTTCTGATAAAGTGAGAATCAGAGTTACATATTTTTTTTGAAATTTGGGATTTGGGCTTTAGGGGATTACACAAGTAGCCTCTCCTTCGTTGATTTAAAGAAAAAACTGTAAAATGAGCTGTGTGTATTGTCTGTTTTTGAGCTTCAAGTCATTTCTCCAAGCAGTTTCACTACATAAAATTGTGGGCAAATGTTAAAAATTGATTCTATCTTTGCTTCGAGAATTGTTGGCATAGTTAGCTTCGATAGAACCATTTTATTGTAATGAAGAGCAGAATAGTTGATTATTAGTACAGCATTTGCATTTGAAATTCGTGGTTTGAATGCCGAGATTATGTTAAATTCAGAGACCATGATGTTACATTCATGTTGGTTTTGCTACTTGCTGTTCAATTATGGAATGCCTCATTGTTTTATCAGCTTCCTAGCAGGCCATCAAGGCAGAATAAGATATTGTTGCAAACATGGCAAGTGTGACCATGGCCCCAACCTTCACCTCAACCTCAGTCAACAGAATTGGTAAAGATTGCAGTAAGTTCAGTAGCACAAATGGGCAGCGTCGTGGTATGAAATTTAAGGCAATGCGGATAGAGAAACCGCTGGAGGAATTGTACCAAGTTAAAGTAGAACGGAAGGTGTCACCGGAGAGACTGGCAGAGCTCGGGGTTTCAAGATGGTCAATGTGGAAGACTGGGAAATGCAACCTTCCATGGGACTGGCAGGTGGACCAGTTGGTTTACATTGAGGAAGGAGAGGTGAGAGTTGTGCCTGAAGGAAGCAAGCAATACATGCAATTTGTGGCCGGAGATCTCGTTCGTTACCCCAAATGGCTGGAGGCCGACCTCTGGTTCAATGGTCCGTACGAAGAGCGTTACAGTTTCCGGGCATATGGTGATGATATATATTTCAACAATGCTAGTATGTGTTGGGTATTTTCAGTTATGAACCATTATTTTCGTATAAAATGCAAAAAAAATGCTTCTGCAACAAGTTACATTTTTCACAGCAAATGATAACGGCGGCTAATGAACAACAGTAACAGATGCAATTTAGAATACTTTATTATCAAACAGCAAAATCAACCATTTCTGGAAAGAAACATTATAAAGATTCAAAAGAAGAGGCCGCTTGGTGAAGTATGAATACAATCCGTTCGCCGTGGCAGTCAGATCAAGCACTGTACTAAAAAGGAATACAATAAACCTTTCCAAGAGAGAGAATACATTGCTTGGATCGAAACAGAACCAGAAAAATATTGTTAGCTTTTCGCATCATTATACAAGAAAATATTATTAGCAATTCTAATAATCACTCAACCCTATAATAATAAATCTGAAATCTCTTATATTACACACCTCCATGGCTGAAGAGAAGAAAAAAAAGAGTGACCCAGGAGCAATTGCAAAGTCCAAAATACCCCAAGACGACGTTTTCAGCAAACAGATTTGCAACAAGCCATAGAGAAGTGAGGCTGGATGCTACCTGCTTTCATTCAAGTACGGCAGATTAGGGTAACCTAATTTTTGAATCGCAAGGGTCTGCACTCAACTACTTGACGTAGCTCGTGGTTTTGGGTTAGTAGCGAGGGCAACAGAGGAGGTAAATATTGAGACAAGCACAGCCTCATTGCCCGAAGCCTTGGACGCAGCCACTTCTTCTAAGCGCTTCCAGTTTGATTCACGTTTCTCCTGTGTTTCTTTCTCTTTACTTTCATCTTCTTGGAAATTGACCAAGCATTCATCGAAGAGTTCTTGGTCAATATCTGAGAATATCTTTTTCACATTCAGTGTCAAACTCTGAACAGCTTGATTCCAATGGCTCCGTGTGTTTTTCTCCAAAGCTGGGAAGATTATCGGCAGAACTACTTGCCGATTCTGTGTGATCAAATTTCTTATGTGATCATTGTTCCACAAAAACAATGCACGTTCAGCTACCTGCCAGTGGAAAAGAAGGTAAGACGACATCGAATAAGTAGAACCAAAATCATAATCCCGTTCATATACACTAGTCATGCATGGTAAACCCGTTTCCTCTACAGTTTAGTTAAGCCGCAGCTGCATTCAGACTTCAATGTGAGTAAGAAAATGCCCTTAAATAAGAAATTCCCTCATGAGTAATCATGAATCTGCATATCATGATTATTTCAAACCAGAAATGCATAATGCCAACTGCTCCCACACTGTAAACTAATAATACTTACCAACTAATATACCTATACCTTCCATATGAACTCGACTAAGAACACAACAATATTGAAGTGGAACTTGGACAACTTGCCTAAATCAATTTTGGAAACTGTATATCAACACATCAATCCCAAATTTGAATGAGCCACAATACTGAAGTATCCCAACACTTCTGACCAAGGGAATCTATAGTTGTCACTCAACCAAGTAGCGCAGATAAATAAACAAAGAGGAATCTCGTGAATAAGCACATAAAAGCTTGGATTCATGTGAAAAGCATGGAAACTTTACAGATGAGTACAATGAAAAAACATCAACATATCTGATATGTCTCAACAAAACCAACAAGGTGACAAGTTGAAAGGGAAAGAATCTGAATGAGAATCTAAAAAGATCGTCATTGTGGAAAAGGTTTCACTGGAAAAAAGGAAATGAAAAATGCAGAAAAAAAAAGTATGAAACTTCAAATAAAATACAACTGACAAATAATTGACAGAGTGTGTTATCACATTGTAGAAAAAATGAAAGCCAGTAAAAGATGGATTATTTTAGTAGTACCTGAAAATGTGAGCTGTTGAGGCAGTGACCAATTTGACGGAACAAAGGGACCATGCAGCGCTGAAATTCTGATGGCTGGGTAGCTTCCAAAACTTCTTCCAATTCACCAAGGAACATAACTTCCTTTGAACTATTAGTTATGGGCCAATACTTCAGTAGTCCTCGAATCACAGTATCTGCCAGCTTGGCATCTTTCTCCACAAACTGGCTAATGCAATATGAAAGTTGCTGATGGTACATAGATACACATTTGGGCTTGTGAAGGGGAATCAAAGCTCGGACAAGGAACAGCTTGTGCTCTTCCTTCAAAGGCAAAGCAAAACCGTTGATTATACTGCCTAAAATTTCAAGCAATTCTGCAATCCCACTGTGCTTCTCAGTCTCAAAAATGAACCAAAAGAAGATATTGTTGATGGCTTTCCTAATGAATGGTCGATGCACCATGAACTTCCCATAAATGCGGTGGAGGATGGTCTTTAAGTATTCCCTCTCTCTTTGGTCCTCAGAGTCAAACAAATCAAGCAGTTTCAACACAAACGAATGATCAATGTATCTTTTGGCAAGTTTGGCATCTGTCTCTGGAGAAGCCACAAATCTCAACAGAAATTCATACACAACCTGAAGATGAGGCCAAGCAGGTTCCATCATCTGGTCCTCCTCGTCTTGGTCATACATTTCAGCAACCTTGCTATCAAGATTAGGAGACGAAAATGTACGAAACAAATTTGCTGCAACCATCTTCGTAATCTCCTGCATCGCCACTTCATTGAACTTTGAATTTACCGATGAAATGTAATCAACAAGTTCAAGCAAAGTCTGCCGCTTGATGTCCTTCTCCTTGAGATTCTTCGAGGGATCATTAAAATCAAACACAACACAGCACATATTCAATTTCCTAATGAAATGGTTCTGCCTTTCGGAACTGGGAACGTCCCTGAAACTAGGCAAGGCCTCGTAGGCTCCGGAAGACAACAGAGGACCCACTTGGGTTGCAATGGCCGCAGATTTCTTTGACTGATTTGATTTCGACGAATTTGGGGCAAGAGCTCCATTGCTGGAGCGTGAACCGCCTGACCCCAAATTCGAAGATTTTGATGAAGAAGTAGATTTTGAGCTGTGATTTGAATTAGGGCCATTTCCATTGGTCCCTCCTTCATTATACGCATCGTTCTGCGATGATTTTGAGGGTTTCCGAGGTATTTTACCCAATATCTGTTTGATCATATCTACAAAGACCTCGACCCTAAACTTGTGTAAACGCTAATTGAGCCTTTCTAGCTCCGAAACTAATTCAAATAATTGGCATTCTCAAAATCCAACGACACATCATGAACAGAAATAAAAGCCCAAATCCTATCGGATGAACGTGCCCTAGATGACTCTTCCGAGCACAAAATCCCCATTATTGTCGACAAAGAAGGTAAATTGAAGACAAAATAAATAGCGGGTTGTCAATAATTTGAAGAGATGGACAAGAGAAATTGACTTACATTGACTATATGAGCAAAGGGATCCGAGAAAATGCGAGAAAATGAGAGGGGAGACCTGGAAAAATCTGAGCTGGAAGTCTGGAGCTTAGGTCTTCAATCTGATAAACCCTAATTAAAGCTAATTGCTTACTTAATTTGAAGAAAGGGAAAGGGAAAGGGAAAGGGAAAGGGAAAGGAGAGAGATAGAGAGGGCCAAAGGGGCCTCAAAAGGAATAAGAATCAACATTTAAATTGAATTAAATAAGAGGAAAAAGGTTTGCTATATACAAATATAGTAACCCCATCTCATCTCAGGTGTTTGCAATCTAAAGCTCTCCTCCTCTTCCTCCTTGTTCTCCTTCTGTAAATCAAAGACTGTAACTTTGCTTTTATCGTTGTTTTCTTTTTGATGATGAAAATGAAAATGAAAATGGAATCGAAGGAAAAACAAAAGGAAAATGGGAATGGGTGGCCGATGGCGGGTGGCACCATACCGCTATTTTTACGCAAACACCCTTTTACTCTCTATTTTCTTTGTTTATATTTTTGTTCATAAAATTGAAAGAAAATAAATTGTTAATGCTGAAGGCATACACATGACAAAATGAGGGAAACACCAAACGAAGGAATTTTTTCAATGGAATTAGTTCATGTTTGGAAAATAAACTTCAAAAAATTTGAGTATCTAAATGGTGAATTGGACGATGAATTTTCGTAACTAATAAGAAAAGGTATTCGTAAATTAGCTTACCCAAAATAGGCATACGAACCTTCTTATGAATATATCTATGGTTTTTAAGTTAGAACAATTCGTCTCAAGCATAGGTTACTTCGATAAAATTAACAACTATGACCATGTATTGTAGGTCTTATTCCAATGAAAGAATCTCACTTCCAATGTATAAGTTGATAAGGAAATTCTCTTTGCTAGACCTAGGCATGAGTTCCTAAGATGAGGCAGCCTTTCCTTCCGCTAAACTTTAACTTAAAAAAAAAAAAAAAAATTCTTACTTAAATTTTAAAACGTCTTACAAATAACGTGATTAAATACCTCCATCTGAAACCCTTTTAAGGAATACATCCATACCGTAGTAATAAACATCAATAAAATCAAATTATACAAAGACTCATTACTCACGTACATCAGACATCAAATAGTTGCACTTATGAAGCCCAACGGTAAAAGCAAGGGCCAACCTTAATGATGTGATACAAGCTGAAACGTGCACAAGTCTATACCAATGAAAATTATAGGCATATGGAGTCTCTGAGACCACTCCATCAGATTTCGCACCAACCCATCAATTTGTTTTCTTCACATTTTTATATGAACCATATCTTTTTTTCTTTTTTTCAGATGTAAATTGCAAAGAAAGAGATTCAAATTAGTTCTTAAAGAGAAAGAGCATATCTAATCCAGATTGTTTTGCAAAGTCCAAATCTGCAACTATTGGGAAATGCAAAAGAATAAGTTAGGTCTAACAAATTAGTGGTCAAAAGGGACCACCCAAACAAATAAATAAAACTAAAAATAAAAAGAAAAACTTAATTTTAAAGATGTACAAGGAAGTAGAAAAAATTTAGAAAAAAATAGAAATTTATATTAAATAGCTAGGCTCCATCCATCCATCCATAGAGTAAGGCGAAGATGTCATTTTAACACATCTCATCTGTGTCCCGTATTTGGTTGTTAGAAGGCCTCTTCGTTCTCAATTCTGAGAGCTACAATTAATACTTGGGTCCAATCTCAATACTATTATCAAGCCATAGAACCAGAAAGAGCAACAGATCGACTAACATGGTTAATGACTGGAAATTGTACCAAGAAGTGACTCAACAAAAATGAGGGGCAAGATTCTTCAAAATCCGAAACATGAACAAATAACATACAGCAACAGTTAAGCACTCAGCAAACAGGTCGACAAACCCCGTTTGTACGATAATGACAATTCAAGATGATATATAGCATGTTCAACCAAGCTTGTGGTAGATCTCAGGCACTAACAGGCATGATAAATTGACAGGGAACCAACAGGTTAAGCCAAATGGGTTGTTCAAGTTACTCATCTGAACCCTATCTGAAAGTTGCATCTCTGAATCGAGAGCGGCCAGAAGAACCCCTCCTTCCACTACTTTTTCTCACCCCAAAAACAGTAAGACAATGGAAAAAGGGAGGACAGGGCTACAGAAAAACTATAACAGTTGCCATTGCATGGATACTAAGTAATGCCAGCAATAAACACATCACCACGAATCCAATGTTCCTCCTAAATGCTTGGATTGGTGTGCTCTCATGTGTTCTGTGCTTAAATATGATTTTAAAGTCTTCCAAAGACAACACAGATCACAAATTCATCGCCTAGGTCTAGCACACATACAAACAGGAATACACTAAACAAAAAAAAAAAAAAAGCCTTTGGATTGTGCGTGCACAGTATCTCTGCACTGTACATTTCCACAACACACAACACTGGAGCTAATGCCAAAGAAGTTGGATACCTCCTCGCTAAGCATCACAATAAATTGGTCATCTCTTCCTCCGCTTTGGCTCCACCTATAATAAAATTCAAAATGGAACATTGCCATTATTAAGACATGGTCCTTCAATGAAGCAATACGATGATCTGATATAAGCAAAACAAAACGACATCATAAACAGTCCTATTGTTTGCTTAATCCTTGATGGTCTGGTTAAGACATTATAGAACAATAATGTGCAGTTTTAACATCATTTTATTTATATTTATCCACTATTTAGTCCAAAGGTTAGTAATAGAATCATCCAACAATTTCGTGTAAGATGACCAAGTCTTATAGGTAAAGACAACATCTTCAACATTCACCCTTCTTGTTTGATGATGAAGTTACAAGCCTAATTTTCAATCTCATCTAAGGTATAAATGCTGACCATACGGTAAAACAATCTCTATAACTCACTGAGTAAGTGGTGATAAAACAAAGAAACTAGATTTATAAAAATAAAAATTCAATTGATTATGGCCAGTGATCCAACCTTCAAGCTCAAAAGGCGGGGCAGGGTTATCCTAGATCTACAAACACACACAAATTCCCTTAGTCTCAAAATATAGTGATACTGGGATGCATTAAAGAACCTTTTGGTATTGTATGCGCAAAAACACAGAATCCTCACCTTAGCCTCGACAGATGGTGATACTGGGAAAGTGTTTAAGGACCTTTTCGCATCATCATCGGATGAGCAGTCAGAACACAAAAAGTGCTCCAATTTTTTTGCATCTTCAATGGTCATACCCATACAAGAGGGATGAAACCTGCAAAATAAGGATGCAAGACAGGAAGCATGTCTGTTATTATTTATAAATTTCCATAAACATTAGTTTCAAACAAAAACACCAACATATAATTACAATGCTGATGCCAAGGTGTGTCAATTGAAAGAGAAGGGTAGAAAACTCAAATGCCGGTGCAAAAATAAAAAGAATCATGCTGTTCAAAATTGAATTCCACTTTCACTGGATACACTTTGGACTTAACAAGACTGTTCAAAAGAAGATATTCCACTATTTTTAAGAGTTTCTTAACAGAAACCAACAACTATCATGTTCACATTGCATTCCTATAATTCTGCATAATATTCCATTCTAAGAAAAGAGTGGCATGAATAAAGCTTAAAATTAAAAGGGAAATCATAAAGGACCAACTCATATAATCAATCCATTTCTCTAGATATTGGTATTTGACTATATTTCCATTGAGAGTTCTTATATTTAAACTTTTCAAATTTCCATTACAATAAAATTCTAATATCAAACGTAGTAAATCAAACAAAGATCTAGTGCAACAGATGCACACTGCGTTAAGCATAAGCAAACATTTACAGACTTGAATTCCCGAAATTGGATGGTTAGATACTTACTGGAAAGGAAGTTAAAAAAGGGAATTAGATGAGCTCCCACTAAGATGACATCTCACTGTTTAAATAGGAAAAAAAGAGAACATACTTCCAAGAATTTAGATGAGCTCCAACTAAAATTACATTTCACTGTTTTAATTGGAAAACAAAGAAATTACTTCCAAGTATTAAGGGCTATGAGATAACCAGTGAATATGTCCTGAAATCCAAATATAAGATACCTGAAGATTTGCTATTAAGAAAAATTGATCATGGAACACTCCACATGCTTCTATAACTCCTACAGGATCAATGTGAAACTCAAAGGGTTTGCCATAGAGAAAATCTGAATTTTGGACAAATATCTTATGCCATTGATGTTTATCTAAATTACCCAAAGAGAAAATGAACTTAACAATCATAACCTTCTACAAATGAATCATATGGTTAAAGCAGTCACGCTTTTTCATTTAATACTCTACAACCGCTAGTGAAGAAAACTTCAAAAACAAAATTGCATAAATCTTCAATGGTTAACCGAGATAGAGCATACAAACTTTGAAATGGATGAAAAATACCAATCATAAAACAAGGCATTTACCAGTCCTTGCATCCTTCACATTGCACCATAAGGTCGTCCGGATTGTATGGCATCTCACACTTACAATACCTTCAATACAGTAACCAAAACAACATAATTCAAAAATCAGTCATCACCAGTTCAATACTGATAAAGCGTGTTGTGTGTGCTAGCAGATAGACGCCCAAAACCAAAATGATCACATTGCTTACACAGCCACACGGTCTGGGGTGAACCCTCCAGTGGAAGCCTTGTACTCAAACCTACAGAAGTAATCCTCAGCTCCCACATTCTCAAGCTTAGTGTAGTTCTTGAAGGAGTGAACTGTACATTTCCCTTCTATAGTGTGGGCACTCTGCACATCATAGTGGTCTGACAAAAACAGCTCCTTCGCCCCATGGAACTGTCTTCGCCCTCCAATCGATTCCTCTGGCCGATAATACCATCGAACCCGAACCTTGACATTGTTGCGGTGGTCAGCTTCGATCTTCTCCACGCGTGCCACATATGGAGGCTTGTCGGAGTCCGACGGTCTCATTAACACGCAATCACCAGCTATGGAAAGAACAAAATCAATCGAGAAATCAATGCCACGCATAGAAGAGAAACATGAACTTCATAAAATGTTAAAAGAACAAAGAGGCCGAGTCTTTTATGGGTTTTCAGAGCTTGAAATTGAAATTTACAATAAATAACTTCATGAGCATTAAGAAGAAGAAATTTTAGGATTCTTGAAGCTGGATTTCATAAAAATGAAACAATTTTTGGGCTCTCAGAAACAAAAACTGGAAAGTAAATTATGGATTTTTTTCAGATAGAGATAGTACTTCGAACGATTTTGTTGGTGCCCTTGATGGTGTAGGAGTCAAGGTCCTTTTTGCCAGGTTTGGTCTTGGCCATGAATGTTGCGCTGATGGAGCTTTTCCGATTTTAGAGAGGTAGACAGATAAGCTGATTTTAGGGGAAAATGTGAGGCAAATTAAACGAGAATGTTGAATAAAGTGGGAAGTTAAACTGAGGGTCTTGTGGATTAGATTGAGGGGTTAAGACGGTAAGGGTTTAATGGAGCAAAGGAAACCCTAGAAACGGAAGGTTTGAACAAACTGGGAAAGAGAGGGAGCAGAGGAGTGCTCGGAGCTAGAGAGAACGCTTTTGCTTGGGCGGATGCGACTTGGGAGGATGAACAGAATGTATGGAATATCATCATGTATTGTATCATCACCATCATCATCCATTTCTTGCCTTCATTCATTCATGTACTAAAATAAATGTTTTTCCCTGTTTCTATTTTTTTCCTCGCCAGTCGCCATCCCATATTCATATGTGGATTTTAAAATTTATTAAAATATTTTATAGTGAGTGTGGGAAGAATTTCATTATTTGTTGCATTACGGTTCTTTTAATTCTCCTTCAATTTTTAATAAAGTAGGAACATGTAACATAATTCGCTATTAATATTTTACTAGTTTAGTAATATTCCATTTCAGTTGAGTTAATACTATTTTTTATAATGTTCCTCCCAATACTCTTGCACGAAAAAATGAAATAAAAATATATATTCACATTGAACAATGATACAAACTAATCCCTCCATTAAAAAATGTACGTATTGACATTGAAAAATGATAAGGGTTTTATTGGAAAATAATAAGGGTTCACATTGGAATATGATACTAAGGAAGGCCGGAGCTATGGCTACTCTATTGCCCACCACCAAGAATTCCAAATGAAATAATTAGCAATATATAGGTACAATTGTAACTCCAATAAATAAATAGATTGAATTGCAAATAAAAAAAGGAAATAGAAAAATAACAAAATGAAATGAAATGGTTGAATAATTAAAAAATGAGATGATTCAGGAATAAATGCCTTTCTCAATTCTACCCTTTCTCAGCAGAAGGAATGCATGGGGTCCAGCATACCCTCCAGTCCCCTATGGGCATTCTTACGTTTTTTCGAGGGAATTTCGCATTGCGCTAGTCTACTACACTTTATTTCAGGATTCAGTTGAAGAACACCAATATATGTGAGCCAATGTGTAACTGCAAATCATTTAATGAATCTAATTCATTGCTATTAGTTACGTACTTTAGGAAGCTTGCTGATTGCATATTAGTTATATGGTTCTAATTAAATGGTATATAAAAAAATTTATCTCCTTAACAACTAGGTTACTATTTGTTACTAACTCATTGCATAATTTATATTACTATTTGTTCTCTCACTTGGCCAATTTGTATTAATTCTATAAATATTACTCTATTTACTCAGAAATTCTCCATGTTATTATTTTCCATTATTATTTTATATTACTCTTTTTGCATGCAAATTTTCTGATTTCAATTTAATAACTATTTTTTTTAGAAGAAATAATAATATTTGTAACACTTGAATAATCTAATGTTTTTGAAACTTTAATAACCACCTTTTAACTAAGAAGATTATTTATTTATTTATTTGGGGCGCGCAGTTTTGAAATGAGCGTATGTAAATTTGTAATACAATAATTAGAGAACACATCCGCCCAGGCAGAGAACAAACCTTTCATCTACACTCTTCCCTCTTCTGGTAAGGAAGCTTCCAGATGCTTACTTAATTATAAATATTGTTGACTTAATTACGTGATTCCCTTACAAGGGTCATGTCGTTCTAGATTTACTTCAAGTTAGGGCCATTGGGATTGCTACGCATTTTAGAAAACTGTTTTAGCTATATTTTTTTAAAAGTGATTTTTATTACTTAATTTCATAATAATAAGTAGTTATAATTAAAATAATTTTTGTAAAAGTAGCTTTAGAAAATAACATATAAATAACTTTCAAAATTTGTTATCAAAAGTCTACTACTTTTCCAAAAAAAAAAACAAATTTTTTATTTTTACTAAACATTTTTATACTACTTCATTGTCAAATAAAACAGTCTTTCAAAAAAAAAAAGTAATACCAAACGGAGCATTAGAATAGTATTAATTTCAGTTTATATTTATTTTGAGAACTAACCATGTTCTTTGATTTTTAATTTATAGTAAATGGTATCGGTGTATCTACTCACTCGTTTGAGAATATGTGAAAGAAGATGAGTATTTTAGGAGCCAATAGTTGGCGCCATACTATCAAGAACGATTCTTAAATTCAAATTTTGAATAGACTAAATTTACATGTTAGATTTAGAAAAAAAAAAATTGACTAATAAACATATAAATGCATCTATATATATGAATAAAAACTTGATAACAAGAAAATAACATTACAACAAAAACCATATAACTAAACATGCAATGCAAGTAACAAATTATCACTTTCTAATTTTAAAATGTACCATTTGAGTCTTAATAACGCCAAAATCCTCAATTATTACTCAATTATTGATAGTATGAGTGAAATCTTTTTCAATGTGCAGGATCATATAATCAGCAAGAAATTTATAAACTATTTTATTTCAAAGTCAATTCTATATAATTCTCAAAGATGAAAAAACCACTTATGTTGTTGCAATTGAAATGGGAAGAGTCAATACCAACCAAATGAACCTATGTATAAAAAAATAGTTATCTGTCAAAGTTATTTCACCATAAGAAAACATGTCAGACACGTCCAAATTTTGCTCAATGGATAAACTTTGGCCGCTAAAAATGACTTAGCCCAGCGAAACAAAAAAGGCTTTCAGGGAAAAATCTGTGTGGGAAGTCGCCTTCATTGGCGTGCGAAAATGGACATCTTTACCCAGCGAGTCATCATCGTCCACCGGGAAAAACTGCTTTAATGCAGAGTTTTGATTTTTTGGGAAAAACCTTAAGTTGTAACGACCCAAAATTTGAGAAAAGTGAATTGAGAAAATTAAAAAGGGAAGTGACAGTTTTTGTCCCTATAATGACAAAATGTTGACTTTTTAACGGGGACACTTTGTGGATGTTTTGTAAAGGTCGTTGCAAAGGTCTCGAACTCTTGAATACGTTGACAGGTGATATGCTGAAAATAGAATTCGGAAAAATTCGTTATGGGTCAAGAATGACTAGAGGCATTTGGACATAAGGGTATTTTGGTAATTTTTCATGAAGGACCTAGAGTGTTCTAGAATTTTTTTTATTTTTCCCTCCCATTATCTTCCACTAACCTAACTAAGTATAAAAATATGTGTGCATGTGTGATTAAGGGAGTTCGGTGGAGTTGCACCGAAAAGAAGGAAAAATGAAGAAAATGGAGAGAAACAAAAAGATGAAGGAGAGGGCCAAAGAGAGAGATGGGAGAAGAGTCATTGATGGAAAGGAGAACCAGCGGTGGGCTATAGGAAGGAAAAATACACCCATACCCAATAGCCTAAACATAAACCTGAGAAGAAAACATGGTGGTTGAACACCAAGTTGGTGTTTTCGATGTAGAAGCTTGAAACCAAACTCACTAATAATTTCTGTGTGTTCATGTGACTTCAATAAGCTGGAAGGTTTGGGCGCAGAAAATATCAAAATAGGGAGTTCATGGGTTGGCCGAATCCTGAAGGTAAGTGTTCTTAATTTTTTTGGATTGATTTACTTGGTTTTAGGGTCGTGGACATGTTTATGAGATCAAGGGGATGAAATTTGATGTGTTAAATATGAAAGATGGACGAGAAACGAGGGATTTCTGGTCTGGTTAGCCTCGCGGGTCAGGTTGAAAATGCAAGAAAACTGGTTACCCGTTTGAAGGTTGAAGGCAACCTCTGTGACAGGTGTGTGGCCTCCACTCGTAGAGGGTGTCGTCGGCTCGTGAGGGCGCGTGCAACGTCTTCTCAAGCTGAGTTCAACATGGAAAAGTTTCGTAGTTTTATTCTCAATCCAGTGGTACAAGGTTTGAATTAATTAAACACCGTTTGAATATATTTATGAATTTTTGATATAATGTGTTTATATTTAAACTAGAATTTATATAAGGAGGTTGGGTATATAATTTAAGGTTAATTTGGGTATTATTAGTCGTTAAAATTTAAATTATTTTGATGGAGAAATATACAAGCATTATTGAACGGCTATTATGTAATTTCATTATAATTTTCATTGAATATTTGAAATATGGTTGTGTGATTGTAAAGTAATGAATTGGTTTTCTACTTAAGGCATAGATACCGAGTATGATTAAAAAAGGTGTATAACTAAGAAGTTGGTTAGAGGTGTGATATGTGTGAATATATTTTAAGTTATTATACATATTTATTTATGTTATGATTTTATTGAAATGGCTTAAAAATAATGTTTAATAATAATTATTTTAGTGAGCTAAGTTTGAATGAAGTCAAAGTATGTATCCGATGAGAATAAGAATGAAAATAAGAAAATCCCTTGTCTGACAAGAGTTGTCAGATCGGAGCAGGACTGGCTCAATTGTCCTATCCACTTGGTATCAAAGCATGAAATATCCTGTTTCTAAGATATGAGTCTCGTGTATAACATATTTTAATTATATAATTCATATGGTGATAGTTCGATTATGATTTATTCTAAAAGATTTTTGGTGACTGTATGAAATTATTTGAAAAACAGGTTTTACAAAATTATTTAAAATTAAGTGACCATGATTTTAAATTGGTTTTGAAATGATTATTCATCATTTTTGGAATTTTAAATTGATTTCGAATACATGTTTTATGAGGTTTTATAAAAATTGTGTTGAGTTTAGCACCAGATTTCAAAGTGATGATTTGACTTTTAAAGGAATGGATATATGTTGAAATAATTTGAATATGATTTTCAAATGATTACTTGAAGATATCCAAAAAATTATTGGCTGCTTTGCATGCACATTTTATGAAGTTCTATGAAAATTGTATTTTGGGCTTAAGTCCAAATCGTGAAATGTGGATTTAGTTTTAAGGAATTAGTATATGTTATAAATATATATTTCTCGATACTTGTGCATTAATGTGAACAGGGACAATACCTTTTTTGGACTACTAGTTGGTACTCAGATGTTGTATCTCCGAGTGGTTATGGAATGTGGGGGCTAGTTGGCCTCGGATGTCGAGCTATGCTCCGTTTTTGGAGACTAATATAGTGGTAGTCAGTGTCAGACGTCGAGTTGAGCTCCAATTCTTGAGACTAGTGTTGTGATGACTTAGACGCCAAGCTGTGCTTTGGTTCTTGAGTCAATTCTCACTCAGACGTCGAGTATGGCTCTAATTCCCGAGTGAGGTTACACTCAGATGTCGAGCGGGACTTTAATTCCCTAGTGATTTACTTACCGATAGTACAGATATAACCCGGGGGATATTAATATTGTCTAGTTGATTCTAGATACAATTCAAAAAAAAATTGGGATATTGGCCTACGCGTAGATCCGTTGTTTGACTGGTATTTGAGTTGAAGATTAGTTAAACTTGGTTATCAAACTAGTATGATTTAGCTCTTTAGCCATGATTTCTACCGTTGTGATTAATTTCCTGAATATGACTCGAAGAGTGCCTAGTGTAAGGTTGCTCATATGAATCAATTAAGAGTATACGAGATTCCTGAATTATTTATTTCTAAATGGAGTTGCGATTGACTGAGAAGAAGAAATCGGAAGGTTGATTACTTTTTGAGCAACTCAGTTGTCCAATTTGAGGATATAAATAAGGCTGGTTTGTTCTAAAATTTCGAGGATGAATTTTTTTTAAGGGGGTAGGTTGTAATGATCTGAAAATTCGAGAAAAGTGAATTGAGAAAATTAAAAAGAGAAATGACAGTTTTTCCCTATAAGGACAAAATGTTAGCTTTTTTATCGGGACACTTTGTGGATGTTTCGTAAGGACCGTTACATAGGTCTCGAACTCTTGATTTTACCTTTGTTTAGCCAATCTACCATGAAAAGTAAAAAGGGGTAAAGTAACTTTGTGTTGATTGTTTTCTACGTAAACATGTGATATACTGAAAATAGAGCTCGAATAAATTCGTTATAGGTCTAGAATAACTAGGGGAATTTTTGGTAATTTTAGACATAAGGGTATTTTTGACCGGACCTATCCCAAAAACGTTTTGATAACCGTATCTAGTCCTGCTCCCTTATGACAAGTCAATCAAAATTTCAAAATCGCCCTTAACACTTGTTAGATAAGGGATAGTTAACCGATTCCCACTTATGCCTCCACCTCTCGATCAGCATGATCTCCATGCCACGACCAGGAGGGTCATCAAAACATCAAAAGTGTGAGTGGACAAAAATAATCATTTAGAAATATATTTGAGGAAAAATAAACCCTTTACCCTCCAGCTTAAAACATGCAGGCATAGATTAAAACATGAGCAACTAGCTCTCGAGTCAAATCACATGGAAATCATCTAGACACAACCATCAGCATCAATGACAACTAGTCATCAATACTCAAATCAATTACAATGACCACACCAATATTAATCATTAGTACTCAAACATAAATCACAATGATCAAACAACACTACTCATCAGTGCACATACATTAATCACAATATCTCAATCTTAGCACTACTCATCAGTGCCCAATCAATCACATTATCACATTAACACCACGCATAGGACAGCTTGGGAACTGCACTCACGCAACAACCGAGTCATGCTCGGGAACTGTACATGCAACATCTAGATGTACCATATACTCAGGAACTGCACCCACGCAACATTCAAGTCACGTTTAGGGACTGCACTCACATCATTCGAACATGTACTAGTATCGATAATCAACAAACCAATACATACCACATTATCATTTAAAACACATGTTTGAATCCAAATCCAAGTCAAAACCATTTCCCAACAGGATCCAAGTCCAAAATACAATTGTCACGCAAATTCGTAAAACTGTGCCCATAAATAGTTAAATAATCCATAAAATCATCAAGTAATTATATCAAATCATGCAAAAAATCATGTAAAACATTTAATATGCATGCATAACAGTTAGAAAACAAAGTCTACTCACACACCATTCACGTGGTTCAATTCTGAACCGTACGCTCCTCTGTAAATTTCCAAGAATCATTTGTCCTGTTAAAAACACTACTAAGGCTCACTAAAACCCCAAATAATCTCATATTAAAATTCACAAATTTTTTGGGATAAAATACACACTTAAAAACGTAACATAACACTTCAAACACCCAAAACTACACCGAGACTGTGTCCCATTTACTCAAAACTGGTACCAAAATGTTCGTAACATCGATTACATAAAAAACTATATTGATCGTATCTCGAGATTCCCCCACACGCGCCCTACGAGCCTGCTACAATACTTGTCTTCCTCACCTGTTTCCTTCAAACGGGTCGCTCAACCCAATTTCATGACCCGGTTCGAAATCCCTCGTTTCTCAATTCGTCGAGTTCAAATCTTGGAATTTGACCAAGGTTTATTCCTTCAAACTCAAGCTTTTAGAAAAAATCTCAGAATCACATTCGATGGAGGTACAGGTTTCGGTGTCTTTCAGATTTGGGATTTCCTAGGTTTTCTTCTTTTCTTTCAATCTTTTTCTTTTCCTTTCCTTTTCAACTTTTCCATGTTATTCCCTTCCTATGTTCCTCTCTTCATTCTCCAGTGAAGATCAAAGTTTGATGGCCTTAATGTGATAATGTGATTGATATTAGGCGCTGATGAGTAGTGCTGAGATTGTGATATTGTGATTGATGTCCGTGCACTGATAAGTAGCGATGTTTGATCATTGTGATTGATGTTTGAGTACTGATGATTAGTAGTGGTGTGATCATTGTAATTGATTTGACTATTGATGATTGGTTGTCATTCATACTGATGGTTGTGTCCAAGATGGTTTCCATGTGATTTAACTCGAGAGATAGTTGCTCATGTTCCTAGGATAGACTTTGGAATAGAATGGACCCTGGACTTGGGGGTTGGACGTTGAATACTATGCTCCGATAGAGGACAACTAATGTGGGTCTGAATAGTGAACGACGAGCCTAGAGGCTAGAAATGTAGCATGGATGGCCGAGTTAGACCCGGATGAGATAGTTCAGTGAGTTCCTCGATTTCAGTGAGTATTTGATGTTTTTCTGTGTAATGACCCCTCTCAGAAATTGGGAGTAGATTAGTGATTAATGATGGATTAGTGAAGTCAATCGGTGATTAGTTGGGTGAGTTCGGACGGACGGTGCAAAATGACGGTTTTGCCCCTAAATTGAACAAAAAGGTTGACTTCTATTTCAGGCGGTCAGATGGACTCTGGTCAATGACTGTGATGTAATTCGGGACGTCATGAGTTCATAGACATGTGGCACGTCCGATTCCGATATCCGAGGAGGAAGTTATGACGTTTGGAAGTTTGAGGGGATTTTGGTAATTTCGTTGAAAATGGGTAAATGGTTGACTTTTTGTATGATAAGTTATTTTCACGTATTTCGAGGACCGTTAGGTAGGTCTCAATCCCCTAAGTACAACGACAGGCGGCACGATATCATCGGACGTCGGTAGATTCAGATTTTAGTCTAAAATCACTAGGGGTAAAATGGTAATTTGTCATTTGGGGACATTTTGGTCTTTTAGTTGCATTGGGATTTGTGCCCAGTTAAAATTGGACATGTGGCTACCTAGGGATGGTGACTCACCAGATTTGGGACACTTGTCCCTCACTGGAAGGTCATAGAAGCCTCCCCCACCGTCTCAATTATTTTTAAAAAAATTGGGATGAGATTGTGCACGATAGTGGAAGGAAAACACAAAAAACAAGGACCCCGTGCACTAATCTTCACAAATCTCTCCCAATGTCATCTCTTGCCGTGATCTGTGAATGAGAAATGAAGAATAGGGCGGTAGGAGGATGATGTTGGCTTAATCACAACAGTTGTCGTGGCTAGAGACCTTCACCCGTGAGATAAGCCGTGAGGAAAATAGAGTTAACCATGACCTGCAATCCATATAGAGCTTAAACCGCCTCTGTGGCTTTTGTACTAGGAAGGAAAAAGGAAGGAGGGTTTGAGTTGAACGCAGTGGTGGCCACGGTGGAGCCACTACGACACTTTCAGGTAGAACCCGAGAAACCTTGGTTTGGCTTCAAAAATTGTGAAGTTTGTTTTCGTGACTATTGATATGTTTGGATCTTTGGAAATTATTTTGGAGGTCAATACAAAGCTAATAAGCTTGAAAGGAAGAGAAATGGTGGCCGGGAAGCACGAGAACAGAGAGGAGGAAAGTCGACTGTTTTTACTCGTTCAAGGAGGTATATATCTGACTTTAAGTTTACGTTTTGATTATAGGAACCAATTAGAAATGAAAGGACAAAATTAATGCAAGAAAAAGGATTGAAATTAGACTGGAATTGGACCCCGACCCCCGGTTCGACTGGACCGGCCTGAACCGAACCAGTCTGGGCCCAGTTCGGCGAGAGGTTGAAGATGAACAGTGCCGGCGCGTGAGGCCAACGCGTAGCCCCTTTGGGCGGCGCATGGAACGATTTTTGAGGATGGTTCCAACACGACTTTTAAAGTATTCGATGTAATGAACATTTTGGTACTGGTTTCGAGTCGATCGGACATCATCTCGATATGTTTTGGGATGCCCGAAGGTTTTAGGGCTCGTTTAAAAATAGTTAAAAATTCGAAAAATTTACGGAGCTTTAGTATGAACATTGTGAAGTAGTTAGTGACCTTATTATGAGATTTAGACAGGTTTGGGAAAGCCGGTGATAGTGGATTGTCCTGGAAAGCGTAGTTGCACGCTTATCGAGGCAACGACGCTAATGGTCTGTGAGTGGACTTTTCTTTCTAACTTATGATGCATGCATAAATGTTTTTATGTTTTCTATATGTGATTTCTATGTTTGTGATATGATCTTGATTATTTACGGGTTTGCACGAATTTTGAGATAATTACGAATTTGCATGTTTTACGAGCTTACGATTTATATTGTGATTTGATCATGGTTTTGATGATTTGATTTTGGGATTTGAAATATGATTTGATTTCAATGATTTATAACGGATTTTGGAAAGTGATTTCAGGCTTGAAGCCATGTTCATGTGATTTGGGTAAACGTGATTCGGTTTTGAAATTGAATTTCGAAAAAGTGATTCGGATTTGGTTTTGAAACTTGAAAGGGAAACTCTGGATTTGGGTTCCGGATGATGGTTCCGGATGATGGTTCCGGATGCTAACTTACAGAATCATTATTGCGAATTCGGATATGGATTTTCTATGGTTTTCACTTGGTTTTGGGTTTAAAGGCCCGTTGAAAAATGGTTTTGGGTTTAAAGACCCGGAAAAATAAAATGGTTGGATCTGATTTTGAGTTTAAAGACTCGGTTGTTTGATGGGGGATGGCCCTGGATTGATATGTTTTGAGTTTAAAGACTCGGTTATTGTGATATCCCCCGAGACCTGTTGATTGTGTTTTGAGTTTAAAGACTCGTTGATATCCCGGGAAGGCCTAATTATGCGCATGTGTTTTGAGTTTAAAGACTCGGGCGCACTTGAGATCCAACAACTTGAAATGATTCCGATTGAAATGGTTTTTGGATATGAATTGGTTTTATGAAAGGTTTTCATATGCATTCATTGGTTTTTACGTGGAGGGTATAAATGTACTTTTCTACAACCTATTTTCAGAACATATTATTTATTTTTGTCCACTCACAGTCTTTTGTATTTTCGATACCCTCCAAGTTGTCGTGGTGCGGGCAGTTGGTCGAGAGAGACGGAGACATCACACAAACAATCCACAGTAGAGTCTGCGCGCTCTGGGAAGTTCGGAAGTTTTAAACGGTTCATTTGGGAATCCCTTGTTTGAATTACGTGTCACATGGAGGTTGGACATCGGTTTAGCCTTCGGGTCACGCGTAAATTAGAAGGGAGCATGACTTAGCCCTTAATCCCAGGGGATTGAGGGTGGGTCGTGTCATTCTGTGTGATGGGATATCCTCGATAGGATATGGTATACCCAATAGTATTTTTCCAGAAGTGGTTGTACGTGGTGCCCACGCGCTTGCTACAGTACTGCTACAATACTAGTCTTCCTCGCCCATTTCCTGCAAACGAGTCGCCCTACCCAGTTTGATGACCCAGTTTGAAATCCCACATTTCTGAATTCTTCGAGTTCAAATCCTGGAACTTCGGCCAAGGTTTATTCCTTTAAACACTGCCTTTTAACAAAATCTCAAAAACAGATTCGATGGAGGTACGGGTTTGGGTGTCTTTCAAGTTTGGGATTTCCTGGGTTTTCTTCTATTTCCCTTTTTCTTCACTCCTTCCCTTTCAGTTCCTCTCCGGCTCTTTGTTTTCATGAATGATAGAAATTGGATGAGTTTGGGTTCTCGGGTGTCAAGCACAAAACATACAAACCAACACACACATTATCAAAATAGCGCCACCAATCCCATAATCAAAGTGATAAGTGTCACACAACAATGAGGTGAATCACCCAACTGTCGACTTATCCAAATCGCAAAAAAACTAAAATGCCCTTAAGGTTCAAAATTACAAAAATACCCTTGACCTTCCTACACTCATAACAATTTCATCCAAACTACAATTTTGACGTGTCGTATGTCTACAAACTCAGGACTTGGAAACCTACACAACAGTCCTCACAGAAAGTCCAAAAAGTGCCCCAGATAAAAAAGTCAAATTTTGACCACTTAAACCAAGGGTAAAAACGTGAATTCCATTTCAACTTCTTGAAAATACCTTTTTTGAATTTTCGGGTCATCATAGTTTTGGTAATTTTGCATGAAGGACCTAAAGTGTTCTAGAATTGTCTTTATTTTCCCCTCCCATTCTATTCCACCAGCCTAGCTATGTGTGTGTGTGTGTGTGTGTGTGTGTGTGTGTGATTAAGGGAGTTTGGTGAAGTTGCACCAAAAAGAAAGGAAAATGAAGAAAATGGAGAGAAACAGAAGGATGAAAGAAAGGGCCAGAGAGAAAGAGAAGAGTCCTTGATGGAAAGGAGAACCAGATGTGGGCTATAGGAAGGAAAAATAAACCGAGTCCTGATAGCATAAAATAAACCCGAGAAGAAAACAAGGTGGTTGAACACCAAGTTGGTGTTTTCGATGTAGTAGCTTGAAACCAAGCTCACTAATCATTTATGCGAGTTCATGAGACTTCAATAAACCAAAGGTTCAAAGGTTTGCACGCAAAAAATATCAGAATAGGGAGTTCATGGGTTGGCTGAATCTTGAAAGTAAGTGTTCTTGATTTCTGGATTGATTTACTTGGTTTTAAGGTCGTGGACATGTTTCTGGGATCAAGGGAATAAAAATTGATGTATTAAATGTGAAAGATGGATGAGAAACGAGGGATTTCTAGTTAGGTCAGCCTCACGGGTTGGGTTGAAAACGCAAGGAAATGGGTGACCCATCTGACAGGCATATGGCCTCCATTCGCAGAGGACGTCGCTGGCTCGTAAGGGCGCGTGCTGCGTCTTCTCAAGCTGAGGTCAACATGAAAAAGTTTCGTTGTTTTATTCTGAATCCAGTGGTACAAGGTTTGAATTAATTGGATATCATTTGAATATATTTTTGAATTTTTGATATAATGTGTTTATATTTAAACTAGAATTTATATAAAAAGGTTGGGTATGTAATTTAAGGTTAATTTGGGTATTATTAGCAGTTAAAATCTAAGTTATTTTTATGGGAGAAATTTACAAGAATTATTACTATTATTTAATTTCACTATAATGTTCATTGAATATTTGAAATATGGTTGTGATTATGAAGTAATGGATTGGTTTTCTACTTAAGGCATAAATACTGAGCATGATTAAAAAATGTGTATACCTAAGAAGTTAGTTAAAGGTGTGATATGTGTGAATATATTTGAATTTTTATACATATTTATTTATGTTATGATTTTATTGAAATGACTTAAAAATAATGTTCAATAAGAATTTAATATAATAATTATTTTAGTGAGCTAAAGTTTGAATGGAGTCAAAGTGGTAACTTTCATTACTTGATGTGGTTAGTGGGTTGGACGTGGCCGATACCCCGCAAGGGATGAATTTTGGTTGGTTAATGTATCAAATGAGAATAAGAATGAAAATAGGAAAATCCCTTATCTAATAAGTGACAAGAGTTGTTAGATGAGAGCGGGACCGATTCAATTTTCAAAGGAAATTTAGAAATGGGTCCTGTCATGCGTTGACTAAAATTGGTGTAGGAACAAAAAACTTTGGCGTGTGAACCTTGCTCGACGAGTCGGCAACATCTGTTGGGCAAACTTTATTTAAGTATCATGCCCGATAGATCGTTTAAGTTTGCCTGACGAATCTCTCTACCAAGCAATAACCTGAATACAATAAATTCACACTCGCATCTTCTTTCTTCTTCTTTTTCCTCTCAACCTAGTCTCACACCTCTCGTCACTCTCTCTCACTCACTCTTACCAGCCATATAACATCATTTGATCGTCATTTTAATTACCAATCAAATTCCTTTGTCTTTGATTCACCAATACCAATTTTTAAGGTTTGATGATTTTAATTATTTTTTTAGTTTTGGGATTTTAATTTTTTATTGGAAATCAAGTTATGTGTTTTAGGAAATGTGTGGTTGATTTGAAGGAATACTTATAAAAAGGTATGTGTATTTAACTCTTAATTTAATTTTGATAAGAATTTGGGATATAATTATGTTAGGAAATTATGATTTATTATGGAAAATTTGTAGAAAATGTTTAGAATTTGTGGAAAATGTATAGGAAATTAGAAAATTTGTTAGGGAAATATGAAAATAGAAAATATGTTAGGAAATTAGTGAAATTGTTATGAAATTGTTGAAATTATAAAATATGTTAGGAAATTAGAAAATAAGTTATTAAATTAGGAAAATAGAAATTATCCATTCAAGTGAAGTTAATCGGGTTGTTTAACTTTATAATGAAATTCAATAGAAAATGTTAGGCCCGTTGAGTGTCAGTGAATCAGATTGATTGACTGACTCTTGAAATGTTCATTTATTCAGACAATTTGGGGCGCACAACTATGTGTTGTGTGGTTTAATGTCTATGAGGTTAGGTTTCGATTCAGTTTATATCCTCTCAATGTTCTCCAAATGCATACTAGATATTTATTTAAAATATCCAAGTAGTGCATTTGGAGAACTGTAGGGTAATGGTGCCAAAATTTCTTTTGATCGAAACTTAGTCTTCTAGATCGCAATCTATACAGCACAAAACATGCACTCTCAAATCGGATAGGGCCAAATCACCGAGGCATAAGGAGACGAGCCAATATTAATATTAACTTGTTCCAATTACGGGACAATGTTAATGCATTTATATACGTTGATTATATTTTGTGAAAGTAGGCGCAACGGATAAAGGCTAGATGCAAATGTTGGATAGATCTTCTGATCAGTATTTGGATGGGATCGACAACTTCACTAATTTTGCACGCAATCATTGTAGTGATCAAAGATGCATCATGTGTCCCTATCGTAAATGTAACAACTACTGTTATATGTCACTGAATGATGTCCAAATACATCTGGTATGGAATGGACTTGTACACAACTACACTAATTCAATATATCATGTTGAAATTTCTTTTACTACATCGACATCTTCAGATCTCAAGACCCGTCGGGATGAAAGTGATTCTAATAGGTGATGTGATAATGATTAATTCGTTGAGATATTAATCGATGTTTTTCCTCCCGCATATGTTGATATAGACGATGAGGCCCCTTGATTTCAACCCGAAGAGTCGGATCTCCATTATGAGAGGTTGTTAAAAGAAGCTTTGCACGAATTATATCCTGGTTGTAAATCTTTTTCAATTCTACGAGCAGTTGTGGAATTGATGCACATGAAAGTTAAGTATAATCAAATGAATAAGTATTTTGATCACATGATGGACATCATCATCTGAATGCTCCCTAAAGATAACTGTCTCCCTAAAGATCACTATAGCTCGAATAAGCTCTTGAAAGACCTCGATTTAGGGTATGTGAAGATCCATGCATATAAGAATAATTTTGCATTGCTTTATTGTGAATTCGAGCAACTAAAAAATGTCCATGTGCAATGAGCCTAAATTTCAAAAAAACAAGATTCCAAACAAAGTATTGCATTATTTTCCATTGAAATGAAGGTTACAAGATTTTTCATGTCATCCCACATAATGTGTGATATGAGGTGGCATAAGGATAAATACATTGATGCCAATTCATTGAGGCATCTGGCCGATGGAGAGGCTTGGAAGAAATTTGATAAGATATATATCCCCATTTTGATGTGGAGCCAAGAAATCTCATATTAGGACTTGATATTGACGATTTTATTTTTTTGGAGTTTTGCAAGGCCCTATACAACTTGCCTTCTTTGAGATGCATGAAAAAAGAATTCACAATCCTTAGTACTTTGATACTGGTGCCCAAATTTCCATTGATTGATGAGTTTGTGGATTTATGGTAAAATGGTGTCCTAACGTATGATAAGTATAGTGAAGGAATGTTCATTCTACGAGCAACCGTAATATGGACAATTAATGACTTTTATGCTTACAGTATGTAAGCAGGGTGGTGCACCAAGGGCTATCTTCCTTGCCCGACATGTGGACCAGACACAACATCCTTTTAGCACACATCAAAATTATGCTATTTGGGCTCGAGAAGATTTCTACCTTGGGATCATCGGTTACGTATGCAATCTGACTCATTTGTTGGTAAAATAGAGCTCCGGGAATGACCAAAGGAATGATCCAATGATGAGGTTTGGGAAATCTTACACAATATCCCTAAATTCGTCACAAGAGGCCCAAAACCCGTTGAATAGGAAAAAATGGACGAAAAAGAGCATATTCTTCCGATTTTTGTATTGATCAAAATTGAAAATCAGATACATCGCAGATCCTATTCACATCAAGAAGAATATTACCAAGAGTTTTATGGAAACAACTTTACCCCTTGAAGGCAAGTCCAAAGACACCAAAAAAATTCATCTGGGCATGCAAGACATGGGAATTCGGTGACATTTATGGCCAAAAGTTGTCAATGGCAAGTACATTATGGCTCATCTAGGTTATACATTTATGCTGGAGAATAAGAAAAAATTCCTTAAGTGGTTGCAGAGTGTGAAATTTCCTGATGGGTATGCATGTAACATCTCCCGAAATATTAGCATTGATAGTGGCACCTTGTCTGGTATGAAAAGCCATGAATATAATGTTTTTCTACAATAACTCATTCTTATTTGTATTCGGCCCTACCTGGAGCCTAATGTTGTTGAGACAATAGTGTATTTGTCTACATCGTATGTACCAAGTCGTTGGTAAAGGTAGATCTCAAAGCAATTAAAGAGGATATCATCTACATCATATGCTCGCTCAAGAAAATATATCCACCAACATTCTTTGATGTAATGGTGCACCTACTAATACATCTCCCGGATAAGGCAATACTAGTTAGCCCGGTTCATTATCGTTGAATGTATCCAATGGAGAGGTATAATTTAATCATACTATGGGTACTATTTCCTTAATATAATGTATATATGTGAATTGTAATGTATATTTTCTTACAGATTATTAGATACTTACAAACAGTATGTTCGCAATAGGACACGTCCTGAAAGCTTTATAGCAGAGGCATACATTGCAAAAGAGTCACTTATGTTGTGTGCAATGTACCTTCAAAATGTTGAAACTTCTTTCAATAGGGTCTCGTGCAATGACGACGGTGGTTAATGTCTGGAGTCCCTATCAGTATTTGCCCAACCCGTACAACCATTTGACAATGGTCCAGTCTCAGATCCATTCACTAATAACGACATGGAGGTGACTTATTAGCTCACAATGAACAATTGTGATGAAGTCTGGCCTTTTCACAACCAACACGAGGCATTATCATTCAAATTGGGAGGAAATGGACAAATAATTGTTTCCACGTTGGTTTTCCAAACATGTAAGTCAAATATTTTATTACATTATTTTTAAATTAGCCAAACTAACTTCTTGTGTGTATCTTACCAGATGGCACAACTGAGAGCTGACAACTCAAAAAATTTCAAAAACAAATTAATGCAGCTTGTCATTGGTCCATTTCGAGGAGAAACATATATTGGTTGTCACCTTAACGGAGTTAAGTTCGTGTGTACAAAATAAGATGAAAAATTATATGCTCAAAACAGCGGGATCTTTGTGTCGGAGGACGGAGCAAATGCTGATACGAGATTTTACGATAAACTGTTAAGTGTGGTTAAGGTGTTCTACCCAGACCATAAGATAATAGTCTTGTTCAAGTGTCATTAGTTTGATACGGACCCAAGTATCCCAAGCAGAATCATTAAAGATAATTCATTTACCTCTGTTAGCAAAAACACCCAGTGGTTTGAGAATTATCCCTACGTCCCAGCTAGTCTAGTGAAACAAGTATTCTATGTGGATGATCCAAAAGCTGGTGCTGCTTGGAAAGAAGCTGAGATAGTGAAGCATAGAAATATCTAGGACTTGGATGACCAACACCATGAAGATAATGGGAAAATAGATGACTAATTTGTTTACCAAGAGGATTCCTCAGCACCCGCCCTAAATGTGGAAGGAGTGCGAATCGATCACATCACCCTACTAGTTTCTATTGATGGAATTTTTATTGATCTCGATACCTTAGAACCAATTGAAAGTGACACTGGGGAAAAAATTAGTATGCATAACTCGAATGACGAGGGTGATTGCGATGGGGATAGTGAAATCGACACAGATTAAAAGTTGTAAAGAAAATCATTCTATTATATATGTATTATGTTTCCATATTATTAAGTGTCATATAATGTTTTTAAGATATTACATTTTCATATCATTAAGTGCCAAATATGAAAACATATTGTTATGTTTTATATAGGAAGTTTCAGTAAAAACAATTACTTTTCTCAGCGAATGTAATATATCGTCAATCAAATGTACAAAATGTTTGCCCAGTGAATACGTCTTCGTCGATGAAATGTAAAAAAAAAAAACACTCTTCCTAGTGAATGTACACCTTTGTCGAGCGAAGTGATAAAATGAGTGACTTTTACTTCCAATTTTCAATAGTTTTATTTAATAGTACGTCTGATCCAACTATTCATATTTATAAGGCAAACTCATAGATCACCTACGAGAAATAATAGCAAATTTGTAAGTCCCGGGATTAGGTAACGACGCATAATGAATCAATGGTAACAAAACATTTGTTCTTGACCTGACATCTTCAAATCTTCGAAACCTCACCATTTTTTACGGGTGAGGTTTAGGCACATCCTATCACAAACTAAAAGGTCTAATTATTCAAATTCAGTAATTTGAATATCAATCAAACCAAAAAAGCGAAATGAGGATTGAGGTTTCCTTCAAATGTTTCTAAGTGTTAATGAACATGGTGGTTTTACGATTCTCAATAATTTTCTTTAATATTCTGATTGATCCAACCATCCATATTACGATTCTCAACGGTAACAAAATGTTTGTTCTTGATCTAACAACTTTAAATCCTCGAAACCTCACGATTTTTGACGGGTGAGGTCTAGGCACGTCCTATCATGAACTGAACAGTCTTATTATTCAAATTTAGTCGTTTGATCTTCAATCAAACCAAAAAATTGAAATGAGTATTGAAGTTTCCTTCAAATGTTTCTAAATGTCACTGAACATGGTGGTTTTACGATTTTCAGTAATTTCCTTTAATAGTCCGACTGATCCAACCATCTATCTTTATAAGCTAAATTTATAGATAATCTACGTGAAAAGTTAGTAAATTTGAAAGTCTCAAAATTAGATAACAGTGCGTAATGAATCGACAGTAACAAAATGTTTGTTCTTGATCTGAAGACTTTAAATCCTCGAAACCTCACTATTTTCGACGGGTGAGGTCTAGACACGTCCTATGACGAACTGAACATTTAAATGCACTCGTTTACAGATCAATCAAACCATAGACATTTACCCTGTAGACTTTTCTCGACGAACCTTTTAAGTTCATTGGGAAAACTTTTATTTTGGGAAAATTCAAAAATCCTGGAAAACAATTTAGCAAAAAATTGAAACTGCGACCCACCTTGGACAACCAAATCATTATATCTTTCCCAGCGAATGGCTTTGTAACGACCCGTCCCGAATTCCGGGATTAGTTTAGTGACTAATCTTGATTAGTGAGGTTGAACGGTGGTTAGTAGGGCGGAATCGGACAAAATGTGCAAAATGACCGTTTTGCCCCTGGTCGTGGGCAAAATGTTGACTTTTTGTTCGGGCGGTCAAATGGACTTTGACCGATGATCGTGACGTAGTTCGGGACGTCACGAGTTCATAGACAGGTGGCACGTTCGATTCCGACATTCGTAGAGAAAGTTATGGTGTTCGGAAGTTGAGGGGTATTTTGGTAATTTGGCTTATTAGGGGCCAAATGTTGACTTTCTGACCGGGAGGTCCGATGGGCGAGGGCCAAGGACCGTTACGTAGGTATCGTCGATAGGAATCCAACGACAGGCGGCATGCCGAAATCGGAGATCCGACGACGACGTTATGGTCAAGGAAACGAACTAACGAACCGAGGCCGGGATTAAAATAATAATATAATAGTGAATAGTGACCGTTGACTGTGCACATCCGGATGAGTGACAAGTGTCACCCATCCCCTGAATTCTGATCCTTGTTTCCCTCCAAACACAATCATTCCTACACCATCATTCCTTCTCCATCTTTTTCCCCCATTTTCTTCTTCTTTGTTTTTCTTACCCGTGGACAATTTCAAAACAGAGAGAGTGTGAGGGCTGGAGGATTTGGCTGCCTTCTCACGGCAGAATGGAGGGCATTGAGAGGCTAGGGAGACTGGATTCATTTCGGGAAACACTGGGACTGAGTGTGGGTGGTGAGACAGAAAATTCGAAAATTAGTTTATGGGAGGGAAAATTCGAAATCAAATCCTAAGGCCGTGAGGATCAAATTGGAGGTTACATTCAGCCTTCTGGGAGTTCCACGATCAGAATTGTCGAAGGAACGAAGGGATTTGGCCACCAATTGGCTCTGATCACACTTGGTGACAGAGGAGGAATTTCGAAGTTGAGTCGTGGAATTGGAGGCTTCGTTGGATGAAATTGAGGTGGGGAAACTGCTTCCCATGATCACACGATGCTTCTGGGATCATCAATTGAAGGAAAACGTTGGAGAATGGCAGAACTCCATTGATGAACAGTGACGGTGCTCGAGTTTGAGTCGTGACGTTTGAGCACCGGTTTGATGCAATTGATGTGGGGGAATTGTTCCTCATGGTCCATTGATGCTTCTGGAATCATCAATTGGATGAAACCTGCATCAATTGAGGGAGTTCCACGATTGCACAGTAACCGGGTGTTCTTCGTGGATCATCATCGAATCGTGGGAATCTGGGTAAGGATTTGTGTAATTGAGTTTACAGACTTGTAATTGGACTTAAAACGAAACTAATGGATTGATCAATTGAAGGAATTAGGATCGAATTGACAGGATTGGAACCGGGTTGTGTCGCGGGTGAATTGGACCCGTTTACCAAACAAACGGGTTGGGCTGGTGACACTGTAGCAGGCGCGTGGGTTTCACGCGCAGCCACTCACGGCGGCGCGTGGCGGCGCGTGGGCACGGATCTCGAGGTGAGGTCAACATGACTTCTGTCCTATTTAATGTAACGAACATTTTGGGATTGGTTTCGGGTCGATCGGACACCGTCTCGATAGTGTTCGGGATGTCCGAAGGTTTTTAATTAAGTTTAAAAAATAAGTAACAATTCGGGAAAATTACGGGACTTTGATAGGATGTTAATGATGAGGTTAGTGACCCTCTAATGTGATTTGGACAGGATTGGGAGTCCCGGTGATAGTGGTGTGGCCCGGGAGGGCCGGTGGCACGCGTATCGAGGCACACGGTTAAAACGGTCTGTGAGTGGACTTTGGTTTTATAAATTCTATGCATGCTTAAATGTTTTACATGGATTATGATTGTGATTGTATGATGTTGGTTTGGTTGTTGGTAAATTGTACGGTTTCACGTATTTCGAGGCGATTTACGTGCTTGCACGTAAATCGAGGTTTTTCGGTTTTACATGGATTTTCCATATTTATGACTTGGATATAATATGATAAAATGGTTTTGAAATTGGAAATATGAACTCGGGCTTGAGGCCCACTTGTTTGGAAATTTCGGACTTGGAGTCCATTTGAGAATCGGGCCGGGGGCCCAGTTGGTTAATGAAATCGGGCCAGGGGCCCAGTTGGTACGAAATCGGGCTGAGACCCATTTGAGTTATGTTATCGGGCCAGGGGCCCAGTCGATTTTCGAATTCGGGCCGTGGGCCCAGTGGGTTTATAAGTCGGGCTGCGGGCCCAGTTGGTTTACAAATCGGGCCGTGGGCCCAGTGGTTCATAAAATCGGGCATGAGGCCCAGTTGGATAATAAATGTGATTTCGGGTCAGGGACCCTATATTTAATAATTGTGATTTCGGGTCAGGGACCCTATATTTAATAATTGTGATTTTGGGTCAGGGACCCTAAATGGAATTATGTGGTTTTATGGAAATTTCGGGCAGGGCCCAATGGCAATAATGTGATAAAAGGATTTAATAAAACTGTTTTCCCATATACCATCTGGATACAAGGATATATGATGGTCTCCTCCAGATGTCTGGGACACTGGGGAAGTCACGGTGCATTGCCTGCGAGGGGTCATTATACGGAGCAGCCGGACCGTATGATGACTCAGGAGCAGGATTGCTATGATTGACGTCAGGGACGTCAGACATCAGGAATGTCAGATATATGGACCCGGAGAGACCCCGGGCAGCACGCGTAGCTTATGAAACCGTGAGATATGACGTCAGGGACGTCAAGCGTCTGGGACGCTAAGCATCTGGGATGCTGGTGATGGTAATGGTAAAATATGGATTAATGAATAAAATGGCTTATTGGTTGGATATGTGTTATGTGGTAAAAATGGATTATTGGTTATGAAATGGTATGTCGGGTCAGGGACCCTAAATGGTTTTGGATTTATGGATTGATGTTCAATTATAGTAGTGGGTGGTGACCCACATGGTTTTAATATGTATGGTGGTGGTATTCCACGGTTTTGGGCTGAGTTCCCACACTTGGTTTTTGGTTAACGGTTTTTGGGCTAAGGCCCTAAGGGCTCGGTTGAGCAAACGTTTTGGTTACTGGTTTTGGTGGCATGCATATGTTTTTATTGGAGGGCATAAATGTCTTATAAATGTATTTGGTAAATTTATTGGTTTTTGTCCACTCACAGCTTTTGGTTTTAATGCCCTTCAGGTTGATTACGGATGCGATTGCAGCAGTGACTGGGACATTGCACACCTCCTCCATCGATCCTTGCGCACTCTGGATGCCCTGTTTGGGCAGTGGCTCTTGGTCATCCTTTGTCTGACACCCCTTGTTGGACGGGAGCAGGGCACATTCCATGGTAATCCCGGGGGGATTGGGATGGGTCCTGTCAGGCTTCGCCGAGAAAAGTCTCTACTAACTCAAAACATGACAGGACCCGTCCAGAGAAACACCTCGTAAACCACACTCGAGGGTTGCTCCCGTCTGACAAGTACCCTAAAATATCAAAATTACCCTCAAGACCTTATTAGACAAGGAATACTCGTGTTCTCAAAACTCATGCCTCAACTTCCTAAAAAACCTTGGTTCTCGTGTAACGGTCCTGTAGGGTTTCAAAACCAAGGCAATCATCAAAATCATACCAAGGTGCCATAACTATAACGATCCGTCCCTAATTCCGGAATTAGATTAGTGACTAATCAAGGATTAGTGAGGTTAATCGGTGATTAATTGAACAAAGTTTGCCCTTAGTCGTGGGCACAATGTTGACTTTTGACCTGGGAGGTCCGATGGCCGAGGGCCAAGGACCGTTATGAAGATCGGATCGATACGAGTCCATAGACAGGCGATACGCCAAAATCGAACGTCGAACAGAGAAGTTATGATTCATGGAAGTTTGATTGCACTATGCACGCATTACGAGACGGGGATGATGTGGCGATGTCTGATTGGGCAGATATTTTAGTGGGACCCATGGATGAGTGACAAGTGTCACTCATCCCTTTGGTCACTAACCCCAAATTGTGGATCTCACATTGATTGGTGAGATTTGGATTAAAATAATATTATTTATAATATTTTATAATTCCCACACATCTCATCTTTTAATCCCAGCCATCCATCCCTATCCTTCCTCACATCTCCATCATCCATCTCTCTCTTTTCTGATCATCATCATCATCATCTAACTTAATCTCTCATTCCTCTCTCTTTCCTACGACCACCATTTCCAGTTATTCTTCTTTTCTTTCAAAAACCGAACACACATTACCACCACCACCCCTACTCATCTTCATATACTTTTATGAACGGCTGACCGAGAGAGTGACCTAAGGGATTGAGGACACGACGGGGAGACGACGGTCCACGGCGGAGGAAACTCAAAACTGTGAGGTAAGGATTCAAAATTTTGGACTTTAGGTTTTAGGGAGCCTTGGTCGGTTTTAATGGTTGGGTCATGTTTCTGGGGACCTTAGGAGAAGCTTTGGATGGATTTCAAGGACTAGGATGGTGGGAGGCCACGGCGGTGGAGGTTTGCAGGTGACCGGTTCAAGCTTAGATCATGGAGGTAATTTCTCGACCGTTTTCCTGTTTTTAATGGCGAGATCGATAGGGTTTAATGCTAGGAACCTTTAGGATTAAAAATGGACTGAAATGGATCGAAAAGGGGTGAGTTATAAGGCTAGACCGTGATCGCCGGTTTGGTTAGGCCGAACCAGTTCGAACCGGTCTGAACCCGGCCAGCTAAAGGTTAAGGATGATGAATAGTGCCCGGCTCGTGGGCTACAAGCGCAAAGACTTCAGGCCGCATGTGTGGGCGTATGGGCCACATTTTGGGGATTCTTCCAACACACGAAATCATCCTTTCGATGTAACGAATATTTTGGGACTGGTTTCATGTCGATCGGACACCGTTTCAATATTGTTCGGGACGTCCGAAGGTTTAGGATCGAGACTAAAAATAGTTAAAAATTCCGAAAAATTACGGGGATTTAGTGAGAGGTTAATAAGGTAGTTAGTAACCCTCTAAAGTGATTTGGACAGGTTTGGGAGTCCTGGTGACGGTGATTGGCATGGGAGAGCCGAATGACACGCATATTGAGGCGGCAGCTCGGACGGTCTGTGAGTGGACCTTATTTTCTAAATTGATGCATTCATAAATATTTATTATGTGTTTTAATACTTGTTTTGTGGTGCCATGAGTGCATTTGTGTGTGGTTTCGTATTGACACGTATTTCGAGGTTTCGGCCCTATACGGTGCCTATACGGGTCGGTATTTCTTTTTCGGTCTAAATGAAATGGTTTTGGATTTCAAAAGGATAAACTCGGGTATGAGACCCATTTGGTTTTTTCTCAGGAATATAGCCCTATTGGTGACCTACGGGTTTGAGTTGTGGTCGCGACGAGTGCTTTGTGCACTGCGACGGACGACACTACGCTCGCGCTCCAGACTGGGATGTGTTCCTTCTTGAGAAGTCATGATGCATGAATCGTTGTCGAGCAGCCACAAGAGGTTCGACTTCAGAGTGCTGAAGGTTTTGCATATCGATCGGTGATGGGTGCACCATGATCTAGAGGTGGTCGAGTCAGTTGATACGTTCACGGCGACATACCAAGATTGAGGGTGGTTCTGGACGGATGGTTGCACGCATCATTACGATTGGAATCGTGAATGACCCTGAGGTATTGGGCACGATGCCCAGTTGAGTCATGAGTTCGGGCTTGAGGCCTAGTTAGTTTACGTTTATGATTTCGGGTCGAGGACCCTAAATGGATTTCTGGTTTCATGACGGTTTATGGGGACCGGACATGAATCCCTTGAAAGGTTTTAAGAATGTTTTTGTTATATATATATATATATATATATATATATTCATATACCTTCCTTATATGGATTGTCTCCTCAGGGGGAGGGTCATTGACTTGGGTGGACCCCGGAGTAATCATGGAGCACTAACTGAGTGGAGTCGCCCCCGTTGGGTACCTTACTCTTAGGAAGGCTTGGATTGTAACCCTCAAGGGGGGTCATTGATCTGCGGACATTGACTTGGGTGGACCCTGAGGAGACTTGGGCTTTGAGACCCCGGGTAGCACGCGCGTAGCTTTAGAAACTGTGAAAGGATTGGTTATGTGATTTATATGTATATGTTGTATGATATATGATGTACTGGTTTTGGGCTGAGTCCCACGTGGATTTGGGCAGTGGCCCGTATGTTTGGTTTCATTACGATTTTGGGCTAAGGCCCTAATGATTTGGTAAATGGTTTTCGAATGCATGCATACTTTTTAGTGAAGGGTATAAACATTTTTTCTTATAAAATGTTTTTATAAATTATTGTTTTGTCCACTCACAGCTTTTAAATGTTTTGACTGCCCTTTAGGTTGAGCGCGGATGCGGGCTGTAGCAGAGACCGAGACATCACATACCTCTTCCAGATCCTGGCGTACTCTGAACACCGAGCGGGCTAAGTCGGAATTTCCTTTGTCTGACACTCCGTGTCAGACGAGATCAGGCGTGTCCAACGTTAATCCCGGGGGGATTGGGACGAGTCCTGACAATAACCACAACCATAAACAATCAACCCATCCTCGATGCCTGTATGTCAAGTCATCATACCATATTTGCACTACCGGTAGGTCAAGCCACTCGGGAAAAATAGTTTTACCTCGACGTCCAAGTAGGGACCGACTCATCAAAAGGATTTTTACCTCAACATTTTAGTCATCCAATCCTATTCTCAAGAAAAATAGTTTTACCTCGATGGCTGAGACTATCCAGTCTCGGGAAAATGAGCTTTACCTCGATGTCCAAGACTAACCAACCAAATCCGGCATCCCAATGAGGTTTATCCCCACACAATCATGTCACATCACATCACAAATACCAAGAAAACATATTTCTTATGACTCATAGCAATTCCAAAACTAAGTCTAGAATCCAAAATATCCAAAATACCACATATACGTGTTTATCGTAAAACATGTATTAGCTAATTATTGTAAAATTTTCCAAAAAGTATGGAAATCGAGAAAACCCACTTAATAACATGCATAATACATTTCCAATCAAAATCACAATTCAAAACCCCGGGTCCAAGCCCAAAACAAAATAAACATCAATCTCGTAAAATGTGCCATTAAAATAATAATTAAATATTCATAAAATCACCAACAATCATATAAAATTCCAATCAATCAAACATCATCAAAATCACAAAGAAAACCATTTCAAACAAGTAAATATGCATGCATAATAAGTTTAAGAAGGAAATGGTCTACTCACACATATCGTACACGTCGTCAATCCGCATTGCACCATTTTCCTTTAACTTCGAGAGTGTCACCGACTGTTAAAAATCACTTTTAAGGGTCACTAACTATCCTAATTAACTCACACTTTAATTCAATAACATTTCGGGATTTTCAAACGAATTAAAAACAATACATAAAGCTTCGGACAATCAAAACTGCCCCGAGATGATATTTGATCGCCTCAAAAATTATACGCTTGAACTCATAATATCGAAAACTTAAAGTTTCATGTTGGTCAGATTTTGAGATGACGTAGCACGCGCTGTCATGCTCCACCAGAAGTGGTTGTGCATGGGCCTGACGCATGTCCACTGTTCATTTTCAGCGAACCCAGTTCTCTGCAAATCGGGTAGAAAATTTCATTTCATCATATTTTCTTGTGTTTTAAACTTCAAAATTCATTTAAATACCACTAGGTAGAGATATATTGGCTTAAACTTAAGAAAAATTCACCTAAAAATGATGTTTAATTCCTTACTATGCGGCAAGGATTTCCAAGTCCATTCCTCGACCTTTCTGCGTAGAAACCTTCATGTTTTCGAGCTCATCATGACTATAAGGGCTCATATAAGTTGTTAGGACCTATAGTTTCGAGTTACCACACCTTAAACCAAAATTGAAGAATCACGACCATGGTTGAACCTTCACAGTCGTGGGTGTGTTCTTCAGGTTCCGGGTCCTAGTTCACCCCAGAGGTTCCCATCTTCCTTCCTCTATTCTTTTACTCTCTCCCTATCTCTCACTCTATTCTCCTCTTAGCTGTTTCATCAAGTTCTTACTTGATTTTTCTCATTTTTCTTTGTTCAGCCTCTTTGTAACGCCCCGGAAATTCGAGAAATGTAAAATTGTAAACTAATAAATGAAATGACGTTTTTACCCCTATGAACAGTATGGTCGATTTGTTGAATTTTTTATTGGTAGGTCAAACGAACGTTGACCCATGATCGTGACGTAGTTCGGGATGTCACGAGTCCATAGATAGGTGGCACGTCCAATTCCGACAATCGGGTAAAAAGTTATGACGTTCGGAAGTCCAAGGGCATTTTCATAATTTGGACGAAAGGGGGGAAAATATTGACTTTTTGTTTGACAACTGATTTCCACATGACTCGAGGACCGTTAGGTAGGTCTCGATGCCCCGAGTACAACGACAGGCGGCACGCGTCAAACGGACATCGGGTGACCAAGTTAAGGGTCACGGAAGAGGAGAGGCATTTTGGTAATTTGTCAACTGAGGGCAAAATGGTAATTTTGTGCAGTAGTTACTATTCATACACGGTGGAAACAGGGACTGCACGACCATGCCGTGAGTGCTCTGATCATGCCATTGTTTAATCCTGTTAGTGGCTGTGTTGGACGATTTGTTTAAGGCCTTTGAGGCAGTGGGAAACATGGTTGAATGGTTTGGGCAGGAATTCAGAGCACGGGCAAGTTTTAAAATTGGTTGGATTCTGTTTGCGGGAAGCAATTCTCAGTGAGTCTGAGAGTGTTTCCCACGGGCTGCTGACTGTACAATTGGGTTAACTGAGTAGTGAAGAGTGAGAGGATTCATTTTGCACCAGAGAGAGGGCTGAGAGTTGAGAGAAACTGAGTCGGGAAGAAAAACCAGAAAATGGAGGGAAAATTCGAAGATTGATTTGTGAGGAGAGTTGAGCTAAACAGAGAGTAGGATTAGTCTTCTGGGTTCATTACGAACTCAACCGTACAAAAATCGAAGGAAGTGGAGCACTGTTTGGCCAGGAACCCAAGTTCCAGTTTCTAGAAAATTTCAGTGTTGTGGATGACGACTTCCAGGTGAGTATTCGTTCAATTGGTTGTGTTAGAGTGTTCGTTTAGGTCCTCTTAAGCTCCTATCTAAGTTAATTTGTGAATGGGGCTGAGTTGGGTAAGTTTCAGACGTCGACCCGTTCGACTGTTCAAGTTCGGATTGATAGATTTAGGGCATGTCGAAGTTAATTAAGGACTGAGATCTTAAATTAAATGGTTAATGAACATGTTACGATAAAAAACGGAAGGAATAGAACAGGAATTGATGGGTAATTGATCGGGTCAAGCCGCGGGTGGCAGACCCGTATTGCAGGATAAACGGGTGAAGGGGATGACACTGTAGCAGCTACAGTGTCAGGCACGTGACTTTCACGCGCAGCCACTTTGGGAGGCGCGTGAGGGCGCATTGAGCCTTATCTCTGATCACGGTCAACTGGACTTTTTATCCTTTCATCATTCTGAACATTTTTTTGTTAAATAACCAAGTTGATCCGAGATAGTTAAGTGGGTCAGATTAGGGCCGGTTGTCTCGGGAAGCGTGTTCGGACGGCTTCCCCGAGCCAGTTTCTGTTTCGAACTTTTTGGATGAATGTTAAGGACCTATAGTGACCCTTGCATGTGTTTTGGACTGACAGGAATCGTACGATAATCCCAGAACAAGTTCGTACGCGCAGTTCGCAGCGGGATCGTACTGTGAGTGGGCCCGATTTCATTAAACCCTTGCATACATAATCGTTTTCACTTATATATATATATACATTCTGGAATCAAGTAATGGTTTTGATTATCTTGAAATCATGGTTATGGAACGATTTCCGATGTTGGGCTTGAGACCCGTCTGGTGGAATTTAAGTATTGTTTTGGATTTTATATATACATATATGCATGTGGATATCGATGACTATCCTTGGTACTGCACTGTAAAGATCCACCCATGTGATACTGTCTCCTCCGGATGTGGTACCCCAGAGTGGTCACGGAGCATTGCCTGTGAGGGGTCATTCTATGGAGGTACCGGACTGTATGATGACTCAGGAGCATGATTGCTATGATTGGACGTATGTGACGTCGTGCGTCTGGGACGCTAGGCATCTGGGATACCGTACCCGGACTGGGTTCAGGGATTGGACTTGGGATTGAGACCCCGAGTGGCATGCGTAGCCTTGGGACTGTGACCTTATTGGACGTCAGGGACGTCGGACATTTGGGATGTCAGGATTGGAGTGTATAGTGCAGTGACTGTGGTTATATTTATGGTTCATTATGTGACTTGTGATATCTTATATGATTTTATGGTTATAAACACTATGCATGCATGTTTGGAAAACGGAGGGGTAAAAGTATATGTTTTAATTATTAAACTGTTTTATAAACTTGAGTTTCGGCCCACTCACCCTTAATGTTTTGGTGACCTCTCCAGGCCGTGCTACTGAGGTAGAAGAGGACCCTGAGGCTGAGGCATAGATCTGCACTGTGCACCTGAACCCCTGTTGGGTAGGTTACCCGCAGGATAGCTTAGAGTCGTGCTCGGAATTTTTATTTTCGATTGTATCCCTTGTCTGACATCTTTTGAATTCGGATTGTATGTGTAACTCTATTTTCGGATATTTATGCATTTGAACTTTTAAGGTTAAATTTGGAATGTTGGTTCGGGTGTCAAACGGGAGCAGGGCACGTCCCCTTGTGGTCCCCGGGGGATCGGGGCTGGTCCTGTCACTCTTCCCACCGAAGCCATCACACATACACACACCTCCACTAAATAGTAGGGTTAAGTCGGTGAAGAGGCAAGAGTGTGAAAAATAAAAAAGGGTCCAGAACCTCCTAGAACAACCGTAGTGTGCATTTACAAAAATACCACTCTAGTACAAAATTACCAAAATACCCTTGATCCATTTTTGACCATAACTCTCTCATCTGATCTTTGATTTAGGCGTGTCACCTGTCTACGGACTCAGGGGTCCGAGACTTTCATAACGACACTCGCCAATCGTCTAAAAGACATCCAGGTTAAAAAGTCAACAGTTTAACTTATGAGGGCAAAATCGTTATTTCCACTAAACTTTTTCAAATTTTGTTTTTCTCGATGTTCTCGGTCGTTATAACCTACCCCCTTAAATAAAATTTTTCCTCCAAATTTCAAACCATTAATTGGGGTATAATTGAGAACTATCATATATATCGAGTTTAGGATTATCACGACTCGTTATACCAACAAATGTCCAACAAGAAATAACTTTTGGGAATAACAAAGTTTCTTAAAAGTTAATCAATAAAAGCTTTTCCATCACACAAATAATCTCTCAAACTATCACAATCAAGTAATTTCAATCCTCAGAATATAAAATCAACTAATAAAAGAAACATTAATTCTATTATTATAAACCAGTTGACCTCGTAAATTGTGACAGGGCCCTCCCCCACAATCACCCTCGATTAGCGTGAGTGGACCTGCTCCCACCTGACACGACCTTGTAGAAAGTCCTTATTACCCTCAGGATTAAATCAACATCCTAACCACGTGTCAGATCAGGGATACCATGGCATACTAACCAGAAAAATCAGGGTATGCACATACTATGATGCCTCATCCTTCATACAACCCGGGTCCACGATCAACTTGGAAGATGCTAAAACCAATAACAAGTGTGAGTAGACAAAAATAAAGATTTGGAAAAACCATGTTCCGAAATCAATTATTAAACCCTCCGTTTAATAAATCTATGCATGCATGGAATTTAAGAATAAAACATGAATCTAAAATTACATACAATAACTAGAAAATTAGAAAGTTTCAAAACCTGCCCCACAGAAAGTCAAACCAAAGCCATACCAAAGCGAACCTGCCAACGCAACCATATCACCGGACTCATCCTCGATGTCTGCAAGCTGTATCGTCATGTCATGCGCATTATCAGTAAGCTAATGTCACTCATGAAAGACGGAGTTTCAAACTCGACATCTGAGTGCAGACCGGCTCAGGAATGACAGAGTCCGAACGCCTGAGTGACGGTCCTAGTCTCAGAAACTAACGGAGACCCATGCTCGATGTCTAACACAAGTCTTTGGAATGACGGAGCTTAGTTCGATGTTTGAGACTATTCATCACAATATCGATCTCGGGAAATTCAGAGCTCAGCTCGACATCCGAGACTATCATGAGGAGGGTCATCAATCACATCACGTCATATCACATTCACAGTCATCACACATCATCTCAACATCACAATCATCACACATCATCTCAACGTCACAATCATCACGAAGAACAAGGAACAACATGCCTCTATAAATGATAATTCAAACCATAATTCTATATCTTGGGCCTAATCTCAAAACTACAGTTCAATCAAATCTCGTAAAATAAGCCATTAAAATAGTCAATAAAATCATACAAAATCCAAGTCCATCAATCATTATCCAAACCATATAAACATTACATAATAAGTATAAAACCACTTCACATGGCTCATTAAAGATCCAGGGGTCTAATAAACCCAATTTCCTCGCAAAACGTTTTAATAACCTTTTTCTTAAATATTCATAAAAACTCCCAAGAAATCCACATGAACCATACGTAACCAATCACCAAGAAGTTGTCCTTATAAATAAATAAAAACCATATAAAAATGCATGCACAGAGTTAGGAAAACAAAAGTCCACTCATACGTACCGCGCTCACTCAAATCACGAGCCGTAAGCCAATCTGAAGCTTTCGGGACGTCCGGGCCTATCAAAGTCATATCCGAGGGTCACTAAAAATCCATAGAAGTCCATACAATAAACCGTCAAAAACCCTAAAATTGAAAACGCTTCCCGAGGAGGAAAACCTCCAAAGCACCAACCAAACGATCTCCGATCGACTTGAAACCACCACCATTGGATTCAAAACGTCAAAAACTTTCGAAACAAGATCAGTTTGACCTCTAAATTCGTGCCAACGTGCCCACATGCCCCAGTCAAAATTTGGTCAACGTCAGTTAACGCTGACGTCACTTGCTGACGTCAGCCTGACATCTGACAACTTCTGACAAACTTCCATGTGTCACCACCTGATAGGTGCCACATGTCCATGTAGACGTCAGCCTTTAACACGTCAATACTAACAACCACCTAACAAGTTTCCACGTGGCATCACCTAATATGCTATGTGACCTGACAATGATGATGTGGACTGCTATTTCTCAACCAAACTTAGCCATTCTTTCGCCAAAAGAATTCTAGCCTACCCAGAAATCGATCTACAACCTCAAATTAGAGAAAAATCACCTGAACTCCTTGAGCCAAGCTCAAACCTTCAAGGCCGTCCTTCGATCCTGTATCTACTCTTTGTGTTTCTTGGCCCTTCGTACTCATACGACCTCAGGGAGCACAACCTTGGCTTTAGTTGTAAGTTACAACGTCCAAAGACTTAAAAATCCAAAATTCAACCGAAATGGGTTCTCAATTTTTTTTACCTATTTCTCGACTTCTAGGCAGCCACCATGGCTCCTCCATCCTTCACCGTCTCACTCAGTCCCTCATCCTCACTCTAGTTCCTCATAACATGAGCAAAGGAGATGGAGATGGTAGCATGAGGAGGGGGTGCGGGTGTGGCCGTGTATGTGTATTAATCCTCGATTAAATCGCATTAATCTCCGGGTATTCCTGTGATTACGGGTCGGGTCGTTACAAATTGCACCAGTCAGCATCTAAGTCATTTCCATACAATTATCATATCACTAATAAATATCACCCATTAATGCTCACAAGCCTCATCCTTAGGTGTCCCAATGTATCACCATTTTGCGTATAGACTATCCAGGAACAAAACTCAACAGCGCTGGGCCATGCCTTAAAACCGCACTCAATACCTTTGGACATGTCTCAAATCTTATTATTACCTCTTTTAGGCTTGGGCTTTGCCAGTCGAACAGAGCTAATCACTAACTCAAGACTAAGCTATAATGAACAACACCATGAGACATGAACTCGTACATCAATCTTATCCGTCAAGATCTCAACAATTTATTCATCACCAAGGTGAACGTAACCATCAACTAGTCATATTTTGGATCATATCATCACAAACTGTACTACTTGAAACCATGTCATCCATGCAATTCTCTCAACCAAAATGTCCCCCACATTTCCAAATCTATAGGCGTCAGGTTAACACAACTTACCTCTGTCTAGTCAAATCTTGCTACCCGGCTCTTCATCTTAATAGTCAACCTCCATCACTAATCTCAGGGCTATAGCACTCACAACCAAAGTCACATGTAAATACTTATCACTATTTAATAATATAACTTGTAAGGTAATCACACTGGTCCTATAGCCAGACTAAACCAACTCTCAATATGAGTACCGATCGCACTGTAGCAGCATGTACAAGCTAGTATCTCGAACATCAACTATCTAGGGACATTGTTTATGGGCTAGAATACCTGAGCCTCATAATCAAACAACCCTTGACTTACATTCCAAATCAAGAAACTACTAATCAAACCAGATTACTTATATACCATATACACAAGGTGTCATATTCACACAAGACCTTTAACTTAACGCCATAAGAAAATAGCCAAAACTTGGATTTGTAACCACAACTTGAGTTCCTCTTGGACTCTCTTTCATCACTTAAGGTTGTACTTAATTTTTCACCTATCAATTTCTTTTTGGCTATGATTCTTGATCTCATATCTCCTTCATTCTTTCATTAAACAAAAAGTCCTTTAGAAAGTGTTAAAGTACCTATGTCCTTGATCCCAAACTCTTGACCAACACTCAAAATGATATACATATAGTTTCTTCAACATCCCTTAACTGTTCATCCTTCCCTATTCCATATTTGCCACATAACATGTCCGTCACATTTTACCTAATCTAAACAATTCTTTAAACTGGATGTCCATCTGAGGTGCATAGCGATGCTAACGTGGAAAACCTTCCTGCAACACTTCTGTACACTTTTTCAGAATCCGAATTAGTCATTTCCCACAATCTCCTAGTCTCAATCAACTGTTCACCTAGTATTATGTACCATAATCAAAATTGTCTAATCCTTATCATAGCTTCCCTAGATCCTTAGAAGCTGAAAATACAATTGTTATCGTTACGCAACCTAACTATTACTCAGTACATGGGGATCTAAACACCCATCAAAAAGCCATTGGGCTTCTACCACTTAACTATTGCCTATGGGCATCTAAAAAATTCTTATTAACTTGTGCCATCTTATGTTTAGGCCCTTCCATATTCTCTAGGTGAAGAAACACTTTAACCCCTAGGGTCCGTGAAGTCTTACACTTTATCTAAAAAATTACACCTTCATACCTTCAACCATGATTACTCCCAAACCTCCACAAGGTTATATACAAATAACCAACAATGAAACAAAACCATTAGACGATTAAATCTCAAACCACAAGTCATTGACCCCATGAGGCCATAACAACCACCACATACTTTTAAGAAATTCTGACGATTCATGATAACACAGACTCTAAGCATCTACCTCATGGTCACCTCCACTAATTTCCACACATTCTAGTCACACGTAACAATATACTCGGGCATTGAAGTATAGCATGATTCTCTTGTAACCCTGTATCCGACCCATGAACCACTTAATTTCTGGGGATTTATTTTCTTCAATTTACTCCATATCCAAACTCCCATTTTCATCTTCCACGTCCACAAATTGACCAACTACAAACAAAGTTCAACTTTATTTATATGAGAAACAACTAGAATTATTAAGCTTGTGGCAATACTTCTACACACAATTCCCACTTTCCAACTCCTCTCAAGTCCAACTCCGACTCTTTTACAAGTCTCTTACCAACATCATGACTTAACACCAAGGTCAACTTAACAAACCTAGGCCTCAACCTTGACTATATTTCATGACTCCAATTGGAGTACACATTCAATATGCACAATCCAAACTTATACAAATACATACTTGGTGACCAAAACAATACTACAAATACTACACACGTTGGATCCGACATAAAGCCTTTCATTCCTCTAACTCTGAATACTCATTCCAAAATCATGAATATCAAGGAAACACACTGTCGTATTACACATGTAACACCTCAACTAATCAAGGTAAATTGCACGAGCAACACCTATCACATACAACCAATTCAAGTCCAGCCTTAAAACTACCACGAGGCTCCTAATCTCGCCTCACTACCAAGCCGTGAACGAGGCTCACAACTCGGAGGCATGATAATGTCAAGCACATCTTAGTTACTAAGCTCTAATACCACGTTGATAGGATCTGTCCTGGGAAGCACCTCTTAAAGACAAGGTCTTTAGGGAAATTTTGATATTTTAGGGTACTTGTTAGACGGGAACAAGCCCGGGTCTGGTTTATGAGGTGTTTCCCAGGACGGGTCCTGTCAAAACAGCCGAGACCCTTCCTTTCTTCATCCTCTTCATTTCTCCTTCGCTCAGTCCACTTCTGCAACCTAAAAAAACCCAAATCTGCGACCCTTGTGTCCTTTCTTTCTTTCTTTCTTTCTTTCTTTCTTTCTCTCTCTCTCTCTCTCTATCTCTCTCTCTTTCTCTCTCTCTCTCTCTCTCTCTGTCTATCTCTCTCTCTCTCTTTCTCTCTCTCTCTCCCTCTTTCTCTTTTCCCCCTCTCTCTTTCTCTCTCACTAACAAGGTCTTAAGGGTAATTTTGATATTTTAGGGTACTTATTAGACGGAAGCAGGCCCCGAGTGTGGTTTACGAGGTGTTTCATAGAACGGGTCATGTCAAAACAACCGCGACCCTTCCTTTTTTTTCTTTCTCTTCATTTCTTCTTCGCTTAGTCTGCCTTTGCAACCTAAAAACCCAAATCTACGACCCTTATGTTCTCTCTTTCTCTCGCTCTCTCTCTCTCTCTCGCTCTCTCTCTCTCTCTCTCTCTTTCTCTCTCTCTCACTCTCTCTATCTCTCTCTCACTCTCTCACTCTCTCTATCTCTCTCTTTCTCTCAAAACACAAACTCGCGACCCTAAACCCCAACTCAAAACACAGCCACAACTTTGAATCCCAAACTCTCCCAAAATTCCAGCTACGAATTTGATCGCGAGATCCTCTCTCTTCCTCATCATAAGTCCTACACAAAATACTTGATTTTTTATTTTTTAATTATTAGATTATTTTTTATTATTACATATATTTTTTATTATTGGATTGATTTTTTATTATTGGATTGATTTTTTATTTTTGAATATTGGATTGATTTTTTATTATTGAATGTTATGTTGGATATTATTGGATTGAGTTTTTATTATTGGAAATTATTAGATATTATTGGATTATTGGATTAGTGGGTTGATGTTGGATTGGTGATGTTTGATTATTGACTATTAGATTTGATTAATACTGATGTTGGAATTAAAAAAAAAAATTAGAATTTTGGATTACTGGATTATTTGATTATTAGATTTGAATGTTGTGTTAGAATTAAAAAGTTGAAAATTTTGGATTATTTGATTATTAGTTAGGTTAGAATTGGAATTATAAAATACGCTAAAATTAAAAAGTTAGAATTATTTTAAAAAGTTAAAATTATTTGTTGCAAATTTAATAATTTTTAATTGATTAATTTAATTATTATTGGAATTAAAAAATTGGGAGTTAATTTTATTGGAATTATTTAGTTATTTTGTGAATTTAATATTAAAATTAAACTGTTTGATTTTTACTTATTGACTTACAAATATGTTGGTTATTTTATATTAATTATTATAAATTTCTTATTGCAGATGTCTTAGCTGAGATTGATCACATCGGGGATTCGTCCCCATCTAGCAGCTGACTCGCCAAACAAGCACCAATCTTCTGCATCAGCACCCTACTCGACGGATCAGCTATCTTCTACTAGTGCACCCTCACTAGGAGAACAGCCAACCCCTCCCTCAGCACCCTTGCCCCTACTTATGACCAAGTGATACTAGGTGTGTTATTGGTGAGGCACCACGACAACAAGAAACGGGGGCAACCCCATAATGAGCCCCAAACCACTGGAGAGGACGTACCATAGAAGATCGTTGATGGACAAGTACCTCAGGGTAAGGAGGAGAGAAACCATTGTTGATGTTGTACAACATTAGCAATGTTGTGCAGCATTAGCAATGTTGTGCAACATTAGCAATGCAATGCAACATTAGGAATGCGGTGCAACATTAGCAATGCGGTGCAACATTAGTAATGTTGTGCAACATTATCAATGGTTGTTGTACTAATGTCCATTGCTGATGCTGATGAACCTTTATGTTTCTCTCCTGAAGTATCTCTTGCAAATCCTCCACGAGAGTTATGACACAACCCATCCCAATCGTCCATGGATTAACGCGGGATATGTCATGCTCCCGTTTGACACCCCATGCCAGACCAAGAATAAATCTACCCCTCTCGGGCTTCCAGAGTACATTAATCCGTAGATTTGGGACGGGTTGTTACAAGTTACAAGGGGATAAAGATGTGCGGTAAGGTTGATTGTGCGACCACTTCGTGTCAGAAGAGTTTCTTGGTATTTGTTAATTTCTATATTTAGTTTATTGCTTTAATTTTAGAGCAATAATGATTGTTTTTCCAAATGAACAGAAAAAATCAAAGGCTGACGCGATGAACGGGGCAAGGAAGAAATTCGAGCACCATGGGGGATCGCGACCCTTGCTGGTCCGATATGAGACTCACCATACAGTTGGGTCATTGTTCCCGGAAGTGGATGCATGGGGGGAAGTCTACATTGGACGGGGAAATCAAGTGGCTGATGATGGAGGACGTGCATCAGACATGGCACGAGCTGACAATAGTAACAACCCAAGGTCGTGCTTGAGGATCAGCTACCGGATCCCAGGAAGTTAATCGCCAACTTAGAAGACATCTTGGGTCAGAGGGGCAAGGGCAGGGCTAGCTTGGGATGCCTCGAGCGGATCTTCGAGTTCTTCCCGAGGAGCCATGATAGGTCGTTAATTAAGCATTATTTTATATTATTTTATACCCTTTATACTTGACTTTTAATATTAAAATATTAAATAAATAGATAAAATCATTTATTTTGTGTTATTTTTGTTTAAATAAATAAAGTTTGTAATTTGGAGTATTTTGGCGAAAGAATCATCTCGATCGGAATTTTAACGAAAATATTATGGACGAATTTCGGTGAAATAAATTCTAATTAATTGATTTTTCATTTGTAGCAGCCCAAACCCAATTTGAAGAAATAAAAGCAGCCCAGCCCAACAGAGAAAAAAAAAGAAAAACAAAAAAAAAATCCAGCAGCCCGGCCCGCCAGTTCCGTGCGGCCTAGCCCAGTTTCGCGCGCCTCCCAGCAGCCCAGATTCACTTCGGCGCGCGCCTGCCGAACAGAAGCCCTTCTTTTCAGCAAGCGCCTGTCGTTCTCCATGCTGCCCATTCAGCATGTATCCGCCGAACTTTCTTCCTCCTTTTCCAGCAAAGGTTGCCAGCCATTTTTCCCACTTTCCAGCACAAAATCAACTTAAATCACATCTAAACATCATCACAAATCTTTATTACTCATCATTCCATTGTTCCACATTTTTTATTGTATTTTTATATTATTTTTGATAGCTTTTTCCACCTATAAATAGGGCTTCAATTCTTGTATTTTGGGGAGTCCCCAATTAGTTTCATTCTTCCATTTCTTTCATTTTTCTTAGTTCTTAGTTCTTAGTTTAGTTCTTTTATTTCTCTCTTTTGAGAGACAATTTTGGGGACCATTTTAACTTCTTGTAGATTTTCTTATTAATTAGCTTTCTTTTAATTCTTGTTCTTAATTTATGTTATTTTTATTTTTCTTAATTTCATTTCTTCTTTACTTTGTTCTTGTGATATTTCTTTGAGATCTCTTAAACACATTTTTATGCTTTCCTTAAGAAATACCTAGGCCAAGTAATTCTAAGGCAATTCAAGAGTTTTAAGACCGAATTCCTCGTATTTCTTCTTCCATCTTCACAAGTTTCCTGCCGCTGTTCGGTGATTCTTGTGAAAATCCATACTTCTCTACTTAAATTCTTGTTATTGTTATTGGTTTTACTTATAATTCAATATATGTGTTGGTATTTTCTTTCTAACATTTGTAAGTAAGAATGCAATCTCCATGTGTTTTACTTTTTGAGTTTCTTTTACTTCATATGTTTTAGTACTTAAACTTCAATTCGAAACTAAATGTTGATCCGCTGTTCGGGGCATTTAGGATAGAGTTGAAGAGATTTAATGTTTGATCGCTGTTCGGCGCATTAAATCACTTACTTAAGGTGAATCATATTATAAGTAATAATCCGCTGTTCGGTGCATTTATAATATGAAAAATGTATGCATGTATTTGAGATGATTAATGTATGATTTCGTGATTGGTTCAATATGAGCATGATGTTAGAGTGTTGGTAAAAATATGTGTTTGAAGAAAATTCACTAGTACAAAGGTTAAAGTAGAAGTAAAATTAAGTATTTAATTATTTTTACTTGTTTTATTTATTTTATATTTACAACTCTTTTCAAACCCTCCCTTTTCAATTCTTTATTCTTTATTCTTTTATTCTTTTATTCTTTTATTCTTTTATTCTTTTTTATTCTTTATTCTTTTATTGTTTTATTCTTCTATCCTTTTTATTCCTTATTCTTTTATTCTTTTATTCTTCTTTTATACTTTTAGTTTATTATTCTTTGATTCTTTCATCTCTTTATTCTTTTATTCTTTAATACTTTTAGTTTATTATTCTTTGATTAATTAATTCTTTAATTCATTAATTCTTTAATTTGTTAATTCTTTAATTATTTAATTCATTAATTTATTCATTATTCATTTATTCATTACTCTTTCCCACTAACACATTATTAATGTTCCCTAATTTCCCCGGTTAAGAACGATCCCTATTTACCAATACTACATCTACACAAAAAGGGTTTAAATTGCACAATACTCAAATTACGTATTTAATTTAATGCGTAGTTTGGGCATAGTCAATTTTTGGCGCCGTTGCCGGGGAAATTGAAAATCATTTTAATTTGTTAGTGTATGTATATAAATTGTGCATATTATACTTGTTTATAAATTTTACTTTTGTTAATATGATATTTGTTTATTACCCTTACTTACTTGTTTATATTTTATTTATCCATCTTATTTTTGTTCTTATTATTTTTGTTTATAATGTTCATACTTTACTTATTTATAGTTTCTAATTTATACTTGTTCATAAATGTTCATAATTTTTTTATATATATTTGTTCATATTCAAATTGTTTATGTAAATTTAAAATTCTATCATACTTGTTCATAATTTAATTTTATTTGTACTTGTCATAAATGCATATTGTACATATTCACTTTTCCTTACTTTTAATTTATTTTTTTTTTCTTTACACTTTCTAACTTCTTCTTTAATCCATTAACTTTAATTTTATTTCATAAACTTTTTCTTTATTCCTTTAACTTTAAATTTATTCCACTAACTTTTTATTCCATTAACTTTTTATTCCATTAACTTATATTCCTTTAACTTTATTCCATTAACTTTTTTTTCATTAATTTTATCAACTTTATATTCCACTAACTTTATGTTTACACTTATTTTATTTTTATATAATTAATTGTTTGTTTATGTCTTTTTAGACTTTAAATTTTTAAATGAAAGAAAAAAAAAATTCGGAATAAAAAAAAAACATAAAATAATAATAATAATAATAAATTAAAAAAAATCGAAATAAAAAAAATATTAAAAAAAAAAAAAATCTTATTTTAGCTTTATGTTAGTATTAATTCATACTTGTAAATAAATGTAGTATATATGTTACTTGTTACCTTTTATACATGTTCATAACTTTTATATTTCTTAGTATACATACATACTTGTTCATAATAATCTTTCATTTATGTTTGTTTATAATTCTCTTACTTATTATTTTACTCTTGTTCATACTTGTACATAATGTTCATTCTTTTTAATTGTTCATAAATGCTTATAGTAAATATTCACTTTTCCTTATTTTTATTTTTATTTTAATTTTTTTGGTTTTTTTTAATTTTTTTTTAAAAAAACATAAAATTCGTAAAAAAAAAATTAAAAATTAAAAAAATTTCTTTTTCTTCATTTATTTAATTTTTAAATTCAGAAAAAAAAAATTAATTAATAAAAAATAAAAAATTTCTTTTTCTTCATTTATTCGTAAAAATATTCATTTATCTTCACTTTGTGTTAGTATAAATCTAAATTGTTAAATAAATCTTATACTTATGTTAGTTTGTTAATGAGAAATTGTTTTGTAAATATCATTACTTGTGAATAAAACCATACTTGTAAATAAATTGTTCATACTTGTATAAATTGTTCATACGTAAATTGTCATGTTATATTTGTAAATTGTGCATAAAAAACATACTTGTAAATAGTTATTGCATTCATGCATTAGTCTCAGCTATATGTAGATCACTTGTACTTCGAAGTTTAGATTTTGATCTTTATCGGCGATGAGTCTTTTGTTAACTCTCACCCACGGTAATTGTTAACACTTGAGTCATCTTAATTCCTCTGGAGTAAGAAATTTTCGAGGGTGATGTCTAGGACAAGAGACGGTACTCATAACGGGTTTTGGGTCTAAGAAAATAGCCCTGCCTCTTATGTGTATTCTTTCTAACCTGGTCACTTTTGAAGTTGCCCAAACAGTTGAATTAATCCAAGATATTTACTTGGGCCGCACGGACGTATAAGTCTCCATTTAAACTTTGAGGCTATGTGAACCATATATATCTTTGACTTCCCCCGACATGTAAATATTGTTTATATCTTAATTTACATTATTTGTCATGACAAAGTTAACTTGCATCTTTCGTTTAACTAACTTGCATCTTTCATTCTAACTTGCATTTCATCTTTCATTTAACTTGCATTTTTAACTTCACTTGCATATTTAGTTTAACTTGCATTGCACTCTTCCTCTAACTTACATCTTTAACTCACATTGCATCATTAACTTTAATTTGCATATCTAACTTGCATTCTTAATTAACGTACATCTCTGACTAACTAACTTGCATCTCTGTCTAGGCTGGATGGACGTTAAACTTCAAGCGCTTGTTGGGAGGCAACCCAATGTGTTCCCGGGATGTGAAGGAGTCATCAATACAGATTTGCTATCCTCTACCCTTCACTCTCTTTTATTTTGTTTATTTAATGTTTTCCTATTATTTTCGTAAATCATCTTCCTTACTTTGATTCTATGTTTAATTACTTCGTATTTTCCTACATTGAGGACAATGTAGAATTTAAGTGTGGGGGAATGGTTTACAATTTTAATTGTTCAAAAAAAAAACAAAAAAAAAATTGAAAAAAATTATAAAAAAAAGGGTGAAAAAAAAATGAAAAAAAATATTATTGTTTTTTTTTGAATCTTTTTGTTTTAACTTAGTGTTTTTATGAGTCTTAAGTTGCCATTTAACTTGTCAATGACATAAATGAACAGAAAGGAATATGTTATGGCCATAAAGATAATCACTACAACTTGAATTTGTTTGTTAATATTTTGTGATTAAGTGTTATAACTTGAAGATAATGCATGTAAATTGGCACATAAACGAGCATGATAAGATAAGTATGAATCATATGAACCTTATGTGAGCTTTAGAACTTTATATACATCTTTGATGAGTGATTCATAAGTTCTTTGTTTAAATTGATATACATATGCCTCATAACTACTTGCAATAGATTTTAATGAACTCTAGAGTACTAGAACTTATTTTATGTGATTTTCAAAGCTTTTAAGTCAATAAACTCTCTGATTTTGGAAATGATTAAGGCATTAGGGTTAACACCACAAATTCAAACATCCATGTTCCCTATTTTGTGCGCACAAGTTGCGACCCCCTTAGTTTTAACCCTTTTGAGCCCACATTAAGCCTTTCTTTCATCACCATGATTATCTAAACACTTGAGCTTAGTATAGACATCATTTACCCTTGTTCCAAGAACTCGGTTGAAGACATAATGATTGTGTAAAGAGAAAATAATGATGTTGGAAAGATTTTTATGTGAATTATTTGGATTTACCGACTCAAGCTTTGTTGTATTGTTGACACATGTTATTACCTTGATATAAAAAAAAAATCAAAAAAAAAAAAGAAAAAAAAAGAAAAAAAAAGAGAAAAAAAAAAGTTGAGTCTCGATCAAGGTAATAAGGTTTGGTTATGTAATGTTTGAGTTAAGTCTCTTACATTTATAAATCCGACACAAAGAATGATTGTGAGGCCCAACATGATGGAATTAGGCCTATGTTCGAAGGGATGGATTACTGACATCATTGCACTAAGGTTGGGAAGCTATGATACGTTTTGGGAGTCTTTTGAGTCTTGGAACGAATTTGAGCACCACGTGTCCTATATATTCCTTGCCTCTAAACTTAGCCCCATTACAACCTTCGTAAAGACCTTATGATCCTTAAGATGGTAAATTTTGATTAGTGGAGTCAATCACTTGAGTAAGCTTATAGTTTTGGTTCATTTGTGCAAGTATGTTTTGTTTTTATATTGAGGTGTTTGTTTGAGATTTCGCAAAAGTACTTCATTTCGATTATGTGAGTATTTCTCACATACTTTGAGTGCAAACACAAACCCTCACAAATTGAGTGAACTTATGAGTGCATATCCTTGTGAGTTGATTCATACTTGTTTTATTCATGTTGAGATCCATTTCACCATATTTACTCATTATCTTACTTGTTAAAACATTTTGTTACAATGTATTAACTCTTGAATTCCATATGCTTAAATGTTTTAAGTGAAAATCTTTTATGCCATGATTGTAATAATGAAATATTGAGACAAATGGTTAAAGGTTACTTGTTTTGATTTTGTAGTTTGATTTTAGTATTTGCTAGGGACTAGCAAAGTTTAAGTGTGGGGGTATTTGATAGGTCGTTAATTAAGCATTATTTTATATTATTTTATACCCTTTATACTTGACTTTTAATATTAAAATATTAAATAAATAGATAAAATAATTTATTTTGTGTTATTTTTGTTTAAATAAATAAAGTTTGTAATTTGGAGTATTTTGGCGAAAGAATCGTCTCGATCGGAATTTTAACGAAAATATTATGGACGAATTTCGGTGAAATAAATTCTAATTAATTGATTTTTCATTTGTAGCAGCCCAAACCCAATTTGAAGAAATAAAAGCAGCCCAGCCCAACAGAGAAAAAAAAAAAGAAAAAGAAAAAAAAATCCAGCAGCCCGGCCCGCCAGTTCCGTGCGGCCTAGCCCAGTTTCGCGCGCCTCCCAGCAGCCCAGATTCACTTCGGCGTGTGCCTGCCGAACCGAAGCCCTTCTTTTCAGCAAGCGCCTGTCGTTCTCCATGCCGCCCATTCAGCATGTATCCGCCGAACTTTCTTCCTCCTTTTCCAGCAAAGGTTGCCAGCCATTTTTCCCACTTTCCAGCACAAAATCAACTTAAATCACATCTAAACATCATCACAAATCTTTATTACTCATCATTCCATTGTTCCACATTTTTTATTGTATTTTTATATTATTTTTGATAGCTTTTTCCACCTATAAATAGGGCTTCAATTCTTGTATTTTGGGGAGTCCCCAATTAGTTTCATTCTTCCATTTCTTTCATTTTTCTTAGTTCTTAGTTCTTAGTTCTTAGTTTAGTTCTTTTATTTCTCTCTTTTGAGAGACAATTTTGGGGACCATTTTAACTTCTTGTAGATTTTCTTATTAATTAGCTTTCTTTTAATTCTTGTTCTTAATTTATGTTATTTTTATTTTTCTTAATTTCATTTCTTCTTTACTTTGTTCTTGTGATATTTCTTTGAGATCTCTTAAACACATTTTTATGCTTTCCTTAAGAAATACCTAGGCCAAGTAATTCTAAGGCAATTCAAGAGTTTTAAGACCGAATTCCTCGTATTTCTTCTTCCATCTTCACAAGTTTCCTGCCGCTGTTCGGTGATTCTTGTGAAAATCCATACTTCTCTACTTAAATTCTTGTTATTGTTATTGGTTTTACTTATAATTCAATATATGTGTTGGTATTTTCTTTCTAACATTTGTAAGTAAGAATGCAATCTCCATGTGTTTTACTTTTTGAGTTTCTTTTACTTCATATGTTTTAGTACTTAAACTTCAATTCGAAACTAAATGTTGATCCGCTGTTCGGGGCATTTAGGATAGAGTTGAAGAGATTTAATGTTTGATCGCTGTTCGGCGCATTAAATCACTTACTTAAGGTGAATCATATTATAAGTAATAATCCGCTGTTCGGTGCATTTATAATATGAAAAATGTATGCATGTATTTGAGATGATTAATGTATGATTTCGTGATTGGTTCAATATGAGCATGATGTTAGAGTGTTGGTAAAAATATGTGTTTGAAGAAAATTCACTAGTACAAAGGTTAAAGTAGAAGTAAAATTAAGTATTTAATTATTTTTACTTGTTTTATTTATTTTATATTTACAACTCTTTTCAAACCCTCCCTTTTCAATTCTTTATTCTTTATTCTTTTATTCTTTTATTCTTTTATTCTTTTATTCTTTTTTATTCTTTATTCTTTTATTGTTTTATTCTTCTATCCTTTTTATTCCTTATTCTTTTATTCTTTTATTCTTCTTTTATACTTTTAGTTTATTATTCTTTGATTCTTTCATCTCTTTATTCTTTTATTCTTTAATACTTTTAGTTTATTATTCTTTGATTAATTAATTCTTTAATTCATTAATTCTTTAATTTGTTAATTCTTTAATTATTTAATTCATTAATTTATTCATTATTCATTTATTCATTACTCTTTCCCACTAACACATTATTAATGTTCCCTAATTTCCCCGGTTAAGAACGATCCCTATTTACCAATACTACATCTACACAAAAAGGGTTTAAATTGCACAATACTCAAATTACGTATTTAATTTAATGCGTAGTTTGGGCATAGTCAATTTTTGGCGCCGTTGCCGGGGAAATTGAAAATCATTTTAATTTGTTAGTGTATGTATATAAATTGTGCATATTATACTTGTTTATAAATTTTACTTTTGTTAATATGATATTTGTTTATTACCCTTACTTACTTGTTTATATTTTATTTATCCATCTTATTTTTGTTCTTATTATTTTTGTTTATAATGTTCATACTTTACTTATTTATAGTTTCTAATTTATACTTGTTCATAAATGTTCATAATTTTTTTATATATATTTGTTCATATTCAAATTGTTTATGTAAATTTAAAATTCTATCATACTTGTTCATAATTTAATTTTATTTGTACTTGTCATAAATGCATATTGTACATATTCACTTTTCCTTACTTTTAATTTATTTTTTTTTTCTTTACACTTTCTAACTTCTTCTTTAATCCATTAACTTTAATTTTATTTCATAAACTTTTTCTTTATTCCTTTAACTTTAAATTTATTCCACTAACTTTTTATTCCATTAACTTTTTATTCCATTAACTTATATTCCTTTAACTTTATTCCATTAACTTTTTTTTCATTAATTTTATCAACTTTATATTCCACTAACTTTATGTTTACACTTATTTTATTTTTATATAATTAATTGTTTGTTTATGTCTTTTTAGACTTTAAATTTTTAAATGAAAGAAAAAAAAAATTCGGAATAAAAAAAAAACATAAAATAATAATAATAATAATAAATTAAAAAAAATCGAAATAAAAAAAATATTAAAAAAAAAAAAATCTTATTTTAGCTTTATGTTAGTATTAATTCATACTTGTAAATAAATGTAGTATATATGTTACTTGTTACCTTTTATACATGTTCATAACTTTTATATTTCTTAGTATACATACATACTTGTTCATAATAATCTTTCATTTATGTTTGTTTATAATTCTCTTACTTATTATTTTACTCTTGTTCATACTTGTACATAATGTTCATTCTTTTTAATTGTTCATAAATGCTTATAGTAAATATTCACTTTTCCTTATTTTTATTTTTATTTTAATTTTTTTGGTTTTTTTTAATTTTTTTTTAAAAAAACATAAAATTCGTAAAAAAAAAAATTAAAAATTAAAAAAATTTCTTTTTCTTCATTTATTTAATTTTTAAATTCAGAAAAAAAAATTAATTAATAAAAAATAAAAAATTTCTTTTTCTTCATTTATTCGTAAAAATATTCATTTATCTTCACTTTGTGTTAGTATAAATCTAAATTGTTAAATAAATCTTATACTTATGTTAGTTTGTTAATGAGAAATTGTTTTGTAAATATCATTACTTGTGAATAAAACCATACTTGTAAATAAATTGTTCATACTTGTATAAATTGTTCATACGTAAATTGTCATGTTATATTTGTAAATTGTGCATAAAAAACATACTTGTAAATAGTTATTGCATTCATGCATTAGTCTCAGCTATATGTAGATCACTTGTACTTCGAAGTTTAGATTTTGATCTTTATCGGCGATGAGTCTTTTGTTAACTCTCACCCACGGTAATTGTTAACACTTGAGTCATCTTAATTCCTCTGGAGTAAGAAATTTTCGAGGGTGATGTCTAGGACAAGAGACGGTACTCATAACGGGTTTTGGGTCTAAGAAAATAGCCCTGCCTCTTATGTGTATTCTTTCTAACCTGGTCACTTTTGAAGTTGCCCAAACAGTTGAATTAATCCAAGATATTTACTTGGGCCGCACGGACGTATAAGTCTCCATTTAAACTTTGAGGCTATGTGAACCATATATATCTTTGACTTCCCCCGACATGTAAATATTGTTTATATCTTAATTTACATTATTTGTCATGACAAAGTTAACTTGCATCTTTCGTTTAACTAACTTGCATCTTTCATTCTAACTTGCATTTCATCTTTCATTTAACTTGCATTTTTAACTTCACTTGCATATTTAGTTTAACTTGCATTGCACTCTTCCTCTAACTTACATCTTTAACTCACATTGCATCATTAACTTTAATTTGCATATCTAACTTGCATTCTTAATTAACGTACATCTCTGACTAACTAACTTGCATCTCTGTCTAGGCTGGATGGACGTTAAACTTCAAGCGCTTGTTGGGAGGCAACCCAATGTGTTCCCGGGATGTGAAGGAGTCATCAATACAGATTTGCTATCCTCTACCCTTCACTCTCTTTTATTTTGTTTATTTAATGTTTTCCTATTATTTTCGTAAATCATCTTCCTTACTTTGATTCTATGTTTAATTACTTCGTATTTTCCTACATTGAGGACAATGTAGAATTTAAGTGTGGGGGAATGGTTTACAATTTTAATTGTTCAAAAAAAAAACAAAAAAAAAATTGAAAAAAATTATAAAAAAAAGGGTGAAAAAAAAAATGAAAAAAAATATTATTGTTTTTTTTGAATCTTTTTGTTTTAACTTAGTGTTTTTATGAGTCTTAAGTTGCCATTTAACTTGTCAATGACATAAATGAACAGAAAGGAATATGTTATGGCCATAAAGATAATCACTACAACTTGAATTTGTTTGTTAATATTTTGTGATTAAGTGTTATAACTTGAAGATAATGCATGTAAATTGGCACATAAACGAGCATGATAAGATAAGTATGAATCATATGAACCTTATGTGAGCTTTAGAACTTTATATACATCTTTGATGAGTGATTCATAAGTTCTTTGTTTAAATTGATATACATATGCCTCATAACTACTTGCAATAGATTTTAATGAACTCTAGAGTACTAGAACTTATTTTATGTGATTTTCAAAGCTTTTAAGTCAATAAACTCTCTGATTTTGGAAATGATTAAGGCATTAGGGTTAACACCACAAATTCAAACATCCATGTTCCCTATTTTGTGCGCACAAGTTGCGACCCCCTTAGTTTTAACCCTTTTGAGCCCACATTAAGCCTTTCTTTCATCACCATGATTATCTAAACACTTGAGCTTAGTATAGACATCATTTACCCTTGTTCCAAGAACTCGGTTGAAGACATAATGATTGTGTAAAGAGAAAATAATGATGTTGGAAAGATTTTTATGTGAATTATTTGGATTTACCGACTCAAGCTTTGTTGTATTGTTGACACATGTTATTACCTTGATATAAAAAAAAAAAATCAAAAAAAAAAAGAAAAAAAAAGAAAAAAAAAGAGAAAAAAAAAAAAGTTGAGTCTCGATCAAGGTAATAAGGTTTGGTTATGTAATGTTTGAGTTAAGTTCCTTACATTTATAAATCCGACACAAAGAATGATTGTGAGGCCCAACATGATGGAATTAGGCCTATGTTCGAAGGGATGGATTACTGACATCATTGCACTAAGGTTGGGAAGCTATGATACGTTTTGGGAGTCTTTTGAGTCTTGGAACGAATTTGAGCACCACTTGTCCTATATATTCCTTGCCTCTAAACTTAGCCCCATTACAACCTTCGTAAAGACCTTATGATCCTTAAGATGGTAAATTTTGATTAGTGGAGTCAATCACTTGAGTAAGCTTATAGTTTTGGTTCATTTGTGCAAGTATGTTTTGTTTTTATATTGAGGTGTTTGTTTGAGATTTCGCAAAAGTACTTCATTTCGATTATGTGAGTATTTCTCACATACTTTGAGTGCAAACACAAACCCTCACAAATTGAGTGAACTTATGAGTGCATATCCTTGTGAGTTGATTCATACTTGTTTTATTCATGTTGAGATCCATTTCACCATATTTACTCATTATCTTACTTGTTAAAACATTTTGTTACAATGTATTAACTCTTGAATTCCATATGCTTAAATGTTTTAAGTGAAAATCTTTTATGCCATGATTGTAATAATGAAATATTGAGACAAATGGTTAAAGGTTACTTGTTTTGATTTTGTAGTTTGATTTTAGTATTTGCTAGGGACTAGCAAAGTTTAAGTGTGGGGGTATTTGATAGGTCGTTAATTAAGCATTATTTTATATTATTTTATACCCTTTATACTTGACTTTTAATATTAAAATATTAAATAAATAGATAAAATAATTTATTTTGTGTTATTTTTGTATAAATAAATAAAGTTTGTAATTTGGAGTATTTTGGCGAAAGAATCGTCTCGATCGGAATTTTAACGAAAATATTATGGACGAATTTCGGTGAAATAAATTCTAATTAATTGATTTTTCATTTGTAGCAGCCCAAACCCAATTTGAAGAAATAAAAGCAGCCCAGCCCAACAGAGAAAAAAAAAAGAAAAAGAAAAAAAAATCCAGTAGCCCGGCCCGCCAGTTCCGTGCGGCCTAGCCCAGTTTCGCGCGCCTCCCAGCAGCCCAGATTCACTTCGGCGCGTGCCTGCCGAACCGAAGCCCTTCTTTTCAGCAAGCGCCTGTCGTTCTCCATGCCGCCCATTCAGCATGTATCCGCCGAACTTTCTTCCTCCTTTTCCAGCAAAGGTTGCCAGCCATTTTTCCCACTTTCCAGCACAAAATCAACTTAAATCACATCTAAACATCATCACAAATCTTTATTACTCATCATTCCATTGTTCCACATTTTTTATTGTATTTTTATATTATTTTTGATAGCTTTTTCCACCTATAAATAGGGCTTCAATTCTTGTATTTTGGGGAGTCCCCAATTAGTTTCATTCTTCCATTTCTTTCATTTTTCTTAGTTCTTAGTTCTTAGTTCTTAGTTTAGTTCTTTTATTTCTCTCTTTTGAGAGACAATTTTGGGGACCATTTTAACTTCTTGTAGATTTTCTTATTAATTAGCTTTCTTTTAATTCTTGTTCTTAATTTATGTTATTTTTATTTTTCTTAATTTCATTTCTTCTTTACTTTGTTCTTGTGATATTTCTTTGAGATCTCTTAAACACATTTTTATGCTTTCCTTAAGAAATACCTAGGCCAAGTAATTCTAAGGCAATTCAAGAGTTTTAAGACCGAATTCCTCGTATTTCTTCTTCCATCTTCACAAGTTTCCTGCCGCTGTTCGGTGATTCTTGTGAAAATCCATACTTCTCTACTTAAATTCTTGTTATTGTTATTGGTTTTACTTATAATTCAATATATGTGTTGGTATTTTCTTTCTAACATTTGTAAGTAAGAATGCAATCTCCATGTGTTTTACTTTTTGAGTTTCTTTTACTTCATATGTTTTAGTACTTAAACTTCAATTCGAAACTAAATGTTGATCCGCTGTTCGGGGCATTTAGGATAGAGTTGAAGAGATTTAATGTTTGATCGCTGTTCGGCGCATTAAATCACTTACTTAAGGTGAATCATATTATAAGTAATAATCCGCTGTTCGGTGCATTTATAATATGAAAAATGTATGCATGTATTTGAGATGATTAATGTATGATTTCGTGATTGGTTCAATATGAGCATGATGTTAGAGTGTTGGTAAAAATATGTGTTTGAAGAAAATTCACTAGTACAAAGGTTAAAGTAGAAGTAAAATTAAGTATTTAATTATTTTTACTTGTTTTATTTATTTTATATTTACAACTCTTTTCAAACCCTCCCTTTTCAATTCTTTATTCTTTATTCTTTTATTCTTTTATTCTTTTATTCTTTTATTCTTTTATTCTTTTTTATTCTTTATTCTTTTATTGTTTTATTCTTCTATCCTTTTTATTCCTTATTCTTTTATTCTTTTATTCTTCTTTTATACTTTTAGTTTATTATTCTTTGATTCTTTCATCTCTTTATTCTTTTATTCTTTAATACTTTTAGTTTATTATTCTTTGATTAATTAATTCTTTAATTCATTAATTCTTTAATTTGTTAATTCTTTAATTATTTAATTCATTAATTTATTCATTATTCATTTATTCATTACTCTTTCCCACTAACACATTATTAATGTTCCCTAATTTCCCCGGTTAAGAACGATCCCTATTTACCAATACTACATCTACACAAAAAGGGTTTAAATTGCACAATACTCAAATTACGTATTTAATTTAATGCGTAGTTTGGGCATAGTCAATTTTTGGCGCCGTTGCCGGGGAAATTGAAAATCATTTTAATTTGTTAGTGTATGTATATAAATTGTGCATATTATACTTGTTTATAAATTTTACTTTTGTTAATATGATATTTGTTTATTACCCTTACTTACTTGTTTATATTTTATTTATCCATCTTATTTTTGTTCTTATTATTTTTGTTTATAATGTTCATACTTTACTTATTTATAGTTTCTAATTTATACTTGTTCATAAATGTTCATAATTTTTTTATATATATTTGTTCATATTCAAATTGTTTATGTAAATTTAAAATTCTATCATACTTGTTCATAATTTAATTTTATTTGTACTTGTCATAAATGCATATTGTACATATTCACTTTTCCTTACTTTTAATTTATTTTTTTTTTCTTTACACTTTCTAACTTCTTCTTTAATCCATTAACTTTAATTTTATTTCATAAACTTTTTCTTTATTCCTTTAACTTTAAATTTATTCCACTAACTTTTTATTCCATTAACTTTTTATTCCATTAACTTATATTCCTTTAACTTTATTCCATTAACTTTTTTTTCATTAATTTTATCAACTTTATATTCCACTAACTTTATGTTTACACTTATTTTATTTTTATATAATTAATTGTTTGTTTATGTCTTTTTAGACTTTAAATTTTTAAATGAAAGAAAAAAAAAATTCGGAATAAAAAAAAAACATAAAATAATAATAATAATAATAAATTAAAAAAAATCGAAATAAAAAAAATATTAAAAAAAAAAAATCTTATTTTAGCTTTATGTTAGTATTAATTCATACTTGTAAATAAATGTAGTATATATGTTACTTGTTACCTTTTATACATGTTCATAACTTTTATATTTCTTAGTATACATACATACTTGTTCATAATAATCTTTCATTTATGTTTGTTTATAATTCTCTTACTTATTATTTTACTCTTGTTCATACTTGTACATAATGTTCATTCTTTTTAATTGTTCATAAATGCTTATAGTAAATATTCACTTTTCCTTATTTTTATTTTTATTTTAATTTTTTTGGTTTTTTTTAATTTTTTTTTTAAAAAAACATAAAATTCGTAAAAAAAAAATTAAAAATTAAAAAAATTTCTTTTTCTTCATTTATTTAATTTTTAAATTCAGAAAAAAAAATTAATTAATAAAAAATAAAAAATTTCTTTTTCTTCATTTATTCGTAAAAATATTCATTTATCTTCACTTTGTGTTAGTATAAATCTAAATTGTTAAATAAATCTTATACTTATGTTAGTTTGTTAATGAGAAATTGTTTTGTAAATATCATTACTTGTGAATAAAACCATACTTGTAAATAAATTGTTCATACTTGTATAAATTGTTCATACGTAAATTGTCATGTTATATTTGTAAATTGTGCATAAAAAACATACTTGTAAATAGTTATTGCATTCATGCATTAGTCTCAGCTATATGTAGATCACTTGTACTTCGAAGTTTAGATTTTGATCTTTATCGGCGATGAGTCTTTTGTTAACTCTCACCCACGGTAATTGTTAACACTTGAGTCATCTTAATTCCTCTGGAGTAAGAAATTTTCGAGGGTGATGTCTAGGACAAGAGACGGTACTCATAACGGGTTTTGGGTCTAAGAAAATAGCCCTGCCTCTTATGTGTATTCTTTCTAACCTGGTCACTTTTGAAGTTGCCCAAACAGTTGAATTAATCCAAGATATTTACTTGGGCCGCACGGACGTATAAGTCTCCATTTAAACTTTGAGGCTATGTGAACCATATATATCTTTGACTTCCCCCGACATGTAAATATTGTTTATATCTTAATTTACATTATTTGTCATGACAAAGTTAACTTGCATCTTTCGTTTAACTAACTTGCATCTTTCATTCTAACTTGCATTTCATCTTTCATTTAACTTGCATTTTTAACTTCACTTGCATATTTAGTTTAACTTGCATTGCACTCTTCCTCTAACTTACATCTTTAACTCACATTGCATCATTAACTTTAATTTGCATATCTAACTTGCATTCTTAATTAACGTACATCTCTGACTAACTAACTTGCATCTCTGTCTAGGCTGGATGGACGTTAAACTTCAAGCGCTTGTTGGGAGGCAACCCAATGTGTTCCCGGGATGTGAAGGAGTCATCAATACAGATTTGCTATCCTCTACCCTTCACTCTCTTTTATTTTGTTTATTTAATGTTTTCCTATTATTTTCGTAAATCATCTTCCTTACTTTGATTCTATGTTTAATTACTTCGTATTTTCCTACATTGAGGACAATGTAGAATTTAAGTGTGGGGGAATGGTTTACAATTTTAATTGTTCAAAAAAAAAACAAAAAAAAAATTGAAAAAAATTATAAAAAAAAGGGTGAAAAAAAAATGAAAAAAAATATTATTGTTTTTTTTGAATCTTTTTGTTTTAACTTAGTGTTTTTATGAGTCTTAAGTTGCCATTTAACTTGTCAATGACATAAATGAACAGAAAGGAATATGTTATGGCCATAAAGATAATCACTACAACTTGAATTTGTTTGTTAATATTTTGTGATTAAGTGTTATAACTTGAAGATAATGCATGTAAATTGGCACATAAACGAGCATGATAAGATAAGTATGAATCATATGAACCTTATGTGAGCTTTAGAACTTTATATACATCTTTGATGAGTGATTCATAAGTTCTTTGTTTAAATTGATATACATATGCCTCATAACTACTTGCAATAGATTTTAATGAACTCTAGAGTACTAGAACTTATTTTATGTGATTTTCAAAGCTTTTAAGTCAATAAACTCTCTGATTTTGGAAATGATTAAGGCATTAGGGTTAACACCACAAATTCAAACATCCATGTTCCCTATTTTGTGCGCACAAGTTGCGACCCCCTTAGTTTTAACCCTTTTGAGCCCACATTAAGCCTTTCTTTCATCACCATGATTATCTAAACACTTGAGCTTAGTATAGACATCATTTACCCTTGTTCCAAGAACTCGGTTGAAGACATAATGATTGTGTAAAGAGAAAATAATGATGTTGGAAAGACTTTTATGTGAATTATTTGGATTTACCGACTCAAGCTTTGTTGTATTGTTGACACATGTTATTACCTTGATATAAAAAAAAAATCAAAAAACAAAAAAAGAAAAAAAAAGAAAAAAAAAAGAGAAAAAAAAAAGTTGAGTCTCGATCAAGGTAATAAGGTTTGGTTATGTAATGTTTGAGTTAAGTCCCTTACATTTATAAATCCGACACAAAGAATGATTGTGAGGCCCAACATGATGGAATTAGGCCTATGTTCGAAGGGATGGATTACTGACATCATTGCACTAAGGTTGGGAAGCTATGATACGTTTTGGGAGTCTTTTGAGTCTTGGAACGAATTTGAGCACCACTTGTCCTATATATTCCTTGCCTCTAAACTTAGCCCCATTACAACCTTCGTAAAGACCTTATGATCCTTAAGATGGTAAATTTTGATTAGTGGAGTCAATCACTTGAGTAAGCTTATGGTTTTGGTTCATTTGTGCAAGTATGTTTTGTTTTTATATTGAGGTGTTTGTTTGAGATTTCGCAAAAGTACTTCATTTCGATTATGTGAGTATTTCTCACATACTTTGAGTGCAAACACAAACCCTCACAAATTGAGTGAACTTATGAGTGCATATCCTTGTGAGTTGATTCATACTTGTTTTATTCATGTTGAGATCCATTTCACCATATTTACTCATTATCTTACTTGTTAAAACATTTTGTTACAATGTATTAACTCTTGAATTCCATATGCTTAAATGTTTTAAGTGAAAATCTTTTATGCCATGATTGTAATAATGAAATATTGAGACAAATGGTTAAAGGTTACTTGTTTTGATTTTGTAGTTTGATTTTAGTATTTGCTAGGGACTAGCAAAGTTTAAGTGTGGGGGTATTTGATAGGTCGTTAATTAAGCATTATTTTATATTATTTTATACCCTTTATACTTGACTTTTAATATTAAAATATTAAATAAATAGATAAAATAATTTATTTTGTGTTATTTTTGTTTAAATAAATAAAGTTTGTAATTTGGAGTATTTTGGCGAAAGAATCGTCTCGATCAGAATTTTAACGAAAATATTATGGACGAATTTCGGTGAAATAAATTCTAATTAATTGATTTTTCATTTGTAGCAGCCCAAACCCAATTTGAAGAAATAAAAGCAGCCCAGCCCAACAGAGAAAAAAAAAAGAAAAAGAAAAAAAATCCCAGCAGCCCGGCCCGCCAGTTCCGTGCGGCCTAGCCCAGTTTCGCGCGCCTCCCAGCAGCCCAGATTCACTTCGGCGCGCGCCTGCCGAACCGAAGCCCTTCTTTTCAGCAAGCGCCTGTCGTTCTCCATGCCGCCCATTCAGCATGTATCCGCCGAACTTTCTTCCTCCTTTTCCAGCAAAGGTTGCCAGCCATTTTTCCCACTTTCCAGCACAAAATCAACTTAAATCACATCTAAACATCATCACAAATCTTTATTACTCATCATTCCATTGTTCCACATTTTTTATTGTATTTTTATATTATTTTTGATAGCTTTTTCCATCTATAAATAGGGCTTCAATTCTTGTATTTTGGGGAGTCCCCAATTAGTTTCATTCTTCCATTTCTTTCATTTTTCTTAGTTCTTAGTTCTTAGTTCTTAGTTTAGTTCTTTTATTTCTCTCTTTTGAGAGACAATTTTGGGGACCATTTTAACTTCTTGTAGATTTTCTTATTAATTAGCTTTCTTTTAATTCTTGTTCTTAATTTATGTTATTTTTATTTTTCTTAATTTCATTTCTTCTTTACTTTGTTCTTGTGATATTTCTTTGAGATCTCTTAAACACATTTTTATGCTTTCCTTAAGAAATACCTAGGCCAAGTAATTCTAAGGCAATTCAAGAGTTTTAAGACCGAATTCCTCGTATTTCTTCTTCCATCTTCACAAGTTTCCTGCCGTTGTTCGGTGATTCTTGTGAAAATCCATACTTCTCTACTTAAATTCTTGTTATTGTTATTGGTTTTACTTATAATTCAATATATGTGTTGGTATTTTTTTTCTAACATTTGTAAGTAAGAATGCAATCTCCATGTGTTTTACTTTTTGAGTTTCTTTTACTTCATATGTTTTAGTACTTAAACTTCAATTCGAAACTAAATGTTGATCCGCTGTTCGGGGCATTTAGGATAGAGTTGAAGAGATTTAATGTTTGATCGCTGTTCGGCGCATTAAATCACTTACTTAAGGTGAATCATATTATAAGTAATAATCCGCTGTTCGGTGCATTTATAATATGAAAAATGTATGCATGTATTTGAGATGATTAAGGTATGATTTCGTGATTGGTTCAATATGAGCATGATGTTAGAGTGTTGGTAAAAATATGTGTTTGAAGAAAATTCACTAGTACAAAGGTTAAAGTAGAAGTAAAATTAAGTATTTAATTATTTTTACTTGTTTTATTTATTTTATATTTACAACTCTTTTCAAACCCTCCCTTTTCAATTCTTTATTCTTTATTCTTTTATTCTTTTATTCTTTTATTCTTTTATTCTTTTTTATTCTTTATTCTTTTATTGTTTTATTCTTCTATCCTTTTTATTCCTTATTCTTTTATTCTTTTATTCTTTTATTCTTCTTTTATACTTTTAGTTTATTATTCTTTGATTCTTTCATCTCTTTATTCTTTTATTCTTTAATACTTTTAGTTTATTATTCTTTGATTAATTAATTCTTTAATTCATTAATTCTTTAATTTGTTAATTCTTTAATTATTTAATTCATTAATTTATTCATTATTCATTTATTCATTACTCTTTCCCACTAACACATTATTAATGTTCCCTAATTTCCCCGGTTAAGAACGATCCCTATTTACTAATACTACATCTACACAAAAAGGGTTTAAATTGCACAATACTCAAATTACGTATTTAATTTAATGCGTAGTTTGGGCATAGTCAAGCCAATCTTGAGGAGGTCTCAGAGCTCAACCAAAATGTGGAGACCCACCAAACTGAGAATGTCGAAATCAAGGCCCATAATGCACACATCGAGGCCGAAAACGTGATAATTCAGGCCTAGCTCGCCTTATTGTTAATCTGAATAGGAGAGCGTGGGCTAGATGGCCTTGACTTGTATACCAGAATCTAGTCCAACAGCCTGCCCATGACGCCGACGCCGATCGCCCTGCCCACCTCAACTTGCCCTTGACTGATTAGTTTTTTCTTTTTTTCAGAAGTTTTTTTATATTTTATTTTCTGTAAAAATATTACAATTAATTTTATAAATATTATTTTAATATTCATATAATTGCTATTATTATTTTAATTGTGTTTATTTATATATATATATATTAATATTAATTATCTAAGTTTAATCAAATATTAAAAATATTTAAGAAAAAGTATATTCAATATTTTTGTCACGCGAAGCCTTCATCAAGCAAACTTCTAATTCAAAAACCTTGCCTAGCGAGGTTCGCTAGGCAAAGATGGATTGTACTATTGCTTGACTACTTTGCTCGACAAAGCCTTTTGTTGGGAAACGTTATTTGTGCTCTGGATTGACGATGTTACTCGCTGAAGGCTTTCGTCGGGCAAAAAACGTTGATTGCTTTCTTACTTGGCGATCTTTGTTTTATGTCAAGGGAAGCCCTGGCTTGACGAGTCTCACATGATGGATGTCACCTGGTAGAGCTTCGCCGTGTTAACCTTTCACCTGGAAAATTGCTCTACTCACTCGAATGAGCCTCTTTGTTGAGCCATCCTTGTTTTTTTGTTGTGTTTCCACCAATGTTTGACATACTTCAGGAAACATTATATGGAGATGTTCTTGAACTAAGGCTAATGATGCTTGTCATTCTCAAAATATCTAAACTATATTCTCAAAGTCTTCAAATAACTTGGAAGGAAATCAGTAGGGTAATACTTCTCAACAAGTTTATGCATATCCTCAATATTGAATGACTTGAAGGAATTACAAGGATCAACGATATGCTAAGAATAAAAAGTTCAAATGTATTCTCAGGAAATCTATCACTCAATTGACCCAACTAATGATCTATAACTTCATTAAAGATATAAATCTGATAATAGTGCTCAACTGTAATAAAATCTGTTTGTTGACAAGAACAGTATGTGCCCATCTTATAACGGGCACTCATGTCAGACATATTAACATCATGTAGTTCACTAAATGATTTTGCACTTCCAAATATTTCATCCAAACCACGTTCCCTTAACAATTGAAGGTGAAGTTTTGTATTTGAAACAAAGTTTAAAGCACTTACAATGTCTAGTTATTTTTTCTGAAACACTAAGAAAAGAAAATCAGTGATTCCCATATCTTTATCTAACAAAATCAAAGCAAACACACAGTCAAAAGGCATCATAGCAATATATTTATTATTAGCATCACCATAAAAATTGTTGGGCAAGTCCATGCTCTCTGATTTCCAACAGAAGTATTTTTGTATCTTTAAACAATGTTATCAAACTAGTAATAAAAGAAAAATGATAGCCCTAACATGTAGCTCTAACTCATTTCAAACAACTAGTTTGTCGGGACCGGTCCCAAATCCCCCGGGATTAACGTGGAACCTGCCTGATCCCGTCTGACAAGAAGTGTCAGACCAGGGAAAATTCCGTCTCTAGCCCTCGCCGGGGCTTCCAGAGTGCGCCAAGATCATAGGAGGAGGGGAGTGATGTCTCGTCTCTGCTACAGCCCGCATCCGCGATCAACCTGAAGGGCATTAAAACATTAAAAGTCATGAGTGGACAAAATAATAATTTCATTAAAAACATTTTCACTTAAACACATTTATGCCCTTCATAAAAACATACGCATGTATTCAAAACCATTTATCAAACATTGATAAAAACACTTGAAAACATTCTCAAAACCTTTCAAGGGCTCATGCCCGGCCCCACAAACTGTCATGACCCGTAAATCCATTAGGGTCCCTGACCCGAAATCACAAATCAAAAACCAACTATCCATACATGTGGGAACTCAGCCCAAATCCATTCTCAGTGAAACACCAAAACACAGAATACGGGGTCTCTGCCCCAAATCATTTCTAAAACTAGGAACACAGGGCCTTCACCCTAAAACCACTTTCCAAAGAACCCCATACGTACTCGTACGTATAACCCATCCTAGGCACTTCCGGAGAAGATGCCAACTCGGGGCACACAGCCCCTAGGGATCACATCCCCGATATAGTCACGATATCGAATCTCTAACCTAGTGTGCACACTACTCGGGGTCTCACTCCGAGTCTTCTCCCAGGAATCTCCATCTGGGAGGCTCAATCACTGGATCTAGTCCGAGCTCTCTCTATGGATCTAGTCCACATATCTCTCCGGAAATCTGGTCCGGGGCCACAACATAAGTAATCACCATTCTTGGAACGGGATCCCTATGGGGATACCCATTATGGTCTGTGGATCGTGACTCTCCAGGTCGACGCTAGAGGAGACCATATAATTTCATGGAGGGTTTCATTCACATTTTCTAATACTCTTTTCTTCCTTTCTCAAATCACTTTTCAACTGGGTCTCGTACCCGATTCAGTTCAATAGGATTCCTCGAATCCGATTCTTCACAGGCCTCGGCCTAAATCCACAGTTCAACAGGGTCTCATGCCCGAATTCTCATTTCATAAATCGAACTGGGACTCAAGCCCGATGTTACATTCAATTGGGCCCTAAGCTCGAAACCATGACTCAACGGGACCTCACGTTCGATTTCGCAACCAACGGGGCCTTAAGCCCGATATTTCAACTAAATGGGTCTCAGGCCCAATATCATAAATAAACGGGGCATCAAGCCCGATAGTACCATTAACTAGGCCTCAAACCCGAATCGTAAACCAAATGGACCCTCGGTCCGATCGTATAGCTCAAATGGACCATAGGTCCGATTCCTCGTCAGATCAAATGGACTCCAAGTCTGAGAGTTCCTAAATCAAATGGGTCTCGTGCTCGATTTCATATTTTCAAATCCAAAACTGACTTATTAAACCGTCATAGAAAACACGATACGCAAAGGTACGACATAAAGCCGAAAACCTCGAAAAAAAGGTGCAAATATGTCGATCCTAAGCTACCACAATAAAATGCACTCATGGAATCACAAAACATACATTAAAACACTAATAAAACATTTATGCATGCATCAAGTTCGAAATAAAGGTCCACTCACAGACCGTCCGCAGCCGCGCCTCGATACGCGTGTCATAATCGTCTCTCGGGTCAACCGTCACCTCCTCGATACGCGTGTCATAATCGTCTCCCGGGTCAACCGTCACCTCCGGGATTCTCAAACCTGTCCAAATTGTAATAGAAGGTTACTAATAGCCTCATTAACCTGCCATTAAAGTCCCGTAATTTTCCCGATTTTCTAACCATTTTTAAACGCAAACCTAAACTTTCAGACGTCCCGAACTATATCGAAACGGTGTCCGATTGACACGAAACCAATCCCAAAATGTTCGTTACATCGAATAGATGATTTCACATTTTGGGACCACCCTCAAAGGAGTGACCACGCGCCTATACGTGCCCTTAGAAGAGACTGTGCGTGGGCCTCACTCGCCCTTAGAAGAGACTGCGCGTGGGCTTCACGCGCCACTGTGCAATCATCTTCTTCCTTGCATCAGACCGGTCCGGCCCTCTAAACCTCTCATTTTATGTCCAATCTTCTAATTTTTGATCCTAAACTTCCTATTTTCAAGTTTCCTATCCAAACCAATCCTTAAAACTAATCAACAACACATAAAACCCAAGGTTCCAAATTGAACCTCACGGTTCAAGTTTCCCAAAACATTCCATGGTGTCCTACAACCCCTAACCATCCTCAAAATCATCCTAACACCTTCCTACCAACCCATTTAATTCATTAAAAACATCCAAAATGACCCATAATGTAAAAATCGAAAATTATGGACAAATGGGCCTAACTGTGCACGTTCTCGGGTTTGTGGCTCCACCATCCACGGAGGTACTGTCCAGGCGGGACACTATCCTCATCCTGTCCTCTCTTCACTCTCTGGTCCTCACAGGCTTGATCAAATGGGGTTTGGATTGGATTGGATTGGTTTGAATGGTTGGGTGAGATTGGGTTTGGACGGGTTTGGTTGCACGAACAAGGAAAGGGAGGTGATATGCATGAATGTAAAGGAAGAGCCAGTGGATGGGTGACACTTGTCACTCATCCATTGGTCCCTGACAATTTTCATGGGCCCCACTTAGGACAAAACTTACGCCGTCTCGAAAAACATGCAATAGTACTTTCGAACTTCCGTGAACTGTAACTTCTCCGTCGAATGTCCGAATTCAACGTGTCACCTGTCCACGGATTCGTATGGTCCCGATCTACGTAACGGCTTTTGGGCCTCGGCCATCGGACCTCTTAGGTCAAAAGTCAACCGTTTTCCCTTTTTCAATTAAATTACCAAAATGCCCTAAAAATTCCGAACATCATAACTTCCTCCTCGAACGTCGGAATCGAGTGTGCCACCTGTCTATGAACTCGTGACATTACGAAGTACGTCACTATCATCAGCCAAAGTCCATTTGACAGCCGGAATGAAAAGTCAACGATTTTCCCATTCTAGGGGCAAAATTGTCATTTCGCCCGAACGTCCGCTAATCCTTGTCGAACCCGCGATTAGTCTTCGATTAGCGAGGCTAATCCGTCATTAATTCTTAATTTATCTCGCTAATTCAGGACGGGTCTTTACAAACTTCCCCCCTTAAGGAATTTCGTCCTCGAAATTCAAATTGACCCGATTCCACAACCAAACTGTGAAATCCAACCATGTCCCTCGATTCGGATCGTTGTACCCCCATAAAAGGGTACCCGTATAACAGTACACATCCGACACACATACCAAACTCATCGGTACGTACCGCCACCAGAGCCACCAAAGCTCCGATTCATCTCCGAGAACTACACGTCAACTCGTACGTCTCACTCAAGACAGAACATCGAAACTCGTCGATCTCGCCTGTCACCCACTTCGACAGGTAAGAAATACCAAACTGACATTCAAACGGCTTTTCAGTCTGCCACTCTGACACGTTTCATCTGACAGTCGTCAGGTTGAAACACATCCCCACTAAGGGCTATCACATCTAAGCTGGAGTCCTGCTCAGCATTGGGTCGGACAACATTCTATGGATTTTGCCATCACAATGGCCCGAATCACATCTCGTAGGTCATTCTCAGACCTATGCCCAATAATGACTCTAAACACTCGCACAAGTCAACTCTCTCAATTTCCTATTCCCCAAAACTGACTCTTCTTAGAGTCCCAAAAATCCATACCTATCCGAACTCATCGAATACCTATCAATTCGTTACCACGATATGTCACGCCTTCGTGACAAACCGATAACTCCCGGCTCCACTGCGCTTCGCTGCGCGACTCTGATCTCGACTCGCTCTCGGGTCCTCGCATCGTGTCTTGCATCACTCAGTGATACGACTTGTCATCTAGACTCACCTCGAGTCTCCAACTGTCACTATCGGATCTAATCCGATCACCACTCACGTTCAAGGATTGCACTCTGGCAACGTCCAACCACATACTACTGTCCGTACTCCAACCATGGTCCGGACCCCAAACATTCGTCACCAGGCGAACATCAATCCACCACATCCGACACTCACTCGTCACATCCTGTGACGCTAAGCACCATCTACTCGTCAAGTCAATCAAATTTGACTCACAGCCTAGGTGTTCAGTTCTTACACCCTCTTTGTACTCCTAGCTGTCCTAACACTCCTCGATGTCCCACCTAGGAACGAAACCAAGAGAATTCAACATGATGACATCAAAGTTCATCCAATGTCATCCTCCGACACCCAGCACTATCTACTAAAGAGTCACGCTCAGTGACCTCGGAAAATCCATCCTCCAATGCGAAATCAAGTACTCCTCACATCATCTTAATCACAACTTATCTTGATTCTGATGTTCCAATCACGTTGGAACCATGTTCCTTTTCCAATTACGAAGCTCAATCAACACCCGAACTTACTAATGTTCTATAGGCAAACAAGTGCCATGTCTTCAACTTAGGAGGTATGGTCAACCGTAGTCGACCAAAACCAATCTATAATTGACTCTCAGGTCCTCAGCTCAACCGGAGCCATACGTCATAAGACGTCACTTACGCCATCCCTTCGTACCTGGATCTCACGTTTCAAAAGTTACAACTTATGAGTACACCCTTGCGATTCAATCTCGCAGCACTGGGTGAACTAGTCTCCATTACTGGAGAAACTAATCTCCGTCATAGGGGAAACTGGTCTCCATCACTGAGGAAACTGGTCTCCATCACTGGGAAACTGGTCTCCATCACTGAGGAAACTGATCTCCATCACTGGGGAAACTGGCCTCCATACCAAGTACTCCCGTACTTCGCATTGAGCCACTAGGGATCCTGTTTGTTCCACTTATAACTACCACCTTCACAAGAGCGTGGCAAGTATGCCAACCTCCAACATCAGTATCTCATTCTGCGATCGGACTCAGCCTTCATCGAGTCGAATCCAAAATCACTGCTCGTACTGTGCGTCAATCACGCACCTCGTATCATCGTCACGACTGACGAATCCCATCGTCACAATCGTCACGGCAACCTGAGCCAATCCAGCTTGATAAGACTCGACGACGTCCATCGATAGCAGTGTCTGCCACATCCTCGTGCAGACTAATCTCAGAAACACTCTGCTACCGAAACTTCAAAACCATGCAGTAGTCAACCGCCAATACCAATCGCTCTACCTGCAACATCCACTGATCGGTCCACCTCTGGATCCGATGACCAGTACCACACTCCTGGTAACTTGTCCAAACAAATACCTACTAGGGTTATCACAAACTCGGCTGCCCACTGCAGCCCTACCATCCTGACCGATCAATCGATCTCGACTCCGAAGAGTCGTTGTACTCCAATACTGCACATGCGCAACATGCGCAATCGCATACTATCGTGTCACACCACAACTAATCCGGGCATCCACTACTAGTCGACATCCCACTGGGATTCGACACATCGAAACAGGGCAACGTATGCCAAACCGAATCACACGTTTCTATTCCCAACCGTCGTAAGCGTAGTCGTACAGGGTCAACGTATAGTGGGCGACCCTGACCTCTGACCACCACTAGTATCAATCCGTACAACTTTATCCGACACGACAGTAGGGTCACGACTCTCAACCCTTCATACTGTCTCTACTGATCCACTGGGTTCTACTCACCAGTGACTCTACGGCTCTAAGCCATTAGATTCTCACAAATACTGATCCTCCTCGGGATCCAACCTTGAAACACATGGCCTCCAATGCCAATCAAACCTCAAACTATCGTATCACGTGCCAAACACCATCTAACTAAGGTTCGATTATACTGAATCCTTGTACTAATGCCCTAACTACCAGGTTGATGACGAACTGTTACGACTTTAGAGACATCACATCCTTGACATGCGTGTACCCCACGAGCAAAACATGCTCTGATACCAACTTTTCAGGACTGGTCCCAAATCCCCCGGGATTAACATGGAACCCGCCTGATCCCGACTGACACGAAGTGTCACACTAAGGAAAATTCCGTCTCTAGCTCTCGCCGGGGATTCCAGAGTGCACCAGGATTGTAGGAGGAGGGGAGTGATGTCTCGTCTCTACTACAGCCCGCATCCGCGATCAACCTGAAGGGCATTAAAACATTAAATGTCGTGAGTTGACAAAATAAAAATTTCATTAAAAACATTTTCACTTAAACACATTTATGCCCTTCATAAAAACATTCGCATGCATTTAAAACCATTTATCAAACATTGATAAAAACACTTGAAAACATTCTCAAAACCTTTCAAGGGTTCATGCCCGGCCCCACAAACCTTCATGACCCGTAAATCCATTTGGGTCCCTGACCCGAAATCACAATTCAAAAACCAACTATCTATACATGTGGGAACTCAGCCCAAATCCATTCTCAGTGAAACACCAAAACACAGAATACGGGGTCTCTGCCCCAAATCATTTCTAAAACTTTGAACACAGGGCCTTCAACCTAAAACCACTTTCCAAAGAACCTCATACGTACTCGTACGTATAACCCATCCTAGGCACTTCCAAAGAAGATGCCAACTCGGGGCACACAGCCCCTAGGGATCACATCCCCGATATAGTCACGATATCAAATCTCTAACCTAGTGTGCACACTACTCGGGGTCTCACTCCGAGTCTTTTCCCAGGAATCTCCATCAGGGAGGCTCAATCATAAGATTTAGTCCGAGCTCTCTCTCTGGATCTAGTCCACATATCTCTCCGGAAATCTAGTTCGGGGCCACAACATAAGTAACCACCATTCTTGGAACGGGATCCCTATGGGGATACTCATTCTGGTCTGTGGATCGTGACTCTCCAGGTCGACCCTAGAGGAGACCATATAATTGCATGGAGGGTTTCATTTACATTTTCTAATACTCTTTTCTTCCTTTCTCAAATCACTTTTCAACTGGGTCTCGTACTCAATTCAGTTCAATAGGATTCCTCGAATCCGATTCAAATCAGTTTCACAGGTCTTGGCCTAAATCCACGTTCAACAGGGTCTCATGCCCGAATTCTCATTTCATAAATCGAACTGGGACTCAAGCCCGATGTTACATTAAATTGGGCCCTAAGCCCGAAACCATGACTCAACGGGACCTCACGTCGGATTTCACAACCAACGGGGCCTTAAGCCTGATATTTCAACTAAATGGGTCTCAGGCCCGATATCATAAATCAACGGGGCATCAAGCCCGATAGTACCATTAACTGGGCCTTTAACCCGAATCGTAAACCAAACGGACCCTCGGTCCGATCGTATAGCTCAAATGGACCCTAGGTCTGATTCCTAGTCAGATCAAATGGACTCCAAGTCCGAGAGTTCGTAAATCAAATGGGTCTCGTGTCCGATTTCATATTTTCAAATCTGAAACCCACTTATTAAACCGTCATAGAAAACACGGTACGCAAAGGTACGACATAAAGCCGAAAACCTCGAAAAACGTGCAAATATGTTGATCCTAAGCTACCATAATCAAATGCACTCATGGCATCACAAAACATACATTAAAACACTAATAAAACATTTATGCATGCATCAAGTTCGAAAGAAAGGTCCACTCACAGACCGTCCGAAGCCATGCCTCGATACGCGTGCCATAATTGTCTTTCGGGTCAACCGTCGCCTCCGGGATTCCCAAACCTGTCCAAATCGTAATATAAGGTTACTAATAGCCTCATTAACCTCCCATTAAATTCTTGTAATTTTCCCGATTTTCTAACCATTTTTAAACGTGAACCTAAACCCTCGGACGTCCCGAACTATATCAAAACGGTGTCCGATTGACACAAAACCAGTCCCAAAATGTTCGTTACATCGAATAGATGATTTCACATGTTGAGACCACCCTCAAAGGAGTGACCAAGCGCCTGCACGTGGCCCTAGAAGAGACTGCGCGTGGGCCTCACGCGCCACTATGCAGTCATCTTCTTCCTTGCATAAGACCGGTCCGGCCGCTTCGACTGTGCAGTCAGGTCCAGCTGGACCGGCGTGACCGGTCTGGCCCTCTAAACCCCCCAGTTTTCGTCCAATCTTCTCCTTTTCGATCCTAAACTTCCTATTTTCAGGTTTCCTATTCAAACCAATCCTTAAAACTAATCAACAACACCTAAAACCCAAGGTTCCAAATTGAACCTCACGGTTCAAGTTTCCCAAAACCTCCCATGGTGTCCTACAACCCCTAACCATCCTCAAAATCATCCTAACACCATCCTACCAATCCATTTATTTCATTAAAAACATCCAAAATGACCCATAATGCAAAAATCGAAAATTATGGACAAATGGGCCTAACCGTCCACGTTCTCGGGTTTGTGGCTCCACCGTCCGTGGAGGCGCTGTCTAGGCCGGCCACCATCCTTATCCTGCCCTCTCTTCACTCTCTGGTCCTCACAGGCTTGATCAAATGAGGTTTGGATTGGATTGGTTTGAATGGTTGGGTGAGATTGGGTTTGGACGGGTTTGGTTGTACGAACAAGAAAAGGGAGGTGATATGCATGAATGTAAAGGAAGGGTCAGTGGATGGGTGACACTTGTCACTCATCCATTGGTCCCTGACAATTTTCCTGGGCCCCACTTAGGACAAAACTCATGCCGTCTCGAAAAATGTGCAATAGTACTTTCGAACTTCCGTGAACTGTAACTTCTCCGTCGAATGTCCGAATTCGACTTGCCACCTGTCCATGGATTCGTATGGTCTCGATCTACGTAACGGTATTTGGCCCTCGGCCATCGGACCTCTCAGGTCAAAAGTCAACTATTTGCCTTTTTTCAACTAAATTACCAAAATGCCCTCAAACTTCCAAACATCATAACTTCCTCCTCGAATGTCGGAATCGAACGTGCCACCTGTCTATGAACTCGTAACGTCACGAACTATGTTACAGTCATTGGCCAAAGTCCATTTGACCGCCGGAACGAAAAGTCAACGATTTACCCATTCTAGGGGCAAAATCGTCATTTCTCCCGAACGTCTGCTAATCCTCGTCAAACCCGCGATTAGTCTTCGATTAGCGAGGCTAATCCGTCATTAATTCTTAATTAATCTCGCTAATTTGGGACGGGTCGTCGCATAGTTTGATTAAGTCCTTTACTTGTTTCAAGTTCTCCACAATCCAACAATTCTTTAACTTCAGCTCTTCGAACAAATCTTAGCTCATTACGATGCTTAGTAAAAGAAGTAACAAAATTGGAAATGTTAGTAAACATAAAAGAAATCTCCAAATAATTCTCACATCTTTAGCTGCACCATTTAAAGTTAATTGCAATTGATGAGCAAAGCAAAGCAATGCACATAATATGCATATGGACAATCCTGAAGAAATAATGCTTGTAATCTTTTCCATGCACTTTGCATAGTACTTGCACTATCATACCCTTGGCCACTCATATTTTCTACAATAATGTCATATTTAGAAAACACTTTACATATTTCTTCTTTAAGAGTTGATGCATTAGTATTTTCAACACTCACAAATATCAAAAATGCACTCATAAACATATCCATCACAATCAATAAATCTAAGGAAAATGGACAATTTTTCCTTACCGAATTCATCAAGCAATTCATTAACAAGAATACCAATTTTTTTTTCCCATTTCCTTCAAAACTCACTTTGTTAGCAAAAATATGTTGTACATCCTTTTGTATATTGTTTGAAATATACTTAGCAAATTGAGGAACATTTTCTACGACAACTTTTTCAACTGCTACATTCATTCTTTGATAACTATTTATTAGCTGAACAAAATTTCTCCGATTAGATGAGCAACTAGATTCGTCATTACATAGAAATGCCAATGATTGGGTTGCAAGAGACCTCACACCCTTTATTGAGGTGGTTGATCGCAACCAATTTTCCATAATTTGTTTGGATGATTGTGCATTTACCACATTTTCAATACGAGAAGAATGATCTTTTATATTACTCCACCTTTGCATAGCAGGATGATATGGTGAATTTAAATTACCTATATGATGTTGAAAAGTACAATATTCTCCCGCAATTCTCTTTCGAACGTTGGATGTAATTGATTATTGTAAAAAATAAAGCAAAGAAAACAAAATGCCTTATTTTTATCAACAAAATATTCAAGCCAAAGTAAATTATCAAATAAAGGATGGGAAAGATTTCCCAGTTCCCACGTTCAACACAAACAGAACAACACTTGATCAGAGCTTGGGAGTCCGACTCCATAATCACATCCTAGAAGTCACGGTCCCGAGCAAGTTTGACACCGGAGCTTGTGAGCTTTGACTCACGCAAGCTTCAACAATGAGGACATTTCTTGTGCGCTTTGACTCACAAATTGTCACGACCCGGCCCATCTAACACAATATTCTACGCTTTGGGCCCAGCCCTCACGGTTTTGTTTTCGGGAGCTCAAGTGCGACTTCCCAGTAGGTCACCCATCATGGGATTGCACTAGCCTCAACTCACTTAACTTTGGGATTCCAATCCCCCCCAAACCCACTGAGCTCCCAAAAGGCCTTGTGTTAGATAGATACGTGCCCACACATATAAGGTACTTCACCTTTCCCTCCCCGAGTGATGTGGGATCGTTCACCGATCTTACCTTTCCAAGCTCACGGGTCTTGCTCACTATTCTTTCTTCTCAAGCTCACAGGTCTTGCTCACTGTTCTTGCTTCCAAGACCGGGTCTTACAATCCACCCCCCTTGGGGCCCAGCGTCCTCCCTGGCACACTTCTGGTCAGGGTCCGGCTCTGATACCATTCTGTCACGACCCGGCCCATCTAACACAATATTTTCCGCTTTGGGCCCAGCCCTCACGGTTTTGTTTTCGGGAGCTCACGTGCGACTTCCCAGTAGGTCACCCATCATGGGATTGCACTAGCCTCAACTCGCTTAACTTTGGGGTTCCAATCCACCCCAAAGCCACTGAGCTCCCAAAAGGCCTTGTGTTAGATAGATACGTGCCCACACATATAAGGTACTTCACCTTTCCCTCCCCGAGCAATGTGGGATCATTCACCGATCTTACCTTTCCAAGCTCACGGGTCTTGCTCACCTTTCTTGCTTCCAAGGTCGGGTCTTACACAAATAGCCCCTGTAACGACCCGTCCCAAATTCCATGATTTGATTAGTGACTAATCAAGGATTAGTGAGGTTAATCGGTGATTAGTGCGGTACTTTCGAAAAGACAACGAGAAATGACGATTTTACCCCTGAAATGGGCGAAATGTTGACTTTTCGTTTAGGCGGTCAAATGGATTTTGGCCGATGACTGTAACGTAGTTCGGGACGTCACAAGTTCATAGACAGGTGGCACGTCCGATTCCAATGTTCGAGGAAGAAGTTATGACGTTCGGAAGTTCTGGGGTATTTTGGTAATTTGGTTAAAAGGGGTAAATAGTTAAATTTTGACCCAGGAGGTCCAATGGCCGATGGTCGAGGACCTTTATGTAGATCAGGTCGATACGAATCCATAGACAGGTGGCATGCCGAAATCGGACATCGAACGAGAAAGTTATGAGTCACGAAAGTTCGATTGCACTATGCACTCATTACGAGATGGGGACACTTGACATTATCTGATTTAGTGAGTTTTTAAGTGGGACCCATGGATGAGTGACAAGTTTCACTCATCCCATTGGCCCAAACCCCCATTTTGTGGATCTCAAGTGTGATTGGTCCACTTGGAATAAAATGTATATATAAATTTTCACCCACCATTCATCCTAGCCCTTCATCTTCATCCTTCCCCTTCATCCTGGCCGTTCATCTCATTTCCCCCTCACCTGATCACCATCAGCCATCCCTCTCTGTTGGATTCACGAACCCGAAACCCCTCCAATCTCCATTTTCATTTTGAGCAAACACACACACACACACACACAACACAATCACCATGCTACACCCATACGGGTCGTGTGAGGAATGATGAGAGACTAGGAATAACGGTGACGACGACCCACGGCGGTCCACGGCGGGGGTAAGTCGAACAAACCCGAGAGCCATTTTCTATTTTGAAATTTGGAAGTTAAGTTTTAATTGATGTTGAGAGCTCATTTTGATTCTAATGAGACCTAGAGACCAAGGAGGCTCAAGGAGGATTGATTTTGATGGAAATGGATGGCTAGAGGGCTACGAAACCAAGCTTGAAGACCAAGCTCACGACTTGTTCATGGAAGGTAAGATTTGAGTGGGGTTTCTTGTGTTTTTAATAGCTAAATAGAAAGGAAATGAGTAGGATTGTGAACCGACCATGCTGGTCCAGACCAGTCCGGTCCGGTTCGAACCAGGCGAACCAGGTTCGCTGGAGGAAGAAGAAGGTGAATAATGCTGGCACGTAGGCTCATGCGCAGCCCCTTTGGGCGGCACGTGAGGGCGCATGGTGGGTCTATTGGGGAAGTGTTCAACATGTGAATTAATAGATTCGATGTAATGAACATTTTGGGACTGGTTTCGTGTCGATCAGATATCGTCTCAATAATGTTCGGGACATCCGAAGGTTTAGGATCGATTTTAAAAATAGTTAAAAATTCGGGAAAATTACGGGACTTCTATGAAAGGTTAATAAGGTAGTCAGTAATCCTCTAGATTGATTTGGACATGTTTGGGAGTCCCTGTGATGGCGATTAGCCACGTGAGGCTTACGGCACGCAAATTGAGGCGGTAGCTTAGGACGGTCTGTGAGTGGACCTTGATTTCTAAACTGTGCTACATGCATAAATGTTTTAGACGGTTTACTGATATGATTCTATGATGATGATTGTGATGATCGTGATTTATATGATTGTAAGCACGTAAATCGAGGTTTACAGTTTTGCACTGATTTTTCGTACTTATAGTTTTGGAAATGGTTTCATGAAATGGCTTTGGATTTGAAAAGGTAAACTCGGGCTTGAGACCCATTTTTTTTTGGAAACCCTCGGACTCGAAGTCCACTTAGTTACGTTTTCGGGGTAGAGGCCCAATTGGTTCTTGAATCGATTTCGGATTTGGAAATATGGATCGGGCACGAGACGGATTTGATTTACGAACTCTCAGACCTGAAGTCCATTTGATTTAACAAGGCATCGGGCCGGAGGCCCAGTTGGTTTACGTACCGGACTCGAGGCCCAATTGGTTTGCGAATCGGGCTCGGAGCCCAGTTGACTTACGTATCGGGCACGAGGCCCATTTGGTTTATGAAATCGGGCACGAGACCCATTTTGACAGGACCGCCCCCGAAGGGACATTGATAGCCTTGCCCGGTCCTTCTCCCGTCTGGCAAGTCGACTGAAATTCCCAATTTACCCTCCGTACTTGCCAAACCAAGGATAGCCACACACGTACTCACTCATGCCTCCGCCACTCGATCAGCCTCGATCAACGCGCCTTGACCTGGAGGGTCAATAAAACACACAAAAGGTGTGAGTGGAAAAAAATAAATCAGTTTATAAAACAGTTACAGAAAGACATTTTTACCCTCCACGTAAAACCAATGCATGCATTCGAAAATTATTTCGCAATCCGTTTCATCTCCAATATAAGAAAACCGTGTACGAAAATCAAATCATTATCCTTTTCTTAACCTTCGGGTCTTAGCCCGCAATCATAAACACAGGGCCTCAGCCCAAAACCATGAATCAAATCCAAGTACACAACATAATCCAAATCCATCAACGTTATAAACCGATCCACTGTCCAACACATCTGAAACATCAGAAACTAACAATAAATCACAAGTCAATTAGTTTGCTGGATATCAAGTGCGCCCGAGTCTTTAAACTCAAAACCATGCGCATAATCAGGCCTTCCCGGGATTTCAACGAGTCTTTAAACTCATAACATAATAAATAGGCTTCGGGGGTATCATACCTAGTCTTTAAACTCAAAACAGTCACCGAGTCTTTAAACTCATCAAGGGCCCTCCCCCGTCATTAATTAACCGAGTCTTTAAACACAAAACGTGCTCCAGCAATAGCACCGGGTCTTTAACCCAAAACCATTTGTAAATCACAACAATCGAGGATCCCATCGTGATCCAAATTCAAAATCCAATCTGAAATCACATTTTGTCATAACAGAACTCATGTCCGAATTTCACATTCAAATCCCCAAAATCTTACTTCACAAAACATAATCAAATCATCATTAAAAACGGGACATGTATAATCATATCAAATAACTTTTTCAAACCATCATCCATTCCTGAATTCGAATTCACAATAATGATTCTGTAAGCCATCATCCGGAAACATTATCCCGAATCCAAACCAGGAAATTCACTTTCAAGTTTCCGAAAACCGAAATCTCGTTCTTCAAATTACTTTTATGCCTTGGGCACCAAGCCCAGAATCAACTTTCCAAAATCCGTTTTAAATCTTTGAAATCACATCATATTTCAAATCCCAAATACAGTTCATCAAATCATGATCAATCACAACATACTCAAAATCTCGTAAAACGTGCAAATCCGTAAAAATCTCGAAATCCGTGTCAACACCGTAAGTCATACTCACAATCATAATCAACAACATCCTTGAAACATTATACGCACAAATCATGTAAAATCGTTCATCGGAACATAAGAGAAACCATAGTCTCAAAATACGTGCAATTTCGTATGCATATCAAACTAGCCTCACCCCGTTGTTTCCACTACCTCAACTGACCCAATGCCACTTACAATTAAACTATTTCTTGATCAGACCACCCAAGTATGGTGGTTTAGTCTCTGGTTTCCACGGCTGTCTCAAAATGCAGCAACCAAATTACCATTTTGTCCTCACTTGAAAAATTACCAAAATGCCCCTCACGCATCAGACCCGTAACTTGGTCGTTCGAACTCCGATTGACGCGTGCCGCCGGTCGTTGTACTCAGGGCATCGAGACCTACCTAACGGTCCTCGAATTGTGTGAAAATTAGTTGTCGATCAAAAAGTCAACATTTTCCCCTTTTCGTCCGAATTACGAAAATGCCCTTGAACTTCCGAACGTCATAACTTCCTCCTCGAATGTCGGAATCGGGTGTGCCACCTGTCTATGAACTCGTGATGTCCCGAACTACGGCACGGTCATTGGTCAAAGGCCGTTTGATCGTCCGAGCAAAAAGTCAACTGTTCGCCCATAACCTAGGGGCAAAATCGTCCTTTTCTTCAAATTTTCCAAATTTCCGTTTTTGAAAGTCCGGTCGTTACACATTTAGTTATGAAATCGGACATGAGGCCCATTTTTTTTACTATATCGGGCACGAGGCCGTTTGATTTACGAAATCGGGCGCAAAGCCCAGTTGGTTTACGATTCGGGCCGGAGGCCCAGTTTGTATGTGGATTCGGGCTTAGGGCCCATTTATGTTTTAAGATTGTAATTTCGGGTCGAGGACTCATAAATGGATTTATGGTTCATGACGATTTATGGGGACCGGCATGAACCCTTAAAAGTTTTTTATGGCTCATGATGTTTTTTGGGGACCAAGCATGAACCCTTAAAAGGTTTTTATGGCTCATGACGGTTTATGGGGACCGGGCATGAACCCTTGAAAGGTTTTAAGAATGATTTCAAATGGTTTTTCATATACCATCCTTTATATATCAATTGTCTCCTCCGGGGAGGGTCGTTGGCCTGGGTGGACCCCAGAGTAGTCACAGAGCACTAACTGAGTGGAGTTGCCCCCGTTGGGTTCCTTACTCTCAGAAAGGCCATGGATTATAACCCCCAGGGAGGGTCACTGATCTACGGACATTGACCTGGGTGGACCCTAGGGAGACTTGGGCTTTGAGACCCCGGGTAGCAAGCACATAGCTCTAGATACCGTGACAGGATTGGTTATATGATAAACATGATTTCAAATGGATTTGCGAAATTGTGTTTTATGATTGATAAATGGATTTGGACTGAGATCCCACATATGTTTATTATGTTCTTGATTTCTGTAAATGGTTTTGGGCAGGGGCCCTTATGATTATGGTTATTGAAACATATGTGGTATGATAAATGGTTTTCCTATGCAGGCATGCTTTTTAGTGAAGGGTATAAAGGTCTTTTATGAAATGTGTTTTACTAAACTTATTACTTTTCGTCCACTCACAGTCTTTTTGTTTTCACTGCCCTTCAGGTTGAATACGGTGCGGACTGTAGCAGAGACCGAGACATCACATACCTCCTCCGGATCCTGGCGTACTCTGGAAGCCGGTCAGGCTAAAGGTTCAAATTTTCCCTTGTCTGACACTCCGTGTCAGACGGGATCAGGAGCGTCCCTCGTTAATCCCGGGGGGATTGGGACGGGTCCTAACAGCCACAAAAAAGGCACCCCCTGAATTTTAGATAATGGCCCCAAAACTAGCAGGAACTTCCAAGCTCAACCAAGAAGCGTCACAATTGATCTTTATGGCCGAGTCTGTGGGAGGGCACCAAGAATCAAAGGCAACCTGCGAGTTATTCGTAGGTTCAATAAGGGACTGAAGAAACACAAGAGAGCACTTGAATTCAGATACATACCCGGAAATGGCTTGAATAATAAGAGAGGGTTAAATAGGTGGCCCTCGAAGAGAAGTTTGTAGCGGCGGTTCCAGATTTCCCAGTAAGTAAAGGTAACAACTTATGCTATCCAGCCTTAGTTACCTCCGACACCTGCGGAGGGGCCTCAGATGGTGTTCAACTAGGTTTCAAAAGAGGTCACTTGAGTAATATCAATCTGGTAGTTAAGAAGACCTCCAAAAGTCACACCGGGACAGAAAAGTAACAGATGCTCAATGGTTTCAGAGTATTCCTCACATATAGGACATGTTTGGCAATAGCTTAAGTGACAACGAAAGAAACTAGCTCTAGTGGGGAGGCAACCCCTAAGGGTCTTCCACATGAAATTAATGACTTGCGAATTTTCTTTCAGCTTCCAAATAATTTTCCACAGGCCCCTGTGGAAGATGTTTGAGCTTGAAGCCCTATAGGGGGCAAGAGAACAATGTGGTAAGGAAATGGCACGAATCCAGAAATAAACAGATTTGACACTATGCTCACTCGGCTTGCAGTGGGGCTACATAAGACGGTCTCTATCCTCAGGATTTCCTAGAGGGATATATCAAATGGTCTCACAATCCATTGCCGAAATCAAGGGCTCGATAATATCCAGGATCTAAGAAAGGGAAGTGAAGTTAATCAGAGTGGAAATAGGTTGAGATAAGCAGCTCGTCCTAGGGGAGAGAGAGGTAAGCAAGCCATTTGAGTTTCTTGGAAACCAACGATCAATTGAAACTTTGGTAATAGCCTCATTCAAAACTTTCCAAAAAGTGCCCACATGGATAATGTGTCTGCCCTCCAATAAACTCATCCAAGCCTAAAAAGCACGGATACCCTTACCAGTATCCCAGAAGTTACCATTGAGAAAGTACCTGCTTTTGAGTAATTAAGCCCAGAATGAGTCCGGCTCTCAAATAAGTCTCCAGCATTGCTTAGCCAGTAAAGCAAGGTTGAAATCCTTGAGGTTCCTAAAACCCATACCACCCTTGTCTTTTGGGAGGCCCAGCTCGACCCAGCTAATATATTACGGCTCTCCGACTAACCCCAGTAGAAGTTTTCCTAGTCAGAATCAATAGCATGGCAAACATTCTTTTGAAACTTAAAAACTGCCATAAAATAAGTGGGGATCGCTTGGGCAACCACCTTAATAAGAACTTCCTTACTAGCTTGAGAGAGGAACTTATTCTTCCATCCTTGAATTTTCTTCCCAATCCTCTCCCGGACAAACATCAAGGCCTCTTTTTTTTTATCTACCCCACATAATTGGAAGGCTGAGGCACATGCCGGGGTGCTTGGTGATTTCCATAGCAATAATATTGTTCAGCTCAGATTGACAGGAGTGGGGCGTATTGAGGCTGAAGAACATATTAGACTTGTTATTGTTTACATGCTGGCCCGAGGAAAGGCAGTAGACCTACAAGAGTTTGTTAACAACCAAGCAATTTTTTCTAGTAGCTTTCATAAAAAGTAAGGCATCATTAGCAAATAAGAGATGTGAGAGAATATACCCATGAGAACTGAATTTGATACCTTCAAGCATACCAACAAACATAACATGGTTAAACATTTGAGATAAAACATCGTAAACAATGATGAAGAGATAAGGACAAAGGGCTCCCCCTGTTGGATGCCACGAGATGGGGAGAATTTCCTACCAGGTTGTCCATTCACTAGAACTGAGAAGCTAATCGAAGAAACACACCTTATAACCAAATTCACCTTGTTGGGATTGAAGCCCATTTTAAGCATGACCGCTCGAAGAAATTCCCATTCAACATAGTCATAAGCCTTGTTCATGTCCAATTTGATACCCATCTCATAAATTTTTGTTGACTTCTAGAGTTTGAGGGCATGAAAGGATTCATGAGCCATCGCAATATTAATCTGAATCTGCCGCCCTAATAAAAAAGCACTTTTTTGGGGAGATACAATGATAGGTAGGAGACATTTCAGTCGATTTGCAATCACCTTTGCAATGATTTTGTACGAGAAGTTGCAGAGGGCAATTGGCCAAAATTGGGCAACAACCTCCGGATTCAGGACTTTTGGGATTAGGGTGATGTGGGATGAGTTGATAGATTCTAGAGAGAACTCACATGAAAAGACTTTATTGACAATAACCAGTAAATCATCATGAATAGAGCTCCAATATGTTTGATAGAAAATACCAGAGAAACTATGAGGACTAAGAGCTTTAAGGGCCCCCATTTGAAAGGTAGCATTATGAATTTCCTCCAAGGAAACAGCTCGGTTAAGATCAAAGTTGTGATGGTCACCAATAGATGGGTTGATGAAATTGAGAATATCTCCCCAGTCCCAATCCCCACTGGAAGTGAATATTTCCTTAAAATAATTATCCACGTCAATCCTAACCGAGGCATAAGAGGTGGCCCAACTGTCCCCATCTGCTAAATTCTGGTAAGAAGATTCTGACATCTCCTTCAGATGGTTGAGAGATGAAAGAAAGCTGAGTTAGAGTCACCAGAATTTAACCACTTAATACAAGAATTTTGCTGACAATATTTCTCTTCTAAAGATCAAACACAAGCAATTTCCCCCTTCAGGGTATCACTAACAGCAAAATTGTCCGCCAATTTAGTTGAAGATGGTCCAGCCTGTTTATCATAATATCAATATTTTTCTTATTATTCGTGTATTTCTCGTTGCTCCAAGCAATCAACTTTCTATGATAGCTTGCAAGTTTGCTATCCCAGGGAAAACTAGAAGGGGACGTCGGGTTTCTCCAACAAGGATCAATGACAACTCTGTTGTAACGACCCGTCCCGGAAGTGAGGATTAGTGAAGTGATTAGTGACGGATTAGTGAGATTAATCGGTGTTTAGTTGGCTACTGTTAGACCTTGGGCACAGAATGGCGATTTTGCCCCTAGTTTGGGCAAAATGTTGGCTTTGAGTTCGGGGGGTCAATTTGACATTGACCGATGACGGTGATGTAGTTTGGGACGTCACGAGTCCGTAGACAGGTGGCACACCCGATTCTAACATCCGAGGAGGAAGTTATGATGTTCGGAAGGTTGGGGGCATTACCGTAATTTGGATAAACTAGGGGGAAAAGTTGACTTTTAGCACGATATGGTTTTTACACGTAGACCGAGGACCGTTAGGTAGATCTCGTCGTCCTGAGTTCAACGACAAGTGGCATGCGTTCATCAGACGTCGGACGAGCGAGATACGGGTCTAGAACGTGAGGGGTAAAACCGTAAAATTAAACAAGATGGGCATTTTGGTCTTTTTGTGCCTTGGGCAATGGGCCAATCTGATAAGGCCAAGTGTACAGCGCTAATTGGATATTTTTGAGAATGGGACCATGGGGTATGGACACGTGGGGCTAGGCTAGAGGGTTCTACACTTTGTCACGGGCAAAATTAAAATGGCCGTGTGTGTGTGAGTCGTGCTAGAGGAAAAACAGAGAGTGAGATTGAGAGAGGAATTGATCGATTGCAGAGTGTGTTGTGTGTTCTGGTGATCAAGAGAGTGAACAGAGACTGAGTGGAAGGCTGGTGAGTGTTCTGGGGAGGTGGTAAGGTTGTGAGAGACTTGGAACTATGAGGAAAACCAGAGAACCCAAAACCGAGAAACAGCGTGCACGGTTGTACACTTCCCGTGACCAAATCATCAATTTAACCCGTGGTGGAGTCGGAAGACCTGAGGAGAGTTGAGTAGGCACGACGGAGCTCACGGTTGCGGCCTAAGCGCAGGTAATTTCCTTAATTTCTTTTGGTTGCTCTGTTTTGCCGTCTGGTTTCAAACGTTTAGTCGTGAAGCTAGGGGCTGAGTCGAGGTGTTTGGTGAGTTCTAGTTTGTTCAATAGGTCTTTAGGAAGCTGTTGGTTGTGCAGCCGTGAAGGGGGGATGCACGGTTGGCCGGAAACCGAAATAGGGGTTTTCAGGTGGTTATGTTTCGAGTTTGGGAGATGAGATTTAGGCCGTGATGTCTAGGTTTTAGGATTTGAATTAGTTGCTAGGATGAGGACAAAGAGTTTGGTGGAAAAAGGAAGGAAAACGGTTGCAGCAAGGTGGAGAACCGGGAACGCCAGTTCAGACCGATCGAACGACTGAGGAATACGATGAATAGTGTTATGTGTGCAGGCGCGTGAGGCCCACGCGTTGCCACTTTGGGCGGCGCGTGGGGGCGGTCCGGGAGGATTCTGGGGAACCTTCCAACTAGGTTTTTGGTCTAATCGATGTAACGAATCCGTTGGGATAGGTTTCGGGACGATCAGACGTTGTTTCGGGTTAGTTCCACGAGGTTGAAGGTTTAGGGTCCCGGTTAGTTACGTTCGAAGTTCGGGAAAATTGGGAAAAATTAGGAGAACCTTAGAGGACATGTTAGTAACGTATTTTGGTGACTTGTGACAGGATCGGGAATCCCCGAGGCGGACGAGGAACGTACAGGACGTTCGGGACACGAGTGACTTGCCCGGTAACTGTGAGTGGACTTCTTCCTTAAACTAGGCATGCATAACTGCTTTTAATTACTTGATTCATGGTTTTATATATGATTCATGATTATTTGAATATGTTATAACTGTTTTACATTATTGCACGTTTTTCGAGAAAGTACGATTTTCAGAACGTTTTACGAGAATGCTTGATTTCTGATTAGGATGCTATGCTTTTGGGATTTCAAATGATAAATGGTTTTCAATGATTATAAAAGGATTTGAGACATGATTTGATGATCAAAGGTTTTCGGTTTTAGAATCGGATTTTGGTAAGCGAGATTTGGTTTTAAAGTTGAAAAGTGGATTTCCGGATTTGGGTTCGAAATGACGGTTCTGGATGCCGAAAGGGCTTCGGGCCAGTGATTTCGGATTCGGGTTTGGATATGGATTTCGAAAGGTTTTCAAACGGTTTTGGATTGAATTTGCTGGATCTGGTTATTAGGTTTAAAGACCCGGATTATATTTGACGGGAGACGGGCCCGGATTGGGTTTAAAGACCCGGATTGAGTTTAAAGACTCGGATATATTGATATTTCCCCCATAGGCATGTTGATTTTAAAGACTCGAGAGTTTAAAGACTCGAATTATATTGAGGTCTGGATTGAGTTTAAAGACTCGGGAGTTTAAAGACTTGGATAGATCCAGCAGGTTTGATCGGATGATTATATTGGTATTTGATGTTTTATTGCTAATGTTTTATAACTTTTACCATACTGTGTTTATGTTGTTGCAGTTTCCATGATGAACATAATGTCATTTATAAATGTTTTCAGAAATTGGGTTATGCATGCATGTTTTCAAAACGGAGGGCCAAACCCTGGTTTGTTTATGAAATGGTTTTTGAAACTTTTATTCTTTGTGGTCCACTCACACTTTCTGGTTTTTAATTGCCCTCCAGGTCGTGGAGCTAACGCGGGGGTTGACGTTGAGGCAGCGTCGGAGGCATAGAGTAGTCGAGCGTTTTCCCGGAGTGGTTTTTTTTTTTTATTTTGTTTAGTACTATGCTCTGTATAATGGTTGACTCTTGGATGTTTTAATTTCTCCTTCGTCTGACAGTGTACTTTGTGGCTCTCGTGAGGTCGTTTCGGTCTTTTGTGTTGGGTTGTCAGACGGGAGTAGGGTTCACCTCGGTTATCGAGGTGATAATCGGGGTGGGTCCTGACATCTGCACTCCAGGTCATGACACAACCCATCCCAATCCCCGAGGGATTAACGCGGGATGTGTTATGCTTTCGTCTGACACGAAAGGGATAATTCATAGCTCAGCCCATACGGGGCTCCCAGAGCGCGCTAGGATCAGTGAAGGAGTGTGATGTCTTGGTCCCTGTTACAGCCCACATTCGTGATCAACCTGAAGGGCATTAAAACCATTAAAGACTATGAGTGGACAAAAATCAATAAGTTCATAAAACACATTCAAAAAAAGATACATTTATGCCCTTCACTAAAAGTATGTATGCATCGAAAACCAATAATCAAAACATTTACTTAATGAACCATTAGGGCCTTAACCCAAAAACTGTAAAACCAAATGGGAACTCATCCCAAAATCGTAGAATACCAAAATCCGTAAATCCAGAACCAAGTGGGCCACTGTCCAAATCCATAAACACTGAAATACCATTTCATAACCCCAACAATCCATATTTACCACATAACCATCCTCGATATCCCAGATGCCTAGCGTCCCAGATGCTTGAGGTCCCAAACGTCATATCTCGCTAAAAGCAACGCGTGTTGTCCGGGGTCTCTCCGGGCCCATATCTCTAACATCCTAGATGTCTGACGTCCCTGACGTCTAATCATAGCAATCCTGCTCCTGAGTCACTATACGGTCCGGTCGCTCCGTATAATGACCCCTTGTAGGCAATGCACCGTGACTTCCCCAGTGTCCCAGACACCTGGAGGAGACCATCCACAGATCCTCGTATCAAGATGGTATATGGAAAACAGTTTTAATAAGCCATTTCAAAACATCTCAAAGGGCCCTACCCGAAGTTCCCATAAAACATCACAAATCCATTTACGGTCCCCGACCCGAAATCACGTTTATAAAACATTGGGTCCCAGACCCGAAATCACATTTATAAATAAAAAATAGGGCTCATGCCCGATTTCATCTTTCCAATTCCAAAACCATTTCATCAAACCATCACCAAAACCACAAGCATGTAACCTGCCGAATCGTTTCTCAACCATTTTCACATCTCAACTGATCAGTTAAAGACGGAACACGTCTAGACTGTGGGTCCATAGCCCACAAGTCCCAGGATCGAAACTTGGCTCTGATACCACTTGACACAACCCATCCCAGGGGGATTGGGATGGGACGTGTCAGGTCATCAGTCCAGAAAGATTCAAAACAAAATAAATGCTTCTTTCCGGCATATGGGATTTTGATCAATAAGAATAGGGTAGTGATAAGAGCCCAGAATACGTAAATTGGTGGCAAGCGAACAAGGCCACACAATTTTCCATTGTTCATTGATGAGTCCACATCCTAATCTTTCCTAAACCAATCACCAACAAGGGTTATCGCGAACCCAGCTACTCGCTGCAGCATGTCCATTCTGATCGATCCATCTTTCTCGACTCCGAAAGGTCGTCACACTTCGATACTGGTATCTTACCAGCCAATAACCACAATATGAGGACCTTGTCCTCTCGTAACTCTACAGCCTCTAGCCACTGGGCCAAAAAGAAATTAGCCCTCCTCGGTGTCTACCACCGCTCAACCACGACATACCACAATCACCGCATTCCATACCAAGCCACACAACATCTACACCGTGGCATCCCCTGCCGGTCGACATCCCTCTAGGATTTAACACACTGAAACATGGCCTCTCATTCCAAATAGGATCCAACATTCCTATTCCAACCAGTCTCAACTAGGGTCACCGTGCACCTGACTACTCCTAGCAACATAATCTCCGATTTTGCAATTCTATCGTGGACGACCTTAACATCCGACCTCCACTGATTCCACTTTGCCCCAATCCATATCTGACATGACCTTACCGTTGAACAGTCATAATTCTGTAAGATCGTCATACTAGGGCATCCCTCTCAACTATGTAGATGGGACCTACCCGTAATACTACAGCTCTAAGCCGTTGGATTCACATGAACATAGATCCTACTAGGGATCAAACCTTACTAAAACAAGGCATCTTGTGCCAATCGAACCCTAAACCATCGTACCTCGTGCCAAACACATCCTGACCAGGGTTCGATTCTACAGAATCCTCATACTCTTACCCTAACTATTAGGTTGAAGACGGGCTGTTACCACTGCTGAGACATCACATCCTCGACCTGCGCGTAGCTCTTGTGGTACGCCTCAACAACCTCGCTCTGATACCAATTGACAGGACCCGTCCCAAATCCCCCCAGGATTAACGAGGGACGTGCTTACTCCCATCTGACAAGAAGTGTCAGATAAGGGATAACTCCAACCTCTGCCCTACTGGGGCTTCTAGAGTGCGCCGGGATCGGAGGAGGAGTGTGATGTCTCGGTCTCTGCTACATCCAGCATCCGCAATCAACCTGATGGGCATTAAAAACCATTCAAATATGTGAATGGATGAAACAACAGTTTATAAAATCATTTCACAAAAAGACATTTATGCCCTTCACTAAAAAGTATGCATGCATTCGAAAACCAGTTACCAAACCATTTATCAATATTTAAACCATTAGGGCCTTAGCCCAAAGTATATGGGAACTCACCCCAAAACAAATCAAGTGGGAACTCAGCCCAAATCAAATCACGTGGGTCTCAGCCCAAATCCAATCCTTAGCATCCCTGATGGCTGACATCCCAGATGTCACAACCAACACCGCCACGGTTCCAAGCTACGCGGGGTCTCAAATCCCAAGTCTCCCTAGGATCCACCCAGGTTAATGACTCGCAGGTCAATGACCCTCCATGGGGGGAGGTTTCAACCTTTGGAAATCCTGCTCCTGAGTCACTATACGGACCGGTTGCTCCATGAAATGACCCCTCGCAGGTAATACCCCGTGACTTCTCTAGGATACTACGAGACGTCTGGAGGAGACAACCCACCACTCCAAGATACTACGTGACGTCTGGAGGGCAATCGTTCATGAGGATGATATACAGAAAACCATTTTACAAATTATTTTGAAACCATTCAAAGGGCCACACTCGGGTTTTTCATAAAACCACCATAAATCCATATATGGGTCCCCAACCCAAAATCAACTTTATAAATCATAACTGGGCCTCCAGCCCGATATCATAACCAATTAGGCCTCACGCCCGAATTCGTAAACCAACAGGGCTCCCGGCCCGATCCTATAACTCAAATGGGCCTCCAGCCTGATTTCTCATTAAATCAAATGGACTCTAAGTCCTACGGTTTCCAATCAAATGGGTCTCATGCCCGATTCCATGTTTCTAAATCCAAAACCTTTCCATAAAACCATCATAGAAATACTAGCACGTATAAGCACCGTATAAAAGCATAAACCTCGAAATACGTGCACATACGTAAATACCAAATACCACAACTAAATGCACTCAAGGCACATCAAAGCATGTATTTAAAACATATAAAACATTTATGCATGCATCACATTCATAAAACACAGTCCACTCACAGACTGTCCTTGATAAGCCTCTATATGCGCGCCATAAGCCTCTCCGGGCCAATCACCATCTCCGGGACTCCCGAACCTGTCCAAATCATACTAGAGGGTTACTAACTACCTTAATAACCCCTCATTAAAGCCCCCTTATTTTCTAGGATTTTTATCATATTCTAAACTCGATCCTAAACCTTCGGATATCTTGAACTATATCGAAACGATGTCTGATCAACTCGAAACTTATCCCAAAATATTCGTTACATCGAAAGGATGTTTTCGTCTGTTGAACACTTCCGCAAACAATGCCCCACACACCGTCCAAAGGCCTTGCATGTGGAGCCCACGCGCTGGGAACACGTTTTCTTCAACCTCGCGTTAGACCGGTTCGAACCGATTTTTCTGCAAGTCCGGTCCAACTGGACCGGCGTGACCGGTCCAAGCCCATAACTCCTCCATTTTCGACCTGATTTCGATCCTTTCAATTCCTACACCTTCCTCTTTTCATTTCCTATCAATCTATGTCTTTAAAAACACAAAAACAAACCTAGAAGATTACCTCCCCAATCGAAGGACACACAACCAAGTTCCTCCTCCTAGTCTACGCGATTCTGGCCACCTCCAGCCATGATTCCAATCCCACTCTGTTGCTAGGATCACCAGAAACCCCTTCCGATTAATAGAATCAATCGATAAGCGCCAAAAACCAATATTCAAGTTTAAACCAAAAGCTCACCGTTTTCGGTTTCTCGGGCCACCGTCCATGACGGTCCTCGACCTCGCCACCGTTCAGTTTGTCTTGCCTCACACTCTCATTTTCCTTTGCAACCCAAGGACGATAGATGAAGATTGAGAAATGTGGGTTTGAATCTTTGGGGTGGGTTATATGCGTGTTTCGGGTTTGGTTGAAGGAATGAAACAGATGAGGGTGATATGTATGAATGTGGGGTGATAGGCAATGGATCAGTGACACTTGTCACTCATCCATTGGGCCTGTTTAATATATATGGGCCCCACAATAGGACAAAAGTCCCCCGTCTCGTAAAACTCGTTATAGTACCTCGGAACTTCCGTGAAACGTAACTTTCTCGTCAAATTTCTGATTTGGACGTACCGCCTGTCTACGGACTCATATCGACCCGAACTTCCTAACGGTCCTCGGCCCTCGGGCATCGGACCTCTCGGGTCAAAAGTCAACTTTTTGCCCTCGTTCAGGGGTAAAATCGTAATTTTGCCCTGAACGTCCAATAATCTTCGGCTAATCCCCGATTAGCCCTACCAATAGTTAATTAGTCTTAATTAATCCCTCAAATCAGGGATGGGTCGTTACAACCAGATTATCAAACTCAAGATGTAACGACCCGAACCAAGAATAATAATATTTTAATGTAAAAATGCTATTTTGCCCCTGAGGAGGGAAACTTTGACTTTTGACCCGGGAAACAATTTGGACTTTGACCCATGACTAGGACGTAGATAGGGACGTCACGAATCCGTAGGCAGGCGGCACGCCGAAATCGGAGTTCGTATGAAGAAGTTATGGTCACGGAAGTGTTTTAGCGGAATTTACGAACCGAGAACAACGGAATAAAATATTAATTAATTATAGGAATCCGTCCCAAGTCAGATTTGAATCAAACCAGCGGATGAGTGACAAGTGTCACTCATCCAAGTCAACATTATTCCAATAAAGCAACCTTACAACTATTTACCCATTTTATACTAATTTAATTCCCCTCAATCAACCCTAGCCCTTGGATTTCTGCTCCAAGCCATCTCAACTCTCCATTCCTTCTGCTTTTTCTTCTTCATGCACGATCATCCCTTCACACAAACACATCCATCCCCCCTAAACCGTATAACCCATTTTCCCTTCCATTTTCTCTAGACCCAAACGCACAAACCATCAAACTTCACACCACCAGCCGACCACTCACAGCACCACCATCATCTCCTCATCACCACCGTGCACCACCAACGACCACTGCCCTTTCCCTGCCCTGAAAAACCCGTGCAAAAACTCAGACCCAAAACGCAGAGGAATAGAGTTCAAGAAGCAACAACCTACATTTTCACCACCTCGACTCAAGTGGAGCTCCAATTGACACCGTGAGGACCCCAGGAGCACGACTGAACAGACGGCGAAGGCTACGGCGGCGACACGGCGGCGGTAAGGCCCAAAACCCGATAACCCCGTTTTTATTCCCTATTTCGAACCAACCCATTTTAATGCCTAGAAATCGATCCTTTGGTTATGGACATGCCCTAGGGTTAGAGACGAGCTGATTGGGACTGTCTTGGACGACTAAGACGACGTGGATTGCCGGAGACGACGACCAGATTTCTGGCCGTGAAGTTCAGCAAGGCCCTTGTGAGTTTCTTCTCGTTTTCTTCCAGTTTTGAGGTTGTAGAACTATAGAACAGGCCTAGACGACCCTATAGTAATGAACCCTGTTGAAAATGGTGGCCGAAAACGTACGGTGGAATCGGGTCAAGCCGTGGGTCAACGGCGACCCGGTTCCAGTAAAACGGGCTGACCCGGTACTGTAGCAATGATGACGTCATCCTATCAGATGTTGTCAGACCAGGGACCAATCAGAACATGCCATGTGTCACCTGACAAGTGTCAGTGATGATGTCATGATGATGTCAGCATGACATCACTGTTGACGTCAGCGGTACTGTAGCAATGTTGACCCACGCGTTGACCAGGCACGTGGGGGCGCGTGTGAACAGTGATTTTGGTGGGGCCAGTACCATTTCCAAGGTTTCGACGATAGGGATCCAATGGACGTGGTTTTGTGTCAATCGGAGATCGTTAGGTTAGTCAAAATGGGGTTTGAAGCATCGGGAATAGTGCCTGGGATGCGATTTTGAGGCGGATCTGTTCTAGGGTCTTGGTATTGAAGTTATAGGGTCCTTAAGTAACTCTCAGGTATATCAATACAGGTTTTAGAGATCGTTGAGCAGCAAGGACCGAGTATGAGTGGGCTGTTTGAGGAGGAGGACCACTCACTCTTGTCTTACTGACCCCTCCAGACCCCTCCAGACCCTAACACGGAAATACAGGTTTTATAAACTATTATTTTTGGCCCACTCACTCTTGTCTTACTTACCCCTCCAGACCCTGACACGAAAATAGAGGAGGAGGACCCGGAGGAGGAGGCAGAGGTTTAGTTTGCTTAGTTGTGCACCTGTACACCCACGTGTGGGTAGGTTGAGCACCGAATAATGTACTCTGACTATTGTGCTCACGTGTTGTTATTTTACTATCCCTTGTCTGACAGTATCGCTTTAAACACTGTTGTTGTACGTTATCTATCTATTTGTGTATTCGGTTTTTATTTAAGGGTAATTTTGGTATGTTTGGAGTTATTGTCAGATGAGAGCGGGGCACGTCCCCTGGTAGTCCCAGTGGGATTGGGACGGGTCCTGTCAGCTTGGTATCAGAGCATCAATTAGGGAATGCTACTGTATGGCGAACTAGTATTGCTATTGCTATAGGGAGAGAAGCTTAACACAATGATAACGGAAACGACAGACAATAGATGTGTAACGACCCGGACGTTCAAAAATGGAAATTTGGAAAATTTGAAGGAAATGACGATTTTTCCCCTAGATAATGGGCAAACGGTTGACTTTTTTCTCGGGCAGTCAAACGAACTTTGACCAATAGCCGTGACGTATTGCGGGACGTCACGAGTTCATAGACAGGTGGCACGCCCGATTCCGACATTCTAGGAGGAAGTTATGACGTTCGGAAGTTTAAAGGCATTTTTGTAATTAGGACGAAAGGGGAAATTTGTTGACTTTTCCAACGACATTGACTTTGCACGTAAGCCGAGGACTATTGGGTAGGTCTCGAGACGCTGAATCCGTAGACAAGCGGCACACGTCAATCGGAGTTCGGATGACCAAGTTACGGGTCTAGAAGCGTGAGGGGCATTTTGGTAATTTTTTGAAGGAAGGAAAAATGGTAATTATTCCAAAGGGCACTGTTTGGGACAGCGGAGGATGGGCTGAAACCACCGTACTTTGGGTGGTTTGTTGAGTGATTTGTTTAACCATTAAAGTGACAATTGGATGGATTAGAGGCACAAGTGTCGCAGTGGGAAACTTAAACAGGTAAGAGTGTTGTGTGTGCTGTGAAGAGGTAGAGCACGGGTTGAATTTTCTAATGTTGGGTGCTGTTGGAAATGGAAAAAAAAAACAGAGCACTTGAATTTGTTTTTACAAGTAAGCAGAGCACGGGTGAGTTTGATTGTGAGATTGAAATAATTAACTGGGAAGGAGGGGAGGAACAGAGAGAGTGAAACAGGAGAGGAAAACGGGGAGGAAGGCCCCAGGACTACTGAACCAGCCCGAAAATTCCAATTTCAAACTTCATTTCCAAATTTTGATGTGGGCATCAAATTGATGGAATCAGAGGTGAGGTTGAGTTTCCAGATGTCCAAACGAGTCGACTGGGATCGATAGAGAAGAAAATAGTGAAGAGATGAGCCCAGACGACATTTGAGTTCAGCTTTAGAGATTCCAGTTGAGTTGGGATGGTTAGAGGCCTTAAAGCTTGCAATTGAGCTTCGAGTTTTGCTCTAGTGGATCCTGCGAAACCTCTGAGTGGATTAATTTCAAGGAAACAATCGAGTTTGGACGAGATTGAAGGATGAACAGTGCACGTCTGTTCTTCGAAGTTCGACTTCGAATCGCTTGGATTAAGGTAAGTTATCACAGATTTGAGATCACAAAGCCCTAATTACATACATGTCGATCCTACTGAATGATCGAATTGATGAAATTAACTTGGAATTGACAGAATCCTAGCCGGGTCAAGTCGCGGGAAACCGGATCCGTTTACCAGTCATTCGGGTAAGGACGACGATTGTGCACCTTACTGTAGCAGACGCGTGGCTTTCACTCGCAGCCACTCACCGAGGCGCTTGAGGGCGCCTGGGTCCGATTCTCGAGGTGAGCTCAACACGACTTTTTTCCTATACAATGTAACGAACATTTTAGCGTTGATTTCGAATTAGTCGGACACCGTTTCGATGTTGTTTCGAGGGTCCGCAGGGTTATCTTCTGTTTTTAATTAATATTTAATTCCCCAAAAATTATGGGAAATTAGTATGATGTTATTGGAGTCCTTAGTGACGCTGAGGAATGTTTCCGGACAGGATTCGAGATTTCTAAAAAATGTCAGAAATTACGGAAACGCGTGCAGCGTGAAAACGGGTGTTATGGACGGTGTGTGAGTGGACTTTGCTTTCAAAAATTTAATGCATGCATAAATGTTTCTATGATTGCTATGATTATGATTGTGACTTGTGGTGATTTCGATTTCCGTATTTATACGTATTTTAATATGTCATACGAAACTGCACGTATTTCGAGACTATGGTTTCTCTTATGTTTTGATGATGGTTTGATGAACGATTTTACATGATTTGTGCGTATGATGTTTTAAGGATGTTTTGATTGTGATTATGAGTATGACTTACGGTGTTGACACGGATTTCGAGAGTTTTACGGATTTTCACGTTTTATGAGATTTTGAGTATGTTGTGATTGATCATGATTTTGATGAATTGAATTTGGGATTTGAAATAAGATTGGTGTTCAAAAGTTTAAAATGGATTTTGGAAAAGTTGATTTCGGGCTTGATGCCCAGGGCATAAAAGTGATTTTGATGAACGAGATTTTGGTTTTTGGAAGTTTGAAAATGGATTTCTGGTTTTGGGTTCGGAATGACGGTTCCGGATGCCGGCTTACGGAATCATTATTGCGAATTCGAATTCGGGAATGGATGACGGATATGATTGGGGATTTGAATGCGAAATTCGGACATGAGTCCTGTTATGATAAAATGTGATTTCGGATTGGATTTGGAATTTGGGTCACGATGGATCCTGGATTGTTGTGATTTACAAATGGTTTTGGGTTTAAAGACCTGGTGCTATCGCTGGATAATGTTTTGAGTTTAAAGACTCGGATAATTGATGACGGGGGAGGGCCCTTGATGAGTTTAAAGACTCGGTTACTATTTTGAGTTTAAAGACTCGGTATGATACCCCGTTCTGAGTTTAAAGACTCGTTGATATCCCGGGAAGGCCTGATTATGCGCATGGTTTTGAGTTTAAAGACTCGGGCGCACTTGAGATCCAGCAGATTGATTGACTTCTGAAGTATTGTTGATTTCTGATGTTTTCAGATGTGTTGGGAAATGGCCAGGTTTATGTGGTTTTGATGGATTTTGGATTATGTTGTGTACTTGGATTTGATTCATGGTTTTGGGCTGAGGCCCTGTGATTATGTCTACGGGCTAAGACCCGAAGGTTAAGAAAAGGAAAATGATTTTGATTTTCATACACGGTTTTCTTATGTTGGAAATGAAATGGATTGCGAAACGATTTTAGAATGCATGCATTGGTTTTACGTGGAGGGTAGAAACGTATTCTGTAACTGTTTTATAAACTGAATTATTTTTGTCCACGAATTATTTTTGTCCACTCACACCTTTTGTGTTTTTATTGACCCTCCAGGTCGTGGCGCGTTGATCGAGGCTGATCGAGAGGCGGAGGCATGAGTGAGTACGTGTGTGGCTATCCCTGGTTTGGCAAGTACTGAGGGTAATTCGGGAACTTAAGTCGACTTGCCAGACGGGAGCAGGACCGGGCACGGTTATCAATGTCCCTTCGGGGGCGGTCATGTCAAGATGTGTTATTTTTTAATATTTCAAGAACACTATACATTTTTTTTCCTATTTCTTATTGTTTTGTTTGCATGCAATTATAAATTTTAGGAATAGTTAGTATATTCTTTTTTGTCTAATTTTAAAAATATCTGCTTTCTCTATTTTCTATGATAAATTTCAATTCTAATGATGGTGTCAAATTATCATATGTTGTCACAATGATGGCTAGCTTTTTATTGATGGTTTGGGTTTTTAGAGTGCTGTTATAATATATTTATAAAAATATTCAAATTTCCTCGATTAAAAAAATTATAATTGAAAAAGTTTATCAGATTCTACAAATCTCAATAGAAAACTATCAATTTCTATAAATGTCAATTTTAAAATTTACAAAACTCTACATCATAATTATATATAATTCTATCACTGACTCTGTAGAAGTTAATATAAGTTGATAAGAATTTACTAACTCCATAAAATCAATCACTTAAACAACTCTACAAAATTCTATATAAATCTATATATGATGCACCCCCTTAGTGAGTTCTTACTTTCTCCATGAAGTATACCCCTTACAAGCATATATCCCATTTTATCCAATATTACTATTTATTTACCCAAAAAAAAATCTAATAGCCATATTGTTTATTAATAATAATTGTGGAAGCGAAAAAAGTTGGAAGGATAAGCTTTGTAGACTGAAAAGAGCATTTCTAAGATCCTTTCATGGATTCCAGTTGTCTTCTTAAGGACTACAGTTTTTAGGGTCAGTTTGAGATTACTGTAATTTTTTTAAAAACTGCTTCAGTTGTTCTTTTTTTAAAAGTGATTTTTGCTTTATTTTCATAATAAGTAGCTATACACAAATAATTTTGCGAGTAACTTGACTGCTTTAAGAAATTATTGTCATAAGTCCATTACTTTTCAAAAAAAAAGATTTTTTTTTTTAATTTTTAACAAACGTTTTTATACTGCTTCACTATAAAATAAAGTAGTTTTTGAAAAAAAAAAACCAAAACGGGACCTTAGTTTGGTTCTTTAGCATTTTATGCCAATGAGAACTGGAATATTACTAAATGGTATCATGGAGAGATGATAATGTGGCAAATAAGGCCAACGTAACACCCCACTTTACCTTAAATATACTAGTATCTTCTGGATTTTCTCTCGCGACTTGATTAACATGGTATCATGTTGTCAATTAATAAATAAATAAATAAAAAATAAGAGAAATTTATATAATAAGTTACATTAAATGTACTCAATAAACTCTCACAGCAACAAACTATTATTATAGCACCCTAATTATATCATTTTTCGTTAACGATGGAATCTCTACGAGGTAAAATTTGAACTCACCTCTATTCGGTAAAAATAATATAGCACAACTCACTGCCACGAGCCCACGACCATCTACTTAAATTTTGATTTTAATTCTAATGAGAATTAAACTCACAACTTGTTGAAGCGTTAAATGTTCCAACTGCCGATTACTTGTCGTCTAATCACCAAATGACGCATGTCCTTCCTCGTAACCTGTCAACTTAAGCGAATAGCGAGTTTCCCGTTAGTACGGGCACCGATGTTGTGCCGGCCTAAGGTTCTCCGACGATCAAGTCAGTAACTTTATTCGTAAGAGGAAATAGTAAATGGTAAATTAGGCAAAGTTGTAGTGAATAGTAGATATTAGTTACCTTTATTGGGAAATGTGTACCACTTATGTATGGGTAGGTAGGATGTTCAATTCCCATAGTTTTGATGTGGGAAAAATACTCCTCGATTTGTGTGCTGACACGTGTTACGTAGATCGATGGTGGATAGACTTCCACGTGGCATCCCGCATTGGGCCCGGTGTTGGGGTTGTGTAAGTACGGTGGTTTTGGGCCTTTAACGGAGTCTGGGATTTAAGTATACGACCCAGCGGGTCTGGTCAAATATGGTGTCAACAGAAGTCCCCCAAGTCCTTGACTGGGATGGGATTTCTCGATCGGTGGTTTGTTTCATTCTCCTAGACCCTAGTGGGAAGTATACCGGTAGTCCCCCAAGTCCCCTGGCGAGAGAGTCTACCGAGACAGTCTAGGTCACGGCGGAGAAGTGAAAAGTGGTCGGTCTTTTGAGAAGGTGTCTTGGCGGAGCCGATGTGGCTGGTCAAGTTCTGTAATTAGCTCGGTGGTGGTACCACGGTTGGTGATGAGGGCCAGCCCTTTGTTGGCTTGGTAAGAGCGGTGCATCTCTCTCGGCTTGGAGTTATTCTAGGTCGGTGGCGGGGTCTAGTGCCTGTTGAGAGTTGGGGGCACCGAGCAGTGTACAAGGCTCGATGAGTAGCGCTGAAAGGTCGGTGGTGGAGTGGGGAAGGACGGTTGGGCTCCCTCAGCTGGATGGTTGACACATGTCGGTAAGATTGGTTGGTCGTGACACGAGTCGGTCACTAGGAGGGGTGACGCCTCGTAGTCTGTGTACCAATCTCGATAAATATGAAAAGCTTTTGCCGATTTGATCACTTTGCGTTTGTGAGAGAAGTTGGAAAACTCTGTCGAAATAGAAAAGCGATTTCTGATCAGCTCTCGGCGGTGGTGCATACGGTGGTTGCGATTTCTGACTAACACAACCTCCGTGAAAAAACACGGTAAGTACTCTATAAGTCCAATTTTTCGATTAAAGTAGGATTTGGTGAAGAGCTAGTCATAAACTTGGTGAAGTTTGTGGTCAGATCGTCGTAGGTTCGAGTCGGTTTGCTAAGTTGTGTTTTTTTCCTTTTTTGTAGATGTCCGGGGATAGTGACTCGGTGTCCGAGGGTAAATGCTATGACTCACAGGGTGGTGAGTCGTCAGATAGTAGTGTGTAGGTTCTCATTTCCATCTTTGGGAGTGAGGACGAGGCCCACTCAGCCGAGGCACAAAATAGGGCACACTCAGTGCACAGTACGGCTGAGTCATCCGGGAGGAAAACGAAAACTTGTGCAGAGGTTGAGCTGGCCGATCGGTCGGGCGGTAGCAACCTCTTGGTGAACGCCGAGACGATAGTCAAGGTAGGTGTACACCGAGCATTGAAATTAACTGACGGCTGAGACAAAGGTGTAGTGCGGCTGAATAAAAGGAAACCGACCAGTGATGAGTCGGTCTTGGATTCAGTGCCGATTGAACGGGCCTCCTTTACTGTTGACAAAATGGTCAACAAGGAGACCGAGAAGGGCCTGATGAAGATGAGGATCGAGTTCGGCGTTCCTGACTCGGTGACTATGAGGCTGCCAACAAGAGATGAGAGACCTAGTAACCCTCTGGCCGGTATAGCGTTGTTTTATATCGAGCTGATGCACCATGGGTGAGGCTTCCTTTGCAAACTTGGTTGCGAAGGATGGTGAATAAAATAGGGGTGGCACTCGGTCAGCTCAATCCTAACGTTTCGATCTTACTCTGCTCCCTCTACACGGCCTTCCGTTGGGCCAAGCAACTGGAGCCGACCTATGCCCAGTTCATGTATTTGTATGAGTTTGGGTTCCAACAACAGAGCACTAGTGGGCCTTCGTCTGTCACCGCAAGAAGAGCAAACGGGGGGAGTTCATCCTCGACATACCGACCTCCTAGAAGTCCTATAAGACCAAGTTCTGCCTGGTCGGTGGGAACTAGGAAAGGGATACCGAGGGACCTCCAATACTATCCAAATTTCAGACCCAAGGTGGATAGTTGTAGCATAGACCGACCATTTCTTTGTTTGTATAATTTTTTTTTATTTGTATGCTAAGTATAGTGATAATGGCTGACCAGTTTCTCGGTGTGCAAGCTTGTTCCCCGAAGAGGAGATCTCCGCGGAAGAGAAGGCAAGTGTTCACTGAGTGAGGGAGATCTTGGACGACCTGAATTGGAACTGACGCACCCTTCAATTGCTAGAGTTTCAGTACAAAGTCGACCTAATCGACATCGACGAGGGTATGTGTTTTTTGTTTTTTGTTTATTTTTTATTTTTTTGCATAGGCCGACCAATCTCTTGGTGTTGCAGTTCTGCATCATCTCGGTAGCCGAATTTGGAAGGACTGCGAACAGCTAAGGATGAAGGCTGACAAAACCGACCAGGAGCCCGCTTCACTGTCAAAGGCTGACGAGCATCTCGAGCTTCTCCTCAAGAGGAAGAAAAACCGAGCAGACAAGGGGCAGCATGAGCGAACTGATCGCTCAAAGCAGGGCCTGTCCTCCAAACTGAGGCCGCCAACTCCCACTCGGTCTCCGAAGAGAAAGCAAAGCACCATTGAAGGAGACCGAGTGTTGTCCCCTGACCCTAAGAGGAGAAAAGCACAAAAAAGAGGCCGAGACCATCCTGTTGGCGCAGGAGGATATTGGAGGTAAACAGACCATGCATGCCCTAGTGTTCAACCCTCTGCCATCCCCCCTCGGTTGGATGTGAGGATTCTTGAGTTGTTTCAGAAGATGGGGGGCGTGAAACTTGGTGTATTCACCGAGGGAGAGGCAGTCGGTGAGGGGACCAGTGCTGAGGGCACCCTCTGTTGCCCGAGGCAGATGGTGCCATTTCAAAACGGAGTCTGTTAGGGGGCCTCCACCCCTATGGACGAGTTGTCTGAGGTTCAATGCCGGTCGGCCGACCAGAAGATGGAGAAGGCCTTGCTGCTGCTGAGAAATGTAAGTTTTCTTCTGTTTTTGTTTTTGTTTTCAAGTGTAATGTGTAGGCAGAGTAGAGTACATGCTAATGTTTGTCATGTGCAGGCTCTCAGTGAAGTCTACGTCCAATTTGGGAACGCTCAGAGGAGGATGTCTGAGGCGAGGAGGGACAAAGACCGGCTGAGGAAGAAGCAGGAGGAGCTCACTCCCAAGCTCCAAAAGGCCGAGAGAGCTATAAAGCATGCGGTCGATCTGACCCATCAGTTGGAAGCCGAGAGGTGGAAGACTCATGAGGCCCTAGCCTCCAGGGATCAGATGAAGGCCGAGCTCGAAGCCAAGGAGAAGGACCAACTGCGGCACTGGAAGGAACTGTGCTGGGTGAAGGCGGCCAGGGAGGCCGACCTGGAAGAGGCGAGGAAGACAGCGGTGGCCGAGTTCAAGGCATACGAGGAGCAAAACAAGCTGAAGAACGAGTACGTCGCCGACTGCGAGCAAGATATCACGGTCGACATGTTTGAGGACGAGTCGGGGGAGGAAGACCAAGCTGAGGACGAGGTTGAAGACTCTTGGGCTACTCAGTCTAGTTCCAAGGAAGGGCCCGAGCTGAGCAATCCGCCTCAAGAGCCGGCCGTGCAGGCAGAGGCAGTGCTGCAGGCCGAGGAGCAACCTGACAGGACCCATCCCAACCCCCCTTGGGATTACCGTGGAATGTGCCCTGCTCCCGTCCAACAAGGAGTGTCAGACAAGGGATAACCAAGAGCCACTGTCCAAACGGGGCATCCAGAGTGCGCAAGGACCGATGGAGGAGGTGTGCAATGTCCCAGTCTCTGCTGCAATCGCATCCGTAATCAACCTGAAGGGCATTAAAACCAAAAGCTGTGAGTGGACAAAACCAATAAGTTTATCAAATACATTTATAAGACATTTATGCCCTCCAATAAAAACGTATGCATGCCACGAAAACTAGTTACCAAAACGTTTGCTCAACCGAGCCATTAAGGCCTTAGCCCAAAAACCGTTAACCAAAAACCAAGTGTGGGAACTCAGCCCAAAACAGTGGAATACCACAACCATACATATTAAAACCATGTGGGCCACCGCCCAAAGCCATAAATATAAATCCATAAATCCAAAACCATTTAGGGTCCCTGACCCGACATACCAATTCATAACCAATAATCCATTTTTACCACATAACACATATCCAACCGAAAAGCCATTTTATAGATCCATTAATCCATATTTTACCATTACCATCACCAGCATCCCAGATGCTTAGCGTCCCTGACGTCATATCTCACGGTTTCATAAGCTACGCGTGCTGCCCGGGGTCTCTCCGGATCCATATATCTGACACCCCTAATGTCTGACGTCCCTGACGTCAATCATAGCAATCCTGCTCCTGAGTCATCATACGGTCCGGCTGCTCCGTATAATGACCCCTCGCAGGCAATGCACCGTGACTTCCCAAGTGTCCCAGACATCTGAATGAGACCATCATATATCCTTGTGTCCAGATGGTATATGGAAAACAGTTTTATTAAATCCTTTATCACGTCATTACAATTGGGCCCTGCCCGAAATTTCCATAAAACCAAGTAATTCCATTTAGGGTCCCTGACCCAAAATCACAATTATTAATCATAGGGTCCCTGACCTGAAATCACATTTATTAAACATAGGGTCCCTGACCCGAAATCACATTTATAATCCAACTGGGCCTCATGCCCGATTTTATGAACCACTGGGCCCACGGCCCGATTTGTAAACCAACTGGGCCCGCACCCCGACTTATAAACCCACTGGGCCCACGGTCCGAATTCGTAAATCAACTGGGCCCCTGGCCCGATAACATAACTCAAATGGGTCTCAGCCCGATTTCATATCAACTGGGCCCCTGGCCCGATTTCATTAACCAACTGGGCCCCCGGCCCGATTCTCAAATGGACTCCAAGTCCGAAATTTCCAAAACAAGTGGGCCTCAAGCCCGAGTTCATATTTCCAATTTCAAAACCATTTCATCATATTATATCCAAGTCATAAATATGGAAAACCCATGTAAAACCGGAAACCTCGATTTACGTGCAAGCACTTAAATCGCCTCGAAATACGTGAAACCGTACAATTTACCAACAACCAAATCAACATCACACAATCACAATCATAATCCATATAAAACATTTAAGCATGCATAGAATTTATAAAACCAAAGTCCACTCACAGACCGTTTTAACGGTATGCCTCGATACGCGTACCACCGGCCCTCCCGGGCCACACCACTATCACCGGGACTCCCAATCCTGTCCAAATCACATTAGAGGGTCACTAACCTCATCATTAACATCCTATCAAAGTCCCGTAATTTTCCCGAATTTTTACTTATTTTTAAACTTATTTTAAAACCTTCGGACATCCCGAACACTGTCGAGACGGTGTCCGATCGACACGAAACCAATCCCAAAATGTCCGTTACATTAAATATGATAAAAGTCATGTTGACCTCACCTCGAGATTCGTGCCCACGCGCCGTCACGTGCCGCCATGAGTGGCTGCGCGTGTAATCCACGCGCCTGCTACAGTGCATCGTCCTAACCCGTATGTCTGGTAAACGGGTCCAATTTACCCGCGATACAACCCGGTTCAATATCCATAAATTCAGCCTTAATTCCTTCAATTGAGCATTCAGTTAGTTTCGTTTTAAGTCTAATTTAAGATATGTAAACTCAATTACACGATCACTTACCCAGATTCCATCGATTCCACGATGAACACGAAGAACACCCAGGCTACTGTTCGTTCATGGAATCCCTTCAATTTCGATCGATTTCATTAAATTGATTCAACCAGAAGCTTCCATGGACTCCCTTAAACCTTCCCCCCAACTCAATTGCTTCAATCCAGTGCTCAAACGTCACGACTCAAGCTCGAACACCGTCCACTGTGCAACCATGGAGCTTCATCAACCACAACCGTTTTCTTTCAATTGATGAACCCAGAAGCATCGTGGGATCATGAGAAGTAGTTTCCCCACCTCAATTCCGTCCATCGAAGCCTCCAACTCCAAGACTCAAGGTCGAATTTCCTCCTCTGTCACCAAGTGTGATCAGAGCCAAAACAGCACCAATTCCCTTCGTTCCTTCGACGATTCTGATCGTTGTGATCCCAGGAAGCTGAATGTGAGCTCAATTGCGATCCTCACGGCCTAATTCTTTCATTTCGAATTTTCCCCCCAATTTTCCCGAAATCCAAAATCCCAAATTCAGCACTCTCACAACCCCTCGTGTTTCCCCGTTAATTCAATCATCTTAGTCTCTCAGTTTTCTCTCAGGAACGGCAGAGAGAGGGAGCCAATTCTCCCAATTCTCCCACACTGATTTTTTAAGGTCCACGGGTAGAAACAAAGAAGAAGAAAATGGGGAAAAGATGGAGAAGGAATGATAATGTTGTAATGATGGTGTTGGGAGGGAAACATGGAGCTGGAAACAAGGGATGGGTGACACTTGTCACTCATCCGGATGTGCACAGTCAACGGTCACTATTCATTATTATGTTATTATTTTAATCCGAGCCTCGGTTCGTTAGTTCGTTTCCTTGACCATAACTTCGTCGTCGAATCTCCGATTTCGGCATGCCGCCTGTCATTGGATTCGTATCGATGATACCTACGTAACGGTCCTTGGCCCTCGTCCATCGGACCTCCCGGTCAAAAAGTCAACATTTGGCCCCAAACATGCCAAATTACCAAAATACCCCTCAACTTCTGAACCTCATAACTTTCTCTACGAATGTCGGAATCGAACGTGCCACCTGTCTATGAACTCGTGACGTCCCGAACTACGTCACGGTCATCGGTCAAAGTCCATTTGACCGCCCGATCAAAAAGTCAACATTTTGCCCACGACCAAGGGCAAAACGGTCATTTTGCACAATTTGTCTGATTCCGCCCTACTAACCACCGTTCAACCTCACTAAACGAGATTAGTCACTAAACTAATCCCAGAATTCGGGACGGGTCGTTACACAACCGATGGAAGAGCTAGTGTAGGGCTTTGCGTCGTGCACTTTTTTTTGTTTGTAGTAGTTGGAAGGACGACCGAAAGGTTGTATTTTTGTAATGCTCTTGCAGACAGAGTATAATAGGTCTGCACATTGAATGAAATTGGATTTTCCCCAACGAACAAGATTTGTAAACCAAGTTAGCCTTACTTTGATTTACATGTTTGTCTGAGTGTTGGTGTAGGCCGAGTAAGGTTGTACACCGACCCCAATGTTTGTGTCAAAAAATAGTAAGTGTTGAAGTGTAGGCCGAGTAAGACCGAACCCCGACTCGTATATTTGAGTCTAAGTATTGGTGTAAGCCGAGAAAGCTGTACACCGACTGGAAGGTTTGAGTCAAAATAGCAAGTGTTGGGGTGTAGGCCGAGTAAGACCAACCCCGACTCGTATGTTTGAGTCTAAGTGTTGGTGTAAGCCGAGTAAGGTTGTACACCAACTCGAAAATTTGAGTCAAAATAGAAAGTGTTGAGGTGTAGGCCGAGTAAGACCGAACCCCAACTCGTATGTTTGAGTCTAAGTGTTGGTGTAAGCCGAGTAAGGCTGCACACTGACTCGAAGGTTTGAGTAAAAATAGTAAGTGTTGGGGTGTAGGCCGAGTAAGACCGAACCTCGAATCGTATGTTTGAGTCTGTGTTAGCTTTAGGTGACAAGTATTGTATAAATGGAAGAGTTCATAAATAAGGGGCGCCAAGGTTGGAAAATTACAATAAGTTATAAGATGAAGAAAAATACGAAGTTTAAATGAAGTATTTCTTTAAGTGGTCGGCATTCCATGGGTGGCCGAGGTGTCGCCCACTTGAGTCTTCCAATTCATAGGTACCAAGCCGGCAGATCCTTGTAACCCGATAGGGGCCTTCCGAGTTTAGGTCGAGAGTTCCGGCTGAGCTATCCTTAGTGGCGACGCTGACCTTCCGAAGGACCCAGTCTCCCTCCTGAAAACCCCGGTGTTTGACTCTGGCGTTGTGATAATTGCAGAGCCACTACTTGCAGGCAATGTTTCTGAGGTTAGCCTGCTCCCTGTGTTCTTCAATGAGGTCCAAACTGAGTGCAAGATGATGGTGATTTTGTTCGGGCTCGTAGGTCGACACTCGGTAAGCAATTTCATTCAGTTCAGCAGGGATGACCGCTTCTGTTCCGAAGGTCACTGAAAAGGGGGTTTCATTTGTCGATGTTCGGTAGGAAGTCCGATATGACCAGAGTGCATTGGGGAGGATTTCAGACCACTTGCCCTTGACTTCATCTATATAGCGTGTGCTTGATGATTTTGTTGATGGCCTCTACCTATCCGTTGGATTGGGGGTGAGTTGGTAAAGCGAAGCAGAGGCGGATATTGTGTTTGTCACAAAAAGCACGAAAACGCGCGTTGTCGAATAGTTTCTCGTTGTTCGTGACAATGGTGTCTGGGAGACTGAAACGACAAATAATGCTCTGGAAGACGAACGTTTCAATCTGGACCGTGGTGATGAAGGCCAAAGCCTTTGCCTCTACCCATTTTGTGAAGTAGTCCACTGCCACCACTGCATACTCTGTCTTACCCTTCCCGGCTGACATTTTCTCGATTAAGTCAAGTCCCCACTGTGAAAAGGGCCAAGGGCTGATCATGGGTGTGAGGTTTTTTAGAGGTAAATAGAGGAAAAGCGTGAACCGTTGACACTTATCACATCGCTTGGTCAGCTCTGTCGCATCCCCGTGCATGGTTGGCTAGTAAAAACCTTACCGGAAGGCTTTATGGGCCAGCGATCGTGGACCAGAGTGGTTCTCGCAAATCCCGGCATGTATCTCCTCTAGAATGGCTCTGCCTGCCTTCGGGATGAGACATTTTAGGAGGGGCAGAGTAAAGCCCCGCTTGTAGAGTTGACCGTTAATGAGTGTATACCGTAATGCCTGTCGCTGAACCTTCTTTGCCACGATCTTGTCGGAAGGGAGAGTTCCGTTTGTGAGGAATCCCAGCAGCGGGGTCAACCACGTGCAGTCAGTGTCTATTGCACAGACCTCCGAGCATTGGGTGCTAGGTTGATTAAGTATTTCGACAAGGACATTGCGACTCTGTCGCTCATCGAGTAACGATGCAAGCCGGGCTAGAGCATCAGTGTGACTATTTTCAGAGCGCGGAATCCGTGTGATAGCATAACTGTGGAAACCACATAGGAGAGACTTTGCTAATGCTCTGTATGCCACCATGGAAGAGTCTTTGGCCTCATACTTATCATTGATCTGGTTGACGATGAGTTGTGAATCGCTATATATTCTGTTTTTTTTTTTTGCATCCGTGCTTTTGGTGAGGCGGAGTCCCGCAAGGAGGGCCTCATACTCAGCAGCATTGTTGGAGGCCTTGAACAGAAAACGAAGGGCGTATTCCATTCGGACCTTGTCCAGTGTGGTGAGGACAAGTCCGGTCTCGGACTCATTGTGGCAGGCCGATTTGTCGACATAGAGGAGCCGGTCGTCCGAGCAAGTTCAAACTGGGGGCTCTCCTCATCCAAAGTATGTGTTATGGATGAAGGAGGAGTGGATGGGATGATTTCATGTACGGTTGCCGCTGGAACGTAGGAGAATTCGGAAATAATATCTGCAACGGCGTGCCCTTTCTCAGTTGTGCGTGGAGCGAAGGTGATCTCAAATTCGCTGAGTTTCATCACCCATTTGAGTAACCGTCCCGATGTTTTGGGCTTCTGGAGCACCTTCCAGAGTGGTCTATCGGTCATGACAATGATGGAATGAGCCTGGAAGTAGGGCCTGAGCTTTCTGGAAGACATGATGAGGGCGAAGGTGAGCTTCTCTAAGTTAGAGTACCTTGTCTCGGCGTCCTGCAAGGCCTTGCTGACGTAGTATACCGAGTGCTCAGCGTCGTCTTTACGCTTAACAAGCACTGAACTGGTGGCAGAAGCGGAGGCAGATAGGTACATGTAGATGGTTTCTCCAGTGTAGAGTCTCGCCAACTGCGGTGCTCTGCCCATGTATACCTTGGGTTCGATGAAAGCCTTAGTGCATTCCTCAATCCAGGTAATGTGTTTGGATTTGCTCTTTAGTGCTTTGAAGAAAGTCACGCACTTATCGGTGGCTTTGGAGATGAAGCGTGTAAGAGCTGCGACTCGGTCGGTTAGGCTTTGTACTTCCTTCTAGGTTCGTGGGGGCTCCATATCCACTAAAGCCTTAATTTTTTTCCGGGTTGGTCTCGATACCTCTTTAACTAATCATGAAACCCAGGAACTTCCTAGAGCCGACTCCGAAGACGCACTTGGCCGAGTTCAACCTCATCCGATATCGTTTGAGGACGTTGAACATTCGCTAGAGATTGAGGATGTGCAGGTCAGCCGATTTACTCTTAACGAGCATGTCATCAACATAGACCTCCATTGTTTACCCTATCTAGTTTGCAAACATGAAGTTCACTAGGAACTGGTAAGTGGCCCCTGAGTTCTTGAGTCCGAAAGGCATGACATTGTAGCAATATAAGCCCTGGTCTGTCCGGAAGGTTGTGAGTATCTAGTTTTTCGGATACAAAAAAATTTGGTTGTAGCTCGAGTATGCATCCTTGAAGCTCAGAAGCTCATGCCCAGCCGTGGCGTCGACCAGTTGGTCTATCTTTGGTAGAGGGAAACTGTCGTTGGGGCAAGCCTTGTTTAGGTCTGTGAAATCAATGCACATTCTCCATGCCACTGAGGGTTTCTTGCACAACGTTGGCTACCCAGGCGGCATAGACAACCTTGCGGAAAAAATGAATGGTGCTGAGTTTGACGATTCCTGATTTCATAGCCTCGGTTCTTTCTGCATCGTAGAGGCGACGTTTTTGTTCGATAGGCTTGTAAGAAGGATTGATATTGAGCCGGTGGCAGATAACATCAGTGGAGATGTCGGGCATGTTGGCGTAGGACCAGGCGAAGACCTCAATGTTGTCCCTTATAAAATGGATTAGTTGCGAGCGTAGATCAGTGGACAGGGTGGTTCTAATCTTTACCTTTCGGTCTGCAAAGTTGTGGGAGAGTACGATCTCTTCGACTTCCTCAATGGGTCGTGGGTGTAGTGTTGCTGAATGGTCCCTGGGGTCTTCAATCGGCCCATCCTGTATTTTCTGTGCATCTTGAGGGTTGACGGGGTCAGCCTCAAACGCGGATTCTGTCACTGCCATGGTTTCTTTCGGTGGTTGGATGGGGGTGACAGAGTTGCACGCTCTTGCGGCCATTTGGTCTCCTCGAACTTGGCCAATCCCCATGTGGCTTGGAGATTTTACCATAAGCAGATGGGTGGAAACAACGGCTTTCATTTGGTTAAGTAGTCCCCGCCCGAGAATGGCGTTGTAAGCCGCGGGGCAGTCCACCACTAGGAAAGGTGCAAGCACGATTTCCCTCTGCAGATGCGACCCGAGGGAGAGTGGGAGGGTAACCGTTCCGTGCGGAACGATGAAATCCCCAGTGAAACCAAAGAATGGCGTGGGGGAACGTTCCAGGCTAGATTCTGGGATGCCCAACTGCTTGAATGCTTTCATGAAGAGGACATTGACAGAGCTTCCGGTGTCGACCATCACCCGCTATACGTCGAAGTTGGATATTTCTGCCATAACGACGATGGGGTCGTCGTGAGGATAGACGATCCCCCGTTTTTCTTCATCTGAAAACGTGATGGGCACCCTCCCAAGTCGGTTTGTTTTCTTGGCTCTGCCATTCTCGATGCTGAATAGCTTGTGATTTTGTTTGGTGGCCCTTAGGAAGTTCTTCTTTGCTCGGTTGGAAGTGAGCGGGCAAGAGATGGATGGCCCTCCTGAGATTGTATTGATATGTGGGTTACGAGGTGGAGGTGGTGCATGCTGGAGAAATTGGTTGGTCTTCCCATCTCGGGTCAGAGCCTCCACTAGATCCCGGAACGCCACACACTGGTCGATGTTATGGCCATTGTACTTGTGGTATTGGCAGTAAGTTCCTGTGTCTTTTCCAAGCTTGCCCTTAGCAAGCGCCCAAGTAGACTTTGGGATCATGTGTTCCACTTTGAGAAGGACGTTCTCATAGGGAGTATTGAGGATGGTGTAGGTCTCGTACTTGGAGCGAGGAACTCGTTTCTCCCCGTTGTTTGACCGCTCCCTCTACTATCTCTCTTGATGATTCGGGTTTTTACCCTTCTTTCCGGGGTTGTACAGGTTGTTGCTATGAGGGTAGTATTTCCGTTTTCCCCCATAGCTCTGTTGCCCCTGCTCTTGAGGACGTTGTCCTGAGCCTTGCTGGTCCGGGACACTTGGTATGTAAGTTTTTACCGAGTCGGCCCAGAGAGGTTGGTAAGCATTGGCTGTGTTGGATTTTGGCTCAGTGTTTCATCCTTGGCGTGCACCGTCGCCTGTTTCATAATCTCATTATATGTTGTCCAGCCTTGGGTGTAAGCTGCGTACCTGAAGGGGGAGTCTCAGAGGCCACCCTTGAAGGCCGTGAAGGCTGCCCTGTAGTCCTTCTCGGCGCATCGGGAGTATCCGTGACTGAACCTTGTTGCATACCTCTGCAGTGACTCGTGTTCACCCTGGTTTAGCTGGAAGAGGTCTTCAGCCGAGGATAGAGGGTGTGTCTGGATCATGAACTGGTTCATGAAGGTGGACGTGAGCTGTTCAAAAATGTCGATGGACCTAGACTGTCACGACCCGGCCCATCTAACACAATATTGTCCGCTTTGGGCCCAGCCCTCATGGTTTTGTTTTCGGGAGCTCACGTGCAACTTCCCAGTAGGTCACCCATCATGGGATTGCACCAGCCTCAACTCGCTTAACTTTGGGGTTCCAATCCCCCCCAAAGACACTGAGCTCCCAAAAGGCCTTGTGTTAGATAGATACGTGCCCACACATATAAGGTAGTTCACCTTTCCCTCCCCGAGCGATGTGGGATCGTTCAACGATCTTACCTTTCCAAGCTCACGAGTCTTGCTCACCATTCTTGCTTCTCAAGCTCACGGGTATTGCTCACCGTTCTTGCTTCCAAGACCGGGTCTTACAATCCACCCCACTTGGGGCCCAGCGTCCTCGCTGGCACACTTCCGGTCAGGGTCCAGCTTTGATACCATTCTGTCACGACCCGGCCCATCTAACACAATATTGTCCGCTTTGGGCCCAGCCCTCACGGTTTCATTTTCGGGAGCTCACGTGCAACTTCCCAATAGGTCACCCATCATGGGATTGCACTAGCCTCAACTCGCTTAACTTTGGGGTTCCAATCCCCCCCAAAGCCACTGAGCTCCCAAAATGCCTTGTGTTAGATAGATACGTGCCCACACATATAAGGTAGTTCGCCTTTCCCTCCCCGAGCGATGTGGGATCGTTCACCGATCTTACCTTTCCAAGCTCACGGGTCTTGCTCACAGTTCTTGCTTCTCAAGCTCACGGGTCTTGCTCACCATTCTTGCTTCCAAGACCGGGTCTTATATGGACTCTAACTTGTAGAAACAATTCATCCCTGCCTCGGTCAGGGTGGAACTGAAGATGAGGCATTATTCCTCGTCTGCGAGGTTCTTTAGGGCAATGGCTGAGTAGAAGTTATTAAGGTGATTCCACGGGTCGTTCTTCCAGGTGTAAAGAGGGATCTTCAGAGGTTTTATTTCGTGATCGATTCTGAACTAATTGATTCTTTCCGTGAACGGGCCCTGACTGATTTTCGACCAGGCTGGTTTTGTTACCCGAGCTGTCCTGGCTTCGAGTGTCCAGACTCGGTCCACGAAATGCTGGACGAGCGAGTCGGTTCTGGATGGCTGTGGGGCCCCTCGGTCTTTACGTTTGGTCCTCTCGGTATCCCTGGGTGCTTGGTCGCGGCTAATCTTCCATGACCGCTCAGCATCCCTACTGTTGGGTAGGTCCTGGGAGCCACTGCCCCTGTGACCGACCTTCCCTGACTGCTCGGTGTCCCTCCGGCGGGGTGGTTCCTGGGAGTCACGGCTCCTTCGGGCGACCTGTTCCGACCGCTCGGTGTTCCTCCTTGGGGGTAGGTCCTGGGAGCCATTTCCTCGGTGGCCGACCTTCCTAGACCACTCGGTGTCTCGCCAGCGTAGTGGTTCCTGGGGGCATTTGTGCGCGAGACCGAGCTGGGTTGACCGCTCGGTGTCTCCCCAGGAGGACCTCGATGGCTGCCTACCTCGTCGCGAGTGGTCTGTCACGGGTTGTAGCTGCCGAGCCGACTTGGCGGTACTCTCGGCCTCCTGAGATGAGTCGGTGACGGGGATGGGATCTTTCGATGAATAAGTTTCGTGACCGTTGTCTGGGCGGGACCACCGAGCTGTGATGTTTACTCGTTGGTGATGGCTTTTTCCTTCCTCGGGACGTGGGTCGGGTCGACGAGATTGGTGGTCGTTGACCCACCGATTCCGTCCTGCTCCCTCGCTTATGGCATCGCGGGCGTCCCGATAGATCTTGGTGTTGCCCGGTTGGTTGCTAGGGATGATCAGCATCCGAGCGTATTTCTTTCTCGGTTCGGCATCTACTTGCCGCTTTTTACTTGATTCGGCAACCATGTGTACCTTCTCTCTCCCCGCCACTCGACGATTTCTTTCAGCACGCTCGGCGAACTCGGCTATCACCTTGTCGGCCTCCTCCTTACCGACGCGGGCTCGGTGGGCAGCGAGTTCTGCCTGCGCGACCCGTAGCTACTCGGTCACTTCAGTGTACCGATCGTCGAGTGCCTGACATCTCGACTCGGCCTATGTACCCTTAGTTTTGACCTCGGCCATGTCGTTCTGGAGTCTTTCGATTATCTGTAACAAATTTGGAGAGGGGTATCTCATTGTTTTGGGGCCTTGCCCAGGTGTGATCTCACCGAGATTGTGTTCGCCCTGCATGTTCAGTGTTGGCGAGTTCGTTCTCGGCGTAATAGGTGGACGAGTGATAACTCGGTCTGGTTGAGCGTGGGTAAACTTAGTCAGTTTCCCACAGACGGCGTCAAACTGTTGAAGCATTAAATGCTCCAACTGTCGATTACTCGTCGTCCAATCACAAAGTGACGCATGTCCTTCCTCGTAACCTGTCAACTTAAGCGAATAGAGGGTTTCCCGTTAGTACGGACACCGGTGTGGTGCCGGCCTAAGGTTCTCCGACGGTCAAGTCAGTAACTTTGTTCGTAAGAGCAAATAATAAATGGTAAATTGGGCAGAGTTGTAGTGGATAGTAGATATTAGTTACCTTTATTGGGAAATGTATACCCCTTATGTATGGGTAGGTAAGATGTTTAATTCTCATAGTTTCGATGTGGGACAAATACTCCTCGATTTGCGTGATGACACATGTTACGTAGATCGAGAGTGGATAGACTTCCACGTGGCATCCCTCATTGGGCCCAGTGTTGGGGCTGTATAAGTATAGTGGTTTTGGGTCTTGAACAGAGTCTGAACTTTAAGTATACGGCACAGTGGGTCTGGTTAAATATGGTGTCAACACAGAGCAATTCACCGCCATAACCTTCTATTTAAATCCTAGTTCTCACAACTTGGAGCGCAATACTAGACGCAGGTCTCCATCATATCATCGTTTCCTTTCTAAATTTTTATTTTCACCAATTTTCACCGAAAAGCATGTTCGAAGGTTTGGTATGAAGAATAACTGATTGGCATTGCATGTCTTAGTGGGTCTTGAGAAACTTAGCACTATAATATGTTGGCCATTGAAGAGATAGATCATATTAGGAAAGTTCACCCATAGAGCTTATTACGAGAGGAGATCTGAAAACCTGACACAGTATATAAACAGACAAACAAACTAGCACTATAAATTAGCACGAGAGGAGATCTGAAAATTAGCACTATAATATGTTGGCCATTGTTTGTAGTAAATAAGACTACAAACAAACTAATGAACTATTCTACAATATGTGAGACATAAGAGTTGAAGGGTGAGCAGAAACTCACTAAGAGAGAATCTCACTTTAACCTAGATCCTTAGAACAATTGCGGATAATGCAAGCACAAGCCGCCTTTGAATGTCCACATATCAGCTATTTATTTTCTTTCCAAACAGTCCCCATCACAGCTAGATAAAAAGATTAGGCTCTCCCGGTTAGATTTCGACATTCCATAAACTAAAGATGCATGCTAAATATTCTACATCCTACTCCTCATCATCTTCAACTAGTGCCTAGGTTGCCTAGGGTCTTGCCAGCTATCACAAATGTCAAAAAATGATGATTCCATTGCCTCACTGTTATTGGTTAATAAAAGGAAAAGAAAACAAGTGTGAAAAACACTACCAAAACGGAAGGCAGATATCTGAACAAAATAAAATGAGAACTCGAACTCCAAATGATTTACTTTTTCGAATTTCTTATTTGTAACAGATATTCATCAAAGAAAAATAAATATGTGGTTAAGACAATCGTACTTAAAAATGTTGCTAACGGGGTTTGATGCAACCTCCTAGAGTTTTTGGATAATAACAGAATTGGCTATACCGGCTTGCTCTATTGTCTGGTCCAGATCAGTGAGCTGTTTCGGAGGGAACCCCATTGACTGCAGTCGGTAACTTCTTGCGCCATCAGGTCTTGATGCATCGATAAAAGCATGGATGTCTCTGACTGTGTGGTGGTAGTTGAAGCGAGCTACCATTCGAGTACCATCTGCTAACCTTAACTGCACAGAGGTTGAGGGTAATGATTCATCCACAGTTAAGCCCATTAAGGGCGATGGGGCACCTCTTGGGGGCTGAGCAGCAGCAACAGCTGACTCGGGGGTAATTGCATCAGAGGTAGAGGTGCTCCCACCTAGAGTTCTTCCAACACCCTGAAAAGAAAAGTGCTGCCTGGCTGGTTCCTGGAAATGAGGTAGAAGACATCAGAAAGATTAAACTACATGCATATCTAATTAGAAATATTAGGGAACCACAGTAGGAGAGAACAGGGCACAAACAGAGTATTCTTCATCTTGCTTCATAAGGTTCACATGAACAGCAGTCCTCCTATCAGCTGGTTCAAGCTCTTTCGGGCACTCAGACTTCTTGATGCTCTGCATTCAAAATAACATTTCTATCCAGACTCAGATGAAAGATCAAACTAAGAGGAAGTAAAACAAGATAATCTATAATAGATATAAAAGAATAGAGGAGAGCAACTGATTAGGAACTTGAAACTTTAACATATATTATGATGAATTGCAGCATTACTCAAACCGCTTATCATAATAATGAGACTAGAATATGTGTAAGTAGATTACAGAAGGATGTTGAAGCATCAACAAGAGTTGGTTTCTTGTTGTAGTTTATTATACGTGGCTTCTGAACCAATTAGACGTTTAGACAACACAAAAACTAGAGATCAAAACTCAGGCATTGCTTGACTAAGCTAAGGATCCAAGTCAAATATTTAGTACTTTGATTTTTTAAACAAATTCAGTTTAATGGATTAGAAAAGAAGCTGGCAGCCATATAAAATCAAAATCAAATTTCAGAAAGAAACATAAAAATTTATGAATAATCAAATCCACAGTGGAGAAGCTTCAATAAAACTTACTTCCAAGAAGGGTGCATTTGCGGGATCATCCAACCTCCTTAAAGGACCATCATCTACCGAAAACCCATTTCTCCAGAAAGTGATGGTGTGGCTCACAACTTGAGGTGGCTCAGGCGCAGCAGTTGGAACAGTCTCCCCTGACAGCAGTCTAGCTGTTCCACTGAAACTTTTTGAGCTTGAAGAAGGTTGATGGACATCTATAGGTCCTTGTGCCGCTGCCAACTGTCTAGCTTGACTGAAAATTGAATCAACATCACTGCCTTTGGTAGGGTCTTGCACAAGCATTCCACTGAAACTAACAACAGAAGAAATTAAGATTAACATCTAATTGCATAAAAAATAATTCATAGTAAAGGGAGATTATAAAAGATTTGACATTGGCACACAATTTAAGTGAAACGCAGCTCACATATAAACATCTAGGCATGGCTGCTCAATTTGACGATAGATGGAATTCACAAAACATTGATAAGGCTACCTAAAATTGGGCTACTGTGAGACTTTAAGTTATCTACAAATTTCTTCAGGCTCATATTATATCTACTTGGATAAAACTTCAATTTTCTCTTTCTTTAGATAAACTTGGTTTTTCTCAAGAAGCCAAATTTGAAACCAATTACAGCTTAGCGGCGCTAGTGAGTTGTTACAGTGAAGTAAACAACACAAACACAAAGCTTACACCCAACATTCTTTATTATTTTTTATTATTTTTCTTGGGTTAAAATAGCAACAAACTATCCTTAACAAAAAGCCAAATTTTCCTCCAAATTCTCAGGAACCAAACAAGAACTGAAAAAGAGTACCTTTTCTCACCACCAGTGTAGTACTCCTGAGGCTCATCTGAGTCGCTGTCAGAGCCACCCTTTGCTGGCCGATTCAGATCGGAAAGCGTGCGTATCCCACGGGCACGATTGGCAGAAGGCGGCTTCGTATCATCCTTGTTACCGGCCCCACTAGAAGCGGCGCGTTTCGATCGGAGCTGGTAAGGAGCGCGAGACGGAGTCGGCGACGGCGAGCGAGAGCGCGTTGGCGACTGTGAAGGAGAGTACTCAGGCGAGTGTGAGGGCGAGGGCGAGAGGGAGTGGGAAGTAGGGATAGGGTTCGCGATGGTGTTGGAGGGTATGGCATAGGCGGCGGTGTCGCTATCCAAGAATGTGGAAACGGCGGCGTCGAGGTCCCAGTTGTGGCTTTCGAGGAAGAAGAGGGCTTCTTGTTTGGAGGCGGATGTGATCTCGCGGAAGGAATTGATTACGGAGACGCTTTGGGGATTGGATTCTTGAGCTTCCACTTCCATGGTGTCCACTATTGATCGGATTCTTTGATTGCTTTCCAAGACTTGGGAGTTCGGATTCTGAGAGAGTTAATAAAGGCTTCTGTGCTCTATCCTCTATCTTCAATATATTCTCTCCTTTTTCTTTCAATCAGACGTCGCCGTAGTTGGGGCACCTGCAAACCAGGTCGGTTTTGGCTCACGCCCTTAACAACGACATGTTGTATGTTGTTTGTCATACGGCCTACAATAACGTATTACGTATAAGGTTCAAAATGGTATAAGGTTCAAAATGGCGCTAGGTGCTTCTAAGGCGGTTGATAAGGGTTTAACGCTTAGGCAATTAGGCGGAACCTAAGAGGCTTAGGTGGATTTTTTTTAAGACAAAATTTGAAAAATTAATAATATAATGAATATTATCAAATAATTTAAGAACAAAAATTAATTATCTAGATAAATAAATTGAGTTGAGAATTATAAATGTTGAAGTGTAAGTTTTTTATTAATTTTATTATACAATATTATATGTTTTTTAATTTATTATCTTGTTTTAATTAATACTTATATTATTAACTAAGTATTTAATAAATAAATAATTTATATGACTAAATATATATATATATAATGACTTATATAACTAAATACATATAAGGATGTACACACAACTTCACATAGGTATTTAGCCATTATGTGTGGCGGTTTCTCACATTCGAGCGCATAGGGGCCGCCTAAGTGGGTTAGGCGACCGCCGTTTTGAACAATGATTAAGTATGAAATAAACAATTACTTTGGTTTGAGCAATAATGCTATGGCCGCCAAATTAAATCTTAGATTTTTCATTCCAACACATGTGGTACATGAGGTGGCAATTCACATAATCTTTTTTAATTATGGTAATCAAATTAAAACTAAAAATAAAAAATATATTAAATTAACAATTAATAATAATAAAACCTAAAAGATCCCAATCGTAAACTTATCGTTGACTCCCCTCACTCCTTACACCCCCAACACATCCTCAGACCAACAAGAAGGTGCAAACTGCGCCGGGCAAGTTTTGACTGCTTTCAATTTCAATCCTAATGCAAGGTAAGATGATTTTAGTTAGGTGATACCCTTGAAATACGCATTTAAATAAATCTGTAATTCAAGTATGTACATATTTTAACCCTTTTTGTGTAGATGTAGTATTGGTAAATAGGGATCGTTCGTAACGAGGGAAATTAGGGAACATTAATAATGAGTTAGTGAGAAATAATAGTGAATAATCAAAGAATAAAATAATTAATGAATAAAGCTATAAATAATAAATGCATTAAAAAATAAAAGAATAAACGAATAAAAGAAAAAAAAAATTAAAGGGGAGGGGGGTGTTTGAGGGATTGTAATCATACAAATACAAGTAAAAACATATATAAAACCAATTCTATTTCTACTTTAACATATGTATAAGTGAACTTTCCTTAAACACAAACTTCACCAACATACTAGCATTTGCATAAATTCGAATCAATCACGAAATCATACCTTCACAAACTCATATTTCTTCAAACATTTTTTATATTATAAATGCACCGAACATCGGATTTTTACTTATAATATGATTTACCTTAAGTTCGTGATTTAATGCGCCGAATAGCGGTCATACATTAAATGTAACGACCCGGATTTTGTTATTATTTAATTACATGAAAATTATATGTAAAATGACCATTTTGCCCCTAGTCAAGGCAAAATGTTGACTTTTGACCCGAAGTGTCGTATGACTTTGAACCTTCGATCATTTCGTAGATGGGCCGCCCTGAGTTCGTAGACAGGTGGCATGCTGGATTTGGAGACCCGGAGCGAAAGTTACGGGTCACAGATGTTATAGGTTACTATTTCATTTTTTGAAAATCGAGACAATGGGTTAAGCTGATTGGTCAAAGTTGGACTCTTGAACCAATCAGATGAGTGACAAATGTCAAACATCTAACTGGCCCAAAAGGCCAAATAATTGGGTGCATAAATTAAACCTCCATTGTCTCTCATTTGCCGTGAAACCCATTTTGCATACAAACCATATCCATTTTCCTTTCCCGTCAATCTCCCCCAACCCAGATCGATCTCTCAGCATCAGTAAACATCATTCTCATCATCCTCACCCTCACTGTCGTCAACCTCAACCACCTGCAACCACCACGACCACCCAAACCGCGACGGGCAAACAAACCCAGGGGACTTCGATCATGCAACCCACATCCTTTACCTTCATTCTAGAGCTAGACTTGGAACACAGAGACACCAGGACGACAAACTGAGGTCCCTGCGAACCAGTTTGAGAAGAAAGGACCACGGGACACGGCGGAGGAAGGAGCTGAAAACTGGGCTGAGCTTCTTCGACTCAGAGGTAACAAACCCGACTTCATCTCTCGATTTTAAGGTCGTAAATGTGTAGAATAGACTGTGACGAGTCTGTAGGAACCAACCGTGAGGAAAATGGTGACCGGAAGAGGGATTTTTGAGAGGGCCAAGGTCGTGGGTCACGGCGGCTCCACCTCTGGTTTTTCGGTGGGAACCAACCAAGCCACGCCGCAGGTTCTCGGTAGAGGCCAACCGAACGGTAGCCTAGGTCTTAGGTAGGAGTCAACCGAATGACAGAGATGATGACATCATCATTCCGACAGCATTATGATGTCATCTTGTTAGAAATGTCAGAGCAGGGACCAATCAGGGACTGACATATGTTAGAGGATGACGTCATGCTGACGTCGGCGATACTTTAGCATCGTTGGCCACGCGTTGACCAGGCGCGTAGGGGCGCGTGTGAATAGTAATTTTGTGGGGTTAGTACCATTTTCAAGGTTTTGACGATACGAATCCAATGGCTGTGGTTTCGTGTCGATCGGAGATTGTTAGGTTGGTCAAATTGAAGGAATTAGCCTTGGGAAGCGTGTTCAGAGCGCGTTCCCGGGCCGGTTTCGTTCTAAGTTTGGATGCTAGACCTAGTAGGGTCAATTAGTGACCCTTAAGTGTGTTTGGGCAGGTTCGGACGTTTTATTTAGCTTCAGGACAGGTGTAAATGGTTCGTTAGCGTAGCAAGGACTAGCTGTGAGTGGACCGTTGATTTTTTAACTGAATACATGCATAACTGTTTTACTTGTTTTCTAAATTGTTTTATGCTAAATATTTTATGATGTTGGGATTTGAGAATTGGATCATGGATTTCAAGAAATGCACAGATTTATGTGAAAATGGTAGTATCGGGCCTGAGACCCATTTGACGAGCGTTGACTCAGATTTGGGAGAGTCAACAGTATTTCGAAATGAATTGTGAACTATTGAAAGTATTGATGATTTGAGACTTTTGACCTAAAGATTTGGTTTATAAAGAATTCTAGGTAAAGGTTTTCATACGCATATGTATATGCCCTTCCAGGTAAAGGTTTGGTCTCCCCCAGACGTCGACCTGGAGGGTCACGATCAACTGACCAGAATGGGTATCCTCATAGTGAACCCGTTCCAGGAGTGGGAGATTGTATTGTGGTCCCGGACCAGATTCCGAAGAGATATTCGAACTAGATTCGGGATAGAGCTCGGACTAGGTTCGGAGATAGAGCCTCCCAGACAGAGAATTCCTGTGAGTAGACTCGGAGTGAGACCCCGAGTGGTGTGCATACCTTTAGATATGAATCGTGACCATTATCGGGGATTTGTTCCCTAGAGCCTATGACAGGACCCGTCCCAATCCCACTGGGACCACCCGGGGACGTGCCCCGCTCCCGTCTGACAATGACTCTAAACATACCAAAATTACCCTTAAATAAAAAAATCGAAGACTTAAATAGATAGATAACGTACAACCACAGTGTTTAAAGTGATACTGTCAGACAAGGGAAAGTAAAATACAACATGTGAGCACAATAGTCAGAGTACATTTATTCGGTGCTCAACCTACCCACAAGTGGGTGTACAGGTGCACAGCTAGGCAAACTAAACCTCTGCCTCCTCCTTCGGGTCCTCCTCCTCTATTTCTGTGTCAGGGTCTGGAGGGGTCAGTAAAACAAGGGTGAGTGGGCCAAAAATAACAGTTTAGAAATCAATTTGATAATAAAATAATCATAAGGTTTTACCCCTCCGTTTTCCAAATCTTGCATGCAGTGAAAATATAATATTATAATGAAATCATAACAAATAAACCACAATAATAATCGAAAGGTGAAACTAACATATCAGTGCACTGTAAAACCCAACCCAAATGATGTCACGGTTCTAAGGCTACGCGTTGCCACTCTGGGTCTCACACCCGAGACTCTCTAGGTACATCAGCTCCCGGTATCCCGGTCACTGCCCGAGGTATATGAACATGCCTTCCTGAGAGTAAGCAGCCCAACGGGGGTCAACTCCACTCAGTCAGGGCCCCGTGACTACTCCAGGGTCCACCCAGGCCAACGACCCTCCCTGGAGGAGACAATATACACAAGTAGGAAAGTACAGTACAATAACAGTATAGTTTACCCTATGTCCCCCGGACATCCCAAACAAAATCCACATATAATCCAGACGGGTCTCATGCCCAAAACATTGTAATAGCATATATAAACAGTTCATAAGACTCATCGTAATCATAAGTGGAAATAGTAAAACAGTTTATGCATGCAAGCCTTTTATAAATCAAACAGCCCACTCACACTCGGTCCTTGCTGCTCAACGATCTCTAAAAACCTGTATTTTTATACTTGAGGGTTACTTAAGGACCCTATAACATCAATACCAAGACCCTAGAACAGATCCGCCTCAAAATCGCATCCCGGGCACTATTCCCGGCCCCATTTTGACTAATATAACGATCTCCGATCGACACGAAACCACCTCCATTGGATCCGTATCGTCGAAACCTTGAAAATGGTACCGGCCCCACCAAAATCACTGTTCACACACGTCCCCACGCGCCTGGTCAACGCGTGGGTCAACGCTGCTACAGTACTGCTGACGTCAGCATGACGTCATCACTGACACTTGTCAGGTGACACGTGGCATGTTCTGATTGGTCCCTGGTCTGACAACATCTGACAGGATGACGTCATCATGATGTCAGAAGTGACGTCAGCATGATGACGTCATCATGCTACAGTACCGGGTCAGACCCGTTTGACTAGAACCGGGTCGCCGTCGACCCACGGCTTGACCCGATTCCACCGTACAATTCCGGCCACCATTTTCGACGGGGTTCATCCCTATAGGGTCGTCTAGGTCTGTTCTATGGTTCTACAACCTCGAAATAGAAAGAAAACAGGAAGAAACTCACCAGTTCATCACTGAAACTCACGGCCAAAGTCCGATCGTCCTCTCCGGCGATCCACGCCGTCTCAGTCGTCCAAACTGGTCCCAAACAGCTCGTCTCTCACCCTAGGACATTCCTAACACCACACAATCGATTTCCTAGCATCAACATGGGTTGGTTCGAAACAGGGGAGTAAAAATGGGTTCTCGGGTTTTGGGTCTTACCGCCGCAGTCACGCCGTCGTAGCCCTCGCCGTCGTCCAGTTGTGCTCCTGGGGTCCTCACGGTGCAGACTGGAGCTTCCCCTGCGTCGAGGTGGTGTGGTTGTCACGGTTTGCTTCTTGGACCCGTTTCCTTAGTGTTTCGGGTCTGTGTTTTGCACGGTTTGTGCAGGGCAGGGAGGTGGACGGTGGTTGCTGGTGGTGCACGGTGATGATGATCAGATGATGGTGGTGCTGCTGATGGTTGGCTGGTGCGATGAGGGTGGCTGGTTCGATCGCCTGGTTTGAGAGAAAACGGAAGAAGAAGCACGGGTTAGGGGGGGCTGTATGTGCTTGTGTGTGTTTGGGAGAAAACAGACAGAGATCGTGCATGAATAAGGAAAGCAGATGAAAATGAAGGGATGGGATGCATTTGGGTAGGAAATCCAAGGGCTGGGGTTAATTGGAGGGAAAATAAATAATATAAAATGGGTTAAATAGTGTAATGTTGCTTTATTGGAATAGTGTAGGCTTGGATGGGTGACACTTGTCACCAATCCACTGGTTTGATTTAAATATTAGTTGGCACGGATTCCCGTAATAAATTAATATTTTATTCCGTTGTTCTCGGTTCGTAAATTCCGCTAAAACGCTTCCTTGACCATAACTTCTTCATACGAACTCCGATTTCGGCGTGCCGCCTGTCTACGGATTCGTGACGTCCCGACCTACGTCATAGTCACGGGTCAAAGTCCAAATTGTTTCCCGGGTCAAAAGTCAAAGTTTCCCCCTTCAGGGGCATAATAGTCTTTTTACATTAAAATATTATTATTCTCGGTTCGGGTCGTTACAGCCTATGTGCCCCGAGTTAGCGTCGAACTTGCCTTCGATGCCGAGGAAGGGATTGTGGATACATAGTTACATTTGAATTGATGTTATACGTGCCCAGATGTATTTTTGTATAGATATATGTATATGTATAGAATGTTACATGTTTTTATATTTGATCGTAATTCTATGTTTTTTTACTGAATGCATGTATGTTTACAGAAACGAAGGGTCAAAATATATATATGTTCCAAATGAATTTATAACTGTTTTATTTTTTGTCCACTCACACTTTGAATGTTTTCTTGACCCTTCAGGAGAGGAAACCGAGGAGGGCATCGACTCCAGGGCCGAGGCATAAATATCAGTGTTGCGTTTGGATCACCCCGAGGGGTAGGTGTTATCTTTATTTGTATTAGTACGAACATAATGCTCATTTCCCTTGTCTGACATGTTGTAATATGAAACACACCGGTGTGTATCTAGAACCCCCAATAGGGGTATTTGTGTAATAAAACCCTCGGAAGGGTATTTGTGATACTTGGGATTACTTGTCAGATGGGAGCAGGCCTTCCCCAGTGATCCCTAGGGAGAAAACAGGGCGGGTCCTGTCATTAAATCTCTTCGACTCTACTCTAAATGCCCCGAACAGGAGATCAACATTTAGTTTCGAAATGAAGATTAAGCTCTAAATTGTAAGAAGTAAATGATATTTAGAAAGTAAAACACATGGAGATTGTATTCAATTTTTATAAAAGATAGGAAAGAAAAACAAACACATATATTGCATTATAAATAGAAACAATAACAAATAAAAGAGTTTAATAGGATGGAGAGCAAATGTTACACTTTGAGAATGGATGGAGAACAATGGATTGTTTTTCACAAGGAACACCGATCAGCGGCTGGAACCTTGTGAAGATGGAAAGGGTAAAACAAAGGAAATTAGGACTTGAACTCTTAAATTTTGTATTGGAAATATTTTTCCATAGTTTCTCCTAAGGAAGGCTCAAAGTGTGTCTCAAATCAAAGTTCCTAAACAAGTAAAATGAACCCTTATTTATAGGGAGAAAAAGCTAAAAAAAAACTAAATAAATAAAATAAAATAAATAAAAATTACAATAAAAAATTAAATGGAGAAATGATGACTTTTTGGCTGATTTGGGTGGTAATCATGGTAAAAACATGCCCAAAAGGGGGCAGGTATGATGTAGAAAATTCAGGCCATGGAGTAGTCCATCAATCGGCAGAAAGCAGCTGGAAAAAGCAGGGGAAGTCGGCGGCTGCAGGCTGGTTCTGGAAAGGTAGGTTCGGCGGTTGCAGCACTGACAGGGGCAGAGAAGTTAGTGCACGCGTGCTGAGCTGGAGAGGATTGCTTAGACACATGTGCGCCAAACAGGAAAACGGTACTTTAGTGGGCTCCTGCTGGAGCGTATCGCAGGCTGAGGCTGAAATAATTGGGCTGTGTTGGGCTGGGTCGCACGAACTGGGCTGGACTGAGGAATTTTAGAGGGCTGGGTTGAGGATTTAATGGATCTGAGCATGAGTTTTCAGTGCTTTCCCACCGAATTTCCTAGAGATTTTCGGTGGAATCTCTTATTTTGGCCATAATTTCTTCGTTCTAACTCCGATCGGGACGATTCTTTCGCCAAAATGCTCAGAATTCCATGTTTTATTTATTTCTGCAAAAACCCCACAACATATATTATTTTCTCCAATTGTTATTATTTTAATATTAAAAGTCAAATATAAATGGTATAAAATAATATAAAATAATGCGTAATTGAAGACCTATCATTAGGTGATAATGGGGTTATTGAATAATCTAAAAAAGTACGAATATCTATTGTTTTGATTATCTTTTGGTTAAGAGTAGGATGGTTCTCTGCTTTGACTATGTTTGTGTTTTCCTTTGTGTTGCCATCTTGGCCATTTACTTTGTATCTATATTGTGTTTAGCAATAAAACTTGTATCTATTCTAAAAAAAAACATTAGGATGCTGATGTCTATTTGAATCATTAGAGAAAGAAACCATAACAAGATAATTTGTCAAACACAATTCTCTAGCCAGTAGAGATGGAAAAAGAAGGGGATCGAATTCAAGAAACTAAAAAGAGATGCCTGAAATTGGAATACTTTCATAGCTGAGGCAACCCACTAATAAGAAAAGACATATCAGGCCTTTAAACTCAAAACACATATCAGGCCTTCCCGAGTAATCAAGGAGTCTTTAAACTCAATAATAGGCCTCGAGGGATATCATAATAACCGAGTCTTTACACTCAAATCACATATAGGGTCCTCCCCCATCACATCAATCACCGGGTCTTTAAACCCAAAACCAGATCCAGCAAATCCAATCCAAAACCATTTCAAAATCATTTTGAAACTAGATTCCAAATCCAGAAAGCCATCCAAAATCACATTTAAATCGAATCTGTGCAATTATGTAAATCATCAATACCATAGTCATAAGCATAGAAATCATATATAAAAAAAACATATAAAACAGTTATGCATGCATTATAATTTCGAAAGCAAAGTCCACTCACAGACCATCCTCGATGTCGCCTCGATACGCATGCAATACACCTTTACCAGCTAATTCACCATCACCGAAATTCCCAAACCTGTTCAAATCACATTCTAAGGTCACTAACCACTTCAATAACCTTCCATTAAATCCTCGTAATTTTCTCAGATTTTTAAACGTATGTAAACTCGATCCTAACCCTTCGGACATCTCGAATTATATCGAAATGATGTCTGATTAACTCGAAACCAATCTCAAAATGTTCGTTACATCGAATACTTAAAAACTCGTGTTGAACTCATTCCTAAAAGGTGTCCCACGCGCCCCCACACACCACCCAAAGTCGTTGCGCGAGGGCTTCACGCGCCAGTATCCAGTCATCTTCAACCTCTGGTCGAACCAGGTCCGGTTCAGTCCTACAAATCTGGTCCAACTAGAACGGCGTTACCGGTTCGACACCATATCTAAGCCAATTTTAGTCCGTTTTCGACCATTCCAACTCCTACAGCTTCGTCACACTATGTCCTATCATTCTATCTAGTAAAAAATCCAAGAAAAGCACAAGATCTCACCTTCCAAATCGAAGAACAGTCCTCCAACGTTCCACCGTCGCGTTCTCGCGACTCCGGCCACCGTTGGCCTCCATTCCAGTCCCAGTTGATAACGCCCAAATTATGAATTAAATTAAATACGTAATTCGAGTATTATGCATTTTAAACCTTTTTTGTGTAGATGTAGTATTGGTAAATAGGGATCGTTCTTAACCGAGGAAATTAGAGAACATTAATAATATGTTAGTTAAAAAGAATAATGAATAATGAAAGAATAATAAATTAAATAATTAAATAATTAAATAATTAAATAATTAAATAACTAAATAATAAAGAATTAAAGAATAAAAGAATTAATGAATTAATGAAATAAATAATAAAAGAATTAAATTGAGGGTTTGTAAGATTGTAATAATATAATAAAGAAAACAAGTAAAAATAATTAAGAACTTAATTCTACTTCTACTTTAATTTTTGTACAAGTGAACTTTCTTCAAACACATATTTTTACCAACACTCTAACATCATGCTCATATTAAATCAATCACGAAATCCTAGCTTAATCATCTCAAATACATGCATACATTTTTCATATTATAAATGCACCGAACAACGGATTATTATCTACAATATGATTCACCTTAATTTTGTGATTTAATGCGCCGAACTGCGGTCAAACATTAAATCTCTTCAATTTTCTACTAAGTGCACCGAACAGCGGTCATAAACACTTAATATATAATTGAAGTTTAAGCATTAAAACATATGAAGTACAAGAAATTCAAAAAGTAGAACACATGGAGATTGCATTCTTACTTACAAATGTTAGAAAGCAAATACCAACAAATATATTGAATTATAAGTAAATCGAAATAATAACAAGAATTTAAGTAAAGGGAATAAAGTTACACTTTCGGAACCCAAGAACAGCTTGTGATTCCGAAAGTGAATGGAAACAATGGAATGTCATTCATAAGGAACACCGAAAAGTGGCTGGAAGTTTATGAAGATAAAGGATAAAACATAAGAATTCGGACTTAAATTCTAGAATTATTTCGGAAATACTCGGCCTAGGTATTTCTTAAGGAAAACATAAAAATGTGTTTAAGAGATCTCAAAAAAAATCACAAGAACAAAGTAAATAAGAAATGAAATTAAGAAATAACATAAATTATAACATAAATCAAGAACAAGAATTAAAAGAAAAATAATTAATAAGAAAACCTACAAGAAGTTAAAATAGTCCCCAAAAATAATGAACAAAATAAAAGAAGGTGAACTAAAAGAAGAAAGAAACTAGAGAGAAATATTAGAACCTAAACTAAAAATAGAAAACAAAATGGGACCCTTGGGGACATGAAATGAACCCCTATTTATAGAGAGAAAAAACTACCAAAAATAAATAAAAATTACAATAAAAATGAAATGATGAACAATTATGATACTAGGCATGGTTTGGAGCTGATTTTGTGCTGATTTTCTGATGCAAAAGGGGAGTGAGTTGAGTAGTTTTGGTGCAGGAAAAATGACTAAAGAGGGATGGAAGGTGAGGTTCGGAGGGAGCAGCTGAAAGAGGGCAGGTGGATCAACGCCTGCTGCGCTAACAGGAGGCAGCAGTTCGGTGCACGCGCGCTGGGCAGTAGGGGAGCCCTTCGGGATGCGCACACCGAAAATGGAATACGATTTTCAGTAGGACTCTGCTGGAGCGAGACTGGGCTGGGCGAAGATTGTGACGTGGGCTGGGCCGCGTTGGGCTTGATCTTGGGCCTGTCTTAATTTGGTCATGGGTTGCAAACAAGTGGGCTGGAACAGAATTGGATTTCCAATTGGACTTGGGCTACAACTGCGATTTTCTGGGCTTGCTTTATTGGGTTTTTGGGCTGAGAAAAAGAAAATGATTTGGGCCTGCAAATTTAATTACAAATTATATAATTTTATCTAAATTCGTCCATAATTTATTCGTTATAATTCTGATCGAGACGATTTTTTCGCCAAAACGCTCAAAATTACAAACTTTATTTATTTAAACAAAAATATCAGAAAATAAATTATTTTATTTTTATTATTTAAATTTTAAAAGTCAAGTATAAAGGGTATAAAATAATATAAAATAATGCTTATTTGAGGACCTATCACCAGTCGACTCACCTTAACGTCCAAAACATGTTCCAATTAACCAATTTGACCATTAGTCACTAAATCAACATCTACCATTTTTGAATCGAAACAGAGTTCCTTCGTGGGAACTTACCTACCATGCCACTGCGAGCTCCGCCATGACCTCTATCATCATTGTCTCACCTTTCTCTCTCACTTTTCTTCACACACCACGGGTTAGGGAGGTCTTTTGAGGGGGTTGGGTTCATGATCACACACCACACTTAGTTTTCTCTCATGTTCGACCTACAGTCACTGACACACACAACTGCATGATTTCAGCCCTTTTTAAAACAGGTGAGGCGGTGAATGAGTCTTCCACAGCCTTCTAGACAAGGGAGAAGTGTCCCAATCTAATTAGGCACAAATCCCAAGGCAAAGCAAATGACCAAAATACCCTTTCAGCCAAATTACCAAAATGCCCCTCAACTTCCAAGCCTCATAACGTTCTCATCGGACGTCGGAATCGAACGTGCTGCCTGTCGACGGACTCGTAACTTCCCGAACTACGTCACAGTCATCGGCCAAAGTCCGTTTGACAGCCCGAGTTAAAAGTTAACGTTTCGCTCAATTCTAGGGGTAAAATGGTCATTTTGCACCGTCCGTCCGAAATCACACGACTAATCACTGATTAATCTCACTAATCCTTCATTAGTCACTAATCTAATCCCGAGATTCGGGATGGGTCGTTACATTCTTCCCCCCTTAAAAGAATTTCGTTCCTGAAATTTCGAATATCATACATCTACCACTAACTAGGGGAATCCAACTTATCTCACACCTGAGCCTCCTATCTGGTGTACACCACTTGCCAATCCTGTTCTTCTCCTGGAATTCTTCAAACCATCACCACAACTGTCACCACGTGGACCAACACAGTTCAACTTTCGGTCCATCTGGCTATCATCTCATTCTCACCGAGGGGTAACACATTTCCAACTCATTCCCGGGGTACTTCTAACATCTCACCAGCCAAAACTCATGGCTCAACTAACACCAGGTGCATCACGACACCACAGCTACCAGTCACATCAACCTCGACTCATTCTCGAGTCATGCGTACCTCGTACCAACTCCCTTAGTATAACGTAAGAGTTTGCCGTCAACAGGCACGAATCTCCATTTATTGGCCTCAATACTCTTATCAACCAACATCCGTTCAATGGTCCATACTGACTCTGTTAGCAATCTGTGTCGACCTCACCAGAGTCACAACGTAATCACTCATACACTTATACCGAACAACTTGACAAGTCAACGTACTAGTGATGATTAGTAAAGCCACCAACACAGTCAACCTGTGGGAACACCATCCACGTCTTACTCTACCTATATGCAACTGGACCTTACAACATACCAGCATTACACACCTCAGTGTCAGGGTCCTACCAGTCACACATGGCTCTGAGCATCGAGCTCACTATAACCATTAAACTTTCCAAGTCGCGATCGGTTACATCATCACTGAAGCTTGCAACAACCAACAAGATCACTTTAGATCACACTGATCCAGTCCACATTCTCAGTCAATCAACCATCTCTGGGGTAAAACACCTCTGTCAGAACATCACAATGCATATCCAATCACATCGGCATAGTTCTAACCACTAAATCCATGACCACATATCTCAGGTACATGCACCAATCACACCCAACAAACAAACCCTATAAAATTATCAATCAAACAGAGATATTTTAGAATACCTCAATCACATCGATCGTACAGTAGATCCTCAATCACTTCCAACAACATACTACGGTATGTCCATCGATCACATTGGTATTAGCCAATCACTAATACATCAATCAGGGGGGTTCCACAACTCCTAAAGGTCCATCATACACACAATGAGTCTCCCTTTCCGACTCCAGAGTATCCATCACTCACTACTCAACATCTAAGACCAATTTGGAATCACACACAACTTCTCATCGTCTTAATCACAACGTCTCCTGATTCCGAGATTCTCACCATATTGGAAGTGTACTCATCTTTTCCAACCATGTGACTTAATCCTCAACAAGTCTACTATCACTGGACTAGCCAACCAAACATCAACTCCTCTACTGAACTTAGGAAGGTCGTGGACTTCCCACGACTCCTACAGACTACAATCTCGTGTTCGTACGCAAGCTAACTCACTGACCAACTCGCCTGTCGGTTACTACCGTGTATGTAGGGACATTCATTCCGCTTGGCGTTCACTCAACTTAAGGACAAACCTTGCCAGTCCCCCATATACTGTTTATGGATGTACATAAACGGCATCCAACAAATAATCTTATCTTACGTCAACCCTTTCGAGGTTCAACTCCCGAGTGCCACTAAGATATCAGTCACTAACTCTCGGGATCCTCAATCATCAATCACTAACCTCGGACTCCGTAGTCACTATCCTCAGAGGCATCAACCACGAGTCTCAGACTCACCAATTACTATCCTCGGAATCACCAAGTACTAGCCTCGAACAATCCAAGTACTAGCCTCGAGATATGCCGACACATTCCATCACCCTCTGACACATTTGACACATACGGACACATTCCCGACACACTCCAAATTACTGAGCTTAGTATAGTCCGACACATCTGACACATTTTCGAGGTGTCCATGAAAACCAACCTCACTCATGGTCAACCTGACCATGCCAAACTATCCCAATCCAAAACTAAGCATAGGTTTACCGCGCTTCCGCTGTGCTACTCTGAGTCAACCAACACCACCCTCACCAAGCGTACAAGAACAGGACGTTCCACTTCTATCGAATACCCAAACAGAGTAGTAGTCCATACCACACATAAGCACCTTAGCTCGTAACACATCATCTCCTATCTCGTACTCACAGCACACTAACCCCGAATCCTTGCTTATACAGAGCCAAAACCTTACATCCACACTTGGGTCGGGGGAATCTTACCTTCCTCATATTTTAATACTCTGGCAACTCGATACTGAACAGTCTCATCTAGGATAACCTAGGGTCAACAGACCTTAACCCGATGCACTGCACAACAATCTCAACGACCAGTAGGGTCGATCCTCCGCTAGTGGATCCCATCACACACCAAAATCGCAAGCCAATTAATCTCCACAATCTCACTAGATTCGACCAGAGTCATCCGCCAGGCCATCCATAACCTCATATGTACCAAACAACACAATCTCCAATCTAGCTGACCATCCGACCCACAACAACATCTAGTGAACTCACTCTTATAGACCAACCGGGGTTCCGTACTAAAAACAGTTACTAACTCATTGATACTCACAGTCACCGCGATCTGAACATTTCACTGTACCAGCCAGTGATCACAACTGAAATTCCTCAGCTCAACGTCATCACTAAGGTCATCAAGCACCCAACCTCTAGGGCGTCAAACTCGGTAACAAGATCCACTAATTGGCCGCACAAGTCCACTCAACATGATCTAACCAAGCACTGGTCACATGTCCACACTAACTCATCCAGCCCCATAGGCCGACCAACCAACAACTAGTTACCAATCAGGTTAACCACTCCGGCACACAATTGGTCCTATGGTCCAACCAACTATCGACCATATCCAGCTCCAACACGCTATCCACTCCGGCACTAAGCCGACATACATCACACTACACACCGCATATCGGGAAAAGCATCACCCAAGCACTAGGTATTGCCACTAACTAACGTATTATCACCCTAGCATTCAGGTTGATGACGGGCTGCTCCGCGTAAAGACATCACACCCACAATGACACTATTCGAATAACTAACTGCTCTGGAAGCCATAACCTGGCTCGCCGAGCGCACAAACCTCGCTCTGGAAGCGTAAACCTCGCTTTGATAACAATTTGACACGAACCATCCTAAATCCCCTTAGATTAAGGGATAGTCCATGCTTTTGTCGAACCCACATGCGACGCGAAGGCTAAACGCCCGTTTAACCCCCATGTAACACGTAAGCCAGACAAGGGATACTCAGGTCAACGGTCCAAAAACACCTTCCACTTTGTGTGCAATAACCACCGTGGACCGTGTGTGATGTCTCAGTCCCACCAACAACAGCCCGCACATCATCAACCTTAAGGGCATCAAAAACCAGAAAAGACTGTGAGTGGACAAAAATAAATAATAAGTTCAAGAAATACATTTTATTAGAAAAGACATTTATGCCCTTTATTTAAAAACTAATGCATGCATATGAAAACCATTTCATTTCCAAGATAAGAAAAACCGGTATGAAAACCAGAAATCATTTCCTTTTCCTCAAATCCAGGGCCTCAGCCCAAAACATCTGAAATCCATTTGAAATTCATCAGCATATCACAAAAATCCAAAACAAATATCAATCAATCAATCGAACCTGCTGGATCTCATATAACCGAGTCTTTAAACTCAAAACACATATCAGGCCTTCCCGAGTAATCAACGAGTCTTTAATCTCTGAGTCTTTAAACTCAATAATGGTCTCGAGGGATATCACAATAACCGAGTCTTTAAACTCATGAGTCTTTAAACTCAAATCACATATAGGGCCCTCCCCCGTCACATCAATCACTGGGTCTTTAAACCCAAAACCAGATCCAGCAAATCCAATCCAAAACCATTTCAACATCATTTTGAAACCAAATTCCAAATCCTGAAAGCCGTCCAAAATCACATTTAAATCAAAATACGTGTAATTATGTAAATCATCAATACCATAGTCATAAGCATAGAAATCATATATAGAAAACATATAAAACAGTTATGCATGCATTATAATTTCGAAAGCAAAGTCCACTCACAGACCATCCTCGCCGCCGCCTCGATACGCTTGCAATATGCCTTTACCGGCTAATCCACCATCATCGGAATTCCCGAACCTGTCCAAATCACATTCTAAGGTCACTAACCACTTCAATAACCTTCCATTAAATCTCCGTAATTTTCCCAAATTTTTAAACGTATGTAAACTCTATCCTAACCCTCCGAATACTTAAAAACTCGTGTTGAACACATTCCCAAACAATGTCCCACGCGCCCCCACGCGATGCCCAAAGGCGTTGCGCATGGGCTTCATGCGCGAGTACCCAGTCATTTTCAACCTCTCGTCGAACCAAGTCCGGTTCAGTCCTGCAAATCCGGTCCAATTGGATCGGCGTTACCGCTTCGACACCATAACTCAGCCAATTTCAATCCGTTTTCGACCATTCCAACTCCTACAACTTCATCCCACTATGCCCTATTGATCTATCTAGTCAAAAATCCAAGAAAAGCACGAGATCTCGCCTTTCAAATCGAAGAACAATCCTCAAACGTTCCACCGTCGCGTTCTCGCGACTCCGGCCACCGTTAGCCTCTGTTCCAGTCCCAGTCGACTCACCTTAACATCCAAAACATGTTCCAGTCCCAGTCGACTCACTAAATCAACATCTACCATTTTTTAATCGAAACAGAGTTCCTTCACGGGAACTTACCTACCATGCCGCCGCGAGCTCCGCTGTGACCTCTATCATCATTGTCTCACCTTTCTCTCTCACTTTCCTTCACACACCATGGGTTAGGGAGGTCGTTTACGGGGGGTTGGGTTCACGATCACACACCACACTCAGTTTTCTCTCATGTTCGGCCTATAGTCACCGATACACACAACTGCACGATTTCATCCCTTTTAAAATTAGGTGAGGCGGTGAATGAGTCTTCCACAGTCTTCTAGACAAGGGACAAGTGTCCCAATCTGATTAGGTACAAATCCCAAAGCAAAGCAAATGACCAAAATACCTTTTTAGCCAAATTACCAAAATGCCCCTTAACTTCCGAGCCTCATAACATTCCTGTTGGACGTCGGAATCGGACATGCTACCTGTCCACTGACTCGTGACTTCCTGAACTACGTCACAGTCATCAGCCAAAGTCCGTTTGACCGCTAGAGTCAAAAGTCAATGTTTCGCCTAATTCTAGGGTCAAAATGGTCATTTTGCACCGTCCGTCTGAAATCACACGACTAATCACCGATTAATCTTACTAATTCTTCATTAGTCACCAATCTAATCCCGATATTCGCAACAGGTCGTTACATTTTATGTAAACGTTGTTGCAAAGGTCTTGACCTCTTGAGTACGTCGGCAAGCAGCATGCTGAAAACAAAGTTCGAACGGTTTCGTTCTAGGTCTAAATTATGTAGGGGAATTTCGGTTATTTAGAAAAGGCGTATTTTAGTAATTTCTGTAAGATATTTTCTTATGATTGGTTTGAGATTGTGGCAAGTGTCACTTATCTCCTATGGCTTTGAGCAACCGACTTGCGTTTTTTAATTCGAAGGGAGATGTTGTTTATGGTGTGTGTGTGTGTGTGTGTGTGTGTGTGTGTGTGTGTGTGTGTGTGTGTGTGTGTGTGTGTGTGTGTGTGTGTGTGTGTGTGTGTGTGTGTGTGTGTGTGTGTGTGTGTGTGTGTGTGTGTGTGTGTGTGTGTGTGTGTGTGTGTTGCTCGATTTTAGGAGAAAAGGAAAAAAAAAACAAAATAGAGAGTTGATGAGAGTGAGGGAGAGGAAACTCAGAGAAGAGAGAGAGGAAGAGAGGAAGAAAATAAGTGAGAATATGGGAGGCATGGAGGGCTCAAACCTGAAGGACCACGATCAATACCCGAGAAAGTGTTTTTGCGAGTTTGAATTGCTCGACCCAATTTTTGACTGGGAACTTGGGAAACAAGTGTAGAGGTGTCGTCCCTGAGGTTCAGCGATCCTAGTAAGCTACTCAGTCGTGAGTTTGGATGATTGATTCGCCTAAACAGTAAAGGTGGTGGACGACAGTGAAGGAGAGGACTTGAAAAAGTTTTGTGGGTAAGCTTCCCTAGTTTTGAGTGTACAGATCCCTTTCTAAACTGATTTGAAGTATATTGGAAGAAAAACAAGTGGAAAATTTAGGTATAGTGCGAGTTAGAATCGAGTCGGGTGTCATGACCCGACTCTTCTAGCATGATATTGTCTGATTTGGGCCCAACCCTCATGGTTTTGTTTCTGGGAACTCACGTGTAACTTCCCATTGGGTCACCCATCTTAGGATTACTCCAGTCCAAACTCACTTAACTTTAGAGTTCTAACCAAATCCAAAGCTAGTGAGCTCGTAAAAGGCCTGGTGCTAGATAGATACGTGCCCACACATATAAGACACTTCACATTTCCCTCCCCGAGCGATGTGGGATTGCTCATCATTCTTCCTAAGACACGGGTCTTACATCAGGTCACTGGGTTGGGCAACCTGAAAATTAGAGGCATCGGGTGAGGGAGACGATGAAGAGTACTGACACGTAGGCTTCACGCACAACCGCTTCTGGATGGCGTTTAGGGGCGTGTGTTAGTGAATTTGGCGGTACGACCAACATGTCCTTTACTCTTTTAGATGTTACAGACATTTTGGAGCAGATTTCGAGTCAATCAGACACCGCCTCACGGTAGTTTTGGGTGTCTGAAATGCGTAATTAATGTTTAAAAACTGATTATTAAATTCCCGGAGGTTAGGGTTTGTACTAGGACATTACTTGAAGGTTCTTGGGACTTTTTTCACCTTGAGTTATATTTTTGGACAGGTGTCTTAGCTCCCGGAGTTAACAAGGAACATTCGAAACCGAGTTAAACGGTGAAATCACACTGTGAGTGGACGTTTTATTTTATTAAAATATTGTGCATGCATATTTATGTGTTTTAAATGTTTTCCTATGTGTTTTTGGTGATATGTGGTCGATTGGAATTTTTATATGATTTTTGGTAATTTTATATTTAATTATTATTTTATTGCACGTTTTACGAGATTTTTCCTAAATTACATTTTCAAATTCCATTTCGATTGTTATTTTGGATTAAATATGGTTTATGACATGAGATATTGTGATGTTGGCTTATTAGTGATTTTTAGATGGTTTTACGAATGTTGTTTAGACGTCACGTTTTATGAGGATTGTGTTTGAGCTATGTTTTGGGTGTAGGCCCGTGTTTTTGTAGCAGGAGTTTGATTGTGACATTGTTGTGTGGTATATGTAGGTGGTTCTCGATATTGGGAATGTGAAATGTGATGATGTCTACGATTTGAATTTGGATTTGGATTAGTTTAATGTGGTTATGCTTACTAGTTGGTTAGTCTCAGACGTCAAGCTGAACTCCTTCCCTGAGACTGGCACAACTCAGACATCGAGCTAAGCTCCTTTCCTGAGTCAGGACCCTACTCGGATGTTGTGCTAGGCTCCTTTCTCGAGTGGTGTGCGTACCAGCAGTGTAGTGGATGTGATGGTCGATATGGTGCCCCGATAATGGGTTGATTATATGTGGTTTTCATGATGATGTTGGATATGGATTGATTGAGTGTGATCTTCGTGCTGACTATGTGTTCATTATTACGGTGGTTTGCATGATGGTTGGAATAGCTACTGATGTCTATTTGTTTTGTGAATATGTTACACATTTTTCGAGGTCATTGAATGTGTTCTATTTTATTTGGGTTTTAAATGGCTTAATATACACGCATAGTTTCAAAACAGAGGGTATAATCGTCTGTTTTTCTAAAATGTATTTCTAAGGCTTATTTTTTCGTCCACTCACATTTTTATGGTTTTATTTACCCTCCAGGTCGTGGCACAAGGCAGGGACTCGTTAGTAGTGGAGGCATAAAAACTCGATATCATGTGCTAGTTGCTGTTTAGGCTAAATTTTTGTAGATTATGTTATGTTGTGGAACCGGTGCTCTGTATACTATCATCGAGACAGTTGTGTAATTATCCCTAATATGATAGTTAAATGGTTTGATCGTTATTGCATAGTCTTTTGGTGCTATTTTGTTATTTTGGCCACTAACTGTCAGATGGAAGTAGGATCCCTCATGATTACCTAAACTTTGCGGAAATGGACTTTTCAATAATCACTACTCAAGATAAGGCGATGAAAAACACAATTGTGATTGCTTTCCCTAGTGCATGACATAGGTGGTGTTTATGGCATATAATGAAAAATATACCTGAGAAGTTCAAAAGTTACACAGAGTGTGAGCCTATCTAGTCTTCAAAAAAATTTGTTTATGATTCCTTAACAAGTGATGTATTTGAAGAATGTTGGAATGAATTCACAAAAAAGTTTTAACCTTAGGTCGCATGAATGGTTAGATGGATTGTATAAGGAGAGACGACAATGGGTACTAGCATTTGTGAAGGATTATTTTTGGGTGGGAATGTCTACTACGCAACGAAGTGAAAGCATGAATCCATTCTTTGATGGGTATGTAAATTCTAAGATGACGCTAAAGCAATTTTTTGAATAGTATGAAAATGCTTTGCGGGATAAAGTGCAAAAGGAGACCCCAAGCATATTATGATTCATATAATTCATTTGTTCATGACACTATTTATTATGAATTTGAAAAGCAATTTCTAAATGCTTATACAATCACAAAATATTTAGATTGATGTGGTTGATGAGGTTATGCAAGTTGAAGAGTATAAGGGTACTCTACGTGGGGGTTGTAAAATTTTAGTCCTAATAGCAGTTTGAGGTAAAGGTCGTCCTCCAACCAATAGGTTGCAATTGAAGACGGAGAAAAAAATTCAGAAAAAGAAAACATAAGAAAAATGAAGCATAATGACAAAAAAAAAAGTTGGTAAATATCTTTGTTCGTAAACTTAATTCATTATTCATTCTTTGTTTTTTTTTTATTATAATTACTAATTAATATGTTACATACTAAAGGATTTTGACATAACAAATCTTGTAGCTGATCTTCCAGAAACACAAAAAAGCATTGTTAAGGTATGACAACTTGTTGCACTATTTTTTTATATTATATTATATTATTTATTTATTTATGTGTTACTTATTGCTTTATATATTGTAGGATTCTCAATATAAAAGTAGTTTTGGTGATCCTTTCAGAGTATAAAAGAGCGTTATTCCTACGATACTGATATCAAATATATATACATGACAGGACCCGTCCCAAATCCCCCGGGATTAACGTGGGACGCTCCTACTCCCGTCTGACACGAAGTGTCAGATCAGGGATAATTCCGTCCTTTGCCCAACTGGGACTACCAGAGAGCGCCAGGATTCGGAAGAGGAGTGTGATGTCTCGGTCTCTGCTACAGCCCGCACCCGCGATCAACCTGAAGGACATTAAAATCACGAAAACTGTGAGTGGACAAAACAAATATTTTATTCAAAACATTTTCATAAAAATTCATTTATGCCCTTCACTAAAAAGTATGCATGCATTCGAAATCCATTTATCAAAACGTTCACAAAACCTTTAGGGCCTTGGCCCAAAACTGTAAATGAAACCATTACGGGAACTCTGCCCAAAACCAATACATATGGGACTCAGCCCAAAACCAAATCCAAAATATAGAACACGGGGTCTCCGCCCCAAACCACTTTCCAAAACATAGAATACGGGGTCTCCGCCCCAACCACTTTCCATGAAATTTCGTATACGTATACGTATACATATAACCCATCCTCGGCATCTCAGATGAGATGCCAACTCGGGGCACACAGCCCCTAGGGAACACATCCCCGATATATGTCACGATTCATCTCTATATAAGTGTGCACACTACTCAGGGTCTCACTCCAAGTCTTCCCCCAGGAATTCTCCGTTTGGGAGGCTCTATCTCCGGATCTAGTCTGAGCATCTCTCCGGAATATGGTCTAGGATCACATCATAACTCCCACTCTTGGAATGGGCTCCTTATGGGGATACTCATTCTGGGTAGTGGATCGTGACTCTCCAAGTCGACGTCTGGAGGAGACCAATCAACTCATATGGAGGGTGTATACCTTTTCGAAAATACTTTCTTTCAAATCTCAATACAATTGGGTCTCATACCCGAATCTCAATGGGATTCCTCGAATATGATTCAATTCCATTTTCACAGGCCTCGGCCTAAATCCACAGTTCAATAGGGTCTCAAACCGAATTATCATTTTATAAACCAAACTAGGACTCAAGCCCAATTTCATGATCCAACGGGGCCTCAAGCCCAATTTCACAATCAACTGGGCCTCTAGCCCGATATCATAAATCAATGGGGCCTAAATCCCGATACCACAGTCAATGGGGCCTTAAGCCCGAATTCGTAAACCAACAGGGCCCTCGGCCCGATCGTATGACTCAAAGGGGCCTTCAGCTAGATTTGCCGTCAAATCAAATGGACTCTAAGTCCAAGGGTTCGTAAATCAAATGGGTCTCATGCCCGATTCCATATTCTAAATCCGAAATCATTTCATTTAAACCATCGTAGAAAGCATAGCACGTATAAGCGCTGTATAAAATCGAAAACTTAGAAATACGTGCAAATACGTAAATCCTAGCTACCACAATCAAACGCACTCATTGACAGGACCTGTCCCAACTGGACCTCGATAACCGTGCTCAGTCTTGCTCCCGTCTGACAAGTCAACTGAAATCCCGAAAGTACCCTTCAGCACCTGTCAGACCAGGGATAACTGCACTGATTTCTGCTCATGCCTCCGCCTCGAGATCAGCCCCGAATGTTGTGCCACGGCCTGGAGGGTCATCAAAAACAAAGGTGTGAGTGGACAAAATAATATCATGTAAAACACATTTGAAACACATCCGTTACCCTCCAGTTTAACAAATCATGCATGCATAGGATAAAACACATGAATCATCTAAATCATTTTATAAAATCAGTTCACCATATAATAAAGCATATAACTCGGGAATTACACATCCGAGGATCCTCTGGGAATTACACATCCAGAGTCGGCATCCAATGCTGGGAATTACACATCCAGCCTCACCGGGAATTACATATCCGGTTTCTCCAGGAATTACGCATCTGGAGTCCCTCTAGGAATTACACATCTGGAGTCATCAAAAATCAAAACACAATCAAAAACATTATTTCAAATCAAATATCAAAACTATGTCAAAACCATTATCACGGGTCCACATGCCCAAATCTCATTTCTCGTCAATCCGTAAAATCATTAAATAATTCAATATACGCAAATCCGTAAAATCATAGACGAAATATCACAAATCTATTAAATCAAGTTCCCAACTCATAATTCAAGCCAAAACCAGTTACAAATCTCGGGCCTTCGCCCAAAACAGTCATTTCACATTTTCTCGAAAAACGTGCCCGAAGCACCGATTAAAATAATCATTAAATCTCAAAATAATCACATCAAATCATTTCAATTCAAATCATGCCATAAATCATATAAAACATTTAACTATGCATGCATATCAATTTATAAAACAAATGCCCACTCACACACCGTCCAACTGCTCGTTTCCCGCGCTGCACGCGTTTCCGTAATTTCCGACACTTGCCAAGAATCCCGAATCCTGTCCAAAATCATCACTTAGGGTCACTAGGGACCTAATTATCATCATATTAATTTATCATAATTTTCCGGGAATTTAATATTAATTTAATACGTAACTTAAACCTTCGGACCCTCGAAACATTATTGAGACTGCGTCCGATTGACTTGAAACCAATTTTAAAATGTCCGTTACATTACAAGGAGTAAAATGCCTGTTGAAACTTTCCTCAGAAAACGTGCCACGCGCCGTGCTACAGTGTTACTACAGTTACCTTCTCTACCCGTTTTTCTGATAAACGGATCCTACGACCCGTGATCAGACCCGATTGGTTCTTCATCAATTCGAACTCAATTGTTCCTGTTCTTTCAATCATTCCCATCAATTCAATATAGATTACAGGTCTGTGAAGTTAATTGACCCAAACAAGCTCTGAAACCCTTCGACTCAATAAGAACACCTGACGGGTCCCTAATCGGGTTCTGTCCAATTTTACCCCGTATCATTCAATTGTTCATACAGGAAGCATCCCAGGTTCATTATAAACACGAGTATGCAATCAATTTCAGGAATCAATACCTTCAAATGATCGAACTCAAGCTCCAATTTCCCGAATAGTCACAGCGTCCGTTCATCGTTGTTCTACCCTCAATTGACCTTCCAATCGACCTGGTTCGAGTCGTCTAGCTCTCAGGAAGCTAACTCTCTCGTCAATTTCGATTGAAACCACCCACAACTTCAAATTCGATATTTATGGATTTAGGTGGATTTTCGGGTGTTCTCAATACCGTTCGGGTAGGAATTTCTGGGTTCCTCTTTCGGTTTTTCTCTCTAAAACACACTGAATTGGTTACTCAATTCACGTATTCCCCTCTGTTTTTTCTAATTGATCACAAGGATGGTTTTTGTTCTCTGTTCTTCATTTTGGTCGAATACTGCAAGTGTATGAACATGTGCAACCGCTTATTAATTAATTAAAGTAACTAAGTGCCACTAATCCAAAACCTAAACCACTAATCTCCCTCTTATGGTGACAAGTGTCACTACATGACCAAATCCTCATCCAATTAGGCTGAATCAGCCAACCTTAAAAGATATTTAAGTAGTTAATTACACCGTTCAAAACAATTTACTGTTTTACCCTCATTATAACAAATTACCAAACTACCCCTCATAGTTCTAGACCCGCAACTTTTTCGTTCGGACTCCGATTGACGCATGCCGCCTGTCTACGGATCAGCGTCCCGAGACCTATCCAACGGTACTCCCGGAAAGTCCAAACCATGTCCCGATCAAAAAGTCAACTTTTCGTCCAATTTCAGGGGCAAAATCATCATTTTCCTCAAATTTTCCAAATTTTCATGTTTCGAATTCCCGGGGCGTCACACTCATGGCGTCACAAAACATGTATTAAAACACTTATAAAACATTTATGTATGCATCAGTTTAGAAAGAAAGGTCCACTCACAGACCGTCCAAAGTCGCGCCTCGATACGCGTGCCATAAGCCTCTCCCCGGCCAATCACCATCACCGGGGCTTCCGAACATGGCCAAATCGTAATAGAGGGTTACTAACTACTTAATTAACCCCTCATTAAAACCCCGTAATTTTTCGGAGTTTTTAACTATTTTTAAACTCAAACCTAAACCTTCGGATACCCCGAACTATATTGAAACAATGTCTGATTGACTCGAAACCAGTCCCAAAATGTTCGTTACATCGAATAGATGATTTCACATGTTGGAACCACCCCCAAAAGATGGCCACGTGCCCACACGCGCCTCCCAAAGAGGCTGCGCGTGGAGCCACGCGCCCTGCACAGTAGCGTCTGCTATCATTCCATCAATTTAAAACCATGAAAACCACCTAGAATCTATCCGTTTCAATCCACCCCATCATTTTCCAAATTCCCCGATTTCACCCAGGGTTGCTCAGCCCTTCACAACCACCCAAAACCTCATCTAATCATTCCTAACAACCTAATAAACATCATCCAAACACCCAAAACCGTCCATAATGCCCTAATCGAAAATTGAAATCAAAAGCTTAAAACCACGTGCATACCTCCTCTCCACCGTGCACGGCGGCCCGGCCGATCCTGCCACCATCTTCATCGTCTCAGCCTCATCTCTAACCTTCCTTCCGTGAACCGTAACTTCTCCGTTGAACGTCCGAATTTGACGTGCCGCCTGTCTACTAATTCTTATCACCTCGATCTACGTAACGATCCTCGACCCTCGGCCATCGCACCTCCTGGGTCAAAAGTTAACTTTTTGCCCTAGTTCAGGGGCAATCGTAATTTCTCCTTGAAAGTCCGTTAATCCTCGTCTAATCCCCGATTAGTCCCTAATTAGCTAGGCTAATCCATCATTAATCCCTAATTAATCTTTAAAATTAGGGACGGGTCGTTAGAAACTTCCCCCCTTCAGGAATTTCTTCCTCAAAATTCAAACTGACCCAATTCCACAACCAAACAGTGGAAATCCAATCATGTCCCATGACTCAGGTACTCTCGTGTAAACGTACGAGTCCGTCACAAATGACGTACTCGTCGGTACGCCCTGTCACCGGAGCCTCCAAAGCTCCCACTCATTCTCGAGAACTACTCGTCACCTCGTACGTCTCACTCGAGACAGTGTCGACGTCTCGCATGTCACTCACTTTTGACAGGTCCAGCAATACCAAATTGACATTCAAACGGCTTTTCAGCCTGACGACCTTTCTCATCCGCTAACCGAAGCTGATATCCTACTCCGCCTCCGATCCGACAATGTCCTCTAGATCCTGCCATCACAATGGCACGAATCCCATCTCGCAGGTCATCCTCATGTCATCCTTAAACCTATGTCGCAGGTTTAATCTACCTCGATACTCGCACGAATCACCTCTCTCATTTTTCCCATATTCGATACGGACTCTCCTTAGAGTCCCATCAATCCCTACCAATCCAAATGCATCGGATACCGATTAACTCCATGACGATGATACGTCACAACCATCGTAACTAGCTGGCAACTCCCGGTTCCACTGCGCTTTTGCTACGCTACTCTGATCTCGACTCGCTCTCGAGTCCTCGTATCGTACCTCACATCACTTAGCGATCTCCGTTGACATCTGGACTCACCTCGAGTCCCAACTATCGTACTACTCATCCAGCTTGAGTACACAGTATCCAACATCCAATCAATGCATCACTATGTCGGAACACATCCGAACGTAACTCTCGTCGAACTGTCACTATCAGATCTAATCCGAGCGCTACTCATGTCCAACTAGGACTCTATCCAACTTACAACACGTTCATACTCTCGGGGCACTCTCAACTCGACATCTGATTGATCGTGGTCAATTCCATCGTCTAACGTGCACTATGCACCGTGCACCTCTATCACTAATCATCAAGGCCCTACTTGGCCTGCTCTAGTCCTACACTCGAGTAACGTCCAACCACGCACTACTATCCGTGCTCCAACCACGACTCGGAGCTCAACCTTCCGTCACCAGGCGCACCTTAATCCAGCACACTCTCTGCTCTCAGATCCAAGACAGATCCTACACTCCTATAACCAACTTTTGTCTTGTCTTCTCACTGAATATGCTAAGGGATTCCATAATTGTCTCTCGATACAGTTCTCTTCTGCTCCTACCTTAGCATAATCGGAAAGGTAATTCAATTTAATGACGATCGAACCTCGGTCTACTCGACTCACGATCACCACAATCATCTCAGTCATCTCGATCGACTAGATCATCACCACACTCCTCGATCCACCTAGGATTCACTATCAGCTTCCTCGGTTGACGTAAGATGACCCATAAGACCAACATGGGTTCGCTACCTCAGGCACTCACTCGTCACATCCAGTGACACTAATTACCATCTACGTAGTACACACTCTTCTCCTCGTCTCAACTACAACCTTGCTAGATCACGGATCCAAAATCGATCGTGGGTCCACCAATCAATATGTGACCACTAGTGACACCCAACCTCATCTGACACAGAGCCGAAAACGACCATTTCCTTTACCGACTTTGAAGTCGAGGGTAGTCAAGTCCGACCTCTGGACTTCCCAAATCCTCGACTAAGAGTATTCTCTGATAATTACTGTAATGCTTAATTCATTCCTTTCGAACTAAGCACGTCCATAGATTCTTTTCAGCTTTTTCCATCACTGTTCATGTCATTAACCTAATTTGCACGTCCCAATCCTTATGGGATCCAATTCTAGTACCGAACACTCACGCCGTTTGTCCACAAGGACCGAGGGTACCTGCCACGCATCCAGGTATAGTCCATACCTCGCCAATCCAAGTATACCCCATACCTCGCTCTGAGCCACTCGGGATCCTCACTGTCCCGTTCTGTGCTCACCGAACTCACACGTTTACCACTCTAGGGAACGTCTACCAACTCGGTCACAAAAAAAGCCCCCAACTCAATCGGACATCATCCACATGTCCGTAAATAATCCAACTCACCTATCCATTTACGATCATTTATGCACATCCGAAAGGATGTCAATTCATCCTAATCAAATGTACCGATCGACTGAAGAGTCATAACAGGCTCCTGCTATGATCTGCAGTCAACCTCTGTCTATTATCAAACCTGACCAACCGGTCACTAAACCTCGTGACAACAGTCGTGTCGTCCATTCTCAGTCATCTCAATCACTATTCAGGCAGAATCTTCACACAAATTTCACTATTACTGGGTTCCACCCAGCTCATCTCCATCCTACCTGTCATCTCGACATAAAACCCAAGAATCTACACTTGCCGACGAATCTTTCTCGTCGTGTAGTGATAGAAACCAACCATGAGCACATCACGACTGAGACCCTCTCAGCTCGCGGCTCGTCGTCTTTCCTTGTTATCGTCATCACATCACCGTCCCGCGGAGTACGAATCAAACCAATTCTAAGACTCTACTCACCGAGCAATCACCACTCATCTCTGCTTGGGTCGGAGGGGTGCCTCCCCTTTCGTATCCCACGACTCCGGGTATGACCATTCCAACACTCCATGCCAGAAAAGGAACGTTTCCCGAATGTTCCCCGGTTCTCGACAATAATCTTCAAATCCAGCCTGGATGGTAGTACCTGCCACGAGCTCGTGTATGCACAACCCACACACATCACCAATGAGACTCTAAACGTATACAGTCAACTCACCACCGGCACCAACCTCTCAACACACAACATCCACCGAACGGTCCACCTCAGGACCCGATCGGCAAGTATCACTCGGTCACTCGTCCGATCACTCACCAATTAGGGTTACCACAACCCGGCTGCTCCTTGCAGCACATCCATCCTGGCTGATCCAACGCTCTCGGCTCTGAGAAGTCATCCTACCCCAGTACTAGTGTCCAATCCACCAGTAACCACAATCTGAGGCTTTGGTCCTCTCGTGACTCTACAGCGTCTAACCGTTGGCCTTCACAAGAACTTGACCATCCTCCGTGCCTAACACTGTGGTTGTGAAGTGTCACACAACAACTACTTCGGGAACTCCCTGTCAGTCGACATCCCTCCAGGATGCGACCTCTCGAAATGTGGCATCTCATGCCACATAGGGTCAACGTTCCTATTTCAACCAGTCTCAACTAGGGTCATAGCGCGCCTAACTACTCCTAGCAGTACAATCTCCAATCTTGGTACTTTCGTCGCGGACGGCCCTGACGTCTGACCTCTACTGATTCCTCTTTGGTTGGATCCCTTTCTGACATGACCGCTTGACGGTCTCGACTCTCAGGTCGTCATACGGTGTCTACTAGTCCACTGGATCCTATCTCCAGTAACACAACTGTCTAAGCCATTAGATTCATACAAACATTGTTCCTACTCGGGATCACATCTCTCATGAAAAGAGGCATCTTATGCCAATCGAACCCTAAACAATCGTACCACGTGCCAAACGTAAGCTAACTAGGGTTCGATTCCATCGAATCCTCACACTAATACACTAACTATCAGGTTGATGATGGGCTATTACCACTGCAGAAACATCACATCCTCGACCTGCGCACAAAGTGACGCGCAAAACGCACTCTGATACCAACTTGATAGAACCCATCCCAAATCCTCCGGGATTAACGTGGGACGCACCTCCTCCCGTCTGACATGAAGTGTCAGACCAGGGATACTTTCGTCCTTTACCCAACCGGGACTACCAGAGAGCGCCAGGATCCGGAGGAGGACTGTGATGTCTTGGTCTCTGCTACAGCTCGCATCCGCGATCAACCTGAAGGGCATTAAAACCAAGAAAACTGTGAGTGGACAAAACAAATATTTTATTCAAAACATTTTCATAAAAAGACATTTATGCCCTTCACTAAAAAGCATGCATGCATTTGAAATCCATTTATCAAAACGTTCACAAAACCTTTAGGGCCTTGGCCCAAAACCGTAAATGAAACCATTACGGAAACTCAGCCCAAAACCAATACATATGGGACTCAGCCCATAACTAATTCCAAAATATAGAACACGGGGTCTCCGCCCCAAAACACTTTCCAAAACATAGAATACGGGGTCTCCGTCCCAAACCACTTTCCATGAAATCACGTATACATATACATATAACTCATCCTCGGCATCTCAGATGAGATGCCAACTCAGGGCACACAGCCCCTAGGGAACACATCCCCGATATATGTCACAATTCATCTCTATATAAGTGTGCACACTACTCGGGGTCTCACTCCGAGTCTACCCCTAGGAATTCTCCGTCTGGGAGGCTCTATCTCCAGAACTAGTTTGAGCATCTCTCCGGAATCTGGTCTGGGGCCACATCATAACTCCCACTCCTGGAATGGGCTCCCTATGGGGATACTCATTCCAGGTAGTGGATCGTGACTCTCCAAGTCGAATTCTGGAGGAGACCAACCAACTCGTATGGAGGGTGTATACCTTTTCGAAAATACTTTCTTTCAAATCTCAATACAATTGGGTCTCATGCTCGAATCTCAACGGGATTCCTCGAATCCGATTCAATTCAATTTTCACAGGCCTCAGCCTAAATCCACAGTTCAATAGGGTATCAAACCCGAATTCTCATTTTATAAACCGAACTGGGACTCAAGCCCGATTTCATGATCCAACGGGGCCTCAAGCTCGATTTCACAATCAACTGAGCCTCTTGTCCGATATCATAAATCAATGGGGCGTAAAGCCTGATACCACAGTCAATGGGACCTCAAGTTCGAATTCGTAAACCAACAGGGCCCTCGGCCCGATTGTATGACTAAAAGGGGCCTTCATCCAAATTTCTCGTCAAATAAAATGGACTATAAGTCTGAGGATTCGTAAATCAAATGGGTCTCATGCCCGATTCCATATTCTAAATCCGAAATCAATTCATTAAAACCATCGTAGAAAGCATAGCACGTATAAGCGCCGTATAAAATCGAAAACTTAGAAATACGTGCAAATACGTAAATCCTAGCTACCATAATCAAATGCACTCATGGCGTCACTAAAGATGTATTAAAACACTTATAAAAAACATTTATGCATGCATCAGTTTAGAAATAAAGGTCCACTCACAGACCGTCCGAAGCCGCGCCTCAATACGCGTGCCATAAGCCTCTCTTGGGCCAACCACAGTCATCGGGGCTCCCGAACTTGTCCAAATCGTAATAGAGGGTTACTAACTATTTAATTAATCCCTCATTAAAACCCCATAATTTTCCAGAATTTTTAACTATTTTTAAACTCGAATCTAAACCTTCGGACACCCCAAACTATATTGAAACGATGTCTGATTGACTCAAAACCAGTCCCAAAATGTTCGTTACATCGAATATATGATTTCACATGTTGGAACCACCCCCAAAAGATGGCCCACGCGCCGTCCAAAGAGGCTACGCATGGGAGCCAAGCCGCCTGCACAATAGCGTCTTCTTCCCTGCGTGAACCTGGTCCGGCCGGTTCGGCGGTTCGGCTAGTCCAACTGGACCGCCGTGACTGGTCCGACGCCATATCCTCTCTATTTTCAGTCCGTTTCTTCCCCTTTCGATTCCATTCTCTAAGTTTCTTCGTTTTTTTATCATTCCATCGATTTAAAACCATGAAAACCACCTAGAATCTATCCGTTTCAATCCACCCCATCACGGTCCAAATTTCCCGATTGCACCCAGGGCTGTTCAGCCCTTCAAAACTGCCCAAAACCTCATCTAATCCTTCCTAACAACCTAATAAACATCATCCAAACACCCAAAACCATCCATAATGCCCTAATCAATAATTGAAATCAAAAGCTTAAAATCGTGTGCATACCTCCTCTTCGCCGTGCACAGCGGCCCGGCCGATCCTGCCACCATCTTCCACGTCTTAGTCTCCTATCGAACCTTCCTTCATGGCCCAACAAGAGTAGGTGAGGATTGGGGAAGGTGGTTCTGAGTTTTGGGGTGGTTTGTACGTGGGTTTCGGGTTTTGGTGAATGAAACAAAGAAGATGATATGCTTGAATGTGGGAAAAGAGGGAATGGATGAGTGACAAGTCTCACTCATCCCCTGGGGTCTGGGAAAGATCTGGGCCCACATAAGACAAAACAGAATTCCACTACCTCGTAAAACGTGTCGTTTCTAATAGTTCCCAGAAACTTCCGTGAACCGTAATTTCTCTGTCGAACGTTCGAATTCGATGTGTCGCCTGTCTAGAGATTCGTATCGCCTCGATCTACGTAATGGTCCTCAGCCCTCGGCCATCAGACCTCCCGAGTCAAAAGTTAACTTTTCGCCCTAGTTCAGGGTCAAAATCGTAATTTCGTCCCGAACGTCCGTTAATCCTCGTCTAATCCTCGATTAGTCCCTGATTAGCGAGGTTAATCCGTCATTAATGTAACAACCCATCCCGAATTCTAGGATTAGATTAGTGACTAATAAGGATTAGCAAGGTTAATCTGTGATTAGTTGGGCGAAATCAGATGAACGCTGCAAAATAACCGTTTTGCCCCTAGTCGTGGATAAAATGTTGACTTTTCATTCTGGTTGTCAAATGGACTTTGACCAATGACTGTGACGTATCTTAGGACGTCACGAGTTCATAGAGAGGTGGCACGTTCAATTCCGACATTCGAGGAAGAAGTTATGACGTTCAGAAGTTTAAGGGCATTTTAGTAATTTTAGTTAAAAAGGGACAAATGTTGACTTTTGGACCAGGAGGTCCGATGGCCGAGGACCGAACACCGTTACGTAGATCAAGACGATATGAATCCATAGCTAGGTGGCACGTCGAAGTCGGACGTTCGACGGCGAAGTTACGATTCACGGAAGTTCAAGGGTACTATTGCACGAATTACAAAACGAGTTAACTTTTGGACTCTAGTGAGCTCCAGATATTTTATGGAGGCCCAATGGATGAAGTTCAAGGGTACTATTGCACCCATCCACAGGCCACCCAAATTAACACATGCATCGACCATTCCAGTTTCTTCATTCAAACACAACCCACCCGATCTTATTTCACCCAAAATCCCTAAACCTTCATCCCTTATGATCTTGAGTGAGGCCAGAGAGTGAGAGAGAGACTGAGGGAGCTGAGGATGGCTGCTGGATGGCCAGAACCGCCATGGACGGCGGCTTGGAGGAGAAGAACCCGAGAGGTACCAGGTTACCCATTTTTCCATTTTTAATTTGGTTTTTCCATTATGGTTGCTTATGGGTGATTAGGAGGTGTTCAATAGGTTGCTAGGGGGTTGTTAATGAGGTTTTGGTGGTGGTTGACGGCTGAGAAGCCGTGGGAAGAAAAAGGAGAAGTTTGAACCGTGAGGTTCAAAATGGAACCTTGGGTTTTAGATGGTTTTGGTTAGTTTTAAGGATTGGGTTAGATAGGAAACATGAAAATAAGATTTTAGGGATTGGAATGGAGGAAAACGGACGAGAAATGAGTGAGGAAACAAGTCGGACCGGTCACGCCGGTCCAGGAAAACTAGAGGACCGAACCGGGCTGGAGCTCAAGGACGATGAACAGTACCCTGGCGCGTGAGGCCCACACGCAGGGCCTCTCTTGGGAACGTGGGGGCACGTGTTAGGTCCAATGGGGAAGTTTTCAACATATGAAACACTCTATTCGATGTAACGAACATTTTGGGACTGGTTTCGTGTCGATCGGACACCGTTTCGATAATGTTCGGGGCATTGGAAGGTTTAGGTTCGGGATTTAAAATATTTAAAAATTTGGAAAAATTACTGGGCTTCAATGGGAGGTTAATTAAGTAGTTAGTAATCTTCTATTACGATTTGGACAGGTTCAGGAGTCCCGGTGACGGTGATTGACCCGGGAGACGCTTATGGCACGAGTATCGAGGCACGGCTTCAGACGGTCTGTGAGTGGACCTTGATTTCTAAACTGTGATGCATGCATAAATGTTTTATATGGTTTATGAATATGATTCTATGATTATGAATTGGATGGTTGTGAATTATATGATTTCACGCTTTACGAGCACGTAAATCGAGGTTTTCCGATTTTACTCTGATTTTCCGTACTTATGGTTTTGGATATGATTTCATGAAATGGTTTTGGAATTGAAAAGGTAAACTCGGGTTTGAGACCCCTTTGTTTCGGAAACCCTCGGACTCGATGTCCCTTTTAGTTACATTCTCGGGCCGGAGGCCCAATTGATTCTCGAATCGATTTTGGATTTGGAAACATGGATCGAGCACGAGACCCATTTGAATTACAAACTTTCGGAGTTGAGGTCCTTTTAATTTAACAAGGAATTGGGTTGGAGCCCCAGTTGGTTTACGATTCGGACCAAAGGTCCAGTTGTATGTGGATTCGGGCCTAGGGCCCAGCTATGTTACAAATGGTTTTTACAGGTCATGGCGGTTTGTGGGAACCGGCATGAACCCTTGAAATGGATTTACGGGTCATGACGGTTTATGGGAACCGGCATGAACCCTTGAAAGGATTTATGATTCATGACGGCTAGTGAGGGCCGGGCATGAATCCTTGAAAGGTTTCAAGAATGATTTCAAAAGGTCTTTCATATGCCATCCTTTATATATGATTGTCTCCTCCGGGGAGGGTCGTTGGCCTGGGTGGACCCCGGAGTAGTCACGGAGCACTGACTGAGTGGAGTCGCCCCCCAGTTGGGTTCCTTACTCTCAGGATGGGCATGGTTCGTAACCTCCAGGGAGGGTCATTCATCTACGGACATTGACCTGGGTGGACCCTAGAGAGACTTGGGTTTGAGACCCCAGTTAGCACGTGTGTAGCTTTATTTTACCATGACAGGTTCTTGGATATGAAATATAATGGATAAACATGATTTCAGTGGTTTGGGAAATTGTGTTTGATGATGATAATGGATTTGGGCTGAGATCCCACATATGTTTACTATGTTATGGTTTTCTGTAAATGGTTTTGGGCAGGAGCCCGTGTGACTTGTATTTACGGAACTTGGGGCTGTGACCCTAAATATGGTTGTTTAAATATATGTGATTGGATAAATGGTTTTACTATGCATGCATGCTTTTTAGTGAAGGGTATAAAGGTCTTTATGAAATATGTTTCTATAAACTCTTTATTTTTGTCCACTCACAATCTTTCTGTTTTTAATACCCTTCCGGTTGGTTACGGTGTGAACTGTAGCAGAGACCGAGATATCACATACCTACTCCGGATCCTGGCGTACTCTGATAGCCCGAGAAGGCAAAGGTCGGAATTATCCCTTGTCTGACACTTCGTGTCAGACGGGAGCAGGGTCATCCCGCATTAATCCCAGGGGGATTGGGATGGGTCCTGTCAATTAATCCCTAATTAATCCTTAAAATTAGGGATGGGTCGTTACATACATATATATATTGTTTTATTAATTCTATAATAAGTAACATATTGCATCCATAATGCTATATATAGATCTCTGGATTTCATAATGCTATGTATGATGTTGGAGTTAATACTTTTTCAATGGTGACTCATCGTAATGTAAGTATATAAATAACATACATTTAATGATGATCCTATTATGAAACTTTTTCTTTTCAGTAAAAAAAGTTCATCGTGCTAATTATTATTAATAATTAATTAAATTTTTTGTTATATGTAAATAACACTTTGTTTTGGGGAGCCAATTAAAGTGTTGAACCATATGTATTTCACGAAGGAATGGGTTCTTCACTTTAAGTTTCTAAAAACTCCCACAATTATATACAGGTAAATTTTTTGGAATTTAGTTGTTATCATAAAAATTCTTTTAAACATTTAAGTGGGAAAAAAATATTTTTCCTTAATTTTGAAATTTGCATTTTAATCTTTGTAGCAGGGTCATAACTTGTCAACTTAGAGGGATCCATGACAGGACCCAGCCGTAATCCCTCAAGATTTACGGGGGATATCCTGCTCCCGTCTGACACTACGTGTCAAATCAGGAATAATACTGTGACCTAAACAGGGTTTTCCAGAGTACGCAGTGGCATATGATGTCTCGGTCTCTACTACAGCCTACATCCGCAATCAATCTACAGGGTGCCAAAAACAATAAAATGTGTGAGTGGACAAAAATAAGAATTTAGTAAAACCATTTTCAACAATATACCTTTCACCCTCCAGCATGCATACATATCAATTAAAACATTATTTTCCAACAAAACAGTGACATATGAAAAACAAGTACTTTCATCGTAAAACTGACACATTTAAAAACCTCTGGACACAAAATCAAAAATCAACTCATGACCCATTCTCATATCCAACATCTGTCTATCATATCATCGTATCATCATCATCAGTCACGATATCCAAGCAACGTGTGCACATAACTCTAGGATTGCTCAAGTCCGAGCATGTCGCATTGAACACATCACCATCCGACGTTCAACATATCGCCGTGAACATATCAATGATTGATCTCATATAACATAACCACTCTTGAGTCGAGCCTTCCTCGATTGCTCGACAACAGGCAGTGCATCGTGACCTCTCCGCCTTGAACACATCATAAGCTGACGTTCAACATATCATCGTGAACATATCAATGATCGATCTCATATAACATAAGCACTCCTGAGTCGAACCTCCCTCGGTTGCTCGACAACAGGCAGTGCATCGTGACCTCTTCGCACGGGGGGATGGGGGGACACAACGGATCCCGGAGGCGAGCATCATATCATAGGGTCCTCTCCGGGGAAACATATTCACAACTAGAGGCCCTCTCCAAAGAAACACATTCCTACCGAAGTCATCTCAATCATCATACCATAGGGTCCTTTCTAGGGGAAACATATTCCAATTGGAGGCCCTCTCATAATTACGGAGAATGGTCAATTTGAAAATTGTGGAAACATTTTCATAAACTGTTGTATCTCAAATCAAGACAGTTGTTTGCATATGGTCTCAGCCTGAAATATGTTTCCACAAAAACTCATAAAATCAATGTCCATTCCTCAGTTCACAATCTCAAAATCATTTCACAATCAAATCACCGTTCAATTTCACGTTTGGCTAAAAACTGAGTCAAATCATTATCCAACTGGGTCTCAAGCCCGATAAGCCATTTTCACGAAAATCCGTAAAATCGCTTCTTTTTAACGATGATCAAACCAACATATAAAGCTTTAAGAAATTATCATTCAAAGAAATATGCAAACCTTGCATTTCAAACCATATTCATAAAACATTAAAACATATATGCATGCATCATTTATAAACCAAAGTCCACTCACACACGGTTCACGCTGTGAGCACCAAAACCCACCCCGTAAGCCAATCAAAAGCCTTCAGAACGTTCAAGTTTGTCCAAATCACATCCACGGGTTACTATCTATCTCTATAAGTCCATACTAAAGACCCTCAACACTCCCGAAACAGAGAACGCGTCACAATGCTAAAAACCTCCAAAAGACCTATCAAACAATCTTCGATCGACCTGTAACCACAAAAATTGGATTCAGAACGTCGAAACCTTTTGAACAAGATCTGTTTTGACCTCAAAATTTGTGCCCACGCGCCTATACGGGCTGGTCAAAGTCCGAACAACACTGATGTCATGCTGACGTCAGCTTGACAGATCTGACACCTGATAGCTCTGACAACCTGCCACGTGGCACACCCATATTGGTGCCACGTATCACCCTCTGACACTGCCACGTCATATGATGACGTCACCTACTAACGTCATCACTTCCACATGGCACGCCACGTGTCACTAACAACTCTCATACCCCACCACGTGGCACCACCTCACTGGTCCATGTGGTCTAACATGTCTGACGTGGCCCTACCATGTCAGCTGCTGACTAGACTAGCACGTGGGCATGCGTCACCCTCTAGTTAGCCATGTGGCCTAACATAATGACATGGCATGCCACATCATCGTCTTCAACCCTCAGCCGGGTCGACCCACGACGCTGTAACGGGTCGTTTGACCCGGAACCCTGATCCTGTCGTATCTCCGCCATCCAGCCACCAAAAACGTGCCATTTTTCTCCCAAAACTAGAAGAAAGGGCTTGAATCTCACCTGTCAACCTCGAACTTCCATGGCCAACCTTCGAGCTTCCGCCTAGGGCTGTCCAATGGTCCTTTCTCACTCTTTTTCGTCCATATAGCCTCGCACAGACACAAAGAACATAACCAGGGCTTCAATCACAATCCAAAACGTCCAAAAAAACTAAATTTGGATTTCAACTTAAACGAGTTTTGGGTTACCTAGTTTTTCCTGGGTTTCAAGCAGCCACCGTGGCTCCTCCATCCACCGTCGTCACTCTTCTCTCCCTGCCTCACTCTCAGTCACTCTTAATTAGCCCAGCTGCTGGTTCAAATGAGGAAAATGAAGAAGGGTTTCGGGTTGGTTTGAAACAAAGAAAGGGGGATGCATGTAGGTGGGGTGATGGGACAATGGGATGGGTGACATTTGTCACTCATCCAGTAGTCCAGCTAAATATTTTGGGCCCACTAGTAAACAAAGTAAAAGTCAACTCTTTTCGATTTTTGTGCAACCGTAATTAGTACGTATAACCGTTCTTGACCCGTAACTTTCCCGTACGATGTCCAATTTCGACTTTCCTTTTGTCTACGGACTCGTAACATCTTGATCTACGTAATTGACCTCGGTGCACCTACAATTGACCTCCTGGTTCAAAAGTCAACATTTTTACCCGCTTATGGGTAAAATCGTCATTTTATCCTGATTGTTTGATAATCCTTGATTAATCCTTACTTATCCGTATTTAATCCTTAATTAATCTTGTAGATTCAGGATGGGTTGTTACAATCCACATTCCTTAAAGAAATTTTGTCCTCGAAGTTCACACTAACCCAAATCCACAACTGTGGGAATCTAATCTCGCCTCCAACCCGAGGCTCTCACATATCTACGTACACGTCCAACATCTATGCACAATACTCACCAACACAAACGTCACCCGATGCTAACTACAATCCAATTGTCAAAGCTAAAACTTAGCTCATCCTCTGTGACCGTATCTGATAGGACCCATCCAAATCCCCCTGGATTATTGTGGGATGTACCTACTCCCATCTGACACCGTGTCATACTAAGGATAAACTCGTCACTCGCTCGGGTTAGCTAGAGTATGCCAAGATCGGTGGTGGCATGTGATGTCCCGATCTCTGCTACAGCCTGCATCGCGATCAATTTGAAAGGTATTAAAAACCATAAAAGCTATGAGTGGATAAAAATATACAGTTTCTAAAAATCTTTTATCGAAAATAAATTTATACCCTTCACGTAAAAGCATGCATGTATCATAAAACGACATTTCAAATAATTTCTTGGAAGTAAGACGTATTGCTTCCTAAATAAAATCCAGTTAAAAATGTTTCTCAATCAAAGACATTACCTCAATAGGGTCTCAGCCCCAAAACCAAGTCATATAGGGTCTTTACCCAAAACCAAAACATGGGAAACAAGTACAGGGTCTCAGCCCAAATCATAATGCCATGTGGGACTTCAGTCCCACTATAAAACCACATGGGAACTCATCCCATCCTCATCTCAGTGTCAGTCAGGATTCCAACCCTAGCACATGTCCAAATAGCTCAGGACCGCTCACAATCCTAACATCTCGCCGTAAACAAATCACTTGCCGCGACCATCTCTAGATCATCGTGAACACATCACCGATCGATCTCAGAGAAGAACATCAATATTCCTAAGTTGAGCCTCCAACGGCCATAGCCTCCAACGGCTGCTCGATAACAGGCAGTGCATCGTGACCTTTCTGAAAGGAACACATCCGCAGTCCGGAGGTGAGCATCGTAACACCTAGGACTTGAACCTGAATGTCATCATCATCGATCGAGAATCTAACCCGATCGTCTGGGACTCTAACCCGTAATATCACACATATAGCCATCTACCCGAAATATCATCAAATAGGTCACAGCCTGAAATATCACCAAATGGGTCACAACCCGAAAATCCAGCGTCCCACGACACTTCATATCCCAGGATTCTTCGAATCCTATAAAATCCACAACTTGGTCTCATGCCCGAAATATCTTTCATAAAACTCATAACTGGGTCATCGCCCAACTTATCTCACGTTTGACTATACTCTAAGTTAAACCTCAAATCAACTAGGTCATACGCACGAAAGATATTTCCAAAGCTGAAAACCATTTCTCATTTTCAAAACACCTTCTAAATCATCCTTGAATTTCACCCAAGTCAAGATCGTTCAACTAGGACTCATGCCCGAATCTCGATTTCACGCATCTTTGTAAAATCCTTTAAAATCGTAAATCAATTCCTCGATTTCACGCCTCTTCGTGAAACCTTCGGAATTACATATAACTCATGCGCGTAGTATACTCGGCTGAAGCCCAAACATTATATAAAACAAAAATCTTGAACTACGTGCAATATGGCATTTTCGTAGAAAATGCCCAACAAATCATATTTAAAACACATGCACTCATGGCATCCTAATTTATGTTCATAAATACATATAAAACATTTATGCATGCATCATATTCATAAAACAAAGTCCACTCACAGACCGTCCAAGCTGCGCCTTGATACGCGTGTCATAAGCCTCTATGAGCTAATTGATAACACCCAAACTACGCATTAAATTAAACACGTAATTTAGGTGTTATGCAATTTAAACCCTTTTTGTGTAGATGTAGTATTGGTAAATAGGGATCGTTCTTAACCGGGGAAATTAGGGAACATTAATAATATGTTAGTTAAAAAGAATAATGAATAATCAAAGAATAAAGAATTAAAGAATTAAATAATTAAATAATAAAGAATTAAAGAATAAAGGAATTTAAGAATAAAAGGATAAAAGAATTAATGAATTAATGAAAAAAAGAAAAAAAAATAAAAAAATAAAGAATTAAATGGGGGGTTTGAAGGATTGTAATTAAATAGTAAAGAAAGCAAGTAAAAATAACTAAGAACTTAATTCTACTTCTACTTTGACTTTTGTGCAAGTGAACTTTCTTTAAACACATATTTTTACTAACACTCTAACATTATGCTCATATTGAACCAATCACGAAATTCTACCTTAATCATCTCAAATACATGCATACGTTTTTTAATATTACAAATGCACCGAACAGCGGTCATAAACACTTATAATACGATTCACCTTATGTTATTGATTTTAATGTGTGTCAAACATTTAAATCTCTTCAACCCTATTCTAAGTGCACCGAACAGCGGTCATAAACACTTAGCGTTAAATTGAAGGTTAAGCGCTAAAACATATGAAGTAAATGAAATTCAAAGTAAAACACATGGAGATTGTATTCACATTTACAAATGTTAGAAAGAAAATACCAACACATATATTGAATTATAAGTAAACCGAAACAATAACAAGAATTTAAGTAAAGGGAAGAAAGTTACACTTTCGGAATCCAAGAATAGCTTGTGATTCCGAAAGTGGATGGAAACAATGGAATGTTATTCATAAGGAACACCGAACAGCGGCTAGAACCTTATGAAGATGGAGGATAAAATATAAGAATGCGGACTTAAATTCTAGAATTATTTTGGAAATACTTGGCCTAGGTATTTCTTAAGGAAAGCATAAAAATGTGTGTAAGAGATCTCAAAGAAAAATCACAAGAACAAAGTAAAGATCAAATGAAATTAAGGATTAATATAAATTAAGAACAAGAATTTAAAAGAAAGCTAATTAAATAAAGAAACTATAAGAAGTTAAAATGGTCCCAAAATAAATCTAAAAATAGAAAAAGAAGAATTAAGAGAAGAGAGAAACATGAACTAAACTAGGATGAAAAACTACTCAAAATGGGGACTCCTATTACATGAATTGAACCCCTATTTATAGGGAGAAAAAGCTAACAAAAATAAAATAAAAATTACAATAGAAATAATTAAAAGTGAAATGATGAATAATGATGAAATTAGGGATGGGTTAGGGCTGGAAAATCAGAAAAACTGCACAAAGTGGAGTAGGTTGGAGCAGTTTTGGAGTGGGTTGTGCAGTTGGTAGGTATTTGGGCTTCAGAGAAATGAAGGTGGGCTGGTGGGTGCAGGCATTGGGTCAGGAAGTGGGTGGCTGTGCAGACCGGACTGATCGCACGCATGGGCTGGGTAAGTGGGTTGGAGGAGTAGCTGGACGTGTCGCAATATAGCGGGCCGCTGGCAGATAGGCTGCCGATGCGGGCCGAGCGTCTGGAGTGAGCTGACGTGCATGGGTTGTACGCGCGGGTCAAGGTTGGGGACGGAGCAGGGTAGCGGGCTGGGTGCAGGTGACGTAGGCTGGGCCGTGATTGGGCTTGATTTGAACTTAGTCTTGGGCTGTTTCCTGCGATGGCTGGGCTACTGGGAATTTGAGCTGGGCCGATTTCATCAAATGGATTGGGCTGTGCAAAAGAAATAATAAAAATAATTAACATATATAATTCAATCGAATTCCGTCCATAATTTCTTCGTTATAATTCCGATCGGGACGATTATTTCGCCAAAATGCTCCAAATTACAAACTTTATTTATTTAAATAGAAATAGCACAAAATAAATTATTTTATCTAATTATTTATTATTTTAATATTAAAAGTCAAGTACAAGGGTATAAAATAATATAAAATAATGCTTATTTGAGGACCTATCACTAATCCAACCTCTCCGGGTCATCCGAACCTGTCCAAAACACACTCAAAGGTTACTACCAACCTAGAGAAGTCCTAATCAAGAACCCCTAACATTCCCAGAACGTGTCCCAGACACGCTTCCCTAAGCTTTAAATCTCAATTTGACCAACCTAACGATCTTCAATCGACTCGAAACCACCACTATTCGATTAGTATTGTCGAAACCTTTAAAATAGTTTTGGTCCCACTGGAAATTACGTGCCCACGCTCCCTCATGTATGAGTCAAAGGTACGGTTAATGTTGACCAAAAAGTCAACGTTGACGTCAGCAGTCAAAGTCAACACTGACGTCATTGCTAATGTCAACATGACGTCACCTGACAGGTTCTGATAGTGCCACATGTCACACGTCGATTGGCCCACATGTCTACCACGTGTCCTCTGACATCTCTAATAGTCTGCCATATGGCACCACCCGATTGGTCCACGTGGTCTGACATGTCAGGCTGACTGTACCTGACAGCTGCCACGTGGCAGCGTCCCATTGGTCCACCTCTGACACCTATCAGGTGATGACGTTAGCTAATGATGTCATCATCATCTTCTTCCTCTATCCTGGTTGACCCGGTTGACTATAGCGGATCGCGTAGACCCGTGACCCGACCCTACTGGAAAACGCTCCTCCGACCATCGTTTTCGAAGCTGTTGATTCCTACATGTTCGTCTCGACTTAACCAATCGATCTGTATGATCAAAACTCAAATAATGACCTAAAATTACCTGTTCAAACATTGAACCCACACGACCAATTTCAAGCTTCCTGCTTGCACCACCCAGTCGTCCTTCATCCTCGATTTCGATCCCTACGAACTCATCCAAGCCTAGTAAACACAACTCAATCCTTAGAACCATCCCCAAACGTCCAAATCAAATATTTGAATTTAAACACAAAAATGGGTTTTTACCTAGGTTCACGGGTTTCCAGCCAACTCGTAGCTTCGTCGTCCACCACCACCAACTCATCCTCTTTGTCTCACCCTCAGTTTCACTTTCAACCTCTTTGTAGTCCTCAACCGAAAGGATATATGGATGAGGAATGGGTTTTTGGTTTCAGATGGGAGAGAACAAAGAAGGTGAAGTGGGTGCATGTATGTGTGTTTTATGGGCAATGCATGAGTGACACTTGTCACTCATCCATTGGGCCTACATAAAAACTTTCAATTTGCCTCGTAAAATATGCCACCTTAAATAGTACCTGGGACCTTTCGTGACCCATATCTTTCCCGTCGAATGTCTGATTTCGACATGCTCCTATATACGGACTCATATCGATTCGATCTACGTAACGGTCCTCAGTCCGTGGGCATTGGACCTCCTGGATCAAAAGTCAACTTTTTGCCTTCATCTAGGGGCAAAATCATAATTTCACCCTGAATGTCTAACAATTCTCGACTAATCCCTAATTAGCCTCGCTAATCCTCAATTTAATCTTAATTAATCCCAAAAATATAGGAAGGGTTGTTACAGTATGCAACAAGCGCGTGACCAACTATCACTGGAATCTCCACTCCTCAATTCTCGAACCTCGCACGAGACATCGACCCCAGTCGATCTTTCCTGTCATACATGCAAGTGCCCTTAGGACCAAGTCTGACATCTTTGCTTAGTGGTAGCAATCTAAACTCTTCTGTCATTAGCCGGTTTCCCACCATCAATCATAACTACAACGAACTGTCATGTCAAGCTGGTAACTCATCGGTTCTACTCTTTCCCTTCAAATTCCTAATCCACATCTGACTCACACTATAGTCCTCTTACAGTACCTCGTATCACTCAACGACCAACGTTGTGACCCTGACTCCTCTCGAGTCTCAACTATTATCTCACTCATCCTGAGTGTGTCTGGACCCCATCGAATACTTGTTCTAGCAGCGATAATCACAAACAGAATCACTAGGGTTCCTCTAGCCAACCATGGCCCCTAGCTCCATGCACAATCACTGAACCCTCTAATGCCACTCTACACTAGTGCACAATATTCGTTGCCCGGTCCTAGTTCTCAACGAACTATCAACATCGGATCCAATCCGATTACCATATTGCTGGCATGGTAGCCATTCATGATCCAACATTGGAACATGTCTGTCTGATCTCTGATTTGGATAGATCGTATACCAATACACAAAGTCCTCTTTGAGTTCTCGTGGTCACCTGACCAAAGCCAAAGACAATCCAACTGACTTACGCCTACCAAGACGTATCAATCCTGAATGAAAAGTCATATCGGTTACCTACCTCGACCCCCATCCTGATGATGCGAAGGGTCGGATCCTGAAACTGTGTTGTAACATCTCATTCAGCCTTTATGCCTTGAGTGCAAGTCCCTCAGAGTAACCTAATATGTAAGGCTCTGTGATCTCTAAGATTTTTCACATCTCCTAGGGAGATAGTGAGTCCAACTCTAATGTACATGTGCCACCACGATAAACTCCTACTAATGTCCAAGATAGTCAAACTAGAGTAGTAGTCAATATTCTGCTCACTCAGCTATCATCTCACGCCAGATTGATCCCCTTCCAAGTCAATCCCGTCAACAAGCTATAATCCCATGTAATGACCCATCCCCAATGTAACGACCCGTCCCGGAAGTCGGGAGTAGTGAAGGGATTAGGGATGGATCAGCTGAGTTAATCAGTGGTTAGTTGGTTACTTTTGGACTTTGGGCGCAAAATGATGATTTTGCCCCTAAATGGGCAAAAAGTTGATCTTTAGTTTATACGGTCAATGGGGTGTTGATCGTTGACCATGACGTAGTTTGGGACGTCACGAGTCCGTAGACAGGTGGCACGCCCGATTCCGACATCCGAGAAGGAAGTTATGAGGTTTGGAAGATTGAGGGCACTTTCGTAATTTGGTTAAAAAAGGAGGAAATTGTTGACTTGTTGTTTGGCCATTAGTTTTCATGCAAACCGAGGACCGTTAGATAGGTCTCGATGTCATGAGTACAACGACAGGCGGCACATCATCATCGGACTTCGGATTAAGTAGATATGGGCCTAAAAATACGAGGGGCAAAAGGGTAATTTGACGTAAAGGGGTATTTTGGTCTTTTCCAGTGGGTGGGGATTTGTGCCAATGGATTTGTGACACCTAGTTGCCTAGGAAAATGTGCCCACCAGATTGGAGACACTTCTCCCTCTCTGGAAGGCAATGGACCTTTCTTTAACCGCCTTAAACAGATTCAAGTGCACGGTGGCACGATTTGGGAAAAAAAAAGTGGATTGTGACCGTGAATCCTAGTCGCATAACCTCTTTGCTATGCAACCCCTACTAGTATCCCATGAAGGAAATATAAGAGATGGTGACGGCGGTTACCGTGGTGGGGCACAACGGTAACGAATGGTTTGAAGCCATGAGCTCCTTGTGACCTCCAAAAATGGTGGATGATATTCTCTAGCCTGTTGACTGTAACGGTGGGTTATAAGAGACTCTGGAGACTCAGATGAGCTCACAGGAAGTGAAAACGAAGCTGGAGATGGACGGTAAGGTCGTTTCTCAGAAGGAAAAAAAAAGGCTATGCTTCAATTTAAAAATGGCAAACCCCGATATTGCTTTGGTTGATTGTTTTGGTGTATTAGGGACGGCTTTGGAGACCTTAAGGAAACCAGGGGAACTGGAGTCTCCAGAGGGACAGAGGGACGGGAAATGGTTCAATCATCCTTGCTTTGGAAGGTATAATTCCACCCTTCAACTCAAATTCTAATTATGTAGTTTGATCAGAAATCATGAGACAAAACTATAGAGATTTAGAGGAGTGGAAACGGACCCAAATTAAGGACGTTAGAGTAGTAAACCGTGACCGCCGGTTCAATTGAACCGGCTGAAGATTGGACCGAACCGGACCCGGTTCACGCCAGGAAGAAGATGAACAGGAACCGGCGCGTGGCTCCCATGCGCAGCCCCTTTAGGCGGCGCGTGTGGGCGCGTGACACGGATTCCAAGGAAGGTTCCAACACGACTTTTAAAGTATTCGATGTAACGAACATTTTGGCGCTAGTTTCGAGTCAATCGGACATCGGCTCGATATGTTTTGGGTTGTTCGAAGGTTTTAGGGCTCGGTTAAAAATAGCCAAAAATACGGGAAAATTATGGGATTTTAGTATGACTATTGTGAAGTAGTTAGTAACCTTAGTATGAGTTTTGGACAGGTTCGGGAAAGCTGAGGATAGCGGAATGGCCAGGAACGGCGTAAGTGCGCGCATATCGAGGCGACGTCGAAATGGTCTGTGAGTGGACTTTGCTTTCTAACTCTTGATGCATGCATATATGTTTTTATATGTTTTCTATACTTGATTCTATGATTTGATTTATGATTGTGATGGTTTACGGTTTATGCACGTTTTTCGAGGAAATGACGATATTTCACGTTTTACGAGATTTGATGGATATTGTGATGTGAACCTGGTTTTAATGATTTGATGTCGGGATTTGAAATACGTTTTGATTTCAATGAAATTAAAGAGATTTTGGAAAATTACTTCGGGCTTAGAGGCCCAGTTCAGAAAAGTGGTTTTGAGAAACGTGATTTCGGGTTTTTGAATCGGAATTCCGGATGACGATTCGGGGTTCAATTCGGGACTTGGAATGGATTCCGGGTTTGGGTCCAGAATGGTTATTCCGGATGCTGGCTTACGAAATGATGGTTGCGGACTCGGATCTGGAAAGGAGATGGATATGAGTTCTGGGTTTGGATTCGGGATCCTGATGAGATTGCGGATTCGGATTCGGAAATGGAAAAAGGTTTTCAAACGGTTTTGAATTGGATTTGCTGGATCTGGTTATTGGGTTTAAATACCCGGATTATGTTTGACGGGGGACAGGCCCGGATTGGGTTTAAATACCCGGATTGAGTTTAAAGACTCGGGAGTTTAAAGACTCAGATATATTGATATTTTCCCCCGTAGGCCTGTTGAGTTTGAAGACTTGGAGTTTAAAGACTCGGATTATTGAGGCCTGGATTGAGTTTAAAGACTCGGGAGTTTAAGGACTCAGATAGATCCAGCAAGTTCGGTGAATGGAAATATGATATGGTTTTCAACAAGGTTTTCCGATGTTTTCGGCAGTGGCCCGGATGAAATGGTTTTCGATGGTTTTGGGCTGAGGCCCGGGATTTGAGAAAAAGGAAAAATGTACATGGTTTTATAACATGACTTTGATATGCATGCATTTGTTTTACGTGGAGGGTATAAATGTAATTATTTTATTGAACTTTTTTCTAAATTATACTTTATTTTTGTCCACTCACAGTCTTTTCGTGTTTTCGATACCCTCCAAGTTATTGCGGTGCGGGCTGTTAGTCGAGAGAGATGGAGACATCACACGTTCGATCCACAGTAGACTTTGCGCACTCTGGGAAGTTTGGAAGTTTTTGGATGGTCGGATCGAGAATCCCTTGTCCGACTTACGTGTCACATGAAGGTTGAACGTCAGTTTAGCCTTCGTGGCATGCGTAAGTTAGACGGGATCGGGATTTAGCCCTTAATCCCGGGGGATTAGGGGTGGGTCCTGACACCCAATCTACGAGATTAATTAAGGATTAATCAGGAATAATCGAGGATTATCGGACGATCGAGGTGAAATTACAATTTTCCCCTGAACGGGTGAAAAAGTTAACTTTTGACCCGAGAGGTCAAATGCACGTGGATCGAGATGATATGAGCCCATAGATAGGCGGTAAGTCGAAATCGGATATCGTATGGGAAAGTTATGGGTCAAGGATGGTTTCGGGAACTACTTACAATTGCACGAATTACGAGAAGTTTTCTTTTGTGTTTGAACAGTGGGGCCCAAAATATCTTGTGGGGACCAATAGATGAGTGACATGTGTCACTCATCCATTGATCCACACACACATATACATTCATATCATCCCATTTTCATCTTCTTCATTCATCCTACCTGAAAACCCAAACCCACTCCCCAAACCATTCCATCATCTTCATCTGATGCTAGTGAGGGCCATAGAGAGTAGCTGAGAAAATGAGGGAGGCCGTGAGAGGTGCTAGATGGAGGAGCCGTCGTGAGGTGGCCAGAAATAGCGAAAACAGGTAAACCCGTGGGTGTTTGAAATTGGGGTTTTAGTTTTCGATGTTTGGGGTTGATTTTGATGCTTGGGTTACATTTTCTGAACTCATACGAGCTGGTAGAGGAAAGAACGAACGACGGAGGACCACTAGACGACCTTGAATGGAGGTTCGAAGATTGGCTGTGAAGATCGAGCTTGACCAGGTAAATTCTAGGCCATTTCTTCTTGTTTTGAGGCCAGGGATCTCTTCTTGGGAGAAGACGATCATGTTGGAAAAAGAATGGAGGAAAATGGTGGAGAAATGAGTGAGTTCTAGCTAGCTTTAGGTCGCGGGCCAAATTGACTCGTTACAGTCAAATGGGTCGACCCATCTGAAGGAAGATGATGATGATGTGGCAGTCCACATCATTTTGTCAGGCCACGTGGCCAACCAGGTGGTGCCACATGGTAATCTATTAAAGGTTGTCAGGTCTAGTCAGCAGTGATGTGGTCGTGCCACGTCAGACATTGTCAAACCACATGGACCAGTGAGGTGGTGCCACGTGGCAACATGTTAGAGTGTGTCAGGTTACGTGGCAGGTCCATGTCAACACTGTCAGGCCACGTGGACCAATGAGCAGGTGCCACGTGGTAGTGTGTTAGATACTTGTTAGAGGTGGCAGTGATGACATCAGCAGGGGACGTCATCACTTAACGTGGAAGTATCAGAGGGTGACACGTGACACCAGTCAGGGAGTGCCACATGGCAGGCTTTCAGACCTGACAGGTTTCAGACTTTTCAGGTTGATGTTAGTAGATGACGTCAGCGTTGACCGGCGTTGACCAGAATTCGACAGGCGTGTGGGCACGAATTTTGAGGTGAAATTGATTATGTTCGAAAGGTTTCAACGATCTAAATCCAATGGTAGTGGTTTCAGGTCGATCAGAGGTCGTTTGATAAGTCATTTAGAGGTTTTTAGCCTCGGGAAGCGTGTTTGGGACACGTTAACTATCCCGAGAGTTTTGGGGGTTTATGATTAGGACTTGTATCGATGGATAGTGACCTTTGAGTATGATTTGGATAGGTCCGAAAGTCCCGAAGACTTTGGATAGGCTTTAGATTGGCTTACGGCGTGGATTTTGGAGCGCGCAGCATGGACCATTTGTGAGTGGACTTTGATTTCTAAATGATGCATGCATATCTATGTTATAATGATTTATGAATATGGTTTGAAATGCCCAGTTTATTTATGGCTTTGAATGATGATTTATATGTTGATTGAAACATGATTTGAATGATGTTTTAATTATCAGTTTTCAATTATTTCACGGAGAAGTGTGAAATCGAGGATTTGATTAGCGATTTTTAGATGATTTCATGGGGATGCGTGAAATTGGTATCTCGGGCTTGAGACCCAGTTGATTTAAGGTTTGACTTAGAGTATAGTCAAATGGGAAATTGAATAGCGATTTGAATAATAAAATGATTTTTGGATTTGAAAATAATATTCGGGCTTGTGTCCCTATTGGAAAGATAATGGACACCGGGAATGGGTCCATGTGTATTGAGAACCATGTTTCGGCCAACGACCCTATTGTGACGATTTTTGAGATATGATATTGGGCTGAGACCCTACGTGATTTGGATTTGGGCTGAGACCCACGTGATTTGATTTGGGCGAAGTCCCTACGTGATTTGATTTTGGGTTGAGACCCTATTGAGGAAATGACTTAATTGAGCCATATTTTCACTGTGTTTTGATTTGAAAAGCAATATGATTTTCTTTTAAGAAAGTATTTGAAATACTTGTTTTCAGATGCATGCATGCTTTTTAAGTGAAGGGTATAAATGCCTTTTCATTAAATGATTTTATAAACTGTTATTTTTTCCATTCACAGCTTTTTATGGTTTTTGATACCCTTCAGGTTGTTGCAGATGCAGGCTGCATCAGAGACCGAAACATCACATGTCGTTGCCAAGTTTGGAAATCACTACGCACTTTGGTAACCCCAAATGGGTTATGGTTTAATCCCTAGTCTGACACTTGGTGTCAGACAGGAGCAGAGCATATCCCACTATAATCCAAGGGGATTGGGATGGGTCATGTCATCCCAGAGGAAAACCTCCACCCGAAAGTCGATAACACTCATCCAGTCTAAGTGAATCCAATCTTAATTATCGTGGTGAATTGATGTCAATCCAAAGCTACATCGGTCTTCCGAGCGTCCACCAATCTCTCAACGACGATATCATAACTAGGAAATCAACTCTGGTCCATATTTCTCGAATCATAGATCAGATTACACAATCTGAATCACATTACACAATCCGGATCACATTACACAATAGTAGGATCCGCAATTCATATAAGGTTTCAAACATCTAGGGTCCACATTTCCCGAAATCCATTAATACTCTGTTGCCAACTCACGATGGCTAACTATCACCATAGCACTAATCGTAAGCCATCTCGGGGAATTTAACTTCTGAAGTCAATTCAGGAATCACGAATCCGAGCATACAATACATGTATCCAAGGCAAGTTTTTCAACCAAATTCTTGACTTCGAGTAAAGTCAAACCATTTTCAACAGGGTATCTTTTCTAAATCCTCATGTGACACAACCCATCCCAATCCCCACGAGATTAACACGGGATGTGTCATGATCCCATCTGACATGAAGTGTCAGATAAGGGATAAATTAAAACCTTCAGCCCGACTAGTTGCAGAGCGCGCCAGGATCCGGTGGAGGAGTGTGATGTCTCGGTCTCTACTATAGTCTGCATCTGTGATCAACCTAAAGGGCATTAAAAACCAGAAAAGACTGTGAGTGGATGAAAATCAATAAGTTTATGAGAACACATTTCGTAAAGATATTTATGCCCTTTACTAAAAAGTATGCATGCATACGAAAACCATTTATTGAATCATTTGTTTAAATAAACATTATTAGGGTCTCAGCCCAAATTCCATAATCCAAAACATACAGGCCCCTGCCCAAAGCCATTTATACAAATCCATAATTCAATTCGACCATATGTGGGAACTCAGCCCAAAATCGTAAATCCGAGTATGTGGGCCATCACCCAAATTCATTTATTATTCACAAAACATAATTTCGCAAATCCAAGAAATCATGTTTACCATATATCATATAACCAATCCTGTCACGGTTTCTAAAGCTACGTGCGTGCTATCTGGGGTCGCAAATCTCAAGTCTCCCCAAGGTCCACCCAGGTTAATGTCCGCAGATAAATGACCCTCCCTGGGGGTTATAATCCATAAGCCTTCCTGAGAGTAAGGTACCCAACGGGGGCGACTCCACTCAGTTAGTGCTCCGTGACTACTCCGGGGTCCACCCAGGCCAACGACCCTCTACGGAGGAGCCAATCCATAATATAAAAGGATGGTATACGAAAAACCATTTTGTAATCGTTCTCAAAACCTTTCAAACCTTTCAAAAGATCCATGCCCGGTCCCCATAAACCGTCATGAAACCAGAAATCCATTTATGGATCCCCGACCCGAAATCACAATCGTAAACCAAAACTGGGCCCCAAACCCGAATTCGTAAACCAACTGGGCCTCATGCTCGATTTTGTAAACCAACTGGGCCTCGCGCCCGATTTCGTCAACCAAATGGGCCTCGTGCTTGATTTAGTAAACAAATTGGGCCTCCTGCCCAATTTCGTAAACCAATTGGGCCTTCGGCCCGATGCCTTATTAAATCAAATGGACTTCAAGTCCGAGAGTTCGTAAATCAAATGGGCTCAGGCCCGATTCCATATTTCCAAATCCGAAATCAATCCACGAACCAATTGGGCCTCTAGCCCGATAATGAAACTAAAATGGACTTTAAGTTCGAGGGTTTCCAAAACAAATGGGTCTCGTGCCCGAGTTTACCTTTTCAAATCCAAAACCATTTCATTAAACCGTCACCGAAATCACAAGCACGTATAATCAGTGTAAAACCATAAATCTCAGTATACGTGCAAATACGTAAATCGCCTCGAAATACATGAAATCATGTAAATCACCAATATCCAAATCATCATCATAGAATCACATATGTAAAACATATAAAACATTTATGCATGCATCACAGTTTATAAATCAAGGTCCACTCACAGACCGTCCTATGATGCCACCTCGATTTGCATGTCGTAAGCCTCCCTATGTTAATCACTCTCACCGGGACTCCCAAACCTGTCCAAATCATACTAGAGGGTTACTAACTACCTCATTAACCTCTTATTGAAGCCTTGTAATTTTCCCTAATTTTTAACTATTTTTAAACCCGAACCTAAACCTTCGGACGTTCCGAACTATATCGAAACGATGTCGATCGACACGAAACCAGTCCCAAAATGTTCGTTACATCGAATAGATTAAAAATCATGTTGAACAAATTCCCAAACCATGATTCACGCGCCACCCAAAAGGGCTGCGCGTGAAGCCTGCGCGCCAAACGGTGTCGTCCCTGTCCTTGGGTGAACCGGGTTCCCCTGGTTTCGACCGGACCAGACTGGTCTGGACTGGCGTGACCGGTTTAGTGTTATAACTCTCTAATTTTTTTTTATCCTTTTTCCATCCTTTCAATTCGTATAGGTTCCTAATAACATTCCTTATCGATCTACGTGCTCAAAACACGGGAAAAACAATCAAACACCTACCTCCCATGATCAAACAGTGAGCTTCGACTTCAAGCTCAGTTCCCAGTCCTTCCAGCCTCCCATTTCCTTCGAAAATGATCCCCACAGTGTCGTCCTGGTCCCTAGGCCGTGTTAGAATCAAAGGAAACTCAAAACCACAATCAAAACTCAATTTTCAAATTTTGAAAACACACGGGTTCTCGGGTCTAGCTTACCTCCGCTGTGGACCGCCGTGTCCCGTCATCCAACATCCCCTCACTAACACAGTCCTCACTCACGGTCTCTCACACTAACACAGAGATGGATATGGTGGTTAGGTGATATGTGTGTTGTGTGTTGTGTGTTTGTTTGTTTAGAGGGAAGGAAGAATGGTGTTCGAGTTTAAAGAATGAAAAACAAAGAAGATGGTAGCTGATGGTGATAATCAGCTGAGAGGGAGAGATATGGACGGTGGAGATGAGAGGGGGAAGGTAGAGATGAATGGTGGAGATGGAAAGTGGGTGGGATTAATTATAAAATAATTAGGATAATATTATTTTAATTACTTAGATCCACTTTTTAGGGATAATGACCAAGGGGACTTGTCACTCATCCAAGGGTCCCACATTATTAAGTCAACCAATCAGAATTAATTAATATTTTATTCAAATCCCAAGACGTAAATCTCTGATTTCACTCCCATGACCATAACTTTTCTGTTCGACGTCCGATTTCGACCTGCCGCCTGTCTATGGACTCGTGACGTCCCGATCTACGTCACAGTCATCGATCTTTGCACGTTTGACCCCTCGAGTTAAAAGTCAACATTTTACCCACGACCAAGGTAAAACGGTCATTTTACACCGTCTGTCCGATTTCGCTCAACTAATCACCGATTACTCTCACTAATCCTCCATTAGTCACTAATCTAATCCCGGAATTTGGGATGAGTCGTTACATTAAGTCTATCGGTGGGATACAAAATGGGTTGAGTACCTGGAAGAAACTCAATTGTAACTCAACCTCCCTTTGAGGTAGTAACCTAGTAAATCCTACGAGGAATACCACCAAAAATGTCGACACCACCGACATCTTCCTTAAGCTTACTGTCCTATATGGGGACTTCACAGCACGTATCCCATATCCCAAACAACCATTCTATAGTAACTTCCCAGCTTCTAAGTCGTAACTTCCGAAGGAAGTATCATCTGGTCCCACCAAAAGACCAATCATGACAACTCAGGAGTATCAAATACCACCGGTTCTTCAATGCTCAACAGAGGAGTAACGGGTAGTCCACCAATCCATCTTTATGATCACATCCAAATCATAAATCTCTAGGGAAATCCAATATGTCCTTTGTCGCACCTTCTACGCAAATCCAATAGGTGATTCCATCACCACACAAGTCGGAGTACTGGCTCACATGTCGAAGTACTGGCTCCCATGAAAAGAGTGTGTGAGTCCGAACTCCATCAACACTCATGCAATCCGTCCAAAGATAGCTAGGGTACCACCAATCCAGGCATACCCCGTACCTCCAGTAAACCAACCAAAGTAGGAGGATACTGAAATCTTACTGAGCCACTCGGGATCCTCTCCATCCCGCTCATCAACCACTATAACTCGCACGTCTGCCACTAGAGAAGTAGAGCTAGAGGCATCCCTAGTCTAAGCTCCCTAGCAATCATATCCTCTCGACTTACTCAACGTCAATCGGAACCATCCGATCACCGTTGGAATTTCATCAAACTTATATCCAACTAAGATGCCACATCATCACTCGAGTCTTACTCCTAAGACCCGACACAAACCAATGAAGCCTCACTACCTCAATCGCCACCAAAACATGAGCATACCATGACAAAGTCACAAGCCTCTGCTCGTACTGAGCTTCCATAAAATCTCCTGCTCATGTCAGAAGGACTCCGCCTCCCCCGTATCTTGATAAGACTGGGGCAAAGATAGCGTTAGAAATGTTCCTTGGACGTCGCCTAAATCTCGGTAGTCTCATCCACGCATGGATAGAAATGTCTGCCACTAACCTCGTGCAGGGTAATCTAAGAAGCTCATTGATATCGAGATCATGCACCCATGTGGGAAACCCATCGCCCGTACAATCCGCTACAAGCATAAGATCCACTAATCGGTTGCCTCGTGACCCGATCCACAAGTACCACTTTCCGGGTCACTTGTTCAACCGTCCTCAAATAAGGGTCATCAACGCCCTCGACTTCTCATAGCAGCAAATCCATCCTGACCAATCATCGGTCACGACTCTGAAAAATCGTCAAATTGGGATAACTGGTTGATTGGATCCCATCCACTTGTAACTCTACGGCCTCCCAACTGTTGAGCCCACAAGAAACTCGACCCTCCTCGGGATCCCAAACTACTAAACCGCGGCTTCCAATGCCAAATAGAACCACGGATAGGTTCATTCTCACTTAATTTTCCTATTCTTACCCTCACCCTTAAGTTGATGATGGGCTGTCGTCGTTGAGACATCACATCCCAAGCATGCGTAAAACCAAAAGAGCAACTCAGTGCTCTGATACAAGGTTGATAGGACCCAGCCCTAATCCCTCAAGATTTACGCGGGATATCCTGCTCCCTTCTAGCACCACGTGTCAGACTAGGGATAAACCCGTGACCCAAACAAGGTGTTCCAGACTACGCAGCGACATGTGACATCTCGATCTCTACTACAGCCTGTATATGCGATTAACTTGGAGGGTGCCAAAAACAACAAAACGTGTGAGTGGACAAAAATAAGCATTTAGTAAAACCGTTTTCAACAATATACCTTTCACCCTCCATTTTACAAAGCATGCATGCATATCAATTAAAACATTATTTTCCAACAAAATAGTGACATATGAAAAACATGTACTTTCATCGTAAGACTGACACATGTAAAAACCTATGGACACAAAATCATAAATCAACTCATGACCCATTCTCATATACCATATCTATCTATCATATCATCGTATCATCATCAATCACGATATCCAAGCAATGCGTGCACATAAATCCAGGATTGCTCAAGTCCGAGCACGACGCCGTGAACACATCACTGGCCGACGTTCAACATATCGTCATAAAAATATCAATGATCGATCTCATATAACATAAGCACTCCTGAGTTGAGCCTTCCTCGACTGCTCGACAACAGGTAGTGCATCGTGACTTCTCCCTGGAGGAAGGGGACACAGCGCATCCCGGAGGCGAGTATCATATCATAAGGTCCTCTCTGGGGAAATATATTCATAACTAGAGGTCTTCTCCGGGGAAACACATTCCTACCGGAGTCATCTCAATCATCATACCATAGGGTCCTCTCCGGGAGAAACATATTGGCAACCAGAGGCCCTCATAAATATAGAGAATGGTCAATTTGAAAACAGTGGAAACATTTTCATAAACTGTTGTATCTCAAATCAAAACAGTTGTTTGCATAGGGTCTCAGCTCGAAATATGGTTTCCACAAAAACTCATAAAATCAGTGTCCAGTCCTCAGTTCACAATCTCAAAATCATTTCACAATCAAATCATCATTCAATTTCACGTTTGACTAAAAACTGAGTCAAATCATTATCCAACTGGGTCTCAAGCCCGATAAGCCATTTTCACGGAAATCCGTAAAATCACTTCTTTTCAACCATGATCAAACCTTGCATATAAAGCTCAAAGCAATTATCATTCAAAGCCATATGAAAACCTTGCATTTCAAACCATATTCATAAAACATTAAAACATATATGCATGCATCATTTATAAACCAAAGTCTACTCACACACAGTCCACGCTGCGTGCTCCAAAACTCGCGCCGTAAGCCAATCTGAAGCTTTCGAAACGTCCGGGCCTGTTCGAATCACATCCACTGGTTACTAAAGACTCTCAACACTCCCGGAACTGAGAACGAGTCTTAAATACACTTCCTGAGGCTAACAAACTCCAAATGACCTATCAAACGATCTCTGATCGACCTAAAACCACCACCATTGAATTCAGAACGTCGAAGCCTTTCGAACAAGATTGGTTTGACCTCGAAATTCGTGCTCACGCGCCTACACTTACCAGTCAAATTCCGGTCAACGCTAACGTCTGCCTGACAGGTCTGACATCTGACAGCTCTGACACTCTACCACATGTCACACCCTAATTAGTGCCACATGTCACCCTCTGACACTGCCACGTCACATAATGACATCACCTGTTGACGTCATCACTAGCAACTCTAACACCTCTCTGACATCCTGCCACATGGCACCACCTCATTGGTCAACTTGGTCTGACTTGTCTGACATGGACTGCCACGTCTCCTGACAATTCCTGACACACTGCCACGTGGCACCATCTCACTAGTCCACGTAGTCTGACATGGCCTTGCCACGTGAGTTGTTGACTAGACTAGCACCTGGCCACGTGTCACCCTCTAGTTGGCCACGTGGCCTAACATGATGTCATCGTCTTTAACCCCCAGTCGGGTCGACCTGTGACCCTGTAATAGGTCGTTTGACCTGTGACCCTGACCCGGTAGTATCTCCTCCATCCAGCCACCAAAACTTGCAATTTTTCTCCCAAACGACTCGTCTACTTCCCAGAAAGGGATATACGACCTCAAAACAAGAAGAAAGTGCTTGAATCTCACCTGTAAACCTCGAACTTCCACGACCAACCTTCAAACTTCCTTCTAGGGCTGTCCAGGGGTCCTTTCTCACTCCTTTTTGTCCCTATAGCCTTGCACATACTCAAAGAACATAACCAAGGCTTCAGTCACAATCCAAACGTCCAAAAAAACCAAATTTGAATTTCAATTTAAACGGGTTTCAGGTTACCTGGTTTTTCCTGGGTTTCAGGCAGCCACTGTGGCTCCTCTGTCCATCGTCGTCACTCTCCTTTCCCTGCCTCACTCTCAGTCACTCTCAAGCAACCCAGCTGCTGGTTCAAATGGAGGAAAATGGGGAGGGGTTTTGGGTAGGTTTGTAACAAAGAAAAGGGGGATGCATGTAGGTGGGGAGATGGGTCAATGGGATGGGTGACACATGTCACTCATCTATTGGTCCAACTAGATATTTTGGGCCTATTTAATCACAAATAGAAAATTGGACCTATGGTATGTCATAGGTCAAAGGAAATCACCAATTTAAGTTTTTTTTTTCTCTAGGACTGAGTGATAGTATTTTAGTTGTGTTGACAAATTTGATACTCATCAATCGAGAGGTTGAGAATGTTGATATCTTTTTTTTCCAATAAACAAGTTACAATCTTTTGTTATTATTAAATAAGCCTACTATGGTTACATATATAAATGTTTTGAAATAAGTTACAATTTTTCCTAATATCATATTTCATGATTTGATTTGTATTATATAGATTACTTTGAAATAATAAAATCTTTGTTCCATAGCATCTTTTACATTCTTATAAAAACAAGCCAATACAAGATAATGATTTAGCCAAAAAATTATAGGACTGAAAAACAAAGGCTTTTCTAATGCCAAATGCTATATGCTAAAAGCTACAGTGTACATGTACTTACAAAAACTAAAGCTAGGGGAAAATTATTCAGACTTACCATATTTTCCTTGTCTATTCCCATCCCAAAAGCAAACGTAGCACATACAATTTTGAATCTCTCCTGCATACCATTTCTTTTGCACATCAACTCTTTGGCAAGCTGCCAGTCCAGCATGGCAATATGCTGCCTTAATCTTAAATGTACCGTTCAAAACTATTGAAACATCAACCCATTAATTTTTTGAAAGGCAACATATGATTCTGCACTGATTCTGGAAACGACTCATCAATAACTGTCGAAGCTGCTTTAATGATTCCTTGGTCTTAGCAATGACTTCATATTTCAAGTTGCTTCCCTTTTGCTCTCAGAGCAGCATGACTTGTAATTCAACATGAAAAAATTTGGAGCAAATAAATTGATAAAGCAAATGAAATTGAAAAGAACACAATTTTTTTTGGGTTTCATAAAAATCGTAAGAAAATAATAAGATTGAAGAGAAACTCATTCAATGAAGCGGATTCTCGACGAAATTGCAAGAGTGAGATTTAAGGAAAATCTAACAGAGAAGAATCAAATCCAACAAAAATTTACAGACATGGAACAAAACCTAGATTATTCAATAACCCTATAGCCTAACTAAAATCATCTTATCTCAGATAAAAAAAAAAAACTAAAATCATCTTACCTTACTTGGAGATTTAAATTGAAAAAAAAAGGTGCTTTGGGAGGAGTCGACTACAACGATGGAGGAGAGTGTGTTGGGAGGTGTTGACGACAAAGGTGCATTGGTACAGTTTGACGCTCAACGACAACGATGGAGGAGAGTGTGTTGGGAGGAGTTGATGGCAATGATGCTGACAGGACCGCCCCTGAAAAGGGCATTGATAACCGTGCCCGGTCCTGCTCCCGTCTGGCAAGACGATTGAATTTCCCAAGTTACCCTCAGTACTTGCCAGACCAGGGATAGCCACGCGTACTTACTCATGCCTCCGCCTCTCGATCTGCCTCGAACAACGCGCCACGACTTGGAGGGTCAATAAAAACCAAAAGGTGTGAGTGGACAAAAATAAATCAGTTTACAAAACAGTTACAGAAAGACGTTTTTACCCTCCACGTAAAACCAATGCATGCATACGAAAATCATTTCGCAATCAGTTACATTTTCAACATAAGAAAACAGTGCATGAAATCAAAATCATTTTCCTTTTCTTAACCTTCGGGTCTTAGCCCGCACTCATAAACACAGGGCCTCAACCCAAAACCATGAATCAAAACCAAATACACAACATGATCCAAAACCATCAACCACACAAACCAGGCCACTGACCGACTCAACCGAAACATCAGAAATTAACAATAAATCATAAGTCAGTCATTTTGCTGGATATCAAGTGCGCCCGAGTCTTTAAACTCAAAACCATGCGCATAATCAGGCCTTCCCGGGATTTCAAAGAGTCTTTAAACTCAGAACATAATCAATAGGCCTCGGGGGTATCACAATAAACGAGTCTTTAAACTCACGAGCCTTTAAACTCAATCCGGGTCTTTAAACCCAATTTCGGGCCCGCCCCCGTCATCAATTAACCGAGTCTTTAAACTCAAAACGTGCTCCAGCAATAGCACCGGGTCTTTAAACCCAAAACAGTTTTCAACAGGTCTTTAAACCCAAAACATTTGTCAATCACAACAACTCGGGATCCATCGTGATCCAAATTCCAAATCCAAATCCGAAAACACATTTTTGTCATAACATGACTCACGTCCGAATTTCCACTTTCAAATCCCCAAAATCTTACTTCACAAACAAAATCATTCATCATCAAACACGGGGCATGTATAATCAGATCAAATCACTTTTATCAACCATTACCCATTCCCGAATTCGAATTCGCAATAACGATTCCGTAAGCCGGCATCCGGAAACATCATCCAGAACCCAAACCAAGAATCCGTTTTCAAACTTCCGGAAACCGAAATCTCGTTCATCAAAATTACTTTTATGCCCCGATCACCAAGCCCGAAATCACCTTTTTCAAAATCCATTTTAAATCCTTGAAATCACGTCATTTTTTCCAATCCCAGGGTCAAAACATCAAAACCACAATCATAAACACCAAAATCACGGTTAAATCACCACATACTTGAAACCTCGTAAAACGTGCAAATCCGTGAAAAACCTCGAAATCCGCGTCAACACCGTAAATCATACTCACAACACGAATGAACATCCTTAAAACATGATACGTGCACAAATCATATAAAATCATTCATTAACCCATCCTCAAAACGTAAGCGAAACCATAGTCTCGAAATACGTGCAATTCGCATGTATAGTAAAAATATGTATAAATACGGAAATCGAAATCAATCACAATTCATAATCATAATCATAGAAATCATAGAAATATTTATGCATGCATTAAATTTTGAAAGCAACGTCCACTCACACACCGTTCTTAAGGCTCGGTTTCGCGCCGCACGTTTTCTCGTAATTTCCGGCATTTTCCAAAAAACCCGAATCCTGTCCGAAATCGCATTCCAGGATCATTAAGGTCTCAAATAATAACATACAATTTCCCATAATTTTCCAGGAAATAATCGGTAATTAAAAACGTAACATAAACCTTCGGACCCTCGGAACAACATCGAAACGGTATCCGATAATTTTGAAACCAACGCTAAAATATTTGTTACATTGTATATGATAAAAGTCGTTTTGAACTCACCTTGAAAAACCGTCCCACGTGCCGTCACGCGCCGCCGTGAGTGGCTGAGCGTGACACCCACGCGCCTGCTATAGTGCCTAGCACTGTTCATCTCCTCCTTCACCCGTTTCTCTGGTAAAAGGGTCCGGTAACCCGCGCGATAACCCGTTCCAATTCCTGCCAAATCAACCTCCATCCCTTCAATTGAGCATTCAAACATCTTCGGTTTAAGTCCAATTACTGTTCCGTAACATTAATTTTGTAAAAACTTACCTAAAATCACTCGATTCGACGATGAACATCGTAGAACACCCGGGTGACGTTCCTTCGTCGAATACCATCAATCCCGTCTCATTTCAATCAATTGACCCAGCCAACAGCTTCGTCTGGTTGTTCTAAGTTGGCATCCAAGCCCAATTGTATCAACTAAGCCCTTCAATTACACGACTCAAGCTCGATTTTTCCCTTCAGTCACCAAGTCCGTTCGAAGCCAAAACAGCCACAATTCACTTCCCACTTGAACTGGATCGACTGGAATTGATCCCAGAGAATTGAATGAAACCTCAATTGGCCCTGGTGGGCCTAAAACTTCAAATTGAAATCGCACTCCCATTTCAGATTTTTTTGAACTCACCTCTCACTATGTTCAACACGATTCTTCCTCTCTTACTGTCTCAAAACTCTTATCTCCCTCTCTTCCATCTGTTTTCGTCCCTCATTCCTCTCGATTGATAGTGGGGAAGGTCGATTATCGGGCTCTGTTTTTAATTCATTTCCCTCCATTTCCAGCACCACCCACCACCCACGAGCCCCAATTCCCAATCTTCGACTGTGCACCAGACTCGGACACACCAACACACCGTGCACATCTCCCTCTATCTCTGTTTCCCATGCTCAATTGCATAAACCAAAACAAGCCGCACACACACCCATGTCTCACTCTGTTTTTAAATTTCAAACCTCAGCACCTGCTTCCCACACACACACCACCCGTGCTCTCAAGTTCCAACCCAATGCCCACATGCTCTGATCAAGGAAACAACCACTCAGCCTATCCAATTGTTCCCATAAACAAATGCACATCGTGCTCTGTCATCTGAAGGGAACCCCGCAGTGCCATACACGGCTGTCCCAAAATAGCCAAATTACCAATTTGCCCTCACTTGACAGATTACCAAAATGCCCCTCACTCATCCAGACCCGTAACTTGGTCATCCGAACTCCGATCGATGCGTGCCGCCTGCCTACGGACTCAGGGCATCGAGACCTTCCTAACGGTCCTCGGTCCTCGGCCATCGGGCCTCCCGGTCGAAAAGTCAACATTTTCCCCATTTTCGTCCAAATTACGAAAATGCCCTTGGGTTTCCGAACGTCATAACTATCACCTCGAACGTCAGAATCGAACGTACCACCTGCCTATGAACTCGTGACGTCCCAAACTACGTCACGGTCATTGTCAAAGTCCATTTGACCGCCCAAATTAAAAGTCAACGTTTCACCCACGACTAGGGGCAAAACGGTCATTTTGCATCGTTCGTCCGATTTCGCCCAACTAATCACCGATTAACCCTACTAATCATGATTAGTTGCAAATCTAATCCCGAATTCAGGGATGGGTCGTTACAGATGCATTGGTGCAGTTTGACACTCAACGACAACAATTGAGGAGAGTGCATTGGGAGGGGTTTGTAGCAAAAGGCAAAGGTGCGTTGGTGAGTTTGACGCTCGACGTCAACGATGGAGGAGGATGTGTTGGGAGGAGTCGACGAAAAGTTTAAGATTGGGATCTTGTAGGTTTTATTTTTATTAATTGTTAATTTTTGGTTTTAATTTGAAAACCCTAATTAAAAAAAAGATGATGTGGATTGCTACATCATGTGCCACATGTGTTGGGATAAGAAATTTGGGATTTAACGTGGTGCCCATAACATTATTGTTATTTGAGTATGAATTACTTCAGTAATTAAGGAGAAATTATTAAATGAATGAAAAATATGATTAAAATTACTAATTTTTAGAGTAATAACTAGTAAGGTAGCCCGGACGATGCCGCAGGATTTGTTATCAGAACCATTTAAATCATTTCAAAACCATTTAAGCTTAGCTAAATATAATTGAAATCTAAAATTGAAGAAACCAATCCTTGATTTTCTGAGTGAAAAAATTGTTTAAACTATTATTATCAGACAAACTTTTTGAATGAACCATTTTCAATGTAATGATCCATTCCATGTAACATTCTATATAATTACATCATCTATTCTTTCTATCACTCATTTTTGTTAAGTTGCATATCATCATTCTATCTCAAATTGGTGTACCAGAAACTTTAAGTACCACTATGATTCACTTGTAGATCATCAAATCTAGTCATATAAGTGAATGAAAATGTTCATAATGCAATAATAAAATTGAATTCAAACATTGACTAAAAAAACAATTCAAGAATTTTCTCTAAGGTTTTTTATTAACATCAACAAATTGGCATTTAGCATTACAGTAAAAAACGTACCTCTAGATTTATCGAAAACTCAATGGTACGTTCTTTAATGCTTGAAACAAAAAATTCAAGACTTAAAAAGTGTAGTATGCAAGCTATCCTACTTTGCATAATTGATAAGGATATGGCAAATAAAAACAAAAGAAAAAGGTGGGAATATATTACATTATATTACATTCCTATATACATACCTCAATAGAACTGTATGTTTCTGAAGTATTATCAAGAGGCAGAGCTTACTCAATCATAAATTTGACTGCAGTTTCTTTAAGAATGACTTTGAAACTAATTCCTCACCAACTGGCAGTATATTCTAAAATTAACTTTGGAAAACAGAATTTCCTGAAGAAAAGAATTCAAATTTAAGTTAGGATCAACAAATAAGCATGCAAACATAAACAGGTTCCTCAGTAGGGAAAAAATTCAACATGAAACAAAATCAAATCACTAAATTCATGCCAGTAAGCTTACTAAAACATAAATTCACTAAAATCCAAAAACTTACCCTGCAAATTCTTCAAAGGTCTTCAAATATTTGAGAGCTGCTTCATCAATCTTCCCAAAATACAAATATGCAAGGCAATCAAACCACAAAATCATTGAGAATAATCTATTGAAACAAAATCAATAACAATATTCATTGTAATTCCAATTACATATATATATATATATATATGTGTGTATATATAACTTACCTCATACGAAAACAAATTGAAGTTGTGGAAAACAAACTGGCAGAATGAAGAAAGACGGAGAAGATCATTCGTAGTGTGGTGGACAACCAATAATCGCTAAATTCACAAACAAATGAACAAAATCCAATCAATTAACCATCCAATTCAACTAATTAACCCATTCCAAACATCCACTATTACAATGGATTTATTAGTTCTAATTGAAGTTTCCAAGACAATAGAAAGTGTTTAATATGATTTATCATCTCTAAAACAAAATAAGGGCCTTTTTCTACTATCCAATTGCTAACTTTGATTAGTCTCAAAATTTCATTCAAATTTTTATCTATTTAGAATATTCTAAAACAAAAAATGCTAACAGCTATGGGTTTAGCTATGGGTTTACTATGCGTATAATAACTGGAAACAACAACTACAATGAATGCAGATGGATTCATGAGCTTCCTCACTGCCAGGGTAGTACTCTGATAAGTGATAACTTAAGTAAAACACTGTATTTGCGTATGCTGTGTTTGTTTATATCATTGTTCATCGAAATGGATTCAAGTAGATGGCGAATTTATCTTTGAGGGTCTCCTTTTGTTATAGGACTTATAAAGAAGTTGTAACTTTCTTGCAGGTGCAAATAATCCAGCAAATATATCATGATGGAGAATAAAATGAAAAGAGATGACAATAATCAGTAAGTCAAATACAATGGAGCTACAATGATCGAAGGTTGGGTAACTGAAGGTTGGAAAACAATGATCGAAGATGGAGATTAAGTGGATTAGTTTATACTTGAAATTTACTCAATTATTATTTTTTCTTTCATTATTAAATAAATAATTACGTATTTTTTTCTATATGAGTAGGGTACGTTTGGATGATGTTGTGGTCTAAATTGGCATCATTCGATGTGAAAAGCTATCATACATAAAAACCTACCGTCATCTAACTACTTTTCTTTGAAAACTGGCTATCATAAGTACGTAGCATAATACAACGGTTTCTGGTGTTTACAAACTCGTATGATGCCAGTCAACTTTAAAAAATCCACGTTTGATCACGTTCTTGACAACAAAAGAAAAAATCATCGTACGAGAAAGTTCAAATAGGTGTTATTTTTGTAAACATTCAAATGACAACCTTTAACTTATTATGATATAATAATAATGAAATAAAAATAAATAAAAATAATACAGTCAATTAAAACTCGATAACTACGTATAGCCATGGGCATGTCGTCGCGACATATCGAAACAGTCCCGTCTCATATCATACCGAATTGAAAAGAAAAAATTAAATAGTAAAATTGAAAGAATGATCGGTACGGTACCGATACCGAATCGGTACGAGAACTATTTTTGTATTAGAGAATACAGACTAGTACCCAAACAGAGCCGATTTTGATTTTTGTAATTAATTAAAAAATTAAAATTAAATCCACAAAAAAAACCCTAATAGTAACAGCTAATAGAATGGGAGTCAAACTCAAATCTCACTCATTTACTTTGAAAGATTAACAATATACCGAGTATGAGTAAAGAGCTATTATATGCCATAATAGATAGTATGGGGGAGGAAATATATACCGAAATGTAAACACTGATCTAGTATATTTCTTCATTTTGTTGAAATTTGCTAATAATTTTTCATGAATCTAGCATCTTGCAAATTCCCTCTTTATGACCAGTCGGGACTGTTAACATACAACCATTTTTTTTCTTCCTATGAATAGATTATTTAGATTTTTAGTATAAATTTTGGCTCAATTTTTTGTTGAGTAATTTTTGTTCAAAATTGAAACTGTATCAAAACTGTACTAAACACAATTGATACGGTACGATCCGATATCAATTTCACATTTTAGAATATTTTATCGTACCTAACAAGTTAAAATTAATTAATATAATTTTGATAACATTTATATTCCGAACCTGAATCACGCACAGATGTACATCCGCTCCCAATTCTTTTTATCACATTCACAGTTCCTTTCAATCCTTTGGGAAGAAAAACGCCCACGCAAAACATCAAAATAATTTTACTAGAAGTATGGTAAATATATAATAATCTTTAAAATAACAGAAGCCTATGATTACAAAAGTAAAAAATAAAGAAAACCTCTTGCGCGCTCTATTGCGCGCGTGGAAATGCAGCCACTTTTCTTTCGTTGGTATATTTTGTACGGAAGGGCATTTCTGTACTTTTTGGATAGAAAACAGCCTCCAAGAATCATAATCCTTCTCATTGCCTAACAAGTCTGCCCTGTTCTTTACTCTCTCTGTTCTCTCGCTCACTACGCTGTCTTCTCTGCCCTCTCGCTCGCTCTCTCTACTATCTGCACTCTCTCGCTCGCTCTCTACGATCTGCGATCTGTCACTGGTTCTCGCGTTCTGTCGCTCGCTCTCTACGATCTGCGATCTGTCACTGGCTCTCGCGTTCTGTCGCTCGCTCTCTACCATCTGCGTTCTGTCGCTCGCTCTCACGATCTTAATTACGGTTAGGCTTCCCTTCGAATTTTGGTTTTTCAAATTTCAATTTCATCTTTCTCAATCACGGTTAGGGTTTCAACTTCAGTTTTGGTTGTTCAAATTTCAATTTCATTTCGATGAATCACGGTTAGGGTTTCAATTAGAATTTTGGGTCTTCAAATTTCAATACCATCTTTCTCAATCACTGTCATTGTGTGAATTCGAGTTTTGGTTTTTCAAATTTCAATTTCTTCTCTGTTTCAATTCGAATTTGGGTTTTCAAATTCATTCTGCTTTCTGGAACCACTGTTAGTATCAATTCGGATTTTGGTTTTTCGGTTTTCAATTTGATTTTTCTCATTCACTTTCAAGGTTTCAAAATCGGGTTTTGGTTTTCCCAATTTCAATTTCATCTCTTTGAATCAGGTTAGGGTTTCAGTTCGTGTTTGATTTTTCAAATTCAATCTCATCTCTCTAGTCACGGCTGGGGTTTCAATTCAGAGTTTCGGGTTTTGAAGTTTCACTTTTGTCTCTTTAGCCACTCTCGGGGATTCGATTGGAGGGTTAGGGTTTTCAAATTTCTTCCCGATCTTCTTTCTGATTCAAAATTCATATGGAATCTCTGGAGCTTTCAGATTGTGAACCGGGTTTCCATTAGAATTTTGGTTTTTTCAAATATTTCTGATTTGAAATTCATATTGAAGCTCTCGAGCTTTCAGATTGTGAACCGGGTTTCCATTCGAATTTTGTTTTTTTCAAATTTCAATTTCATCTCTGGATATCAGTTAGGGTTTCGATTCGATTTGTGTATTCAAATTTCACTTTAATTTCTTTGAACCACTCTCTAGGATTTTATTGAAAGTTTAGGGTTTTCAAATTTCTGCCTCGATTGTCTCTCTTTTTGAATTTGTAAATTCTGATACTCAAATTGTATATATAATACAGAGTCATGAAGTCGTCTGATGAAATTAGAAGGGTTTGGGAATACAACTTCCATGAAGAAATTGGTGCACTGGATAAATTTTTGCACCAATTCCCCATCATATCTTTAGATACAGAATTTCCGGGATTCCTGTGCAATACTCCCCGAGACGCACTTGAGGGTCAGCGATACGAAGACGTCAAATTTAACGTGGACACCCTGAAATTGATTCAGTTGGGTTTCACACTTTCTGATGCCTATGGAAACATTGGGGGTACCTGGGAGTTCAATTTTTTTGGGTTCAATGAGAAGTTTGACCCTCATGTTCAAGCTTCTATTGCTCTCCTCAAAAGGAATGGTCTTGATTTTGATAAAATTGGGAATTCTGGGATTTGTGTTGAGGATTTTGTGGCCAGATTTCTTGATGTGTTGAAAGTGCACAGAGGTTTGCATAATTTGAAATGGGTTTGCTTTCATGGGCTATATGACATGGCCTATCTGCTCAAGCTTTTGACCCAAAAGCCTTTACCAGGCTCAGTGGCCTTGTTTGCTAATACTCTAGGTATAGTCTTTGGCACCATCTATGATGTCAAGTACATGGCACGCCACTGCCCTGCATTGTTTGGTGGTGAAATTGGATTGTCAAGGGTTGCCAGTATTCTTGATGTTGAGCGTTCTGGTGATGCGCATCAAGCAGGTTCTGATAGCTTGCTGACGGCTGCAGTGTTTGCAAAGATGAACTCAATGTTTAGGTCTGTGGCTGGGATGTCTGAGGGGTTTTTGTACGGTATAAGTATGAAAATTATAAGGCGGCCGCCTGGTGTGGTTATTCCCGTGTCTTTTCCTTGCTCACCTTTTCAGAGATATTTGCCACCTATGGTGCTGGCTCCAATGATACATCATCCCCCATTTCGTTCTGTACCACCTCATGTATTTCATTCTGTAGCACCTCATGCATTTCATTATGTAGCACAACATGCATATCATTCTGCAACACCACATGCATTTCATTCTGCAACACCACGTGCATTTCATTCTGCAACACCTCATGCAATTCATTCTATAGCACCTCATGCATTTCATTCTATAGCACCTCATGCATATTCTGCTCCTATCATTCCACTGGTTCCCCCTCCTATATAGATTATGTGTACTATTTTGTGCCATCTTCGGTCCTTTGCATTTCATTCATTCCTATTTATTGCTTAACAATGTCCATATGCACCTGACCTATATTTTTGTGTTTAGGGTCGAACTTGTTTTTATTGGCTTATGTTACAATACTCACAGGTAATAGTTGTATGAATCAAACTTACAAGTTTTTAGCTGCCTTTCTTCTTCATGAGGTAAGTCTTATCAACTTGCTTAATTTTCTACTACTGCTTCATTTATTTTTCTTGCATCTTGATGTTTTTCTTTGTTCTCACTTTTGTGTATGGAATATAGGGATAGTTGCCAAGTACAAAGTACAAGGGGACCTATTGTAAACAACAACCAAGGATGTATGCCCCGTACCTTGTAAATTTTGAATTATTTGGTCTGGTTTTTCTTATTTTGTCTCTATTTCATATGGTTTTTGTTTCATTGAAACTAAGGGTTGTGTCTGGTGCTAAATGATGTAAATTGTAAATGCAGGCTGTGTTTGTAAACGCTGTGAGGCAACTAAGCAAGAAAGAGTTTTAAGGGTACTGGTTCCTAGGAACCTTAACTGTCAGGTAAGCTGTTAATTCTTCCCGATTACAACTTTTCAATCTCAGAAAAATATTGTTTGACTTGGCTGAGATTATTAAAATTTCTTGTAGATTCTAGTGAGTTGGCTGAGGTTTTTGAAATGTTTGTCTAGAGGAGTAAAATAATATTTTCCTAAACGCCTGTGCTTTCCCCTTAGATTTCTTATCCTTATGTTTTGTAGGTAAGAATAATAATCCTTGTTTTAGCAAAGACTGAAAACTGGTGGAATTCTTGACAATCAAATTGGGAGGTTTTTAACTATGTTCTGACTTTGATGGGTTCCTGTGTTTTGAGCCATTTTTTGTTTTGCTCAAATCATTGTGTTCCTGATATATTTGAATGATACTGGCTTTGCTGAGAAAGCTAATTTGAATTTAGGTTTTCTTTTTTTCTTCAGTTTTCTTCAATCTAGTACAAAAATGTTTTTAAGATTTATTTGGGTTTTGATTTGGTTGGCTGCGATGATAATAAAATTTCCTCTTTCTCAATGCCATAGCCATGGCCTGACAGATACCTAGACACCCATGGAATATGAGCACCAAGTCAACTATTTCAACCCTCTTCAGTTTTTTCAATCAACTACAAACATGTTTTTAAAATCTAAATTTTTTGTATTTTATTTGGGTTTTGATTTGGTTGGCTGCGATGATAATAAAAATTCCTCTTTCTCAATGCCATAACCATGGCTTGACTGATACCTGCACACCCATGGAATATGAGCACCAAGTCAACCATCTCAATCCTCTGAATTAATTTCTCATTATCTCTCATTCATGAACTTGGATTAATCCATGTTCACATCTGCAACTACATTAATACTTTTCTAGGGATCTTTGTTGGTAATCCAGCTATATACAAAAACAAAATAAATAAATAAATAAAAAATAAAGAAATACATTGCAAGTGTTGAGCGAGAGTGTCATAGCAATTGACAAAGCGACTCTTGATTTTAATCGCAAATATATGGAATAGAGGGAATTGCTGGAAATTTTTGTCTGAAGTGTCAATTTTGGGGGGTAAGTTAGCAAAAACACAGTTTTTGGTGCAGAATGAAGTTTTAAGTTCAGTTTTTTGGGGGATATGAGGTGAAAAGTTATTTTCTTACTATTTCAGGACTTAATTCACTTAATTTTTTTTTTCTTCTTATCCAGTTTTATATCTGAAAAATATAGCTTAACCCTCATTCCTGCAATTTCAGTGTCTCTAGAAAAATTGGTCGAAGTGTTTTCATTCACATTGGCGAGGATGTGTGTTGTATGTTGTGCACTTGGTCTTTATCCATTTTGTGATTGGCACGACTAGGTTGGTGAACCATGTTAGTTATCTATGTTAGGATTTCAGTAAATAGCCCCTTAATTGAGGAGACAAAGGAGCTCGAGCAAGCTTTCTTGAGTGCTTACTGATGGTTTTTTAAGATAAAAACTTATTGTTGGATATCTACTAATTTGGAAATTTCCTTGTTCCAGAAAATGATATTGATATTATTTTCTGAACTTTTTATGCTCTTAACCTGCATTTGCAATCTGTGATCTTTAATGATTTTGATGATTTTGTTTTAGTTGTGCTTAGTTTTTCTTTTAGCACAAGCTGTAAGATTTGAGCGTCAATGTAATTTGATATTGGCTGGACTAGCATATTATTTAGGGTAATGGTCTTTATTAAGTGAAACTAATTTGTACTTCTTATTTTGTCAGACAACTGTCTTAGTAAGTTGAGAATATAGTAGGACACTTTTGCAGATTTTAAGTATCTGTCATGACTTTAATAGGTAGGTTTTGATAGAAATACAGTACCAATATATAAGGATGGTCCCTGCTCTTACCATTAGACGCTTAATTTGTGCCCGACATATTGAAAGCCTGGGGATTCAGTTTGTGAGAGTAGAAGAGATCGTTGTTCGTGATTCATGTCTTCATCCAATGGAAAGAACTTGTTTATGATGATTTGGTTTATGTCTTCAGTCATAGTTGAGGTTAAGCTGCTGGAGTTGTATTCAGAGTCTCACAGGCGGTATCACAGCCACTTAATCTTGACTATGGCTCAGTCTTATATAAAAAATAGGATTTATCTTTTTATATATATATATATATATATATATTTTTTATCAGTGTCATTTTATATTTATGCCTTGAAGAAAACAACATACTGTTTGAGAAATTTTTTGATGTGTTTGTCTCTTACTGTTGGTATGCATTATTATGCCTTCGGCTCAAAATTGTCATTTTCTTCTCTCTCCAAATCCTTAAAATTGGTTTTGGGACTGTCGTGCTGTTCTTGAGAGTTAGATAGCGCAAATTTTAATCCTCCTCATAAGGAAGGCTTTGGTTGCTAACATTTATCTTGCAGGGAAGAGTATCATGTTTGCTGTTACTCCTTTCAGTTTGTTAGTTCATTCGACTCTGTGAGATTAACAAATTTACAATAGCTTATTTTTGTACTTGTTGGTTGCTGAATTAAAAAGTGATTTAGTTGATATTAGTAAAGCCTGATATATGACTTCCGTTAAATCAATTTTCTGTTCATGTGTTCTTTGCTGGTTCTCCCATCTAAAATATACTTTGATAATACCTGGTTTTATATTTTTCTAAATCACCTATCTAGGGTAATCCATTTTTTCTTGTTGAATATTGTCAATTATGAGAAATTTGAATTTGACGTCACCTGACGTTGAGGGGGTCTTTCTTTCTGTATTTTGAGCCATTTGTTGTTTCTCTCAAATCATTTTTGTCTTGATATATTTGAATAATGAACTGGTTTCTTTAAATCTTGTAACATTATCAATAACAGTTACTCAATTTCTTTCTTTTTCTTGTGATTGTTACATGGATTGAACAATTGTCTATTGAATTGATAATTAAAATAATTAATTATTGTGTTGATTAGTTTAATTAATGATTCAATTCATCAGCTATCCTCCGAAATTTCTATATTGCCATTTGATTTTTCTAAGGTTTTCATTCAGTTTGAAGAACTGACGTTAGTCCTTTACCACTCACTGGGTCAAATACTTACATATCTGATTCTTTTTACTGCCAGATCCAGTTGAATAGTATGATGAAGAGCTAAATATTCTGTTTAGTATTTTCGAGTTTGATTAACCTTTGTGCAGTTCAATTTGTATTCAACAATCTTCATCAGGGAATCTAATTATTTTGTTCAATGCTCATCAGTTGTGTGTATGATGAACATTATCATTTCATTGGATATGTGGTTAATGATTCTTTGTTGCTGTTCCTATTCTGCTTCAGGAATTGCGACGACAGAGTAAGACTTTTGAAACCCTTTTAAGTTTTGGGTGCCGATATTGGGTTGAAATATGTTCATTGGCCTCCTGATACTCTTTTTTCACAACTGTTAATTTGAGTTGGAACTTTAGTTTTTACAATCTATTTTTCTTATTAGCTAGTTTTCACTTCATAGATTGATGTTATCGAACGTTGAACACATTTTCGATCGTTTTCACAGCTTATACATGGAAATTGGGGTTTGTATGCTTGCTTTGGAAAAGGTAATTTTCTACCTTTAAATTTACTGATTTAGCATTTAATCTAAGCTTCATCCTTGCTTTGAAGTTTGAATGCCTGTATTGTAGCACCAGATGCACACTGGAATAGGGAGTTTTGCGTTCGAAATTTATTTTGGTTTTTCGCTGCGTTGCGTTGTTCTTTCTCTAAAATGTTTTAAAATCAAAGTAGAAACTTATATGTTATCGACAGATTATATTTTCACCAATTTCTTATGAGGATGCAAACGGAGCTTTAATTTCAGCATATTTATTGTTGCTTTTTTCTAGAGCCAGGAATTTGTATTGCTCTTGTGGTTGAGATTCATTTTCCATCGAATCTGTAATTTTATCTTAACTTGTATGGAACTATTTGAAATTTTATCTTGATGATACCTTCCATAACTTCCTGCTCTGTACCATTCCTTCACTTACTAGTAATTTACAACTTAAGTGGTCAAATCTGCATTATTCTTCGCTTTGGGTTTTTTTGTATATGTAGCTCTTTCTTATCGTTTATAATATTTGTTTTTTTCTCCTTCCCTTTTAGTTTTAGAGTTTAGACTGAGAGACACTTCTGCTATATGTTTTGTTTGTTTCTTTCCAATTAGTTATGTGACTAGTCTGGCTTGTTATCTTCAATAATGGAGGGGCGCACCGCTAATGGTTTGAAGAGGGATCGGATTTTTTACATAATAGAATGACAGAGCTTTACTCACACATGCATGAAAGAACTTGGTATGCATCCTTTGTTTTGTTTTGTTTTGAACATGCTAGCTATTCTATTCTTTCTTTGTTGGCAGTTTTATCCATGTAGCTTTGAGATCCATTATTTGATTTTTCTTGTTTTGGTTCGAGGTGTCCATTATATGCGAGCAATTAACTGCTTTACTTTTGTTCCTTTCCCTCTAACATGAGTTGGTTAAGCTTCTGTGATTTCCCACTTTTATTTTTTGAATTTTAGTTATGTGCCGCTGATTTTGGACCCCAAAACACGCGCGCACACACACACTCAACATACTTATTAGTATGACTTCAAATGGTACAACAACCAAAACAAGTAAAGTAAGATAAATTACTAATCCTAAATTGTTGGGTATTGCATATCAAATTTTGTTAAGGATTTTCTGAGGCTAGTAAAATATGTGGATTTGAATGATTGAGGATATAGGCTCTGATTAACATAATTTAATTCTTTTTATCTTAAATTAAAACAGTTTAATTTTACTTGTTCAGCTTGAACTCTTATGCCAGATTGTCTGTTTGGATGTAACGATGATTCACATTAATTCATATTAAAAGAGGATGATAAACTAGACTTTTTAAGTTTTCGTTAGGCATCAATTTATGAAAATATTTTGAGAATTGTTTGTTGGGTGGATTTATAAAGTTGACACAGCTGCACAAAAAAAATTTCTGGCTGATTATATATTTTGTTTGATGAACAGCTCATCTATATTTTATATAAGATGAATTTTCAGTAAATCTTTGTGGCCATTGAATATGAATTCCTTAGTAGCATGCTTTAAGAAGCAAGTATATGTTGGGATATGAACTTATTCACCATATTGTCTCTCGAAAGAAATTAATAATGTAGCAAAGTTTCGAGTGTATGACCAAGTTGGAGAATTAATGAAATGAAGTTTTGTTCTTCACACTTGCTAACCTATTTTCTTTTGTTCAACTTATTGTCTGCTGATTGTTTTGGAGCAACGAAGGATATCAGAGTTGAGATTAAGGTGCTGGATGTTTATTCAGAGTCTAACACAGGCAGGTTAAAGCCTTTTCTAAAAGGCCATTATGCATTACAGCTTGCATGAGTTTCTATTATTTTTGCAGGATGATGTTTGCTTTTTGAGTAAAGTAAAATTGTGAGTCAAAGTGGGTAATTGATAGTGGGGGAAATCAAATTCAATCAAGGCCGTGCAGTTCTGGCCAGGAAGGAGGCTACAAATCTGGCAAAGATTTAGGGTCGGATGAACTTTGGAAAACAATACTGGGTGCTGTAAGAATGTTTTTACTTCCGATTTCGGAGTAGTTGATTATTGCTTTTGTTTGGATTGGATGAATGAGACGATGAGTGGATGTGTTGTTTATGTAATGTTTTGAGATTTTGTGTTGGTTGTCTTGATTTTTATAACGAAGAAAAAAAAATAATGTTGATGAGCATTTAAATTGCAAATTTTAAGCCAAGGGAGTCACAAGAACCAAGTTGTGCAATCTGCGAAAGGTGCAACCCAAACCGCTGCTAAAAGTTTATGAGATGACCAAAGTTCCATTAGACATGCAATAAATCATCCTTTTTAACAACCTTTTCACTACTAGAAGTTAACATGAATTACCGTCTAGTGTCGGCATCTCCGGGAAGGCGAGGAACCACAACAGGTCTGCCCGGAACTATTTCAAGTGCAAAAGTAACCCGCAATGGTCGACCGAACAGTGATTGCAAGCGGAGCAACATCAGACTGTTTAAACAAGAAGCCTTGGACGGTTGTGAGCAGAGGCGCGAATTCAACTTGGGGTTTGGGTTGTGGTGGTTGATTGCTCTTCTAGGTAGCCCTCATCATTTGGCCCAGAAGCCCACGGGCTTATGGGTACCCGATAGGCCCGATGACAAAAAGCCCGACTCGGCTCGATATGGGCCGTGGGCCAGCTCGGCCCGCATGTTGACGGGCTGGACTTGGGCTTAGGGTATTCAAGCCCGCTAGGCCCGAGTCCGATAAAGCCCGGTAAGCCCAGCCCGACCCGCGCAGGTAAACCCGACCCATAAGTCCGAAAATATAAAATAATTATAAATTAAGAATTGATATCCAATCCAATTTTGTTACTACTATTATAGCCAAAATCCAAAACTCCAACCAAATCTCAATCTAATGTCATTTAAAAGCCCAATGCCCAAACCAAACCTTAACCCTAAATTCAAAAAAACTCACTAGGTCTCTTACTTTCTTAGCGACCTGCTTATCTTATCTCGGCTTTATGGTCCAAAATTTAAGTCAATTCTCCAAATCCAATAGTACCCCTCCTTAGCTTATTTCAATATTCGATAATAATATTTAAACTCAACTCATTTTTTTTTTTTTACAATTAGGTAGGTACAAATGGGCTTAGTAGGCCCGACCCAAGTGGGCTTAGTAGGCCCGACCCGTAAAGCCCGATAAAAGCCCGGCCCAAACCCGGCCCGACAAAGGGCATGGGCTTTCATATTTATGATCAAGCCCGCCCGACCCGGCCTGGTATTTTTTAAATTATGAAATAGGCCCGGCCCGGCCCGGCCCAACCCAAGCCCAAAAATTTTGGGCCGGGCTTGCCCGACCCGGCCCAATGACGAGGCCTACTTCTAGGCATGCAAAGCGTGAATTCGAAAGTCCTTTAGGACACCGAGATCGAAGTATGCTAATCGACATCTAAACGTTGATGTTCGGATATGAAAACCAAAAATTTGAAAATTGAGTTTCAGGAGGTCGTATTAAACATAATAATAAAATCTAAATAGCCTTTTTATCGCAACAACGGAAATACAGAGCACAATACACTTATTAATGATCATCAAGTTTAAGCAATTATTTGAATTATCCCAATTTTTGATGCATGACACCCAAACTAGTGATGTAAATATCAGAGTAGCAACAAAGGACGCCTCAAAATGAGTGAAATACTGCCAAAACTGGAGGTGTACGAAAACAGAAGCGTGAGTGAACTTAGTAGTCATTTTAGTGTAAAATTGTAAACAAAAGAAAGAATAGTTAACTCGAGTTTTGCTTAATGTTATCAGAACTTTTAATTTGCACGTTATACGAAAAATAATAATAAAATAATCACAAATCTCAATAATTATCCCTAATTATGAATATCGCATGTATGCACCATTAATTAAACTCTTGAGTTGCACGAGCCATACGCTCATGACAGACTGGGTATCTATGATATAAGCTCGTGTACCTTGGCCACATGAAGGTTGGGTGCAACACAGCTTCACCTTAAGTCCCCTAGAGCTTAAGAACAAGCTGACACTATTACTAATGTATTTCAAGTAAGCACGGGTGATCGATCATGTGGAGGCTGGCTATGACCAACAACAAGTACCTGAGATACTGGCGACTCCTAGGTGGTTATCCAACTACTTTCTTTACTAACCTCCTAAGGACATCTATGTAATTTTTAAAGAAATAATTCAACCAAAACATGCTAAGGCAACACAACTAATCAAGCCAATCATACTTAAGAAACTATAATGTGATAATTTATTAACTAGCATGCTCGAGAAATCATGAAGTAAATTATAGTCTAGCATGCATCATCACTATGCCATATTTAGCTTCAGATTACCCTAGTTAAACGACTATTTTTACCATATATGTGTCTTATTCTAAAAGATGATAATTTGATTAAAATTGTTGTCTATAATTCAATGAAAGTGTTGTGGTTTTAGTGTTGTCTATTGAAGCGGAGGAAAAGAAATTTTCCCTATAAAGTGAAAGCGGCAATAGGCAACAAAATTTCTAACACACGCTAAACACTGTTCACTTACAAAAAAAATTAAAAAAAACCCCTGCTCGTCTCAAGGGACTGCACTCGCTATCTGCCCCGGTGCCTCCACAAAAGCCCCCTTGATCGCTCTTAATCTCTGAGACCACGTTCTCCCCAACCCCTAGGTCGATCTTTGAAACTAAGTTCTTCTCCTGAACCCTTCTCAATCACTCCATCTCTAAAACCACGTTTTCTCCTCAGCCCCTAGGTCGTTCTCTGAAACCACATTCTTCTCCCCAGCCCTTTCTCAATCGCTCTTCATCACTGGGTTCGTTCTTTCTCCTGGCCCCTTATGGGTCTTCATCTCTAGTCCCGAGGTCCACCGAGTTCTCCTCAAAATTTAAATATGTTATCCTTGGTTCTCCATGGTATCAAGACCCTCTTCTCCGATCTAAATCGTAAACCCTCTGCTAGGGCTCCAACACCGGCCGTTCTCTCCGCTACGGCTACATCAACTTCATCAATCCTCAAGAAGGTGCCAATTTCGTTCTTGGGTAGCGTTGATTTTACACTGTCATTTAGGGAGAGAAGTAAAGATTTTTTCTTTGGATTGAATATGTTTTGTTTCTCCGGGTTTATTTTGGTTTTGGTTTTGGTTTGGTGCTCAATTTGATTATTAGGATAATGCAGGTGGCCCTCTTATATTTCACCATTATTAAGGAATTACAGTGCTCTATAATTTTGCCTTGAAATTATGATCCATTATTAAGGAATTGCAGTGCTCTGTAATTTTGCCTTGAAATTATGAAGTTTTGCTATTATTGAATGTTTCTGGTTTGGAAAAAATTATTCAATTTTCCATTTAAGTGAGTTTTTAATTTCTGGTTTCTTGTTGGAAATCCATCTATGAAATATGTGGGAAAAAAAATCTCAATTTTTTAACTTTGATCTATTTGATTGTTCCATTGTTTTTTATGTTTTGATTGACCTTTGGTGGTTGAAAAGTTGCAGAAAACAAATGAAATTGAAACCGTGTTATTTGCCTAAATATTAGGATCTTGTTTCGTTTGATTGTAAACAGGAGCAGCCTTCTCTCCTTCTTTTTCAAATGTTAAGTTGTGGTTTTGGAGTTTATTCTAATTAAGTTGCCTTTGATTTTTATCGAATAACAATTCGGGCTATTGAGGTGAAGAATAACTCTGTGCTGCATTGATAAGTGATAAGGGTGATGTGGTCTCATCGTGATTCTAATGCGAGAAGAAGTGGACTTGAAAATGTGTTTGTCAAGGTCTTTGATGTGCTGTTGTTATATTGATTAGGTGTAGTATTTTATTTAATCTGATGTGAATACTTACGGTGAAACTATTTTGGTTATCCACTGCAGAACTTGTGCGAATCGATTGATAATGTAGGGCTTCAACACATGTTTAAAAAATTTGGAAATATATTGTCTTGCAAAGTTGTCACTGATGATGCGAAGAGTAAGCTCTCTTTTGTTTATGGGGCTGCAGCTTGTTGGAGGAGATATGGCTACTATTAAGAGTGGCTTTCTTGTCTTATGCTTAATTTTCTATTCTCAGGGTACGTATGAGCTCTTCATTCTTTTCTGATCAATATTTATGTATGTAGACTTTTCTTTACATGACATTTCATGCAAATACATCTCAACTTTTGTATGCTTATGGATTAGATTTTCTATTGATTTGATCTCTTATTTTTTGTATCTATGGGTTCTGACACCGTTTTCTAGATATGTTTAGTACATGTCTATTGTCTGTTTTAACCGTTGTATGTATATGGAGATGCATTTTTTATATCAAGTTTGTTTGGTTGCTGAGAAGAAGAGAAAATTTATATCAAGTTCGTTTGGTTGCTGAGAAGAAGAGAAAATTTATATCAAGTTTGTTTGTTTGTGTGATTACTGAATAAATGGATGAGCCATGTTTTGAGTGCACAGAGGGCCAAATCCATACTACTAATTATTAAACATTAAATAGCAGGCGTTACCTATACATGAAGATGATGAGAAGACTGTCTTAAATCTTCTCTTATCTCCAAAGCCAATAACTTCGTCACTCCTCTCCAATTGCTTCTGTAAGTTTTCTTGCATGAGTTTTGGTCTTTCTCATATTTTATATCAAGTTTGTTTGGTTGCTGAGAAAAAGAGAAAGAAAAACATAATCTTGCCCTGTCATTTGCTCAAGGCATAATTGGATACAACTATTGCTTTTCTTATACAACTCAAAATTGATCAGCATCGAAAAAAGAAATTTTGGTAAATAATTGATTGTTCATCTGATTGAATTTCTTGATTTCTATGAAACCAATTGTTATGTTTTCTGGGTTTTGGGGATATGCTGGTTAATTGATAGTTTGTGTTATCATCCTTGTGTTATTGTGTGCATATTGTCTTAACTTTACTGCTTTGATCATCATTTCCACTCAAATTATAATCTTGTCTTTGTTGCGCGTTTGTTTTTATTGTTTTTTTAGTAAACTGGGTATAGTGTTTTGTTCAAATTCTGGTTCTTGTTATGCCTTTATTATAGTACTCTAGATCATGTGTTTCGAAAAAAAAAAACAAAAATCTCTCTCGACAATCAGCACCAAACCTAGATCAACGACGCCTTCCCTCTGCTTGCTATCAAATGTCTAAAGGAATTTTCAAAATTTGATGCCATTGCAAGTCAGGTTAGTTTTCTACGCGATCGCAAGCCACTGAGTTTCCTAGCTATCACTATACTTTGTTAGCCAAACATTCTTTTTGTTTTAATTCATGATAGTACTGACTTAATACTTTGTTTTAATTCTTTTTGTTAGCCAAATTGCTCTTTGTTGTGAATAAAATGGATGATCCTATTGTGATTTGGTCAAAAGAAAGGTACTCTACCTTCCTCTCTTGTGTGTTCCTCCTGATTTTATGTGATTGCTGATTTCCTTGATGTTAATTTCACCAGATACGATGAAATTGGAACAAAAATGGTACCGTTTCTTAAAGCCTTAGGCTACAACGTGAAAAAAGGTTTGTGAGGATCATTTCTTAACACCGTGTCTTACTTTCCTCAAACAATGATTACCCTATGTTTAATAGAAGGATTAGAAAGCGAGGTTGACTCTTGTTTGATAGTATTAAGGGTTGAGTACAGGGATATGAAACTCGTTGAGGATGCAAAAGATCTCTCCATATTGAGGAGTTTGGAGGAAAAAGTATGCTCATGGTGGGATGATCCCTGTCTGGTCGAAGCCCTTGATTCCATTGAAGCTCCTCCACGAGATCCTAAAGGTCCATTTAGGTACGTGTTTGACAGAGTCAGATTGATGTAGATATAAATTTTTACTTACATATGAGGCATTTGCTATTATATTTGTAAATTACTCTTCCATGGAATATTTTTACAGTAACTTATAAGTGCATTGTGATAGAGGAGGCAGTATATCGTTAGTTTTTATTTTGATGAATGGTATAGTTGCTTTAGACTGTCAAATTATTTTTGGAAGTGGAATTTGGGTCGCTGGCACCTCAAAAAAACATATACGGAGGGTGGGAGGTGAAGTGGATCAGTAACTCCCTGGGTGTAAATTGACAGATCGATCACATAGATATTAAGGGTTATGCTTTTCCTTAGTTTTCTTTATCTCAAATTCCCTCTTTAGGATGCCAATAGACAAATTCAAGGACATGGGAATAACTGTTAAGGGAAAAGTGGAATCTGGTTCAGTTCGGGAGGAGGATTCGTTGCATGTGATAGGATGCCTATCATCTCCATGTGCCTATCCCACTAAATTTTAGAGTGCGGGGGTATTTGATAGGCTTTAAATAAGCATTATTTTATATTATTTTATATTTAATTTTTAATATTAAAATAATAAATAATTAGAGAAAATAATATATATTTTTGGGATTTTTATAGAAATAAAAAAAGTTTGGAATTTGGAGCGTTTTGACGAAAGAATCTTCCGGATTGGAATTATAACGAATAATTTATGGACAAAATAAGGGAGGCAATTGAAAATTGCAAGAAAATTCAGTGGACTTCTACTGAATCTAAATATCCAATTAGCAGCCCAGCGTTTCAAGCCCTCAACCCGAGGAAGTTCGGTGCGCGTGTACTGATGCTATGGTCTCTGTTTCGATGTGCGTGCATCGATTATCCTTGTTCTGTCAATGCATGAGGCGTCGAAGTTAGCATTCATTTCTCCTGCGAGCCTCACCAACTCTCTACTTACTCTATCAGCAACCCATCATTGAAATAATGGTTTGCAATTCAGCATGCTCCTGCCAAGTCCATCCCCTGCACGCTTCCACTTGCAACCAACTCCAACTACCTACTCCACTTCAGCTTTGATTTTCTTGCAATTTCAGCCCCAAACAATCCCTAATATCATCATTAATCATTATTATTAATCATTTGATTTTTTTATATTTTTTATATTTTTATTTGAATATTTGTGGCACTCCCTCTATAAATAAGGAGGTCATTTCATGCCCCCAATGGTCCCTATTTTCCCCTTTTCTTCCATTTTCTTAGTTCATTTTTCTCCTTGTTAGTTTCATGTTTAGTTCATCTTTTTTCTCTCTTTATAGATTTATTTTTGGGGACCATTTTAACTTCTTTTAGATTGTTTTTCTTAAATTTCTTTTAAGTTTTTTTTTAATATTTTTCTTAATTTATGTTCTTTTTATTTTACTTATTAATTTCATTTCTTCTTTACTTTGTACTTATGACTTTTCTTTGAGAGTTTTTAGACATAATTTTGTGTTTTTCTTAAGAAATACCTAAGCCGAGTAATTCCAAGGCAATTCAAGAGTTTTTAAGACCGAATTTCTCGTGTTTCTTCTTCTATCTTCACAAGTTTCCTGTCGTTGTTCGGTGATTCTTGTGAAAACCATATTTTTCTACTTAAATTCTTATTATTGTTATTGGTTTTACTTATAATTCAATACATGTATTGGTATTTTTTTTTCTAACATTTGTAAGTGTTGATGCACAAAATGTACCAACTTAGGGAGCAAATGCTGCTCTGCCACGTGCCCTGTGTGAACCTGAAAAGGAAGGAAACTGGTCGGTCGGTGAGAGTATAGGCACCGGTGTGGTACCGGCCCAAAGGTACTCCGACGCCCAAGTCAGTGGTCGGTATAAGGTTTAGGGTGTAGCAGAAAGTATACTATAAAAGTAATAGTAAACAGTAAATTGCTTAGTTACCTTTGTACGACAAGTGGACCCCTTTTGTATGGGTGCGGCGAATATAATATTTGTATTTTCCCGATGTGGGACAAATATCAATTCGCTGTGGGCCTGACATGTGGAGGTGCCATCCAGACCGAGTGGGACTTGTCCATGTGAGTGGGCCTGGGCCCCTTGGGCTTGTGCTAGGGGGTGGCACTGGGCCGACCGGTCGGTCTGGGTCGACGCACCGACCGACAGGAGCTAGTCCTCTGGAGTCGGCCGGTGGCATGGTGTCTGGAAGAGGGCTGGGCCTCTAGGTCGGTCTGGGCCGACACGCGGAGCCAGGTAGAGGGCTGGGCCTCCAAGACTGGTCTGGACTGGTGCTATTTCGGAAATGGGCTGGGCCAGTAATCAGTATAGGCTTCAAGCTCGGTCTGGGCCGATATGGTATGAATAGTAAGTAAGAATGTAATCTTCATGTGTTTTGCCTTTTTAATTTCTTTTACTTCATATGTTTTAGTGCTTAAATTTCAATTCAACACTAAATGTTGATTCGCTGTTCGGGGCATTTAGAATAGAATTGAAGAGATTTAGTGTTTAACCGTTGTTCGGTGCATTAAATCACAAACTTAAGGTATATCATATTGTAAGTAATAATCCGTTGTTCGGTACATTTATAATATGAAAAATGTATGCATTTAATTGAGATGATGAAGGTAAGATTTCGTGATTGGTTCAATATGATCATAAGGTTAGAGTGTTGGTAAAAAATTGTGTTTGAAGAAAGTCCAGGTTAAAGTAGAAGTAGAATTAAGTTCATAATTGTTTTTACTTTTTTCTTTATTTTATGATTACAATCTTTCAAACCCCCAATTTTATCCTTTTATTCTTTTAATTATTTATTCTTTAATTCTTTAATTATTTTATTCATTTATTTATTAATTCTTTCATTTATTAATTTATTCTTTTATTCATTATTTTTTTTCATTATTCTTTCTCACTAACACATTATTAATGTTCTCTAATTTTCTCGGTTAAGAACGATCCTGATTTACCAATACTACTTCTACACAAAAAGGGTTTAAATTGCATAATACTCAAATTACGTGTTTTATTTAATGCGTAGTTTAAGTGTTATTAATTTTTTACGCCGTTACTGGGAAAAATCGAAAATCATTTTTAGTTTGTTAGTGTATCTATATAAATTGTGCATATTATATTTGTTTATAATTTTTACTTTTGTTAATATTATATTTGTTCATAACTTTTACTTACTTGTTTATAATTCTTATACTTGTTTTTATTTTATTTTTCCACCTTATTTTTGTTCTTATTATTTTTGTTTATATTTGTTTATTTTTTATTTTTTTAATGTACATATTATACTTGTTCATAATGTTTATCTTTATACATGTTCATAATATACTTATTTATTTTTATACTTTATCATTTATTTTTATACTTGTTCATAACTTTTATTTTTATGCTTGTTCATAATTTTGATTCTTATAATTGTACTTATTATATTTGTTTATAATGTTCATACTTTACTTGTTCATAATTTCTAATTTATACTCGTTCATAATTGACTTTCATTTATGATTGTTTATAATTCTTATACTTGTCATATTATTCTTGTTCATACTTGTACATAATGTCCATTCTTTTTACTTGTTCATAAATGCATATTGTACATGTTCACTTTTCTTTATTTTTACTTTTATTTATTTTGATTTGTTTTTGCAATTTAAGAAAAACAAAAAAAAAATTAAATAATAATAATAATAATAAAAAAATGTGTTTCAAATAAAGAAAACGTTTCATTACCCAAAAAAAAAAGAATTATTTCGAAAAAATAATATATAATTTTACTTTATAAGTTTCTTTAGTCTTAGCTTCATGTTAGTGTTAATTCATACTTGTGAATAAATTTTGTACATATGTTACTTGTTATTCTTCTTACTTGTTCATGATTATTTTACTTGTTTATAATTTTCATTTGTATGTTTGTTCATAATTGTTATCTTTTTACTTGTTTTTCATTTATTATACTTGTTTATACTTTATTTATAATTGTACATATTTGTTTATAATGTTCTTACTTATTAATACTTGTTCATAATTTTTTATTTTTTTATTTTTTATATACTTTTTCATATTTGTACATATTTGTTTAGACTAGTTCATAATTTGTATATTACTTGTTTACATTTATTTTATTTATGTGCTCATGTATTTTTTTAAGTTTGTCTTTTTCTTCATTAAAAAAAAAAATTCGAAAAAAAATTATTATCTTAGCTTTGTGTTAGTGTAAATATATATTTGTAAATAAGTCTTTTACATATATTAGTTCGTTAATGTGAAATTTTTTTGTGAATATCATTACTTGTGCATAAAACCATACTTGTGAATAAATTGTTCATATGCAAATTTTCTTCTTATACTTGTAAATTGTGCATAAAACAATACTTGTGAATAATTTTTGCATTCATTCATTAGTCTCGGCTATATGTAAATCACTTGTGCTTCAAAATTTAGATTTTGATCTTTAATGGAATATGCAAAATGTTTTTTGTTAACTCTCACCTACGGTGATTGTTAACACTTAAATTATCTTAATTCCTCTGGAGTAAGAAATTTTTGAGATTGATGTCTAGGGCAAGAGACAGTACTCATAACAGGTTTTTGGTCTAAGAAAGGGATATCAATGGAGTTTAAGTCTCGGGATGTCTTGAAATTAGCCCTATCTCTTTTGTTTATTCTTTCTAACCTGGTCACCTTTGAATTTGCCCAAACAGTTGAATTAATCTAAGATATTTATTTGGGCCGCACTGACTTATTCGTTTCCATCTAAACTTTGAAGTTATGTGAATCATATATATCTTTGACTTCATCCGACATGTAAATATTGTTTATATCTTTTTACATTTGTTTATATCTTAACTTATATTACTTGTCATGACAACTTTAACTTGCATATTTAGTTTAACTTGCATTGCACTTTTAATCTAACTTGCATCTTTAACTTAAATTGCGTCCCTAACTAAAATTTGCATATTTAATTTGCATTCTTGAAAAACGTGCATTTCTAACTAAATAACTTGCATTTTGGTTTATTCTAGATGGACATTAAACTTCAAGCGCTTGTTGGGAGGCAACCCAATGTGTTCTCGAGACGTGAAGGAGTCATCAACTCAGATTTGCTATCTTTATACCCTTAACTCTCTTTTATTTTGTATATTTAATATTTGTCTTACTATTTTCGTAAATCTTCTTCCTTATTTTGATTCTATGTTTATTTACTTCTTATTTGCCTACATTGAGGACAATGTATAATTTAAGTGTGGGGGAATGGTTTACAAGTTCAATTGTCCAATAAAATTGTTTTATAAAAAAAAAATTTGCTTTCTTGAGTTTTTTTTTTTAAAAAATTTAGTGTTTTTACGCGTATTAAGTTTCTCTTTAACTTGTCAATGATATAAATGAACAGAAATGAATATGTTATGACTATAAAGATGATCACTACAACTTGAATTCGTTTGTTAATACTTAGTGATTAAATATTATAACTTGTAGATGATGCATGTAAATTGGTATATAAACGAGTATGTTAAGATAAGTATAAATCATATGAACCTTATGTGAGCTTTAAAATTTTATATACATCGTTGATGAGTGATTCATAAATTCTTTGTTTAAATTGATATACATATACCTCATAACTACTTGTCATAGCTTTTAATGAACTCTAGAGTACTAGAACTTATTTTATGTGATTTTCAAAGCTTTTAAGTCAATAAACTCTCTAATTTTATACATGATTAAGGCATTAGGGTTAACATCACAAATTCAAGATCCATATTCCCTATTTTGTCCGCACAAGTTGCGACTCCCTTATTTTTAACCTCTTTGAGCCTACATTAAGCCCTTCCTTCATCACCATGATTATCTAAAAACACTTGAGTTTAGTATAAACATCTTTTACCCTTATTCCAAAGACTCGGTTGAAGACATGAAAATGGTGTGAAGAGAAATTAATGATGTTTTGAAGACTTTTATGTGTATTATATGAATTTACTTACTCAAATTTTGTTGTATTATTGACACATGTTATTACCTTGATATATGATAAGAAAAGAAATAATTATAGAAAAAAAGAAAAAAAAGAAAGAAAAAAGAGGTTTGAGTTTGTCAGGACCCACCCCGGTTTTACCTCGAAAACCGAGGTAAACTCTGCTCCCGTCTGACACCCCGACACGCAAAACCAAAGTAACTCACGATAAACCACCCAACTACACAGTCAGACGCAGGAGAAACTTTATAAAACATCCCGAAGTGAAAGATTTACAGAGCATAGTACTAAATACAAAAGGAAGAAAACCGATAACCAGTACACGCACACGAAAACTTTAAAACACTCCAGGATCGCTCTCGTAACTTCTATGCCTCCGACGCTGCCTCGACGTCAAAACCCCGCGCTAGCTCCACTACCTGGAGGGCAAGTTAAAAACAGAAGGTGTGAGTGGACCATAAATAAGAAAAGAATTTCCGAAAACCATTTCATAATAAAACCAGGGTTTTAGCCCTCCGTTTTGAAATCACATGCATAACCCAGTTATCAAAACAGTTATAAAGTACATAAAGATCATCATAAAAACAGAACTGAAAGCAGTTATAGAAATCGTATCATAAGCATCATAAAACCATCTCAGAAAACATAAGTACCAAGCCATCAGTATCCGATCAAACCTGCTGGACCTATCCGAGTCTTTAAACTCAATCCAGGCCTCAATAATATCCGAGTCTTTAAACTCCCGAGTCTTTAAACTCAACAGGCCTACAGAGGAAATATCAATATATCCGAGTCTTTAAACTCCCGAGTCTTTAAACTCAATCCGGGCCCGTCCCCCATCAAATATAATCCGGGTCTTTAAACCCAATATCCAGATCCAGCAAATCCAATCCAAAACCATTTGAAAACCATTTCTAAGTCCACATCCAAACCTGAATCCGAAATCACTAGTCTGATGCCCTTCCGGCATCCAAAACCGTCATTCCGAACCCAAATCCGGAATTTCCACTTTCCAACTTTAAAATCAAACCTCGCTTTTCGAAATCTGATTTTAAAACCGAAAACCCTTAATCATCGAAATCATGTTCCAAAATCTCGCAGCTATAACAGTATAATCAGAAATCAACATTTTATCGTAAAACGTGCCATGATGTAAAACCAACACCACATATTCAATAATCATGAAATCACAAGTAAAACCATGAAACAATTATAGAAAAACAGTTATGCATGCTCAAGTTTAGAGAAAGGGTCCACTCACAGTCACCGGCACGTCACTCGCGCCCCGTACGTCCCGTACGTTCCTCAGCTTCCTCGGGAAGTCCCGATCCTGTAAGTCACCAAAGAACGTCACTAACACATCTACCAAGACTCTCCTAATTTTCCCCAAAAAATCCCGGGGTCCTAAACGTAACGAACCGAAACCCTACACTTTCAACCTCGTGGAACTACTTCGATTCGACGTCCAAACAACCCAAAACCAATTCCAATGGATCCGTTATAACACCTAGACCAAAAACCATGTTGACCGTTTTCCCAACCGCCACCGCATGCGCCCCCATGCGCCGCCCAAAGTGGTTGCGCGTGGGCCTCACGCGCCTGCTACAGTGTCATCGTCTACCTCGGGTCGACCGGTTCGACTGTACTGAACCGGCATTCCCGGTTCTTCGCTGTCCGTTCACCAATTCGACTCCTCTCTTCACCATCCTCACCGTTCAGTCCTAAGCAACCCATTCCCCTTACTCTAACACCTCGACACAGCCTCTAAGTCGTCGACTCAAGCTCGAACAAAAACCCGAACCAGTCCCCTGTTTTCCCTTCTAGCCAACCAGGTCTTCCCCCGTCACGGTGTCGACCTTAAACCAATCCTAGGACCTTCCTAAGTCTCACCCAACTCACCAAAACCGTCGACTCAAACCCAAAACCCATGACTAATGGTTTGAAACAAAACGGAAAAACAGACTAATTACAGGAGAACACGAAATTACCTCTACTCAGTCCACCGTCGTGAGCTCACCCGTGCGTAAGTAGCTCCTCCCGTCCTCCTCCGTCCTTTGGACGCCACCACCAGCCTCGACTGGTCGAATATGGTAGCACCACCACTCAACTCCTCTCTGTTTTCTGAGTTCCCCGTGAGCTCACACCTCACACACACACTAATACCTCACCTCCCAACCTTCTCACTGTCTTCCTCTCAAGCTCTGATCACTCCTCACTCACCAATTCACTCAAACACACACACGGTCACCGTTCAATTCTCCCAATCTCTCAGTCTCTGTTCTCTCTTCCCTTCGAACACTCACACACGGGTATACACGATCACAATGCCCAAATAATTGGACCTTGTTCCCTAGAACCAACCAGACCCTGAACACGTGTCACAATCCTCCCCATTCTCTCACAAGTGGCTCAATCTCAGCCATCCACTTGTCCCTCTCTGTTACACAAATCCCAATGTGCAAAAGACCAAAATGCCCTTCCTTTTAAGCCAAAATTACCATTTTGCCACTACCTTCCTAGACCCGTAACTCACTCATCCTAGGTCCGATGAACACGTGCTGCCTGTCGTTGAACTCAGGACGACGAGATCTACCTAACGGTCCTAGGTCAACATGTCAAAAACTGATCGTACGAAAGTCAACTCTTCCCCTATTTTACCCAATTTACGGTAATGCCCTCAACCTTCCGAACATCATAACTTCCTCCTCGGATGTCGGAATCGGGCGTGCCACCTGTCTACGGACTCGTGACGTCCCGAACTACGTCACAGTCATCGGTCAAAGTCCATTTGACCGGCCGAACTCAAGTCAACATTTTGCCTAAACTAGGGGCAAAATCGTCATTCTACACTACCAGACCTATCGTAACCGACTAACCACCAATTAAGCTCACTAATCTCATCTTAAAAACGGTCTTAACCCTAATTCCCGGGACGGGTCGTTACAGAGTTTCTATCAAGGTAATAAGGTTTGATTATGTAATGTTTGAGTTAAGTCATTTACATTTGTAAATCCAATACAAAGAGTGAATTCGAGGCTCAACATGACGAAATTAGACCTGTGTTCGAAGGGATGAATTTTTGACATCATTGCACTAAGGATGAGAAGTTATGTTACGTTTTGGGAGTATTGAGTCTTGAAACTTGAAAAGAATTTGAGCACCACTTATCATATATTTTCCTTACCTCTAAACCTAGCCTTATTACAACCTTTATAATGATCTTATGATTCTTAAGATGATAAATTTTGATTAGTTGAGTTAATCACTTGAGTAAGCTTATGATTTTGGTTCATTTGTACAAGTATGTTTAATTTTTATCTTGAGGTGTTTGTTTGAGATTTTGCAAAAATACTTTATTTCTATTATGTGAGTATCTTTCTCGCTTACTTTGAGTGAAAACACAAACCCTTACAAATTGAGTGAATTTATGAGTGCATATCCTTATAAGTTGATTCATACTTTTCTTATGCATGATGAGATCCATTTCACCATATTTACTCATTATCTTATTTGTTGAAATATTTTTTTACTGTGTATTAACTCTTGAATTCCATATGTTTAAATGCATTAAGTGAAAATCTTTGATGCCATGATCATAATAATGAAATATTGAGACAAATGGTTAAGGGTTTACTTGTTTTGATTTCGTAGTTTAATTTTAGTATTTTCTTCGGACTAGCAAAGTTTAAGTGTGTAGGTATTTGAAAGGTCGTGAATTATTTTATATTATTTTATATCATTTATACTTGACTTTTAATATTAAAATATTAAACAATTAGAGAAAATAATATATTGTGTGAGATTTTTGTAAAAATAAATAAAACTGGGAATTTGGAGCGTTTTGGCGAAAGAATCGTCCCGATCGGAATTATAACGAATAATTTATGTACGAAATAGAGGAGGCTACCAAAAATTGCAAGAAAATTCACTGGACTTCTACCAAATCCTAATATCTAATTAGCAGCCTTGACAGGACCCGTCCCAACTGGACGTCAAAAACCGTACCCGGTCCTGCTCCCGTCTGACAAGTCAACTGAAAGTCCGAAACTACCCTTCAGCACCTGCCAGACAAGGGATATTTGCGCCTGTGCCCGTTCATACCTCCACCTCTGGAATAGCCTCGATCAACGCGCCACGACCTGAAGGGTTAATAAAACAGAAAAAGTGTGAGTGGACAAAAATGACCTCTTATAAAAACATTTATCAAAATATATTCTTACCCTCCAGTTTTCACAAACTTGCATGCATATCGTAAAACATGAGTAATAGTATGAAATCATTCAAGTATGAACAGTGGACCGATAAAATCAAAACATATTTTCCCATGGTCCACAAAACTCATGTTCATCAAATCAGTTCATGTTGTAAAACATCAAATCCCGGCTCCCAGGCCAAAACATGTGAAACATAATCACTAGCCACAAAGACCAAAAACCCGTACTCAATACCAGTACGTCATCACAAATAACCTCAATCAGCACTAATCACAAGTGCACAATATCCAGTCACTCTCTCGGGAACAGACACCTCTGGGCTCAACCCCCTCGGGCTCAGTCACCTCTGGGCGAACACATCCCCAGGCTTAGACCCATCCGAGTGGTACATCCAGGCTCAGTCTCATCCGAGAAGCTGACTACCATAGGATCAACTCATGATCCTATAATCACATCTGCACTACTCACAAGTGCACAATCATATCATCCATATAACCCGTCACGATATCAATGCAACGCGTGCAACTCGGTGTCCCACGTCCGAGTACATTCCCCAGGATCTACGACGTCTGAGGGGATATCAACTCTAGGATCAACGACGTCTAGAGGATATCATCATAATCCCACGCTCCTGCGAGTGAGCCTCCCTCAGAGCTACTCATCTCCAGGCAGTGGATCGTGACTACTCCAGGATCTACGACGTCTGGAGGAGACTATCAATCACAAAGGATGGTATATGTGGAACAGGTCACCAAAAACCAGTAATCTCATTTTACAATCATTTATGTCTCAAATGAAGTCAAAAAATTTCAATAGGGCCTATGCCCAAGACATAGCTTTCACAAATCAAGTTCCACAAAACCATCATTAACCAGTGTCCAGGATTCACTTAATAAATCAAAATCATCAATTTAATCATATTCACATGTGACTCCAAATCCGAGTCCAAATCACTATTCACTTGGGTCACAAGCCCAAAATACCATTTTCACGCAAATCCATGAAATCAATCACTGACTCATAATCCGAGTCCAAATATGATTTTCAATCCGGGCTTAGCCCAAAAACATCAATTTCATCATTTCTCGAAAATCGTGCCAAGATATAATATAATAATCATAAAACCGAGAAAATCGAGAAATCACCGGATTGAAATACCAATCTTGCCACAGCATATCAAATCATATAATAAAGCATTTAAAATCATATATGCATGCATTACGGTTAGAAAACAAAGTCCACTCACACACACCGTTCAAAACGGTCCGTTTCCGAGCTGCACGTTTTTCCGTAAATTCTGGAAATCACAACTCCTGCCCAAAATCATTATAGAGGGTTACTAACATCTCAAAATACAACATATACTTTTCCCCAATTTTTCCGAAATTTAAATACGTATTTAACTCGTAAAACAAAACTTCGGATACGCGGAATATTATCGAAACAATATCCGATTTCCTCGAAATCAACGTCAAAATGTTCGTTACACTAAGAGGATCAAAAGTCATGTTGACCTCACCTTGAGACTAGGCCGGACGCGCCCTCACGCGCCACCGTGAGTGGCTGCGCGTGAAATCCACGCGCCAGCTACAGTGTCACCAGCCTAACCTGTTTGTCTGATAAACGGGTCCTTTAACCCGCGATCAGACCCGGTTCCAATCTTATCAATTCGACACTGATTTCATGAATTGAGCATTCAGTTAGTTTCATTTTAAGTTCAATTAGAGTTCTGTAACAATAATTTCACTAAAACCTGCCTCAAACCTCACGATCACAGATGGTTATTCGAAGAACATCCGGCCACTGTTCATCCTTCGAAAACCATCAAACCTTCTTGATTTCGTTCAATTGATCCACCAGTAAGCTTCAATGGACTCAGGTAAACATTTTCCCCCAACTCAATTGAATCAATCGAAGCCTCCAACTCCACGACTCAAACTCGATTCTTCGAAGAACAGCCGTCACTATGCAACCATGGAGTTCCGTCAATCCCAACCGGTTTCTTCCAATTGATGAACCCAAAAGCATCGTGGGATCCTCAGGAACACAATCCCCACATCAATTTCGTCAATCAAAGCCTCAATTTCCTCGACTCAACCTCGAATTTCCTCCTCTGTCACCAAGTGTGTTCAAAGCCAAAACAGTACCAATTTCCTTCGTTCTTTCGACATTTCTGATCGTAGTGATCCCATGAAGCTGAATGTGAGCTCAATTTCGATCCTCACGGCTCAATTTCCAGTATTCGAATTTCCCCCCAATTTTTCTAAATTTTCGAAACCCAAAATTCAGCACACTCACAACCCTTCGTGTTTCCCTTGTTATTCCAGTCCTTCAATCTCTCATTTTTCTCTCAAAAACGGCAGAGGAAGGGAGCCAATTCTCCCAGTTCAGTCCTCCCCCCAATTTGTGCACCGTTGGAAGAAAATTTAAAGAAAATAAAAGGAAAATGGTGGAGAACATGATGATTAGAGATGATGATGGTGTTGGGAGGGAAACATGGATCAGATTTCAGGGGATGGGTGACACTTGTCACTCATCCGGATGTGCACAGTCACCGGGTACTGTTCATATTAAAATATTATTTTAATCCCGGTTCGTTCGGTTAATCGAGCCCGATTCCGTGACCATAAATTCGCCATCGAATCTCCGATTTCGGCATGCCGCCTGTCGTTGGATTCGTATCGACGAGACCTACGTAACGGTCCTTGGCCCTCGTCCATCGGACCTCCCGGTCAAAAAGTCAACATTTGACCCCAATTAACCAAAATTACCAAAATGCCCCTCAACTTCCGAACGCCATAACTTTCACCTCGAATGTCGGAATCGAACGTGCCACCTGTCTATGAACTCGTGACGTCCCGAACTACGTCACAGTCATCGGTCAAAGTCCGTTTGACCGCCCGAACTGAAAGTCAACATTTTGCCCACGCTAGGGGCAAAACGGTCATTTTGCACGTTTCGTCCGATTTCACTCAACTAATCCCCGATTAATCATTCTAATTCATAATTAATTAATATTCAATCCCGATATTCGGGACGGGTCATTACAAACCTAGTGTTTCAAGCCCTCAGCTTGCGAGGAAGTTCGGCTCGCACATACTGATGCTATGGTCTCTGTTTCGGCCCGCGTGTGTCGATTATCCTTACTCTGTTAGCGCATGAGGCGCTGAAGTCAACATTCATTTCTCCTGCGCGCCTCACCAACTCTCTACCTACTCTGTCAGCAACCCATCACCGAAATAATGGTCTGCAATTCAGCATGCCTCTGCTAAGTCCACCCCCTGCACTCTTCCACCTGCCACCAACTCCAACTACTCCACTTCAGCCCTAATTTTCATGCAATTTCAGCCTCAAACCATCCCTCATATCATCATTAATCATTATTATTCATCATTTGATTTTTATATTTTTATTTGAATATTTGTGGCACTCCCTATGTAAATAGGTAGGCCATTTCATGTCCCAAATAGTCCCCATTTTCCCCTTTTCTTCCCTTTTCTTAGTTCATTTTTCTCTTTGTTAGATTTATTTTTGGGGACCATTTTAGCTTCTTGTAGATTGTTCTTCTTAAATTTCTTTTAAGTTTTGTTTTAAATCTTGTTCTTAATTTATGTTCTTTTTATTTTACTTCTTAATTTTATTTCTTCTTTACTTTATTCTTGTGACTTGTCTTTGAGAGCTCTTAGACATAATTTTGTGTTTTCCTTAAGAAATACCTATGCCGAGTAATTCTAAGGAAATTCAAGAGTTTTTAAAACCAAATTCCTCTTATTTCTTCTTCCATCTTCATAAGTTTCCTGTCGCTGTTAGGTGATTCTTATGAAAGTCCATCTTTTTCTACTTAAATTCTTGTTATTGTTATTGGTTTTACTTATAATTCAATATATGTGTTGATATTTTCTTTCTAACATTTGTAAGTAAGAATGCAATCTCCATGTGTTTTACTTTTTAAATTTCTTTTACTTCATATGTTTTGGTGCTTAAATTTCAATTCAACGCTAAATGTTGATCCGCTGTTCGGAGCATTTAGAATAGAATTGAAAAATTTAGTGTTTGACCGTTGTTCGGCACATTAAATCATAAACTTAAGGTAGATCGTATTATAACTAATAATCCGCTGTTCGGTGCATTTATGATATGAAAAATATATGCATGTAATTGAGATGATGAAGGTAGGAGTTTGTGATTGATTCAATATGAGTATAATGTTAGAGTGTTGGTAAAAAATTGTGTTTAAAGAAAGTCCACTTGTACAAAGGTTAAAGTAGGAGTAGAATTAAGTTCATAATTGTTTTTACTTGTTTTCTTTATTTTATGATTACAATCTTTCAAAACCCCCAATTTTAGCCTTTTATTCTTTTAATTCTTTAATTATTTTATTCATTTATTCATTAATTTTTTCATTCATTAATTCATTTGTTAATTCATTCTTTTATTCATTATTCTTTCTCACTAACACATATTAATGTTCCCTAATTTTCCCGATTAAGAACGATCCCTATTTATCAATACTACATCTACACAAAAAGAGTTTAAATTTCATAATACTCGAATTACGTGTTTAATTTAATGCGTAATTTGAGCATTATCAGTATGCCATGCCAAATAAGGTGTTGCCATGTTTCTTACAGAAATTGAAGGGTTCAAGTGTTTAGTTTGTTTTAACTCTTAATGCACATTGGCATTTGACATTTGGCATGTCCAATGCAGGGTTTGATTGTAATCACTATTTTATCAAATATTTTGTTTGATATTGACGATGAAATCAATTAATTACCATGTTAGTAATTTGCATATTAATTTAGGAAATGGCTTCTCACGTCTTCAATACTCATAGCCACAACCTTCTCTTATTATTTTCATAAATTTATTATTTATTATAATTATCAGTAAAAATCTATTTGTGGAAATTCTGTGAAATCTGAGATGATTTCATTAATCTACCCGAATGGCATATTTATACAAATTCTAGGATTGAGATAACTACATGAAGTTATCTCTTCATTATCTGATTCTAACAAATAACTACCTAGTACTACTTGAATAACTGTCTAGGGACATCTGTCTAAAAGTATGTGTCTGTCTAAAGTATAAAAGTGACAGTGTACTAAACTTATGAATGTAAATACTGTTCTACATCCCCCATAAACTAGGCACCTAGTAGGTGACTAGTTTGGATGTAAGGTTGCAGTGGCGAGCAGTGCAAAGTCCCTTGGTGAACATGTTGGCCAATTGATGAAGAGAAGGAACAAACTGAACGTGATGAGAGCCTGAGACAACCCTTTCTCGAAGGAAGTGGTAATAAATAGCTATGTGTTTCGTCCTTGCATGAAAGATAGGGTTGGAGGACATGCATGTCGTGTTGAGGTTGTCATAATGTTGGATGATAGGCATGCTGGGCTGAAAGTGAAGCTCATGAAGAAGACTAAGGAGCCATAGAGTATCGACACAAGTGTAGTCCAGTGCACGATATTATGCTTCAGAACTGGAGCATGAAATGGTTCGCTGTTTCTTAGAACACCAGGATATTAGATTAGGACCTAGGTAGATGCAGAAGCTTGTGACCGAATGGAGGGTGTCTGGGCAACCAGCACAATTTGCATCAGAATAGGCGTGGAGCCTAAATGGGAAGGCAAGCCTGCGAAGGTGGATGCCAGTACCAAGGGTTCCCTGCAGATAACAAATGATTCTTTTAAATACGGTTAAGTGGAGGTCTATTGAGGCACTCATGAACTAGGCAGTATGTTGAACAACAAATGAAATATATGGACCAGTCAGTGTTAAGTAAAGTAGGGCACTAACTAGTTGTCGATATAGTGTAGGATCTGGGAGGGGGTGCCTTCGTGAGCAGATAAAGAGTTTCTTGGAAGCCACGGGTGTGGAGACTGGTTTGAAATTTAGGAAACCACTACGTTTAAGAATGTCAGTGGTGCATTTGGACTGAGTGAAGTGCAGATCGTGAGCAGTAGGAGTGGCTTTAACACCTAGGAAATAGTGCAGGGGCCCCAAGTCTTTGATGGCAAATTCATGACCTAGTGTGGCCATGAAGGTGGACAGGGCAACATGAAGGTTTCCTGTTACTACTATATCATCTACATAGAGAAGTAGAAACATTAGGGTGGTTTTTGTGCGAAAAATAAAGAGAGAAGGATCTGCCCTGCTTTGAAGAAACCCATAGGCAATAAGAAAGGACCTGAATTTGTCAAATCATGCTCTAGTGCTTGTTTGAGGCCGTATAAGGCTTTGTGTAGGCGATAGAGATGATGAGGCTACTGGGGATCAACAAAGCTAGGGGGATGTTGCATATAAACCTCCTTGGAGAAGGTACCATGAAGAAAAGCATTCGTGACGTCTAGTTGGCGGAGTGGCTAGCCAAGGGAGATTACGAGGGTGAGGACCACACAAATGGTGGCTGATTTGACAACTATACTGAAGGTTTCTTGGTAATCAAGGCCTGCAGTTTGGTAAAAACCTTTGGCAACAAGTCTGTCCTATGTCTCTCGATTGTTCCATCATCTCTCCTTTTGAGTTTGAATACCCATATGTATCCTACTGCATTTGCATGAGGTGGAAGGGGGGGTGAAAGACCAAGTTTGTTGATGGATTAAGGCAGAGTATTCGGTTTGCATGGCTTGAGTCCATTGAGGGGAAAGTGAGGCCTGTTTTTAGGCGGTGGGTTCAATAGTATTGTTAGCAATAGCAACAAAGATTTAGGGAAGGGGATAACGGGAAACATAGAGGAGATGACGAGAGGTATCTAGGCCAGATTTAATGCGAGTGATCATGGGATGGATATTTGGAGGGGGTTGGGGTTGAGTGGGGGACGAGATGGTGGAGATGGAAATTGGAGTGTGGGGAGGACTCTCGGTTGGGAGAGGAGACGCAGTTTGGGAAGGTAAGGGAGACATGAAGGGAGAAGAAGCTGGTGGTTGAGTAGGAATTGGAGTAGGTGGGACAGTGGAGAGTTGGGGGCTGGTCTGATAGATTTTGGGCCGAGGTGGAATAACTTGGACGAAAGTGAAAGAATCAAGTGTTTTAGAGTTTGTAGAGTAGGGGAATTTGGTTTCATCAAAGATGACATGGAAACTTAGGTAAACACATCCAGTAAGGACGTGTAAGCAGCGGTATCTAGAGTGTTGAGGGCTGTATCCGAGAAACATATAGGGGAGGGATTAAGTTTCTAACTTATGTTTAGTGTAGTCCCCTAGATAAGGGAAAAATGAGCACCCAAATTTTCTTAGGAGGTTATATGGAGGGGGTTTGGCATGTAGTTTGAAGTAGGGAGTGGACTAGTGTAGGACAGGGGTCAGAATGAGGTTGATTAAGAATACAACAGTTGTGATTGCATCTGCCTAGTAACAATGAGGTAGGCCAGCTGTAACGACCCGTCCCGAATTAGCGGGATTAATTAAGACTTAATGACAGATTAGCGAGACTAATCGGGGATTAGACGAGGATTAACAGACGTTCAGGGTGAAATGACGATTCTGCCCCTAGAATGGGCGAATCGTTGACTTTTCGTACATGCGATCAAATGGACTTTGGCCGATGACTGTGACTTAGCTCGGGACGTCATGAGTTCATCGACAGGTGGCACGCTCGATTCCGACGTTCGTGGAAGAAGTTATGATTTTTGGAAGTTCAAGGACATTTTGGTAATTTGGTTAAAAAGAGCTAAATAGTTGAATTTTGACCCGGGAGGTCCGATAGCCGAGGGCCGAGGACCGTTACGAAGATCAGGACGATACAAATTCGTAGACAGGCGGCACGTCGAAATTGGACGTTCGACAGAAAAGTTACGATTCACGGAAGATTTCGGGAACTATTTGAAATAGCACGTTTTACGAGACAAAATGTAATGACCCGTCCCAAATTCCATGATTAGATTAGTGACTAATCACGATTAAGAGGTTAATCGGTGATTAGTTGGGCGAAATCGGACGAACGATGTGAAATGACCGTTTTGCCCCTGGTAGTGGCAAAACGTTGACTTTTCAATCGGGCGGTCAAATGGACTTTGACCGATGACCGTGACGTCGTTCGTGACGTCACGAGTTCATAGACAGGTGGCACGTTCAATTCCGACGTTCGGGGAGGAAGTTATGACGTTCAGAAGTTTAGGGGCATTTTGGTAATTTTGGTTAAAAGGGGTCAAAATGTTGACTTTTTGACCGGGAGGTCCGATGGCCGAGGGCCGAAGACCGTTACGTAGATGAGGACGATACGAATCCACAGGCAGGCGGCACACTGAAATCGGACTTCAAACGGGAGAGTTATGGGTCACGGAAGTTCGATTTCACTATGCACAAACTTCGAGACTGGGACGATTTGGCGAAATCTGATTGGGCAGATATTTTAGTGGGCCCCATGGATGAGTGACAAGTGTCACTCATCCCATTGACTTGATCCCCCAATTTGTGGATCTACATAATTAATTAATATTATTTAATTAATTTTATAATCAAATCCACAAACCATTAATCCTAACCATCCATTTCAACTCATCTTTAAATCCTCACCCTCCATTTCTCTTCTCTCATCAGCTATCATCTCCTTCTTCTTAGTTTCCTCACACCTGAAACCCCCCCCCCCCCCTTTCACCATTTTCTCCATTTTCTTCAAAACACAAACACACATATTTCCCACCTCCATCACTCATCTTGTGAGTGTGCTACAATGAATATGACCGTGAGGAAGTGGTGAGAGGCTGAGGATGGCAAGCCACGGCCGGGGACGGCGGTGGCCACGGCGGGGAGTCGAACCCGTGAGGTAAGAAAATGTTCAAAAATTCGAAATTGGATTTTAATGGTTTTTACTCGATTCCATTAATTGGGTAAGGTTTCTAGGGATCCCAGGAGATGAATGAGATTGGTTTCGAGGCGTTGGACGGCTTGGAACAGCCGTGAACGGCGGGAGAAGTCACGGCCGCCATGGTTGGATTGAAGGTACGGGTTTTCGATGTTTTTTCTTCCGTTTTAAGTCATAGGACGGTATGTTAGGTTGAGACGAAGAGAATGGGACAAACGGGGAGTGTTTTGGTGGCCAGAGCTGGGAGAACCGGCCGGGTCAAGCTGCGGGTCACGGCGACCGGGTTACTGGTATTCGGGTCGACCCGCGGGAGGACAGAGATGACAGGTGACATCATCCTGCTGACGTCATCATGTCAGGGCTGATGTCAGCATTGTCAGATTTGACAATGTCAGCTGACATGTCAGAAAATGGGCCAATAGGAGTGCGACAGTGTCACATGTCAGTGCACAGTCAGCACTGACATGTCAGTGACGTGGCCCAATCAGGGGCTGACACGTGGCACAGACGTGGACCAGTGCCGTGATGATACGTGGCACATGTCAGACTGCCACGTGGCACTGACAGCACAGTGACGTGGACCAATGGGAGCATGACACGTGGCACCTGTCAGAGTATGACATGTCAGACTTGACAGCTGTCAGATGACGTCATGCTGACGTCAGCGATGACGTCATGCTGACGTCAGTGATGACGTCGGTACTGTAGCAGGCGCGTGGCAGGGAATCTGGGGAAGATTCCAACATATGAAATCATCTATTCGATGTAACGAACATTTTGGGGCTGGTTTCGTGTCAATCGAACACCGTCTCGATATGTTTCGGGGCATCGGAAGGTTTAGGTTCGGGATTAAAAATAGTTAAAATTACGGGGCTTTGGTAGGAGGTTAATTAAGTAGTTATTAACCTTCTATTACGATTTGGACAGGTTTGCGAGTCTCGGTGACGGTGATCGGCTCGGGGAGCCGTATGGCACGCAAATCGAGGCGGCAGCTCGGACGGTCTGTGAGTGGACCTTGTTTTCTAAATTGGTGCATGCATAAATTTTTGTTATATGTTTTAATACATGTTTGATGATGCCATGGGTGCATTTCTATGTGGTTACGTATAAGCACGTATTTCGAGGTTTCGGCCTTATACGGGTCTGTATTTCTTTATTGATTTAAATGAACTGGATTTGGATTTCAAAAGGATAAACTCGGGTATGAGACCCATTTGGTTTTGTCTCGGGCATATGACCTCAGATATCGGGCACGGTGCCCAACTGATGTCCTATGTTCGGGTACGAGACCCAAGCTACTTTACGGTTTTGATTTCAGGTCAGGGAACCTTAAATGGATTTCCCGGTTCATGACGGTTTATGGGAACCAGCATGAACTCTTAATATGGTATCATGGTTCATGACGGTTTATGGGAACCAGCATGAACCCTTGTTGGTCATTATGGTACATGACGGTTTGTGGGAACCAGCATGTTACCTTGGTTATGAATATTATGGATCATGACGGTTTAGGGGAACCGGGCATGGATATTATGTTATGTATATATATGTTCATCTACCTTCCTTTACTTCTATTATCTCCTCCGGGGAGGGTCGTTGGCCTGGGTGGACCCCGGAGTAGTCACGGAGCACCGACTGAGTGGAGTCACCCCCCAGTTGGGTTCCTTACTCTCAGGAAGGCTATGGTTACTATTACCTCGGGTAGGGTCAGTGGTCTGCGGACATTGACCTTGACTTTGAGATGACTCGGATTGAGACCCGGGTAGCACGCGCGTAGCTTTGGATACCGTGACAGGATTGGTTGTGTGACTTATATGTATATATGATATATGAGATTTGCTATGTAGTGTGCACAGGTGTGCACAGGATTTGAGCAGTGGCTCGTGTATTTGATTTCCGTATGGTTATGGATTTGGGCAGTGGCCCGTATGGTCATTTTCATTGTGGTCCTTTCGACCTTGGTTTATATCTGCTTTGGGCTTAGTCGTCCCACATATGGTTTGTTTTGGATAAATGGTTTTCGTATGCATGCATGCTTTTTAGTGGAGGGTACAAATGTCTTATGAAATGTTTTTATAAACTTTTGTTTTGTCCACTCACAGTTTTTAATGTTTTGACTGCCCTTCAGGTTGACATCGGATGTGGACTGTAGCAGAGACCGAGATATCACATGCCTCCTTCGGATCCTGGCGTACTCTGATAGCCCGGGAGGGCAAAGGTCGGAAATATCCCTTGTCTGACACTTCGTGTCAGACGGGAGCAGGGTCATCCCGCATTAATCCCGGGGGGATTGGGATGGGTCCTATCAACGTGGTATCAGAGCGGGGTTGTCTCTATTCGAGCAACCGTGTAGCTCTTGGAGTATGTACGCAGGTCGAGGATGTGATATCTCAAGGGGCTGCAGTTCGTGGTCAACCTAATTGTTGGGGTGCCGGTACGATAGTTAGTAGGATGGCATGCCTTGGTTCGGCATTTGAGGCCGGGGTTGCCATAGTTCTGTCAAGGTTGACAGTGTGAGACCCTACGGAAGGGATGACGTACCTGTACGTTAACGTTTTGATCGTGAGACGGTTAGTTGGGATCGTCTTTCACGATGTCGTAGGATTGGTTCCGACGACTAGTTGGGAATTGTGATCATCGGATGGTCGAATATTGTTGAGTTGGATGATCGGATTTGGTTGAGTTAGATAGATTTACTGCAGTTGGCAGTTAGCAACCAGATTCGAGGAATCCTAGTTGGATTGACGGTAGGATTGGATTGACGTCTTTATGATGTCCAGACCGCGGGGTCGGTCAGATCGTGGATTTTACTGCCTTATGCAGTTGGGTTCTGGGGAACTCTAGGTGTGATCGTGGAACCCTACCGTATGTGTTTGGTTCGGAAATGGGAGTTGACGAGTGGTTTGACTTGGACGACTATTCGGATTTGGATTCGTTAGTCGGTCTAGTCATGTCAGCTTGTGTTGGAACTGCACTTCGCAGTCGAGGTTATATTTATCGGTTAGACATAGTTGGTTGTCATGGTACTTTAGTTGTCGTTTGGTGCAACTAAGGTCATTGGTGACCTGGTAGAGGACATTGGGTTAGTCGAGTTGCGACTGGTTAGAGTTTGGTTGGACAGGTTACCAGGGTTGGTACTTGTCGATGGAATCCCTGAGTGGGATACAGAGTAGTTGGTACGGGCGATTAATTCCGTTGGATACCGAGTCTGGATATATCGTGATTCCTGGTAGTTAGGTATGCACGAGGTTGGGGCAGACGCTACTATCGATGGACGTAGTCGAGTCTTATCAGGTCGAGTAGACTCAGGTTACCGTGACTATTGTGACGATGGGATTGTCAGTCGTGACGATGATACGGGGTGCGTGAGTAACCCATATGTACGAGCAGTGATTCTGGATTCGACTCGGTTACGGCTGAGTGCGATCGCAGAAAGAGTTGGGGACGTTCGGGGAGCGTTTCCTTTTCTCGTATGAGTTGTCAGGGTGACCGTACCCAGAGTTGTTGGGTACGAGGGATGCAGAGTTCTCCTTTTCGAACAGAGGTACGGGGTCGTCGCTCGGTATGAGCGGAGATCCAGGAGTGTCTGATTTGCACACTTTGTGCTGATGCTGATAGGTGATGATACTGGTACTAGTGCTGGTGCTGGTGCCGGTGATCGTGATGACGATGAGTTGCGGATCGGGGTGTGACATCCGTCGTAATGGGAATATGTTAGGTATTTGTGGTTCAGGAGTGGATCTCAGATAGAGTTAAACTGGTTAGGGGACACGTGGTTGATGTCCGGGTATGTTGTTTCCAATCTGGTTGGAACTTCGAAATCGCAAGAGGTTGCGATTGAGGTGACGAGTGGAATGCGGGTTTTCCGCATTGGTATTGGGTATGTCGAAGTCGTTTGGGTGACTTCTCAGGTTCTACCATAATTGAGGGTGGTAGATGATGTAGATGTTATTGATGTTGTTGGTTGCCACTAGTACACTGATCGTGTATTGGTTGGTGGACCTGTGATTTGTCTTGGGTCATCAGGTGGAGTGAGTATATCGAAGTTAGGTGACTGCTATTCCTCATTCTCTACTTGGTGGCAGACGATGTTAGTTTACATGGCGATGTGAGTGCAATGAGTTTGGTTGTATTCACATAGGATGAATTTCGATGTCATAGTCTTGTATCATCCTTGATTTTCTAGGTGGAATGCCAAGGGTCGATACGAGGTAATCAGTGAGAACCCACAGTCTCGGCGTGTCTCGTCGTTGACTAATCTGTTTAGATGTGGGAATTGGTTTAGGACTTTGGGTATCGCTATGGATCTGGATTGTGATCTTGGTGATCCAGATAGGTGGAGAGTTTATTACTCTTACTGGGATGTTTGAGTTGAGGATGATGGGACTGAACTTCTTTTCGAGGTAAATCCCATATGGCTTGCTACTCGCCTGAGTAGTTGTCCGATGAGTAGTTTTCCGACGTGGTCGGATATGGTCAGCCTTAGGGATGTGCGGATATTGTGATTGGCTTCCCTATGAAGTCAATCGATGGTATAGGAGTAATCGGTTGAGCAGACAACCGATAGGTTCATGATTGATACGTCTCGGTAGACGAGAACGATATTTCAGGTTTTGGAATCAGATTTCTGGATGACGATTCAGGATTTGATTTTAGAACTTGAAAAAGGATTTCTAGATTTGGGTTTTGGAATCGGATTCTGGGCGACGATTCAGGATTTGATTCTAGAGCTTGACTGTAGATTTTCTTTTATGGATTTGGGTTCGGAATGGTTATTCCAAATGCTAGCTTACGGAATAATGATTTCGGATTCGGATTTGAACATGGATATGGATATGATTTCTGGGTTTGGATTCGGGATTTCTTACGAAATTGCGGATTCGGATTCGGATTTGGAAACGGCTGATGGGTTGGAGTTTTGTTTTGTCTAGTACTGGATTGGACAAATGGACTCCATAGTAGAAACGTGATTGGCTACAACCTTGATGGGTGTAGGCTGATTGATGTGTAGTTGTACGTACCTTGTACGTTGTTCGAGGTGCGATACTAGATAGGCTTGGGGTGTCTGGTAGCAGTATTCTGGATATACCAGTGATACGTTGGTGAGCGAGTTGGTAGTCGGATTGGTTCTGATACCATAGGATTAATCGAGGTCGTGAACTAGACATTGGATACTGTGCGTTGGGTCATAGTGTTTCTGATGGGTCTAGTTACACACAGGTTGAGTAATTTGGTGGTTAGTATAACCACAGGTAAGTATGGTGTTAGTTTCTGACTGACGACTGCAAGTGGTGACAGATTGTCAGAGGTGTCAGCGTGGATCGGTTAGTGAGGTCTGATGTAACGACCCGTCCCGAATTTCGGGATTTGATTAGTGATTAATCATGATTAGTGGGATTAATCGGTGATTAGTTGGTCGAAATCGGACAAAATGTGCAAAATGACCGTTTTGCCCATGGTTCGTGGGCAAAACGTTGACTTTTTGATCGGGCGGTCAAACGGACTTTGACCGATGACCGTGACGTAGTTCGGGACGTCACGAGTTCATAGGCAGGCGGCACGTTCGATTCCGACATTCAAGGAGAAAGTTATGACTATCGGAAGTTCAGGGGTATTACCGTAATTTGGACTTTTAGGGGCGAAAATGTTGACTTTTCCTCTAATAACTAATTTTCAGTTGACTCAAGGACCGTTGGGTAGGTCTCGACGTCCTGAGTCCATTGACAAGCGGCACGCCGAAATCGGACTTCGTACGAGGAAGTTATGGTCAGAAACGTGAAATCGGGAGGTTTGTGTCTCGGTTTTCGTGTCGAATATTTTATTCTTAAATTTCTGATTGGAGGACACCTGGGGAGTGACAAATGTCACTCACCCATTGGCTGGATTGGATCAAGCTCCACTAAGCATTTAAATATAATTAAAAACAACTTTTGATCTCAGCCCTTCATCTCAAAACCCTCAGATTGCATCTCAGCCCTTGATCTCAATTCTGAGATTCAATCTGGGCCGTCCATCCATTTCCCTCCATTTCTATATAATTCCCACCTGACACCCTCACTCATCGCTCTTTGATCCAACTTTTGCGCACTACACTTTGTCTCTGCGTCGGTGTGTTGTTGGACCCACAGGGAAGGACTGAAGCACGGCGGTGAGCGGCGGTGGACGGCGGCGAGGTGGGAAAAAACCGGAAAACCCGAAACGGTTTCTAAAACTCATATTTTGGTAACTCGAATTCCCACGTTTAGTTTTGTTTCCTATTAATCCTAATCGACTCTAGGGACTTATAGGAACCTTCTGGGCTTGAGTTCGCGACCGGAGGTGATCAGGACGGTGGCTAAACGGCGACGGGAAACCAGCTCTGTTCATCGAGGTAAGCCTTCGATCCCGTCTGTATTTGTCGATTTTGATTCCATAGAACCCTTTCTGGGATTAAGACGAGCATCTAGGAACAAACTAGGACTAAAATGGTTGAGTGTGGAAGAAATGGTGACCGGGTCATGATCGCGGGTCTGATCGACCCGAGTTGCAGAGATACGGGTCAACCCGTCTGAGGACAGAGGTGATGACGTGGCACCCTGTCAGACTGTCAGGTGACGTGGACCAACCGTGAACCGACACGTGTCACATGTCAGTGCACAGTCAGCACTGACATGTCAGTGACGTGGCCCAATCTGGGACTGCCACGTGTCACTGACATGTCAGTGACGTGGACCAGTGCCGTGCTGACACGTGGCACATGTCAGATCTGACACGTGGTCTGACAGATCAGTGAGGTGGACCAATCGGATGTTGACACGTGGCACCTGTCAGAGTCTGACACGTCAGACCTGACAGCTGTCAGATGACGTCAGCATGACGTCATGCTGACGTCAGCAGGAACTGTTCCTGCATTGACCGACACGTTGACCGGCGCGTGGGGGCGAGTGTGAACAGTAATTTTGGTGGGACCACCACTATTCTTTAGGTTTCGACGATCCGGATCCAATGGCGGTGGTTTCGGGTCGATCGGAGATCATTAAGTTAGTCAAAATGAGGTTTATCTCCTTGGGAAGCGCGTTCGGGCGACTTTTCCGGACCGGTTTCGGTCTAGGGTTTCATGGTTAAATGTTAGGGGTTTGTATGGACCCTTACGTATACTTTGGATATGACAGGGATTGTATAAGCGTACCAGAACGAGGGTATACGTTCGGTTTTCAGCAGGATTGTACTATGAGTGGGCCATTTTCTTAAACCCTTGCGTGCATAAATGTTTTCTGGTTTATTATACTTATTCATATGCTAAAACAATAATGGTTTTGATGATATGGAAAATATGGTTATGGCACGTTTCACGGTATTTGGGCTTGAGACCCGTCTGATGAAAACTTAATGATTGGTTCGGATTTTATCTATGTATATATATGCTTCGCATGTGGATATCAATAAAATGTATGTGGTACTGCACTGTATAGATCCTTCCATATTATATTGTCTCCTCCGGCGAGGTACCCCGGAGAGGTCACGGACGTCTAGTACGTCCAGCGTCTATGACGCTAAGCATCAGGTGATGCTGTACCGGAACAGGATTCGGGGATTTAGCTCGGAAATTGAGACCCGAGTGGCACGCGTAGCCTTATTATTATTGTGACCTTATTAGGCGTCAAGAACGTCAAACATCGGGTGATGTCGGGATTGGAGTGTATAGTGCAGCAACTAAAATTATACTTATGGTTTTATTACATGCCTTATGGTTCATATTATATGACTTATGATTTTAAATAATGATGCATGCATGTTTGGAAAACGGAGGGGTAAATTATATGTTTTACTTATCAAATGATTTTATAAACTTGAGTTTCGGTCCACTCACCCTTATTGTCTTTGGTAACCCCTCCAGGTCGTGATACTGAGGTAGAGGAGGAAACTAAGGCTGAGGCATAGATCTACTTCTGCGTACCTGAACCCCTGTTGGATGGTGTACCCGCAGGTTTACTTTAGATTCGTGCTCGCAAATTTGTAATTTTGGATTTCATCCCTTGTCTGACATCTGTTTAATTGGGATTTGATGTATAACTTTAAATTGGTTATCTATGCATTTGATGTTTTGAGGTTAAAATTGGTATGAATTATTGGGTGTCAGACGGGAGCAGGGCACGTCCCCTTGTGATCCCTGTGGGATCGGGGCGGGTCCTGTCAGCTTGGTATCAGAGCACTAGGTTGTGGTCAGTACTAGGGTATGGTCAGCATGCTAGACTAGCGATTAGTACTAGTTACCTTTCGAGTGTTAAGAATAATGTTATCTGATCTATGCCTCTTAACAGTGAGTTATGCCTCCAAGGAAAATTCCTCATGCACGAACTGACGAGGAGGTAGCTAGGGAAATGGAATGCGCAAGCATTGAAAGGGCTCAACGTTTGGGAGCCACACATTTTAGCGGGGGATCAAACCCCAATGATGCTCATGATTGGATTTCCAGATGGGAGGAGATCTTTGCGGTGATGCGCTGTCCAGCGGATGAGCGCGTGGCATTGGCGACCTTCCTACTGGAAGGCGGGGCCTACCAATGGTGGTACGGCCTGGAGATGTCTGGTTGGTCGGTCCACACAACTACTTGGGAGGACTTTCGTGCGAAATTCTTGGATCACCAGACCTACCCGCTATCTTTTCACGCTGCCCGCGAGGCAGAGTTTTTACGACTTGAGCAAGGTGTTATGTCAGTAACGGATTATGGGCAGGCCTTTGTGAGACTTTCTCGGTTCGCAGCGGCCTTTGTGAGCACAGAGAAGGATAAATGTCTGAGGTTTGAGCTTGGGCTCCGAGGGGATATTCGGGCGGGTATGCCAACTGTTTGTCATGCTACCCTGAAGGACATGGTGGATGCCGCGGTTCGTGTCGAGACTAGCCTGGCGACACACCAGGCACCACAATTATCTGGTAAGGGACGACGCAAGGATCGTCCGTGTCTTGGGCCGGTGAGCCATCGAGGAGCGAAGGGAGGACACAGTTGTGGAACATCATCGCGCGGCCGAGGAGGGCCGGGTCGCCTTGGGAGTTCCCAGAAATCAAGATCGAAATTTCCTCGGAATGGTGCGTCCAGTAAGTCGGCTGGGGGATTGGGTGTAATCGTTTGCTTTGCATGCAGTGGTTCGGGTCACTATGCTCGGGATTGTCCAGTTGTGCACTTGGGTAACAATACGGGAGGCACCGGTGTGGTGCAAGGTTCGGCTTCCAACACTATCGGAGGCCGAGGACTGAGCGGAACTGGTAGTACGAGACGTGGAGCACGTGGGCGCGGACAGGCTACTGAACTACGAGCTCGTATAATTGTTGTCACGATGCAACAAGGATGGACGACACCCGGTGTCGGTACAGGTACTTAGCGTATCTCGAATCTTGTTGTACGCGTGTTATTTGATGTTGGGGCTACCCATTCTTTTATTTTGAGGAGTTGTACTAGTATGCTTGATTGTGTGGTAGCAGCCATAGATTTCGAAATGGGTGTTGGCACCCCGATGGGCATCGTGTACCTTATGAATCCGATGATTCGGAGGCGCCCAGTAAGAATTGAGGATGTAGACTTACTTGTTGATCAAATCCTTATGATGTTGTCTTGGGAATGGATTGGTTGACGGAGCACGGTTCGCTCATTGATTATTGCAGTAGGCGATTCTGCGGAGTCCTGGTAGCAAGGTCTGTTGGTTAGGTCCGCACGAGGTTGTAGCAGACACTAGTATCGGAGTGGTTACAATCATTATTATTGAGAATCGAGGGACATTCTCTCTTCTCGTACAAGTTGTCAGGGTGTTCGTACCCAGGAATGCTGGGAACGAGTGGCTGAGTTTTCTTCTTCTTGGCAGAAGTAATGGGGATCGTCGTTCGGTATGAACGGAGATCCAGGGTTGTCCGATTTGCACACGGTGTGCAAGTGGGGATGGTTGTATGTTGATACTTTTTGTACTGATATTAGTATGAATGCCGGTGGGCTGTTACTAGTATCGTTAATAGTGTGTTGGTGCTGGTACTGGCGCTGGTGCTAGTATCGGTATTGGGCTAACTTTGAGTTACGAGTCGGGATGTGACTTCATCGAGTGGACGTGTGTCAGTAACCAGTCAAAAGGGGGGGACACGTAGTTGATGTCCGGATGCGTTGGTTCCGACAGGGTTGGAACTGCGGTATCAAGAGAGGTTGTGTTGCGGTAACAAGAGTTGTGCGGGTGTTCCGCATTGGTAAGGGGTATTTTCGAAGCCACTAGGGTGACTTCTCAGGTTCTGCCAGGGTAGGTGATGGGCGTTGTCATCAGTACACTGGTTAGATATTGGTTGGTGGACCCAGGAACTGTCTTGGGTCATCAGGAGGAGTTGGGTGTATCGAAGTTTGGTTAGCGTGATACCTCATTTTCTGCTTGGTGGCAGATAGTGTTAAATTACGTGGTATGGTAAGTGCAGCGAGCTTTTGATTACATCCACGTAGGATGAGTTTTAGCGTCATCATTTTGATCATCCTTAGTTTTCCTAAGCGGATAACAAGGATAAATACAAGGTAAGCAGTTAGGACCCACAGTCTCGGCGTGTTTTCGTCGTTGACTGATCGGTCTAGTTGTGGGAGTTAGTTGTCGAACGTTGTGACAGTATACAGATGAGTTGAGAGTGTAAGACCCTATGGTTCGGAGTCTAAAAGTTAACTGGCGGATCCTAGGTGGATCGGGATTGTGTTGTTGAGAACTTTGGGCATTGTGACGACCTAGGATCGGGATGTTACCAGTCAGGGACGCAGTGCCGTGTCTGGATCGTGTTCTTGATGATCCATATAGGGAGATTATCACCCTTACTTTGGTATGTGAGTCGTAAATGACGGGACTGAACTTCTTTTCGAAGGGGTTTCCATATGGTATATTACTTGGGTGATTAGGTTTCCGACGTGGTCGAATGTCGTCAACCTTAGACGTATTGATAGTGGGATTGGCTTCCCTATGAAGTCAATCGAATGTATTAACCAAGGTGGATGGAGTTCGTTTTGTCTCATGCTGGATTGGGCAAGGGTACTCCATTATTTGGTACGTGTTTGGCTATGACCTAGGCGGTTGTAGTCTGGTCGATGGATTGATGTGTGTACTTTGTACCTAGTTCCAGGTACGATACGTTGCAGACTTGTAGTGTCAGGAAATGGTACACGGGTCATACCCGAGGTATATCGGTGATCGTGTTGGTAACCGGATTGGTTCCGATACCATTGGATTAGCCGAGGTCGACATTGGATGCTATGCGATGGGTCATGGTATTTCCGATAAGTCTAATTACACACAGGTCGAGCGAATTGTTGGTAGGTATATATTTGAATTAAGTATGTTGATGGCTTGAGTAGCCACGAGTGAGTCTAGTGTCAGTTTTCGACTGACAAACTTCTGAATGGTGACAGATTGTCGGGATGTGTCAACATGGATTATTGAGTGAGGTCTGATGACTCCCAGTGGGAGTAGGTACCATGATGGGTGATTGAGAAGGGAATTGTTGAGTTGTTGCGTCAGCAAAAGGGTAGATTTGACAATCGGTGTCAATCCGAAATGGGTAGTTTCAGTCATTCGACGGGGTCGAATGGAGTCAATACGACGTGCGTACTCGTGGTACGTTTAGGTGCAGACAATTGTGTTCTGAGTAGTTGGTGTACGAGTGTACACGTGTTACGAGGTCAATTTTACTTTCCACTGAGTGGTTGTGAAATTGGGATAGTTAGAATTCTAAGAACGAAACAAATTCAGGAGGGATGAACGTTGAGACTGGATCGATTGGAATTTCGAGGACGAAATTAATTTAGGAGGGAAGGTTGTAACGACCCGTCCCGAATTTCGGGATTTGATTAGTGATTAATCATGATTAGTGGGATTGATCGGTGATTAGTTGGTCGAAATCGGACAAAATGTGCAAAATGACCGTTTTGCCCCTGGTTCGTGGGCAAAACGTTGACTTTTTGATCGGGCTGTCAAACGAACTTTGACCGATGACCGTGACGTAGTTCAGGACGTCACGAGTTCATAGGCAGGCGGCACGTTCGATTCCGACATTCGAGGAGAAAGTTATGACTATCGGAAGTTCAGGGGTATTACCGTAATTTGGACTTTTGGGGGCGAAAATGTTGACTTTTCGTCTAATAACTAATTTTCAGTTGACTCAAGGACCGTTGGGTAGGTCTCGACGTCCTGAGTCCATTGACAGGCGGCACGCCGAAATCGGACTTCGTACGAGGAAGTTATGGTTAGAAACGTGAAATCGGGAGGTTTGTGTCTCGGTTTTCGTGTCGAATATTTTATTCTTAAATTTCTGATTGGAGGACACCTGGGGAGTGACAAATGTCACTCACCCATTGGCTGGATTGGATCAAGCTCCACTAAGCATTTAAATAGAATTAAAAACCACTTTTGATCTCAGCCCTTCATCTCAAAACCCTCAGATTGCATCTCAGCCCTTGATCTCAATTCTGAGATTCAATCTGGGCCGTCCATCCATTTCCCTCCATTTCTATATAATTCTCACCCGACACCCTCACTTATCGCTCTTTGATCCAACCCTTGCGCACTACACTTTGTCTCTGCGTCTGTGTGTTGTTGGACCCACGGGGAAGGACTGAAGCACGGCGGTGAGCGGCGGTGGACGGCGGCGAGGTGGGAAAAAACCGGAAAACCCGAAACGGTTTCTAAAACTCATATTTTGGTAACTCGAATTCCCACGTTTAGTTTTGTTTCCTATTAATCCTAATCGACTCTAGGGACTTATAGGAACCTTCTGGGCTTGAGTTCGCGACCGGAGGTGATCAGGACGGTGGCTAAACGGCGACGGGAAACCAGCTCTGTTCATCGAGGTAAGCCTTCGATCCCGTCTGTATTTGTCGATTTTGATTCCATAGAACCCTTTCTGGGATTAAGACGAGCATCTAGGAACAAACTAGGACTGAAATGGTTGAGTGTGGAAGAAATGGTGACCGGGTCATGATCGCGGGTCTGATCGACCCGAGTTGCAGAGATACGGGTCAACCCGTCTGAGGACAGAGGTGATGACGTGGCACCCTGTCAGACTGTCAGGTGACGTGGACCAACCGTGAACCGACACGTGTCACATGTCAGTGCACAGTCAGCACTGACATGTCAGTGACGTGGCCCAATCTGGGACTGCCACGTGTCACTGACATGTCAGTGACGTGGACCAGTGCCGTGCTGACACGTGGCACATGTCAGATCTGACACGTGGCCTGACAGATCAGTGAGGTGGACCAATCGGATGTTGACACGTGGCACCTGTCAGAGTCTGACATGTCAGACCTGACAGCTGTCAGATGACGTCAGCATGACGTCATGCTGACGTTAGCAGTGACGTCAGCGATGACGTGAGCAGGAACTGTTCCTGCGTTGACCGACACGTTGACCGGCGCATGGGGGCGCGTGTGAACAGTAATTTTGGTGGGACCACCACCATTCTTTAGGTTTCGACGATCCGGATCCAATGGCGGTGGTTTCGGGTCGATCGGAGATCATTAAGTTGGTCAAAATGAGGTTTATCTCCTTGGGAAGCGCATTCGGGCGACTTTTCCGGACCGGTTTCGGTCTAGGGTTTCATGGTTAAATGTTAGGGGTTTGTATGGACCCTTACGTATACTTTGGATATGACAGGGATTGTATAAGCGTACCAGAACGAGGGTATACGTTCGGTTTTCAGCAGGATTGTACTATGAGTGGGCCATTTTCTTAAACCCTTGCGTGCATAAATGTTTTCTGGTTTATTATACTTATTCATATGCTAAAACAATAATGGTTTTGATGATATGGAAAATATGGTTATGGCACGTTTCACGGTATTTGGGCTTGAGACCCGTCTGATGAAAACTTAATGATTGGTTCTGATTTTATCTATGTATATATATGCTTCGCATGTGGATATCAATAAAATGTATGTGGTACTGCACTGTATAGATCCTTCCATATTATATTGTCTCCTCCGGCGAGGTACCCCGGAGAGGTCACGGACGTCTAGTACGTCCAGCGTCTATGACGCTAAGCATCAGGTGATGCTGCATCAGGTGATGCTGTACCGGAACAGGATTCGGGGATTTAGCTCGGAAATTGAGACCCGAGTGGCACGCGTAGCCTTATTATTATTGTGACCTTATTAGGCGTCAAGAACGTCAAACATCGGGTGATGTCGGGATTGGAGTGTATAGTGCAGCAACTAAAATTATACTTATGGTTTTATTACATGCCTTATGGTTCATATTATATGACTTATGATTTTAAATAATGATGCATGCATGTTTGGAAAACGGAAGGGTAAATTATATGTTTTACTTATCAAATGATTTTATAAACTTGAGTTTCGGTCCACTCACCCTTATTGTCTTTGGTAACCCCTCCAGGTCGTGATACTGAGGTAGAGGAGGAAACTGAGGCTGAGGCATAGATCTACTTCTGCGTACCTGAACCCCTGTTGGGTGGTGTACCCGCAGGTTTACTTTAGAGTTGTGCTCGCAAATTTGTAATTTTGGATTTCATCCCTTGTCTGACATCTGTTTAATTCGGATTTGATGTATAACTTTAAATTGGTTATCTATGCATTTGATGTTTTGAGGTTAAAATTGGTATGAATTATTGGGTGTCAGACGGGAGCAAGGCACGTCCCCTTGTGATCCCTGTGGGATTGGGGCGGGTCCTGTCATCTGATGACTCCGGGTGGAAGTAGACGTCAGGATAGGTTAGAGATTGAGGAAGGAACCGTAGAGTTGTTTATGTCAGCGAAAGGGTAGATTTGACAAGTGGGTTGATCATAAGATACGTGGGCTACTCTGATACTGACAAGTGGTGTCAGTTCGGAGCGTACGACTTCTGTCATTCGACGTGGTCGAATGTAATCGATACGACGTGTGTGTTAGTCGTACGTCTGGTTGCAGACGGTTATCGTTCTGGTTAGTGGGTGTACGAGTGTACACGAGTTTCAAGGTCGATTCTACTTTCCACGGGGTGGATGTGGAATCAAGATAGTTGGAGTTTCGAGAACGAAACTAATTAAGGAGGGAAGAACGGTTAGATTAGGTCGGTTGGAATTTCGAGGACGAAATTAATTAAGGAGGGAAGGTTGTAACGACCCGTCCCAAATTCCATGATTAGATTAGTGACTAATCACGATTAGTGAGGTTAATCGGTGATTAGTTGGGCGAAATCGGACGAACGATGTGAAATGACCGTTTTGCCCCTAATGGTGGCAAAACGTTGACTTTTCAATCGGGCGGTCAAATGGACTTTGACCGATGACTGTGACATAGTTCGTGACGTCACAAGTTCATAGACAGGTGGCACGTTCAATTTCGACGTTCGGGGAGGAAGTTATGACGTTCGGAAGTTTAGGGGCATTTTGGTAATTTTGGTTAAAAGGGGTCAAAATGTTGACTTTTTGACCGGGAGGTCCGATGGCCGAGGGCCGAAGACCGTTACGTAGATGAGGACGATACGAATCCATAGGCAGGCGGCACACTGAAATCGGACTTCCAACGGGAGAGTTATGGGTCACGAAAGTTCGATTTCACTATGCACGAACTTCGAGACTGGGACGATTTGGCGAAATCTGATTGGGCAGATATTTTAGTGGGCCCCAGGAGATGAATGAGATTGGTTTCGAGGCGTTGGACGGCTTGGAACAGCGGTGAACGGCGGGAGAAGTCACGGCCGCCATGGCTGGATTGAAGGTACGGGTTTTCGATGTTTTTTCTTCCGTTTTAAGTCATAGGACGGTAGGTTAGGTTGAGACGAAGAGAATGGGACAAACAGGGAGTGTTTTGGTGGCCGGAGCTGGGAGAACCGGCAGGGTCAAGCCGCGGGTCACGGCGACCCGGTTACTGGTATTCGGGTCGACCCGCGGGAGGACAGAGATGACAGGTGACGTCATCCTGCTGACGTCATCATGTCAGGGATGATGTCAGCATTGTCAGATTTGACAATGTCAGCTGACATGTCAGAAAATGGGCCAATAAGAGTGCGACACGTGTCACATGTCAGTGCACAGTCAGCACTGACATGTCAGTGACGTGGCCCAATCAGGGGCTGACACGTGGCACAAACGTGGACCAGTGCCGTGATGATACGTGGCATATGTCAGACTGCCACGTGGCACTGACAGCACAGTGACGTGGACCAATGGGAGCATGACACGTGGCACCTGTCAGAGTCTGACATGTCAGACCTGACAGCTGTCAGATGACATCATGCTGACGTCAGCGATGACGTCAGCAGGTACTGTAGCAGGCGCGTGAAGCCCAATTCAGGCGGCGCGTGAGTGCGCGTGGTAGGGAATCTGGGGAAGATTCCAACATACGAAATCATCTATTCGATGTAACGAACATTTTGGGACTGGTTTCGTGTCAATCGGACACCGTCTCGATATGTTTCGGGGAATCGGAAGGTTTAGGTTCGGGATTAAAAATAGTTAAAAATTACGGGGCTTTGGTAGGAGGTTAATTAAGTAGTTAGTAACCTTCTATTACGATTTGGACAGGTTTGGGAGTCCCGGTGACGGTGATCGGCTCGGGGAGCCGTATGGCACGCAAATCGAGGCGGCAGCTCGGACGGTCTGTGAGTGGACCTTGTTTTCTAAATTGGTGCATGCATAAATGTTTGTTTTATGTTTTAATACATGTTTGATGATGACATGGGTGCATTTCTATGTGGTTACATATAAGCACATATTTCGAGGTTTCGGCCTTATACGGTGCTTATACGGGTCTGTATTTCTTTATTGATTTAAATGAACTGGATTTGGATTTCAAAAGGATAAACTCGGGTATGAGACCCATTTGGTTTTGTCTCGGGTATATGACCTCAGATATCGGGCACGGTGCCCAACTGATGTCCTATGTTCGGGTACGAGACCCAAGCTACTTTACGGTTTTGATTTCAGGTCAGGGAACCTTAAATGGATTTCCCGGTTCATGACGGTTTATGGGAACCGGCATGAACTCTTAATATGGTATCATGGTTCATGACGGTTTATGGGAACCGGCATGAACCCTTGTTGGTCATTATGGTACATGACGGTTTATGGGAACCAGCATGTTACCTTGGTTATGAATATTATGGATCATGAAGGTTCAGGGGAACTGGGCATGGATATTATGTTATGTATATATATGTTCATCTACCTTCCTTTACTTCTATTATCTCCTCCGGGGAGGGTCGTTGGCCTGGGTGGACCCCGGAGTAGTCACGGAGCACCGACTGAGTGGAGTCACCCCCCAGTTGGGTTCCTTACTCTCAGGAAGGCTATGGTTACTATTACCTCGGTTAGGGTCAGTGGTCTTCGGACATTGACCTTGACTTTGAGATGACTCGGATTGAGACCCGGGTAGCACGCGCGTAGCTTTGGATACCGTGACAGGATTGGTTGTGTGACTTATATGTATATATGATATATGAGATTTGCTATGTGGTGTGCACAGGTGTGCACAAGATTTGAGCAGTGGCTCGTGTATTTGATTTCCGTATGGTTATGGATTTGGGTAGTGGCCCGTATGGTCGTTTTCATTGTGGTCCTTTCGACCTTGGTTTATATCTTCTTTGGGCTTAGTCCCACATATGGTTTGTTTTGGATAAATGGTTTTCGAATGCATGCGTGCTTTTTAGTGGAGGGTACAAATGTCATATGAAATATTTTTATAAACTTTTGTTTTGTCCACTCACAGTTTTTAATGTTTTGACTGCCCTTCAGGTTGACATCGGATGTGGACTGTAGCAGAGACCGAGATATCACATGCCTCCTCCGGATCCTGGCGTACTCTGATAGCCCGGGAGGGCAAAGGTCGGAAATATCCCTTGTCTGACACTTCGTGTCAGACGGGAGCAAGGTCATCCCGCATTAATCCCGGGGGGATTGGGATGGGTCCTGTCACAAAAAGTGGAGTTTTGTCCTATATGGGGCCCATCTTTTTAGACAGGCCCAATGGATGAGTGACAAGTGTCACTCATCCATTGCCCAATATGATTACATACATGCATATCCCCATGACTTCATTTTGTGTGTTTTTCCCGATCTTACCAAAATCAATTCCCAAAACCCTTTCAATCCTTGCTTGAGTGGACTTGGGAGATTGAGTGAGAGGCAGAGAGGTACTCTGAAGCTGAGGACGGAGAGGTGGTGGCCTGAACCGCTTTGGACGGCGGAGGGGAAGAAAACCCGTGCAGGTAATTTCCATTTGAATTTCCATTTCTCATTTTGGGACGTTAGGGGTGTTTTCTGGGGATTGACTGATGGATATGGGGTTCATAGGAGAGTGTAGGATGATTTTTGGATGACGGTGAAGGGCTGAGACGCCCTGGGGATCGACGGGAAAAACAGAGGCTGTGAAGCTTTGTTTACACAGTCGAGTTTTAAGGTTTTCTTTAGGGTTTTATGATAGGAAGAGGTAAAAAATGATGAGACAAAGAGAATGGGATCAAAAAGGAAGAAAAAGAAGGAAAAATGAGAGAGATATGGATTGGACCGGACTGCACAGGGTTAACCGGCCGGACCGGTTCGATCGCAGGAAGAAGAAGGTGAACAGTCCTGGCGCGTGAGGCCCACGCGCAGGACCTTCCTTGGGCGCGTGACGGTGTGTGGTAGGTAATTTGGGGATGTGTTCAACATGTCAAATCATCTATTCGATGTAACGAACATTTTGGGACTGGTTTCGTGTCAATCGGACATCGTTTCGATATAGTTCGGGTTGTCCGAAGGTTTAGGTTCGTGTTTAAAAATAGTTAGAAATTCCGGAAAATTACGGAGCTTTAGTGAGGGGCTATATAAGTAGTTAGTAACCCTCTAAATTAATTCGGACAGGTTCGGGGTACTCCGAAAAGGGAAAGTCACGATGTTTGTGTAAAACCACCAAAGATTCAAGGTTGGAAGGATGAAGGAAGATGGTTACTTTGAAATCAGGAGTGGTGGGCCAGAATGAATCCAACACAATTTATTCAAAAGATTTCAAATTCAGAGACAATATGTACACCCCAAAAATTACACTCTAGGCCAAGGAAAAGGAGTTAACCAAATTAAAGACCTAGAACCTTTGAGAGGCCCAGCGCACTTCGGATAATGGGGAGGTGGGCGTGTAATTAAAGGAAGTCACTTTACCAAGTGTCGAGAACCGTCAAAAGGCAAAGGGGAGGAATGCGGAGAAATCGTTGCGAGAAAGTCCATGCGAGGATTTAAGTGTCAAGCCAAGCGAACCTTAGACTGTCTATAAAAGGAGATGAATTCTTCTACTCAGCGACAACCAACAAATCAATCAAACAAACACACAAATTGATCAAACTCAATCAATTTCAAACAATTGCAAACCCTCAAAAAGCTTCTTTGTTCTAAAAGTTTGCCTCTTTAGGAAAAACTGTTTCCTTCGATCTAAGAATCAAGATTCAGCTATCCTCTCAACCCTTCTCAATTCTTACTCCAAGAACAAATCATTTTTCCTTAATTCCGACTTACACTCCAAGTCAGTTATGAAGACTTCTTGACTAATACCTTCATCCTAGCTTACTTTCATATAAAATGTTGAAAACCATTTAACATATAACTCATTTTGGCTAACCCAATTCAATCTTTGAGACATCCATACACTCACATCTCGGCATCACTATGTCATCTAAGTACTCCGCCAAACTATGATATGATTCCAACTAATGTTTATCCAGTTAATGGTTTCTTGACCCTACAAAAGAAATAGTTTACCTTACATCACTTGTAATTTATCACCTACTTTCAGTATTTAAACATTTATTGTAACGACTCGGACCTTTGAGGAAAGCAAAAATTAGCATGATTGGGTAAATGACGATTTTTCCCATGAAAGTCAAATAGTTGACTTTTTGACCAGTAGTCAAATTTTTGAATTTTTTTTATCGAGATCTCTTTTGGAAATTCCAGGAAAATTGTTACGAAGGTCTCCGAACCCTGAGTTCATAGACAGACGGCACGCCAAAATAGGAGAACGTATGAGGTCGATTCGGGTCAAAAAACCATAAGGGTATTTTGGTAATTTATGCTTGAAGGGAATTTTGGCCATTACACAATGGGAACCAATTGGATTTGGACAGTTGTCCACTCTGGATTTTTCTGATATTTTTCCTCCCCACTAACTTGCCCCTCTACTTAAAGACATGTGGGTGTACTGGTGAATGGTTTCAGTGGAACATGGTCGAAGCCATGGAAACATGGGAAACGAGAGAGAGAAATGTTGAGGTTGAGGGGGATGAGAGGGAAGGAAAGAGAGGAAAACAAAATGGGGAGGAGGGAGGACTGAAAAAATATACCTAGGTTGTGGGACGGTGATGTAACAGTGAAAAAGGGAGGTTGGACTGTGATGGTGAACTTCGGGTTTCTAGGTTTCAAGCCCAGAATGTGGGGTTTAGCAAGCTTCGAGTTCCCCTGGAGGTTATACGATCATTTTAGAGCAAGAAGGAAAGGGTTTGGGACCTAGGAACGAGGTAAAACTGATCTGGGAACCATGGCCCAAGTTCGTGGTTTTAGGCCAGATCATCAAGGTGAGTTTTCCTTGTTTAAAGGTCATAGATCTCTTTTAGGAAGTTCTTAGATGATGCTGATACTTAGAACACGAAAAGAAACGTTGAAATACCGATTTTCTACTCAGGTCGTGTCACCGGGTCGGGCTACCCAATTTGCAGAAAACTGGGTCTGGCTAGAGGTTAGGGATGACTACTGTAACCAAGGTTCAAAATTGCGCTAGACACTTCTAAGGCAGTCGATAGGGACCTAGCGTTTAGACAGTTAGGCAGGGCCTATGCGGTTTTTTTTTTTTAGCTGAAATTCAAAAAATTAATAATATAATGAATACTATCAAATAATTACATAACAAAAATTAATTATCTAGATAAATAAATTGAGTTTGGAATCATATATGTTGAAAATGTAAGTTTTTTATTAATTTTATTATATGACATTCTATGTTTTTTTAATTTAGTATATTTTTTAATTAATGCTTATATTATTAACTAAGTATTTAATAAATAAAATAACGTATATAACTAAATCTGTGTATATAAGAACTTATATAACTATATATATATATATATATTTACACGCAAATCCACCTAAGCGCTTAGATACTATGCGAGGTGGTTTCTCACCTTTGAGCGACTAGGCGCCGCCTAGGGGGACTAGGCGGCTTCCGTTTTGGACAATTATTGTAGCACGTGGGTTTTACGCATAGAGAAGGAAATTGAGGACGTAAGGGCATGTGGCGCTCCTTCTCGAATTGTGGTCAAAACAAAAGTTCTAGTTCTCGATCCTACGAGTCTAACGATACAATTCTCGAGGCGATCAGACATCATCTCGGGGCAATTTTGATTGTCTGAAGATTTAGGAATTATTTTAATACGTTTAAAAATCTCGGAAAATTATGGGATTGAAGTGTGAGTCAATTGGGATGATTAGTGACCCTTAGAAGTGATTTTTGACATGAGATGATATTCTTGAATTTTACAGGGAAATGTGCAATTCGGCTTGACTGTGCGTAAGGTACGTGTGAGTGGACTTTCATTTTCCCTAAACCCTATGCAAGCATTTTTTTATGATTTTACATGAAATATTATGTGAATTGTTTGAAGGTTATTTAAGTATGATTTTGATGGATTTTTGGTGATTTTACGTTAATCGCAACTTTGTACGTTTTACGAGAAAATTGTCGTATTGTGCTCTGGTTTGTTACTGAATTTTATAAAGTGTTTTTATAATCGATTTGACTTGTCTATTTGATTTTGGTGGTGTTTGATAGATTGGGATTTTATATGATGGAATATTTTAATGGCTTTAACGAGGTTTTGACATGATGTGTGATTTGGGTTTAGGCCCGGGTTTTGAGTTTGGTTTTGGTTTCTGAACTTAGTTCTGGATATGGATTGGATATATTATATAGTTATGTGATTAATGCGTATATATGTGATGGTGCTCGTTGGGTAGTATTCTTAGACGTCAAGCTAGGGGCTCCTGATCCTGTGACTAGCATTATGTATGGTTGTGTGATGGTTGGATACATGTGGTGTGATCGGGTATGGTTACTGGATATAATGTGATTGGTGATGTGATGGGATGGCCCTCCTCAAGTTGTGGCTTGATGATGTCTCAGACGTCCAGAGCCGATCTCAATTTTCCTGAGACGAACTAGTACCCAAACGTCTAGACCGGGTTCTATTTTCTTGGGATCGGTCGACACCCAGATGTCCAGAGCTGGGCTCTGTTTCCCTGGATGATATCCTAATGTCCAGAGCGGGGCTCTGTTTTCCCGGACACTTAGAAGTCCAAAGAGGGACTCTATTTTTCCGAGTGATATTGGCCTACCGGTAGTGCACGTTTGATATGATGATTCAGTTTGCAGACATTAAAGATGGATTAGTCGATATGACGGGTTGGCTCGATATGATCTGCTGGTACAGTGTGATTGGTTTTGTGTGACTAGTTACACATTGGTTGGTTCACTATGGTGGTTGTTCTTATGCTTTGGCTTGAACGTATGTGCATTGGTACTTGATGTGAGTTTTCATTGGACATGTTTTTGGAATTATTGGATTTTCTTATTACTGCACATATTTTGAGATTGTTGTTATATTTCTAAATTTGATGCATGTATAGATTTATAAAACGGAAGAAATTGATATGTTTCAAACTATGTTTTAATAACCTGAATTTTCGTCCACTCGCACATTTTTCTTGGTTTGAAACCCTCTAGGGTCGCTGCATGGGAATCAAGGTTGTTTATGGAGCGGAGGCATAAGTTCTCTAGTACTCAAGTATCCCTTGTCTGGCAGGGTTACGGGGGTACTTTCGGTACATTAGGTTATCTGTCAGACGGGAGCCGGACCCGGGTATGTTGTATTTAGTATTTTCCGAGTTGGGTCCTATCATTTACTTTCTTAGTGTTTGTGCTTCATGTAACGACCCGTTCTGGAAGTCGAGATTAGATTAGTGGTTAATGACGGATTAACGAAGATAATCGGTGATTAGTTGGATACTTTTGGACGGATGGTGCAGAATGATGATTTTGCCCTTGGAATGGGCAAAATGTTGACTCTTAGTTCGGGCGGTCAAATGGACTTTGACCGATGACCGTGATGTAGTTCGGGACGTCATGAGTCCGTAGACATGTGGCACGTTCGATTCCGACATCCGAGGAAGAAGTTGTGATGTTCGGAAGGTTGAGGGCATTTTTGTAATTTGGTTAAAAAGGGGGGAATTTTTGACTTTTTACGTGGAAAACATTCTTCACACAATTCGAGGACCGTTAGGTAGATCTCGACGTCCTAAGTACAACGACAGGAGGCACGCCGTCATCGGACATCGGACGGTCAAGTTATGGGTCTAGAAAGTGAAGGGTAAAATGGTAATTTTGGACTTTAAGGGGTAATTCAGTCTTTTAACACCTTGGGATTTGTGCAACCGCATAAGGACACCTGGGCTGAGTTCATTGGATATTTTTTAGAGTGGACCACAGGTTGGAGGACACCTGGCCTCTGTCTAGTGGCTTCTAGCCAAGTCGGCCGTGTCTTTTACATTTTAAATGTTAGGTTATCGATCAACTGAGTAAACAGAGAGACTGAGACAGTGAGCAATTGATCGTCCCTCTGTGTGTATGAGTTTTGTGAGGCTTTGTGATAGAGTGTGAGTGATTAGGAAGTCTGGTGAATGAATCTTGGTGAGAGTTGAATGAGGAAAGGATTGTGAGAAAGTGTGAAAAACTCAGGAAACAGAGAGGTTAAGGTGTGAGTAGCTGGGGACGAAATCGATCAAACCCATCGAAGTTGGGCTTGTGGTGGTGTTCAGAGACCTAAGGAGAGACTCTAGGACGTGCAGGGCTGTGGTGGAGATCGCGGTGGTGAGCAGAAACAGGTAAGGTCTCTGGGTTCCCCTGTTTTTCCAGATTTGTTCAAATCAAAAGTCGTGAATTTTAGGGGTTGGTTGAGTGTTTTTGTTGACACTAACAGCTGAAGGAAGTTACTATCAAGCTCAGGGACTCAAACCCGTGACTGGAAGGACGACTGGTGGCCGGAATCAGAGACAGGGATTTCTGAGTTTTGGTTCGAATCTTGGAAGGTAAGGTTTATGGCTTTATTTCACGATTTTGTTAAGTGAATCAATCACAAATTCAAGGATGAAACTTAGGGTGTAGATAGGATTAAAAACTACCTGAAAAAAATTGAAAACCGGCCTCGTTGGCTCGGTTGGACCAGACCGGGATGGCTGGAGGTTGACGATGACACTGTAGCAACGCGTGGCTCCCACGGGCAGCCCCTTTGGGCGGCACGTGAGGGCGCGTGGGGCTTCCTTTGGGAAAACATTCAACACGGTTTTCACTCTAATTGATGCAGCTCTTAGTAGGCTTTTTGTCTTATCTTGTACTGTACTATGCTATGTGCTACTGTGGAATAGTTGTATTATAACTTCTCCCTGGTCTCGCAATGTATATTTCGTGGTTTTCGTATGGTTATTTTGGTCCTTTGAGTTGGGTTGTCAGACGGGAGCAGGGTTCGTCCCGATTATCGGGATGATAATTAGGGTGGCTCCTGTCAATTGGTATCAGAGCATAGGTTTACGATTTGTGTCTATTATGAGGTTGTGTCTAGGTCGTTATACTGACTTTATGCCTCTTTCAGAGTACGATCGACTATGCCTCCGAGACGTGAGCCCCCTCCACGACCTACTGAAGACATTGCGAGAGATGCAGAGAGTGATACGATCGAGCGAGCCTAGCGTCTTGGGGCTACGACGTTTAGTGGTGGGGTAGACCTTGAGGAAGCCCACAAGTGGATTACGTGACTTGAGCGGATTTTCGCTGTGATGCGATGCCCACCGGAGGATCGAGTGGTGTTGGCTACCTTTTTACTGGACGGTGCGGCGTAAAAGTGGTGGTACACTCTTGAGTTGTCAGGCTGGGACACCCACACCATGACTTGGGAGACATTTCAGGAGTGGTTCCTTGATCAGTATTACCCTCGTTAGTTCTGCGATGCCATGGAGGCTGAGTTCCTACAGCTCCAACATGGGAGTATGATTGTGGCCGAGTATGAACAGAAGTTTCAGATGTTATCCCGTTTTGCTCCTGTTTTTGTGGCTACGGAAGCCGAGAAGTGTCGCAGGTTTGAGTTGGGCCTGCGAGGTGAGATTCGAGCCATCGTGACGGTTGGATCGTTTGCTACCCTTAGAGAATTGTCGGATGCTGCAGTGAGGGTGGAAGCTAGTTTGTCGGCACGACCACAATTCTTGGGTGGTGTACGACGCCGAGAGGATCCTTTTTCTGGAGCTTCGAGCGAGAGGACCCCAAAGAGGGACAGTTACAGTGGAGCTTTATCCGCGGGCGATGATCAATTTGGTAGACCGGGTAGTTCCTAGAGTCCAGGATTCTGTGGGCACCGAGCACAGCCAACCCCGCAACCAAGTACGACATGTATTGCGTCCACAGGGAGACCGAGTAGAGGACCCAATCGGGATGTTTCTAGTGTCATTTGTTTGTTCTGTGGTGAGTGAGGCCACTACCGAAGGGAATGTCCGTCCTTACCACCAGGTGGAGGCGCAAGCCGAGGTACTGCGGAGCCAGGACGGAGTACGGCTTCAGTTTCAGGGGTAGTAGGCACTAGAGGAGATGGTGGTGCCACTAGTGGTTTGAGGGGACACGGCCGATCTTCAGGGCCCCAGGCCCGAGTTTTTGCAATGACGCAGCAAGAGGCTCAATCAACATCCGGCATAGTGACATGTATGATTACCATCCTTGGACTTGATGTACATGTTTTGTTTGATCCCGGGACTACCCTATTCTTTTAGAGCAGAGAGTCTAGGTTTTCGTCTGAGTAGTAAAGAAGGTGACGTTTAGACAATTAGTCTGGAGATAGGCATACCTAAGGATAACGTACCATGATTGGAATCTCAAAATTTGGAGATGCAGTGGTTTGGACGATGAGACGTGGTGTTGATTCCGAGTTGGTGTAAGTGGCGAGTGTCAGGAGATGACGGTAAGTTGGATTAAGGTAGAATGACTCGGAGTGACAAGGATGAGGACCAAGGTGTGTTCCGTTGAAGGATAACGGAAGGAATGGAAAAAGAGTAACTGTAACTGATCGAGATAAGGTTATTGAAGAGAACTCACAATCTAAGTGTGCCTTTAGATGTGTTGAGGACTTTATCGATTTGATTTGACGAGGTGGTCTGAGCAATTTTGGGAAGGGAAGGCAAAGTAGTGAGTCGGTAGGTAGAATCAAATGAAGGGGCGAGTAGATCAGGATTGGATCTCTCCTGGCTCAGGGTTTGAGTTGGTGTTGAACAGGAGAATCATTTGAGAGACTTAAGTTGGGTATTTTTACTAGGTTGGGTCTGTGGTTGCATACATATGGATTGTTGGACCTAGAACTGGTACGGGGGTCTACTCTGGATTCGTAGTTGAGTTACTATAGGATTTCATAGTGGTCAGGTGACTGGGAGATTATGAAGGACTATGAGTTGGACTCTCCTGGAAGACGTGTAGATGGAAGTACGTGAGGATATACTCTACGAGCTGTGTTTGAGGTATTCTAAAATAACTTTGTTTCTTTTTTAAGTTCGTAGGATTGTCCTTGCGTGTACAATGTGGTTCTAGTTGGTGGTACTTGGTGAAGGTACGTGAAAGATACATACTGGTTCTGCAGTGGTCAGAACCAGGCCAATGTAATTGGCCGTGCAGTTCTGGTAGAAGTGTTGGTGATCAGCTTAGTGTCAAGGTATGTTGTGGAGAGACGGACGATTGGTGTAGTTCCCACATGTTGGATGTTGTTGGATGGAACATGTGGACTGGACCAGGGTGATCCCGAGCGACTGATTGATTTGTAGGCTGCAGTGTTGTTTTGAGCTAGATGCTACGAACTGAGTGGCTGGTGGGACCCTGGTTTGAGAGGTATGTTCTTGGATAAACAGGAAGGTGATAGGTTCCGGTGGCAATTAGACAGTGTGAGACGTGGTTGGTGTGCCCAGAGGATGACTGTGTTAGTGATTAGTGGAACCATTGGTGAGGTGTTTGGTCAATTCAGGGTAGAGGCGAGTACGTTGTAACTCTGGTAGGGTCGGAACGGATCGCTGACAGAAGTATTGGTGCGAGGTACGCTCGATTCGAGAAGGTGTCAGAAGTGTTGAAACTGGAACAGGGGTAATGTGGCGTACGTGGGGTTAATCTCAAATGATTTGGTTCGTTTGATCGAGTTGAGATGACAGGTTGGGAACTGTCAGGATAAGTTGGATTGGTAGGAGATGGACACCGGGTAGGAGACCTAGGTGTAAGAACCATTGGTTTTCTCCCCGCTAGTTACGGGGATACGAGATGTGGAATTTCGAGGACGAAATTTTTTTAGGAGGGTAGACTGTAACGACCCGTCCCGGAAGTCGGAATTAGATTAGTGGTTAATGACGGATTAACGAAGATAATCGGTGATTAGTTGGATACTTTTGGACGGACGGTGCAGAATGACGATTTTACCCTTGGAATGGGCAAAATGTTGACTTATAGTTCAGGCGGTCAAATGAACTTTTACCGATGACCATGACGTAGTTCAGAACGTCACGAGTCCGTAGACAGGTGGCACGTCCTATTCCGACATCCGAGGAAGAAGTTGTGATGTTCGGAAGGTTGAGGGCATTTTCGTAATTTGGTTAAAAAGGGGGGAATTGTTGACTTTTTACGTGGCAAACATTCTTCACGTAATTTGAGGACCATTAGGTAGATCTCGACGTCCTGAGTACAACGACAGGCGGCACGCCGTCATCGGACATCAGACGGTCAAGTTATGGGTCTAGAAAGTGAAGGGTAAAATGGTAATTTTGGACTTTTAGGAGCAAATCAGTCTTTTAACACCTTGGGATTTGTGCAACCGCATAAGGACACCTGGGCTGAGTTCATTGGATATTTGTGAGAGTGGACCACAGGTTGGAGGTCACCTGGCCTCTGTCTAGTGGCTTCTAGCCAAGTCGGCCGTGCCTTTTACATTTTAAATGTTGGGTTATCGATCAACTGAGAAAACAGAGAGACTGAGACAGTGAGCAATTGATCATCCCTCTGTGTGTGTGAGTCTTGTGAGGATTTGTGATAGAGTGTTAGTGATCAGGAAGTCTGGTGAATGAATCTTGGTGAGAGTTGAGTGAGGAAAGGACTGTGAGAAAGTGTGAAAAACTCAGGAAACAGAGAGGTTAATGTGTGAGCAGCCGTGGACGAAATCGATCAAACCCATCGAAGTTGGGCTTGTGGTGGTGTTCAGAGACTCAAGGAGAGACTCTAGGACGTGCAAAGCTGTGGTGGAGATCGCGGCGGTGAGCAGAAACAGGTAAGGTCTCTGGGTGCCCCTGTTTTTCCATATTTGTTCAAATCAAAAGTCGTGAAGTTTAGGGGTTGGTTGAGTGTTTTTGTTGACACTAACAGCTGAAGGAAGTTACTATCAAGCTCAGGGACTTGAACCCGTGACTGGAAGGACGACTTGTGGCCGGAATCAGAGACAGGGATTTCTGAGTTTTGGTTCGAAGCTTGGAAGGTAAGGTTTAGGGCTTTATTTCACAATTTTGTTAAGTGAATCAATCACAAATTCAAGGCCAAAACATAGGGTGTAGATAGGATTAAAAACGGCCTAAAAACAAGTGAAAACCGGCCTCTCCGGCTCGGTTGGATCTGACCGGTCTAGACCGGTCTGAATCGGGTTGGCTGGAGGTTGACGATGACACTGTAGCAGTGTGTGGCTCCCACCCGCATCCCCATTGGGGGGCACGTGAGGGCGCGTAGGGCTTCTTTTGGGGAAATTATCAACACGGTTTTCACTTTAATCGATGTAATGAACATTTTAGGACACGTTTCGAGTCGATCGGACACCGTATTGGGGTAGTTTTGAGTGTTCGAAGGTTTAGGGGTTCGTATAATTATGTTTAAAAATCTCGGAAAATTGGGGAAATTAGGGTAAGCTTAAATGGAGTGTTTGTGACCCGGAATGGTGTCCTTTGACAGGTTGGGATATTCCTGAGACAGCCGAGGAGCGTACGGGACGTGAGTGACGCATTCGAACCTTATGAGTGGACTGTTTGTTTTCTAACCGAGCATGCATACCTGTTTCTACTTATTTCTTTATGTTTCGATATATGATTTTATGCTTCCGATATATGATTTTATGCCTATGATTTCTATATTCTTGTTTTACTTGTTTGCACGTTTTTCAATACGAGTTATCGGATTTGCGCGTACTTCGAGAATATGATTTCTGACAGGATCGCCCCCGAAGGAACATTGAAAACCGTGTCCGATCCTGCTCCCGTCTGATAAGTCGACTGAAGTTCCCAAGTTTTTCCAAACTAGGGATAACCACACACGTACTCACTCATGTCTCCACCTCTCGATCAGCCTTGATCAACGCGCCATGACCTGGAGGGTTAATAAAAACACAAAAGGTGTGAGTGCACAAATATTGAATCAGTTTATAAAACAGTTACAGAAAGACATTTCTACCTTCCACGGAAAACCAATGCATGCATTCGAAAATCATTTCACAATCCATTTCATTTCCAACATAAGAAAATCGTGTATGAAAATCAAAATCATTTTCCTTTTCTTAACCTTCGTGTCTAAACCCGCAATCATAAACACGGGGCCTCAGCCCAAAACCATGAATCAAATCTAAGTACGCAACATAATTCCAATCCATCAAACCACACAAACCGGGCCATTGCCCAACACATCCGGAAACATAAAAAATCAACAGTTATTCACAAGTCAAATCAATCTGTTGGATCTCAAGTGCGCCCGAGTCTTTAAACTCAAAACCATGCGCATAATTAGGCCTTCTCGGGATATCAAGGAGTCTTTAAACTCAGAACATAATCAATAGGCCTCGGGGTGTATCATACCGAGTCTTTAAACTCAAAACAGTAACCGAGTCTTTAAACTCATCAAGGGCCCTCCCCCGTCATCAATTAACCGAGTCTTTAAACTCAAAACATGATCCAACAATAGCACTGGGTCTTTAAACCCAAAACCATTTGTAAATCACAACAATCTTGGATCTATCGTGATCCATTTTCCAAACCATTCCGAAATCACATTTCGTCATAATAGGACTTATGTCCGAATTTCACATTCAAATCCCCAATCATATCCATCATCCATTCCCGAAACCGAATTCACAATAATTATTCCGTAAGCCGGCATCCGGAACCACCATTCCGAACCCAATCCAGAAATCCACTTTCAAGTTTCCAAAATCGGAATTTCGTTCATCAAAATTACTTTTATGCCCTGGGCATCAAGCTCGAAATCACCTTTTCCAAAATCCATTTTAAATCTTTGAACACAAATCTTATTTCAAATCCCAAATTCAATTCATCAAAACCATGATCAATCACAACATACTCAAAATCTCGTAAAATGTGCAAATCCGTAAAAATCTCGAAATCTGTGTCAACACCATAAGTCATACTCACAATCATAATCAAAACATCCTTAAAACATCATACGCACAAATCTTGTAAAATCGTTCATCAAACCATCATCAAAACGTAAGAGAAACCATAGTCTCGAAATACGTGCAGTTACGTATTGCATACCAAAATACGTATAAATACGAAAATCGTAATTATCACAAGTCATAATCATAATCATAGAAATCATAGAAACATTTATGCATGCATTAAATTTTTGAAAGCAAAGTCCACTCACACACCGTCCATAACGCTCGTTTTCATGCCGCACACGTTTTTGTAATTTCCGGCATTTTCCAGAAATCTCGAATCATGTCCGAAATCATCCCTCAGTGTCACTAAGGACTTAAATAACATCATAGTAATTTCCCATAATTTTTCGGGAATTAAATATTAGTTAAAAACGTAACATAAACCTTCGGACTCTCAAAACAATATCGAAACGGTGTCCGATTAATTCGAAACTAACGCTAAAATGTTCGTTACATTGTATAGGACAAAAGTCGTGTTTAACTCACCTCGAGAATTGGGCCCACACGCCCTCATGAGTCGCCGTGAGTGGCTACGCGTGAAACTCACGCGCCTGCTACAGTGATGCTACAGTTGTCTTCCTTACCCGATTGGCCTGGTAAACGGGTCTGCGACCCGGGTGCTCGACTCGATTCAATCTCTGCGAATCTCAACTTGTTTCCTTCAATTGATTCAGTCAAAATCATAGTTATGAATCTAATTATGGGTCTGTAACTTTAATTTCATTATAACTTACCTTAATCTGTCACTTCCAGCTCGAGTTTTCGATGAACATCCAAACACTGTTCATTCCAATCCTCATCGTTTTTCCTCAATTGATCCAGCCAGCAGCTTCGTATGATTATCATAAATTGGTTTCCAAACTCAATTGCATCTTCTAACTCCTCAAATTACACGACCCAATCCTTGGACTTTTGAGGCATCGAGGTCCTCCGTTCACGGTCAAAACGACCTCATCTTCCTTCGTTTTTGAAGCCATTCGAGCCGTCTGGGTTCCAGAGAGCTAATTACAACCTCAATTGTAGCCATAAACGTCCACAATTTCGAATTCGACTATTGATCACAATAAATTATGATACTCGGCTCTCGGGTCTCACAGCAGCTCCTCTCTGGTTTTCTCATTATTCTCCTTTCTGTTTCTCTCAAAACCGTCCTAGGGACTGATCAACTTCTACAATTAACCAAGCAAAAGCAACCGGTGCTCTGCTCAAGCTCTCAAATGAACAAAACAATTCTAGTGCTCTGTTTCTCTCCATTTCCAACAGCACCAGCCCACGCTCACAATATTTTAAATTTCCCACCATCACACATTGCCACTAATCCATACCCTCTTAGTGAAAAATGTCACTTACTTAGTTAAATAGCTAAGTTAAACATTCCACTACGGCTGATTCAATTTCCAACATACAAATTACCATTTTACCCCTCCCTCGACAATTTACCAAAATGCCCTTCGCACTTCTAGACCCGTAATTGGGCCGTCCAACGTCTGTTTTCAGTGTGCCGTCTGTCTACGAACTCAGGGCATCGAGACCTACCTCACGGTCCTCGAATTACGTGAAAAGTAGTGGTCAATCAGAAAGTCAACATTTCCCCCTTTTTGTCCTAATTACGAAAATGCCCTTGAACTTCCTAACGTCATAACTTCTACCCTGATCGTCGGAATCGGACGTGCCACCTGTCTATGAACTCGTGACATCCCGAACTACGTCACAGTCATCGGTAAAAGTTCGTTTGACTTCCCAAGCAAAAAGTCAACCGTTCGCCCATTCTCTAGGGGCAAAATCGTCATTTTCTTCAAATTTTCCAAATTTCCCTTTTTTGAACGTCCGGGTCGTTACAATTTCTGTTATGCTTTTGAGGATGGTTTCGAATGAATGATTTATGTTTATACGCATTATGTTTTACTAGAGATTTGAGGATATGAATTGAGATTTGAAGTGAAATTCGGGCGAAAGTCCCATTTCGATTAAACATGATTTGGGTTTTCGAAGATTTCCAATTTGGCTTGGGTTTTCGGATTTCGATGCATTTTTCTTATGGATGAAAAATGGTTTTGGGTTTAAAGACTCGAAAAAAGAGAAAAATCCACTGGATCTGGTTTTGAGTTTAAAGACTCGGATTGATTGACGGGGGGGAGGGGAGGGCCCTAGATTGATATGTTTTGAGTTTAAAGACTCGGTATGTGTTTTGCGTTTAAAGACTCGGTGATTGTGATACCCCCTGAGGCCTGTGATTGAGTTTTGAGTTTAAAAACTCGTTGATATCCCGGGAAGGCCTAGTTATTTGCGCATGGTTTTGAGTTTAAAGACTCGGGCGCACTTGAGATCCAGTAAACTTGTATGATTGATGTTTTTCACTGGTTTTCAATTTTTTTGGGTTGTGACCCGAATAACTTGGTTCTTATGGATTTAGGGCCGAGTGCCTGAACTTGGGTTTTGATTTCTGACGATTTCCGCACTTATTTTCATATCGTGCATAAGGTTGTTTTAAGATACTTGTTTATGCATGCATGTTTTCAAACGGAGGGTGAACCCTGGTTTATTTCGTAAACGGTTTTATAACTCTTATTTATTTTTAGTCCACTCACGCTTTTAATGTTTTTAACACCCTCCAGGTCGTGGTGCTAGCGCCAGGGCTAACGTTGAGGCAGAAGCGGAGACATAGAGTTTTCCCGTTGCGTGTGTAGGCAGCTCTTAGTAGGCTTTTTGTCTTATCTTGTACTGTACTATGCTCTGTGCTACTGTGGACTAATTGTATTATAACTTCTCCTTGGTCTGGAAATGTATATTTCGTGATTTTCATATGGTTATTTTGGTCTTTTGAGTTGGGTTGTCAGACGGGAGCAGAGTTCGTCCCGGTTATCGGGGTGATAATCGGGGTGGGTCCTGTCACTTAATCTCCATATTGATGCAGAGAATTTCTTTAAGTCTGACCAAGATACTTTGTATATACCAAGAAATGCGTCCTATAGCGGACTCTAAGTCATAATACCATCTTCGTGCTCTGGTCTGATATCAGCATTTCGACGTGGAAGGAGTTTATATGTCTAACTACCATTTAACTAAACAACGAGTTACTAAAATGAAAATACTAAAATTGAACTTGTATAAATGTGGAGAGAAAATTTATTAAAATCCTTAGATACGTTAAAAAGAAGATAGAAAAAAAAAACAGTACAAGCAATATGCCCGTTTACCTTACAATCACTTGATTACAAGTTAAGTTCTTGGGCTGCAAACAAAACTCATTATAAATTGTCTAGTAGCAGTTTTCGACTAGTAGCACGCCTACTTTGAAGGAATCTAAAAAGTCTGTTTACTGATCAAGCACATCTAATGAAGGACCATAATGCTAAGTGTAATGGTTCGAATCTCGAGAAAAGGTAAAAAATTAAAAAAAAATGGAAAGAGAAATGGTGATTTTGCACGTGGAAGTCAAAAAGTTGACTTTTTGACTGAGACATCCTTTAGAAAATTTGAAAAGACAGTTATGAAGATCTAGGCCTCATAAGTGCATGGACTATGGGTCTAGAAAAGTCAAGGGTATCTTGGTCATTTTGCATAAGGAACCTAGGACATTCTAGAATTTTCTTCATTTAAACACACCCCCACACACACACACCCCCCCCCCCCCCCCCCCCCCCCCCCCCCCCCCAAAGTTCTTCCACTGACATAAATCGACATAGTGTTTTATAAAAGGATGTGAGTGTGTTGAGAGAGTATTCAGTGGAGATGGGCCAATGGGAAGAAAAACAAGAAAAAGGCTGAGGCCCGTGAGAGAAATGAGAGGAAAAGAGAGAAAGAAGAAAAGTAAGGAGAAGAAGAAGGAAGAAAGGAAAGAAAGAGAAAGAAGGTTGGCCTGGAGTGAGCCCATGTTCCAAACCCGTAAGGTTTAGAACTTGGCCGGCGAGTGAGGGCACATCCGATGGTATTTAGTGGTGCAATCAACACGAAAGTTTTAGTGCTTAATTTTGTGATTTCAATGGTGCCATTTTCTATTTAATTGGACATTGATTGGTAACCGTTTCAAGGTTTAACTTATATTTATATCTTAAAATCCAAACTTAAACTGAGTAAACTTTTGAATTTAATTTTAACCTTAATTGGAATGAATATATTGATTATTATATAACTCTTTGAATGAATTATTTTTACATTGGGTGGTTTACAAAGAAGTTAAAAGTTGGTTGTTGTGTATGTAGATTTCTAAATGTGGTTTCTAAGACTTATTTTGGTAATAGGCTTAATTCATGGTAACGTAACACGTAGTGTGATTAAGATGTGACTATTGGAAACAAGTATGAAATACTTCTAGATATTTGAAGTACGTCATGAATAAAGGAAAATTGTATTATTATCTAAAACCGCTAACTAAATCCTAAAAATTGAGAATTGCTAATATAAGGATATCTTAAGTCTTGTAGGAATGATAAGTGAATTTTGATGAATTGCTATATGGGAAAAGGGTATTCTTTAAGGGTAGTCATAGGGTGATATATATGTTTATGTTGTTATGTTCACTTGTGATATTAAGAATTTAAGTGTGACTATACGGAGTATTAATTAATCTATATTGATAATGGGATTTATGGAAATGTGATAGAGTTGTTGAACTAAAGTTTTGCGTATACTGTAATCAAACGATTATTACCTAACTTACTATTCGAGTATAGTTTATTTTGAAAATGTAATTTTGATAATGATACTAGTTATCAACGACATGGTTATTTTATTATTGTTCTTAGTAGACGATTAGCACTGCAATTGGGATAAACCTAAATAAGACCGAATATACCATTACTTTACGGGGTTAGTAGGTTGGATGTTGGGCGGTAACCCTGCAAGACTGGGTTTATTTTGATTCATTGAATAAGCCGTGGATGTGATTAAATTTAGCAATATCCCTTATTTGATAAAATTATCAGACGGAAATAAAATCGGTCCAATTTTTACGAAATTTGAGGAAGGATCATGTCACTAAGGCCCCAAACCCCACAACTTTCAACACACCCACACTAGTCAACACTACAATATCACTACATTCCACCGCGAAGAGATCCCCGCAAGTAATCCACTCCTTCATACGCGAGCTACGGAAAGACGACCTCGAATTCGCCACGACACTTTTTGGGTACTAATAGCCTCTGAGCCTTCAGGTAAAATTATATTTACGATTAATTGGTTATACTCAAAATATAATGTGGCACCTGACCAAATTTAGACACAAATGTAAGTATTAATTGCAGTAGGTCCACAGTATCATTATAATTTACATTTAATTTATCTTTTTTTATGTATATACCAAAGATATGATAGTCGTTAATGAAAAAAGTTCACAAAACATGCATAATCTAACCAATAAAACCCAAAGTGATGCAATTACAAGTAACATACTCAAAACGGTGTTATGATTCGATTAAATACAATCCAATTTTTTGGTTACAAAACTAAAAGTGAACTAATCAATTCAGTTCGGCATGATTTTTGCATTTTCGAAATAATTTTGTATTAATTCAAGATTTTTCAGAATGATTCAAGACAATTTGATTGTTTTTCAGAATCACGCACCAACTTCAGACAAAATATCTCCAGTGACAATATTTCAGCAATCCCCACGCCAATATGAAGGGAATCAAGCAAAGCAACAATCACACAGAGAAACAATCATTGCACTAAACGAACACTCAGCACAGCCAATTACAAAAGAGCGGTCGACAAGATAAGGAAAGCAGAGCAATAAAAACAAAAACAAAAACAAAAACAAAAAAATCACATCCTAAACACTAACTACGATTATCACCTTCGGCCGCCGTATTTGTGAGTTGAACCCAATTTCTAAATCATCTCTTATCTCAATCTAATTATCTTAAGTTATTTTATGAAAGGAAGAAAAAATAATCAAGCCAAATGGATCATTATTTTCCCGTTGATGAGCATTTCCCAATGTAATGTTTGTTCAAGCTGTTCTTGCAAAATGAAAAATGTGAATATCGACATTGATTTTCCTTGTTTCTTCCTACGCCTGTGCTCCAAGTTCCAGCAGAAGAGTGTTGTTGATAGTATTTGCAGCTGGGCCAAGAAATTGAATCGGACCTGACCAAGAAGTGAAAATTGAATCACTAAAAGCCCCAAAAATGTATTCATTCCATCAACCTTCACGCCTAAGTCACAATCCATGCTCACCGAAGTAGGATGCATGCTGGAAGCTCGAAACAAGGGTTATGAACAAACCTGGATTCACGTAACAATTCTTCAGAGCCCATTCATTGCGCAAAGATGCAAATATTTTGAATGGTGCACCTGATATTTCACCGGGAAAGAAAAAAAGTATCAAAAGTACAGAATGTTACTACTGTTGCATCATAAGGGGCTAAAATGGTGGCTTGCAATAGAAGCTTGGTGGCTTGCAATAGAAGCAATAAGAGAATCGGGTTTAGAAAAATGTTACCTTCGAGTTCCACCATTGCTTTCTTAATCACAGGCTTGAACTTTCCTGCAAAATTCAAACTCTCAAATTTAAATCTACATGATTGGATTCACTAAGCATAGGTAATATGTATTAATGTATTAACTTCCTAGCTTAAGTTTCAACAAGACCAGAAACTCCTAGTTCTCGTTAAGCCTAACAAGCCAATTTAGACAAGCGCACGTTAACTCCTTGAAGAAAGCTAACTCAAGGTAGTTGATCTAGCACTAAGCATATAGTTGATCTAGATCTTGGGATGAAGATTCGGGTGATGAAAATAATAGCATAGCAGGTTTTTGAGGAAGTAGTTGGATAAATAGAACAGTGCAAAGTCGGTGGTGGTGTACCATGTCTGCGCTCGACATCCATTAAAGACGTCAATGCTGTTCCACCAACTGTCCATTGCTCAACTGGAGCAGCCAAATTTCCCACCTGCACAGCCAAGTTAAGAAATGCAAGAACTTGGGAATTTTGATAAAGAAAGAAACAAACTCAATCAAGTAAGAATAAATGAATGAAAACATAATTCATATTGAAAGCCTCTAACTTACAGAGGAAATCAACCCAGTCTTTCCAGAATGAAGTAGGGCTCCGGCACCATAACCTAATGCATAGCAGTAGTTCGCATCAAAATTCGTTGGCAAGCCACATCTACCCTCATAACTGCAAAGAGAGAAAATCAAAGTATCTGATACCAGGAACAAAACATACAAACTTTTCCTCAATTAAAGACATAAGAGGAATATGTTGGTACCCGAAGAAGTGGGTCTTTCCTAGAAACTCCCACTTATATTTACCCTCTTGCTTCCGTTTGTCCAGTTCAGTTTCTACCATTTGAAGGAGCATCTTTTCTGTCTCTATTTTTGCAACCTAAATGCTGAACATTGTAAGACTCAACAAACGCAATATCCCAATGAAGTTCAATTTGAGTTTGAGACAAAGATATGACAAGAATAGAGTTTACCTGCACATTCCCATGTGGATCTCTTTCAAGCAGTAGTTGCTCCTGAATTGTTTGAGGGAAAAACTCGAAAAGCTCATGAGATTGGCACTGGAGTTTCTTTTTCCACACCCCCGCTTCATCAATAACATCATGAGCTAAGATTTCATTGAGCTCCGCAATTAGCTTTTGCACCTGCAAGTTTATGATGACACCCAAAAGAAAAACAAGTAAATAAGAAATTCCCAGCATTCAAAATAACGAGAACAGAAAGTTACTGTCTTGAGATTTTCAAAATCTTACCTCAGGAATGAAATCAATCAGGCCTTCTGGTATAAGTATAACACCATAATTAAAACCAATTTCTGAACGTTTACAGATTATATCTGTTATATAGTCCGTTACACTCTTGACTGTCTGCTTATTGGCAGCAACCTGCTCGGGACGAAACTTTATAGTCACAAAAGTAAAAGATACGTAGAAACTGAATGTTCAACCCTACATTATTTTAATTCCATATGTGTGCCCCCTAAAACTTCGAGACACTTTCTTCCAATTATGAATGGATATGAGGAAACAAAACTTTAAACGCCTCTAATACTGGTCCCTATAAAGTTCCAAATAATTGCCACCAGAAAAATTTGAGGCCTCAGAAAACGAAACATCAGCAACACATTTCTAGATCAAAAGCCACGACCCCTGAGTTTTCATTGAATTAAACAGGAGCCGACAGAGAGAAAAGGATATAGAAAATACCTCTTCCCCAATGATTGTAATGTTTGGATGAGTCTCCAGAGCACACTCCAATGTAATGTGAGAAGCTGCACGCCCCATTAGCCTTATAACTGTAGAATAGACAGTTAGGAAAAGAGTCAAGAATAGACTGTTATGGTCAAATTTCATATGCATGGAAGCTAGCTAAACACTTTCGTGTTAAAGAAATCAGGTTATGCATACAATATTCTACACAGGAATCTGCCTAGCCAGAATTCCATTAAGGAATGGCACTGTTTGTTACTATTAGTTTACCCCATATGAACCAGTAGCTAACTAATAGAGGTAGAACTGAAAATTCACAGCTTTCTGATTGTCTAGAGAAAGAGGAGCCTACTTGCATTTCAACATGATGAAGCCAAAAAATAGATCACTTCAATGCTGAATGGCAAGTAAACTTTCAAAAGATTCTATCTATAAAAATAAACAGCATGCAGAGCCATGATAAGTTTGCAAAACTCCCATCATGAAATTGACAGACATGTAAAGCATGGCATATCGAATTTTTTCTTTTCCAACCAGAGTACTTACAGTGGTAGTATTTCCCAGTTGAACGAGCATCTGTCATTACATTACCAATCATTTCTGAATATAGCTGCATGTTATATACAGGGAGATTATTAATGGATAATACAAATTCACATATAAAGAATATAGAGTTTCCTTTCCTAATACCCAACTACATTTCCCTCAAGCAAGATTAATTAGGAAATGAAAGATCCTAGTACACTGGCAGTATTCGGAAACTATAAATGCATGGAAATATGTCACTGGAGCACATCATGGAGGAAAGTTAGTCAAACTTTCTAGTTAAGCCTTCACCGGATAAGAACCCTCGCAAAGTCAACTTTGCAACATTTAAACCAATACCAATGTACCACACATGACTTCACTTATCCTCAGAAACACTCAAAACATGATTCATAGTCGAATGTATTATAAGGCATAAAGTGGTTGTATCACACTTTGAAATGATAATTTAAGGACTACCTTGCATGCAGTGTCAAATCCAAAACTTATGGGCACCTCTTTACTTTTCAAATCACCATCAATGGTCTTTGGGCATCCAATTACACGTGTCTTCATATTTTTACCCCTAGAAAGTAAAGCCATAAGAAATATATAAGATTAACTTGAAAAGGAATATAACAATTCAGACAAAGAAGAATGTTAACCTGAAATGGAATTAATTGTACCTGAAGTGTTCAGCTAGAAGGCAAGCATTAGTATTCGAGTCATCCCCTCCAATGACCACCAGCCCATCTAAATCTAGCCTCAGTACAGTTTCTTCAGCTTGTTTAAACTGGAAGACATATGCACAAACTTCAGCTACCATATATCTAAAACCTGACCTGGGAGCACAAATTTGGGCAGATATGAATTTGATAAATATGTGAAAATTTTGGAAGGGGAAATCAACTAACTTGTTCAGGAGTTTCAATCTTGTCTCTGCCACTAGCAATCATGTCAAAGCCACCCTATCAAAAGAGAGTATGCAAGAAGTAAATTTCTGAAAGTGAAGTTGTTTAACATGCTGCAAAGCTTACTGGGAGCAAAACTGATCAAAGTATCATATAAAGAATAAATTACACAATTGCAAACTAAATGGTAAAAGGAAGAACATTGATCCAGTGTTCGAATATAAAAATAAAGGGTACCTGATTTCTGTAAGGATAGACAAATTCTGCGGTCAATTGAACATATCTACACTTCATGATCCCTGCTGGACCACCCTTAAACCCATAAATTATGCTTCCACTAGTGTATTGCTGCAAGTAATCTAACCACAAAGTAAGGGGAATTATTAAAACAAATTCTTGATTTCCAATGTTTCATCTGAATCAAAAGTTGTCTACTTCGAATCAGAACAAACATGAAAATTGATACAAGCACATACACTCTAGCAACAGCACAAACTATTATAGAATTAACGCATGCTGTTGCTACAGTGTATGTGCTTGTATCAATTTTCTGTATATTCATGCTTGCTCTGATTATTATCTACCACTCTACCTCAAAGCACGAATCTTTGATTATTATTAAAAATAAATTCAAAAACAAATATAATAAAACAAGAGCCCGACCAAAAATCCCACAAATGACATTATGTCCACCAGGAGCCTGTCCTCCAGAGAGAACCACCCCAATCTTCAAACTTGCATCCTTTGAAAGTACTGAAGAGCCACCTGGCGTTACCATTGCTGAAGGCTGTCCAAATAGACTGGGAAACAACTTGGCTATCTCTTCTGCAATTACATTAAACAAAAATAACCTTAAAACCTTAATTATAACATAGCAGACAAATTAAAATTTCAGACAAACAGTCCACGAACTTTGATGTATGATTTAATTGGTTTTCAAAAAAAATTCCCATATGTTCCATGCTTAGTACTTTAGTACAGTTCATGACTTTTGCTTTTGATAGTAAATTTGTACAACGGTACTCATCGATAATAATTTGAATGAACAGTAAAGACTAAAGAGGGACCTGGGCTTCCAGCAGCAGAGCTTTTGGGGCCATCGACGACACTGATGGAGCTTTTGAGAACAGAAGGGAGAGGAAGCGGAACGTCGAGACGACTGGCCTGGACGTCGCTGTAGGAAGAAATCAAGCGGCCAGGCACCACCTTTCCATTCACATAGGGTGAGGACATGGTCTCGTCTTTCTGAGTGTGTGTGGGGTGTGAGAGTGGGACTCTGAAAAGAAGAAGGAGAAGCACAAAGAAACAGAGGAAATGGATACTGAAGCGGAGCGTTGGCTATGGAATATGGATAGCGTTAGAACTTAGAGTACACTCCTGATCCTTTGCACACAACTGCGACGTCCATTTTCTTCATACTCCAGAGACATCTAAAAATTGAACTCATGTTAATTGGTTTTATGAATTATTGTTAATTTCTTTTTATAGACATAGACACATTCTCAATGAATTTGTCATATTTAGAGAAATAATTAAATAAAAGTAAGAGCTCATTTAATGGTAGAGACAAATATAAGGGATTAAAGGTAAAATTTAGCCCCTCAAATGAAACTATTTAAGACATATTAGTCCATGTAAGATTTAATGTTTCTAATGGGAAGAGGTAAGAGTAGAAGTGGATACAGTGCGGTTCGATACGGATATTGGTAATATCCAAATCCAAACCGTTAAAATCTTAACGGTTCGATACGGTTTGAATTTTCTAAAATTAGAAATAAAACCGTTTCGATCCAAATCGATGCTAACGGTTCGGTTTGGATCAAAACGGTTTAAAACCGTTAAGGAATAAAAAAAAATTAAGGATACAAAAAAAATCAATATTTAATAGTTAAAATTTTATATATTAAGTTTGCTAAGTATTGAATTGTAAACATTATCACTATACTAAGATTTATCAAACAAACAAACTATTTAATAATCTTTTATTATACTATTATATGAGTATACATATACTTATATAGGTATATCTAAGTATGATTTTATTTTTTATTATTTTTACTTTGTATTAATAATAGATTTAAAAATTAATAAAAATTAATATATTCTTTAACGGTCCGGTTTGGATTTAACGGATTTCCAAAATGAAAATCCAAATCCAAACTGTTATTAACGGAACGGTTTGGATTCTCAAACCGTTTGACTTTTATCTGGTCAAACCTAAACCGTTGGATAAATAACGATTTGAAGAGGATCGATTATCGGTTTTAACGGATTCGTGCCCACCCCTAGGTAAGAGACAAGAATTCCAATTTTTATTTGAATTATTTTCTTAAAGATTATACATAGAAATCTTTGCATAATATATCTTAAATACAATTTAATTATAATTTATTTTATTTAATTTATATGAATATATATTAAAAAAATTAAACATTATCATAATGCAGATTCTTTATTTCACTAAAATTTAAATTACTTCAAAATCATTAATAAGTCTAATAAAATATATAATTATTAATTTAAATTGAAAAATAAAATCAACTAGTGAGGAGGGGTGAACCAATCTTGATCATTCTGAAACTGATAATCATCTTCTTGATCATTTTGAGGCTGATAATCACCTTCTTCGTTATTTTCATGATAGTTACCACTAAGATTACTCTCATGTCCATTTGTGATTGTCAATTGCATTTTTCTCCAGTATCTTTGTTTGTTTGGACTCATCTTTTCGGTATCCTTCTCCATAATTCTATCTTCTCGTTCTATTCATCTTTCTTTCTCTTTTCGCAATTCCAATGCTTATTCAAATTGTAATGCCTTCGCATAATCTTCATCTCTTTTCTTCCCTAATGTTGCCTTTTCCAAATTTTTCATGTAATGGCCTCCATGGTGGCATACAATCGATTATTATCAATCATATGTGACTTTCCCTTTCTCCGAGCTTCTTTTGATTGCTTCCTTCCTGTAGGTCTTACAAAGGAACTTATATTGGCTTCGAGATTTTCCTCTTCCCCATATTCATCCAAATTAATTGAATTTTTAAGTGGTGATGAGTCATATGGAGATACTTGACTTACTTCAGACTCTTTATGAGGTGAATCTTTGAAATACTCTTAATCTTTGCATATCTCCCAACAATGATGAAACATAAATTGCGAATTCTTTTTTGCTTTATAAATAGACCTCTGCTTGTATAAGCTAAACATATAGTCAAGAATAATTGATTAATTAAAAAAATAAATTGTGCACAATGATACTACATGATAGGACTCATCCCAATCCCCCTGGGATTACCGTGGAATGTGCCCTGCTCCCGTCCAACAAGGGGTGTCAGACAAGGGATAACCAAGAGCCACTGCCCAAACGGGGCATCCAGAGTGCGCAAGGACCGATGGAGGAGGTGTGCAATGTCCCAGTCTCTGCTGCAATCGCATCCGTAATCAACCTGAAGGGCAATAAAACCAAAAGATGTGAGTGGACAAAAACCAATAAGTTTATTAAACACATTTATAAGACATTTATGCCCTCCAATAAAAACGTATGCATGCCACGAAAACCAGTAACCAAAATGTTTGCTCAACCGAGCCATTAGGGCCTTAGCCCAAAAACCGTTAACCAAAAACCAAGTGTGGGAACTCAGCCCAAAACTGTGGAATACCACCACCAGACATATTAAAACCATGTGGGCCACCGCCCCAAGCCATAAATATAAATCCATAAATCCAAAACCATTTAGGGTCCCCGACCCGACATACCATTTCATAACCAGTAATCCATTTTTTACCATATAACACATATTCAACCGATAAGCCATTTTATAGGTTCATTAATCCATATTTACCATTACCATCACCAGCATCCCTGATGCTTAGCGTCCCAGACGCTTGACGTCCCTGATGTCAGGACCCACCCCAGTTTCACCCCAAAACCCGAGGTAAATCCTGCTCCCGTCTGACACCCCGACAGTACACAGTCAGACGCAGGAGAAAACACTCAATAAAATATCCGAAGGCAAAGTTTACAGAGTATAGCACAGAGTACAACAAATAAAAACCGATTATTTGTACACGCACGTGAAAGAAAAACTTAAGCACTCTGGGACCCTGCTCGTCACTTCTATGCCTCAGACACTGCTCGACGTCAAGACCCCGCGCTATCTCCACAACCTGGAGGGCAAATTAAAACAGAAGGTGTGAGTGGACCATAATAAAAGAAAAGTTCTAAAACCATTTCGCAGAAAACCGAGTTTCACCCTCCGTTTTGAAAACCACATGCATAACCCAGTTCATAAAACAGTTATAAACCAAATCACTAAAACCCACATCATAAGAAACAGAAACACTATAAAACAGTGACAGAAAGCACAGAATATGCATCATAAAATCGTATCCAAACCATGAACATCAAATCATTATTTTTCTGATCAAACCTGCTGGACCTATCCGAGTCTTTAAACTCCCGAGTCTTTAAACTCAATCCAGGCCTCAATAATATCCGAGTCTTTAAACTCAATAGGCCTACGGGGGAAATCATATGTATCCGAGTCTTTAAACTCCCGAGTCTTTAAACTCAATCCGGGCCCGTCCCCCGTCAACCAATATCCGGGTCTTTAAACCCAATATCCAGATCCAGCAAATCCAATCCAAAACCAGTTGAAAACCATTTCTAAATCCACCTCCAAACCCGAATCCGGAATCACCGGTCCGATGCCTTTCCAGCATCCCGAACCGTCATTCCGAACCCAAATCCGGAATCCACTGTTCCACTTGAAAACCAAGTCCCGTTTCCGAAAGCCGTTTCTAAAACCGAAAACCTTGATTATTCAAATCATGTTCCAAAATCCATCATTAGAAATCATTTATCATTTGACATCCCGAAACGATAACATTATAATCAGAAATTAACTGTTTCTCGTAAAATGTGCCAAACACCGTATTTTCTCGAAAAACGTGCAATGATGTAAAATCACAGCATAAATCCAACAATCATGAAATCACATATATAAAACAAGTATAGAAAACAGTTATGCATGCTCGAGTTTAAGGAAAGGGTCCACTCACAGTACTGAGCTCTACTCGCGTCCTGAACGTCCTGCACGTTCCTCGGCTTCCTCGGGAAACCCCGATCCTGTCAAACACCGTCAAAATACATCACTAACACGTCCACAAGTATCCACCTAAATTCCCTCAAAAATCCCCGGGTCCTAATCGAAACGAACCGGAACCCTAAACCGTCACCCTCGTGAAACTATATTCTAATGACTTCCGATTAACCGAAACTACTTCCAATGAACTCAACACAACTCCTGGACCAAAATTCATGTTGATCACTTTCCCCATCGCCGCCTCACGCGCCCCCACGCGCCGCCCAAAGTGGCTGCGCGTGGCCCTCACGCGCCTGCTACAGTGCATCGGCTACCTCAAGCCAACCCGGTTCGCCACAGTAGCCTGCAACTCAGACCGGCGTCAGCGGTTCACCGCCGTGCCTGCACTATTTCCTTCCCTTTCTTCACCATTCTCATCGTCCAGTCCTACCCTATTGGTTCTCCAACTCCGTTCACCTCGACACTGTCCCTAGCCCGTCGACTGAACTCGAAACCAGACAGCCCCAAACTTCCCTATTTCGCGATCCAGCCACTCTGGTCACCCCCCGTCACGGTGACCGTCCCAGACTCTTCTTAGGGCCTCATTGAACCTAAACCAACCTTCCTAGACCTTCAACTCAGCCCCAACCATCACGACTTGCCGTTTGAACCCACGACCAAAACAGAGCACCTAAGGTCCCTTCGTCGTGCCATCCACCACCGTGCACCACCCATCACGGCAGCACACACAGTCGACTCTTGGGACCTCCAGGAGTCTCACCATGGCCTCCAAATCCCTCGACTCTACGCCCAACCCCACAACTTTCGAATTTAAATCACGGGAAAAACAGAGTAATTGTACAGGGATGAGGGATTACCTGTCTCCAGTCACCGCCGTGAGCTCGTCCGGGGCTGGTCGACTCCACGCTGCCCTTACGACACCACCGCGGTCTCAATTGCACCGTACACGGCCACCGCAACACCACAAGCTCACAAACTCTCTGCCTACCTTCCTGTTTTCCCCCGATCTTCCCGTGGTTCACAACTCACACACACACACCCACTGCACCTCTCAACCACCTCACCAGCTTCCTTCCAATCCCCCGTCCCTCACTCCCTCACCAGATCTCACCAACACCCTCGATCAACCTTCAATTTTCCCTCAAAATCTCCCTCTGTTTTCTGTTTGGTTCCCGGAACAACCACGAACACTGCACGGGTGCACCCCAAAATAATTGGACCGTGCACGTACAGGATTCGCCTAGAACCCTCTAGTCCTGTGCCACATGTCACCAATCCTCTCACTCCTTTCCCACCTGGTTCAATACCAACCGTCCATTTCCTTCTTTCTGCACAAATCCCAATGTGCAGAAAGACCAAATTACCCTTCTTTTTAACTCATATTTACGGTTTTGCCACTAACTTCCTAGACCCGTATCTCACGCCTCGTACGTCCGATGAATACGTGCCGCCTGTCATCGAACTCAGGACGACAAAAACTATCTAACCATCCTAGGTCAACGTAAAAGAAATGTTTTAAAACCATTTCGCAGAAAACCGAGTTTCACCCTCCGTTTTGAAAACCACATGCATAACCCAGTTCATAAAACAGTTATAAACCAAATCACTAAAACCCACATCATAAGAAACAGAAACACTATAAAACAGTGACAGAAAGCACAGAATATGCATCATAAAATAGTATCCAAACCATGAACATCAAATCATTATTTTTCCGATCAAACCTGCTGGACCTATCCTAGTCTTTAAACTCCCTAGTCTTTAAACTCAATCCAGGCCTCAATAATATCCGAGTCTTTAAACTCCACTCAACAGGCCTACGGGGGAAATCATATGTATCCGAGTCTTTAAACTCCCGAGTCTTTAAACTCAATCCGGGCCCGTCCCCGTCAATCAATATCCGGGTCTTTAAACCCAATATCCAGATCCAGAAAATCCAATCCAAAACCAGTTGAAAACCATTTCTAAATCCACCTCCAAACCCGAATCCGGAATCACCGGTCTGATGCCCTTCCAGCATCCCGAACCGTCATTCCGAACCCAAATCCGGAATCCACTGTTCCACTTGAAAACCAAGTCCCGTTTCCGAAGGCCGTTTCTAAAACCGAAAACCTTGATTATTCAAATCATGTTCCAAAATCCATCATTAGAAATCATTTATCATTTGACATCCCGAAACGATAACATTATAATCAGAAATTAACCGTTTCTCGTAAAACGTGCCAAACACCGTATTTTCTCGAAAAATGTGCAATGATGTAAAATCACAGCATAAATCCAATAATCATGAAATCACGTATATAAAACAAGTATAGAAAACAGTTATGCATGCTCGAGTTTAAGGAAAGGGTCCACTCACAGTACTGAGCCCTGCTCGCGTCTTGAACGTCCTGCACGTTCCTCGGCTTTCTCGGGAAACCCCGATCCTGTCAAACACCATCAAAATACATCACTAACACGTCCACAAGTATCCACCTAAATTCCCTCAAAAATCCCCGGGTCCTAATCGAAACGAACCGGAACCCTAAACCGTCACCCTCGCGAAACTATATTCTAACGACGTCCGATTAACCCGAAACCACTTCCAATGAACTCAACACAACTCCTGGACCAAAATTCATGTTGATCACTTTCCCCATCGCCGCCTCACGCGCCCCCACGCGCCGCCCAAAGTGGCTGCGCGTGGCCCTCACGTGCCTGCTACAGTGCATCGGCTACCTCAAGCCAACCTGGTTCGCCACAGTAGCCTGCAACTCAGACCGGCGTCAGCGGTTCACCGCCGTGCCTGCACTATTTCCTTCCCTTTCTTCACCATTCTCATCGTCCAGTCCTACCCTATTGATTCCCCAACTCCGTTCACCTCGACACTGTACCTAGCCCGTCGACTGAACTCGAAACCAGACAGCCCCAAACTTCCCTGTTTCGCGATCCAGCCACTCCGATCACCCCCCGTCACGGTGACCGTCCCAGACTCTTCTTAGGGCCTCATTGAACCTAAACCAACCTTCCTAGACCTTCGACTCAGCCCCAACCGTCACGACTTGCCGTTTGAACCCACGGCCAAAACAGAGCACCTAAGGTCCCTTCGTCGTGCCATCCACCACCGTGCACCACCCATCACGGCAGCACACACAGTCGACTCTTGGGACCTCCAGGAGTCTCACCATGGCCTCCAAATCCCTCGACTCTACGCCCAACCCCACAACTTTCGAATTTAAACTCACGGGAAAAAGAGAGTAATTGTACAGGGATGAGGGATTACCTGTCTCCAGTCGCCGCCGTGAGCTCGTCCGGGGCTGGTCGACTCCACGCTGCCCTCACGACACCACCGCGGTCTCAATTGCACCGTACACGGCCACCGCACCACCACAAGCTCACAAACTCTCTGCTTGCCTTCCTGCTTTCCCCCGATCTTCCCGTGGTTCACAACTCACACACACACACCCGCTGCACCTCTCAACCACCTCACCAGCTTCCTTCCAATCCCCCGTCCCTCACTCCCTCACCAGATCTCACCAACACCCTCGATCAACCTTCAATTTTCCCTCAAAATCTCCCTCTATTTTCTGTTTGGTTCCCGGAACAACCACGAACACTGCACGGGTGCACCCCAAAATAATTGGACCGTGCACGTACAGGATTCGCCTAGAACCCTCTAGTCCTGTGCCACATGTCACCAATCCTCTCACTCCGTGCCCACCTGGTTCAATCCCAACCGTCCATTTCTTTCTTTCTGCACAAATCCCAATGTGCAGAAAGACCAAATTACCCTTCTTTTTAACTCATATTTACGGTTTTGCCACTAACTTCCTAGACCCGTATCTCATGCCTCGTATGTCCGATGAATACGTGCCGCCTGTCATCGAACTCAGGACGACAAAAACTATCTAACCATCCTAGGTCAACGTACCAAAACCCGATTCTACAAAAAGTCAACTATTCCTCCTACTTTACCCAAATTACGGTTATGCCCTCAACCTTCCGAACATCACAACTTCCTCCTCGGATGTCGGAATCGGGCGTGCCACCTGCCTATGGATTCGTGACGTCATAAACTACGTCCTAGGTACCGGTCAATACCCAATGGACCACCCGAACTAAACGTCAACATTTTTGCCCGAACCAGGGGCAAAATCGTCATTCTAGGCTAATGGCCTTATCGATACCGACTAACCCCCCGCTTAATCACACTAAATCCCAACTTAATCACTCCACTACTCCCGGCTCTCGGGACGGGTTGTTACACCCGACGTCATATCTCACGGTATTAATAAGCTACGCGTGCTGCCCGGGGTCTCTCCGGGTCCATATCTCTGACATCCCAGATGTCTAACGTCCCTGACGTCAATCATAGCAATCCTGCTCCTGAGTCATCATACGGTCCGGCTGCTTCGTACAATGACCCCTCGCAGGCAATGCACCGTGACTTCCCCAGTGTCCCAGACATCTGGAGGAGACCATCATATATCCTTGTATCCAGATGGTATATGGAAAACAGTTTTATTTATTCCTTTTATCACATCATTACAATGGGCCCTGCCCGAAATTTCCATAAAACAACATAATTCCATTTAGGGTCCCTGACCCGAAATCACAATTATTAAACATAGGGTCCCTGACCCGAAATTACCATTATAATCCAACTGGGCCTCATGCCCGATTTTATGAACCACTGGGCCCACGGCCCGATTTGTAAACCAACTGGGCCCGCAACCCGACTTTATAAACCCACTGGTCCCACGACCCGAATTCGTAAATCAACTGGGCCCCTGGCCCGATAACATAACTCAAATGGGTCTTAGCCCGTTTTCATAAACAACTGGGCCCCTGGCCCGTGTTCATAAAGCAACTGGGCCCCAGGCCCGATTTCATTAACATAAATGGACTCCAAGTCCGAGGTTTCCAAAATAATTGGGCCCCAAGCCCGAGTTCATCTTTCCAATTCCAAAACCCTTTTTATCACATTATTTATTAAGCTATTAAGCCATAAGCACATAAAACCACGATAAAACCGTTAACCTCGATATACGTGAAATACGGAAAATACCTCGAAATACGTGCAACATACCTGAAATCAATACTCACAATCACCATCATAGAAATCACGTATATAAAACATATAACACATTTAAGCATGCATAGGATTTATAAAACCAAAGTCCACTCATAGACCGTTTTAACGGTATGCCTCGATACGCGTGCCATCGGCCCTCCCGGGCCACACCATTATCACCGGGACTCCCAATCCTGTCCAAATCACATTAGAGGGTCACTAACCTCATCATTAACATCCTATCAAAGTCCCGTAATTTTCCCAATTTTTTAACTATTTTTAAACTTGATTTAAAACCTTCGGACATCCCGAACAATATCGAGACGGTGTCCGATCGACACGAAACCAATCCTAAAATGTTCGTTACATTAAATGGGACAGAAGTCATGTTGACCTCACCTCGAGATTCGTGCCCACGCGCTGTCACGCGCCGCCGTGAGTGGCTGCGCGTGAAACCCACGCGCCTGCTACAGTGCATCGTCCTAACCCGTATGTCTGGTAAACGGGTCCAATTTGCCCGCGAGACGACCCGGTTCCAATCCTATCAATTCAGCCTTAATTACATCAATTGATCATTCAATTAGCTTCGTTTTAACTTAAATTAAAGTTCTGTAACGTTAATTACACAAAACATTACCTACAATCCCACGATTCCATGATGAACAATGAAGAACACCCGTCACTGTTCGTTTATGGAATTCCTTCAATGGCTGCTGGTTTCTTCTAATTGATGCATCCAGAAGCATCACTGAACCATGAGAGACAGTTCCCCTTCATCAATTTCGTCGTTTGATCACTCAATGATCACGACACAAGCTCGATAGCCGTACACTGTGCAATAATGGAACTTCATCAATCTCCAACGTTTTCCTTCAATTGATCCTTCCAGAAGCATCATGGGATCCTCAGGAACATAATCCCCAGTTCAATTTCGTCAATCAAAGCCTCCAATTCCTCGACTCAACCTCGAATTTCCTCCTCTGTCACCAAGTGTGTTCAGAGCCAATACGTTGCCAATTCCCTTTGTTCTTTCGATGGTTATGATCGTAGGAATCCCGGGAAGCTCGAAGTGAGCTCAATTTCGATCCTCACGGCCCAATTTCTAGTATTCGAATTTTCCCCCCAATTTTCTAAAATTCAATTTTTGATTTCCCAGCATCCTCTCTGCCTCTCGTGTTTCCCAGCCAATTCAGTCTCTCTCAACCTTCAATTTTCTCTCAAGAACGGCTAAGGAAGGGAGCCAATTCTCCCAGTTCATCCCCCCCCCCCCCCAATTTGTGCACGGTTTGAAAGAAAATACAAAGAAAAGGAAGGAAAATGATGAAGGAGGAATGATGATGTTGTAATGATGGTGTTGGGAGGGAAACATGGAGCTGGAAACAAGGGATAGGTGACACTTGTCACTCATCCGGAGGTGCACAGTCAACGGTCACTATTCATTATTTTATTATTATTTTAATCGGAGCATCGGTTCGTTAATTCGTTCCCTTGACCATAACTTCGTCGTCGAATCCCCGATTTTGGCATACCGCCTGTCGTTGGAATCGAACGTGCCACCTGTCTATGAACTCGTGACATCCTAAACTACGTCACGGTCATCGGTCAAAGTCCGTTTGACCGCCCGATCAAAAAGTCAACATTTTGCCCACGATCAGGGGCAAAACGGTCATTCTGCACATTTTGTCTGATTTCGACCTACTAATCACTGATCAACCCCACTAATCAAGATTAGTGACTAATCTAATCCCGGAATTCGGGACGGGTCGTTACACTACATTTATATATTTACAAATTCAAACCTCATTCTTCTGATTGGCACCATTACGATGAAAATTCACAACTTTTTTTGAAGCCCTTTTCCACTCTTTGAGCATCGGTCGTAATTTTTTCCACCTATTTGAAAACCCCTGAACAGTTCGGATAGTTTCCACGGGACCATCCCAATTATGGATATAATGGTTTCAAACACATACCCAGAATGCGTTGCATGTTTGATCTACTCCTTGAATTGCATCTGAAGTGACGGCTGCCCAAGCTTTGCATAACATCACTTCTTCCTCATTTGACCATTTATGATTTGGTGCCATATTAATTTCTCGTGGATATTTAAATTGTCAATTTAACAACAACAACAACAACAACAATAATGATAATACTAATAATAATAATAATAATAATAATAATAATAATAATAATAATAATAATAATAATAATAATAATAATAATAATAATAATAATAATAATAATAATAATAATACAACTATCAATTTAAATTGCATTAAAATTATTACAAGTCTAATAAAACATACAACTATCAAATAAATCAGAAAATAAATATAAACAAATAAATTAGCAAGTCTGATAACCAACAAATATAAACAAATAAATCAGAAGAAAAAAAAGCAACAAAAAAAAGGTTAAAAAAGAGATACAAAACGCAACCGTTTTCAACCCACCTTCTTATCTGGTTTGTTGAAAAGAGAGAGTAGAGTCTAGAACTCTCTCAACAATTGCAAAACCAAAACAGAGAGAGGCCTAGCGGTGGAGATGGCGACGAGAGGTTGTGAGAGGTTGTCGAGTGGTGGCGGTGTGTGCGAGAGGGTGTCAATTGCTTCTAGTTCATGTGCTTCGGTTGATTGCTTCGAGAGGACGATCGGACGTTAATAGGTCCGAGGGGTTCACGAGGTTCCAGCGACGATGTGAGGCCTTCGATTAGTCCTTTTCTTCTTCGAGAGGTGAGTGAGTGTTGTAATTTTTAGGCAAAGGTATAATTGAGTGATTTTTTATGTTTTCCCAAATTGTTGCCAGTGACTGTGTTTGTTGTCCAATTCTGATTTTTTTTCCTAATTTCTGCTCATCCGTGAATTGTAGCATGTTTGGATTGTTGTGTTTGATTGTTTTGATTGATGTTCATCCGTGATTGAATAATTGTGGTTTTTTTTCCCAAATTCTATTCATCCGTGATTTTTTGCTAATTGTTGTTCTTGATTGAATATTGGGTTTTTGTTGGCTCTCTCTATGAATTTTGGGTTTTCTAGTTGAATGTGGGTTGTGGGTGATGAGAAAAGTAGTTGTTAGCTGCTCTTTGCTTGGTGGGTCAACTACCCAACCCAGGTAAGGAGGGAGACAAGAATATCCCCAGGACAAGCCTTGCCCTGGCCAAACTTGCTCCCATTAGAACAACTTCCTCAGGGGCTAGAGGCCATATCAGGCCTTACTTGGGCTATATGTTTGGCGTTAGACTTGCTCTAACATGCCATGTAAATATATAATTGACAAATTGTCACAATTGAAAGATAAATTTTTTAATGTCTAACTTACATAAGTTTAGACTCGTTAAAATAAAATTCGTAAACTTATAAAATTTTAAGGGATAATTTGAAATTTACAATTTTAAATTTAGTTTTAAACAATTAGGGTTAATGAAAAGGTAAAAAGGTCGATAATGAGGTTACTAGTCCTTAAGTGCTAGTCTCTTGAGTAGGGGTAGATATGGTGCAATTCGATACGAATATTGATAATATCCAAATTCAAACCATTAAATTTTAACGGTTCGATAAAGTTTTAATTTTCAAAAATTAAAAAAGAAATCGTTTCAAATCAAATATTTGCTAATGGTTTAGTTTGGGCCTCCGCACGTGTCCCAAGGCAACCCTAGCTGGGCCTCCGCAAGGAACCTAGCATGCGGAGAGAGGAGGCGAACCACTCGTGGGGATCTCTTCTTACGGTGGATGGTGTAGAGATGTTGGATTGGTCTGAGTGCAATAAGCTTTGAGTTACGGTCGATCCCTAGATGGGCGGACTAGGAAGCTAATTGGTGTTTCGACTCAGAATGCAGGCATACCACTAGTAGAAGACTACTACTAGTCACTGTGAATGTGTTTCGTTTTCGGTCCAAGAATCTCTCTTCTGAGCAATGCGATTGTGAGGCAGGCGGAGAAGACTTCTTCTGCGTTGTTCTTTTCTATGCCTTTTTCGAGAACTTAATATTTTCTTCTAGTGATGCCCAATGTCAGAAGGTCATTTTGTTATGATATTCATATTGACGACGTTGTTATTTCAGTAGTTAAGTGGACAATGGTCCAAGATTCTCGCTTGTGGTTACTCTGACCACCAATTTACTCAACCTGAGTATACACGTGTCGTGAGATCGAATTATTTCTACGAGGTGGATGTGGATTCAAGATAGATGGAATTTCGAGGACGAAATTAATTAAGGGGGGAAGGTTGTAACGACCCGTCCCGAATTTCAGGATTAGATTAGTGACTAATCATGATTAGTGAGATTAATCGGTGATTAGTGGGGTACTTTCGGACGAATGATGCAAAATGACCGTTTTACCCTTAGTCGTGGGCAAAATGTTGACTTTTCATTCAAGCGGTCAAATGGACTTTGACCGATGACCGTGACGTAGTTCGGGACGTCACAAGTTCATAGACAGATGGCTTGTCGATTCCGACATTCGAGGAAAAATTATGACGTTCGGAAGTTCAAGGGTACTTTCGTAATTTGGTTGAAATGGGGCAAATAGTTGACTTTTGGCTTGGGAGGTCCGATGGCTGAGAGCCTAGGACCGTTACGTAGATCGAGACGATACGAATCCATAGGCAGACGGCACATCGAAATCGGACTTCGAACATGAAAGTTATGGGTCACGAAAGCTCGATTTCACTATGCACGTATTTTGAGGCATTGATGAGGTGGCTTATTCTGATTGGGCAGATATTTTAAGTGGGACCCATGGATGAGTGACAAGTGTCACTCATCTCATTAGTCAATTTCCCTAATTTGTGGATCTACATAATTAAATAATATTATCTTTTATTATTTTCTAATTTCCAATTATCTCATCTTTAATCCTGGCCATCCATTCCTATACTCCCTAAATCATCACCGTCCATCTTATCTCACTCTTTTTTTATCATCACCATCAATTAATCACATCTCTCTTCTCTTCCACGACACCATCTCCATTTTCTTCTTCTTTGCTTCCAAAACAAACACACATACCACCACCCGGTTTCCTCACCACCATAATCATTATGAGTGCTCGTGTGTGACCGTGAGAAAGTGAAAGGAAGGACTGAGAACGAGGACGATGGTGAGCCACGGTGGTGGATGGCGGAGGTGAGTAACCCGAGGGCCTTTGTTATATTCAAAATTCGAGTTTCGGTTTTTGTTGGTCTTTGATCAAAACTAACGATTTGGTTATACTTCTAGGGGTCTGGTGAGGCAAATGGAGTGGTTTTCGTGTGCTTGGACGACCAAAAACGATGGTGAATGGCGGAGGCACCCGCCACCGCCATGGTCGAGCTTGAAGGTACGGTTTTCCTTCGATTTTAGGTGTGTTTAATGGCTAGAAGGTTTGGGTTTGATGTTAGGAAACTTTAGGATTAAAAAGAGAATAAAATGGACTGAAAATGGACTGAAAATGGACGAGTTGGGATGCTGAATCGGTCCAGACCGGTTCGCCCGGTTCAAACCAGTCAGACCGGTTCGCTGAGGGTTGAAGGAGATAAATAGTGTCCTGGCGCGTGGGCTCACGTGTAGGACCTTCTTGGGGCGCGTGAGGGCACGTGAATAGTAATTTAGGGAACTGTTCAACATGTGAAATCTTCTATTCGATATAACGAATATTTTGGGACTGGTTTCGTGTCGATCGGACACCGTCTCGATAATGTTCGGGGCATCGGAAAGCTTAGGTTCAAGTTTTATAATAGTTAAAAATTCGAAAAAATTACGGGACTTCAATGAGTGGTTAATAAGATAGTTAGTAACCCTATAGATTGATATGGATAGGTTTAGGAGTCCCGGTGACGACGATTTGCCCGGTGAGGCTTACGGCTCGTAAACCGAGCCTGCAACATAGGACGGTCTGTGAGTGGACCTTGATTTCTAAATTGTGATGCATGAATAAATGTTTTATATGGATTATGAATGTGATTCTATGATGTTGATTTGGATATTGGTGAATTATATGGTTTCACGCATTTCGAGGTGATTTACTTGATTGCACGTAAATCGAGGTTTTCCGATTTTACCCCGATTTTCCGTACTTATGGTTTTGGATATGATTTCATGAAATGGTTTTGGAATTGAAAAGGTAAACTCGGGTTCGAGACCCATCTGTTTTGGAAACCCTCAGACTCGAAGTCCTTTTAGTTACGTTCTCGGGTCAGAGACCCAACTGGTTCTTGAATCGATTTCGGATTTAGAAATATGGCTCGGGCATGAGATCCATTTGATTTACGAATTCTCAGACTTGAGGTCCATTTGATTTAATAAGGCATCGGGCCGGAGGCCCAGTTGGTTTACGAATTGGGGTTGGAGCCCAGTTGACTTACGTATCGGGCACGAGGCCCATTTGGTTTACTATATCGGGCACGAGGCCCATTTAGTTACGATATCGGGCACGAGGCCCAGTTGGTTTGGGAATCGGGCCTGAGATCCAGTTTGTATGTGGATTCGGGCTTAGGGCCCCGTTATGTTTTAAGGTTGTGATTTCGGGTCAGGGACCCACAAATGGATTTTACGGTTCATGACGGTTTATGGGGACCGACATGAACCCTTGAAAGGATTTACGGTTCATGACGGTTTATGGGAACCAGCATGAACCCTTGAAAGGATTTTATGATTCATGACGGCTTATAGGGGCCGGGCATGAATCCTTGAAAGGTTTAAAGAATGATTTCAAAAGGTTTTTCGTATGCGATCTTTTATATATGATTGTCTCCTCCGGGGAGGGTCGTTGGCCTGGGTGGACCCCGGAGTAGTCACGGAGCACTGACTGAGTGGAGTCGCCCCTCAGTTGGGTTCCTTACTCTTAGAAAAGCTATGGTTCGTAACCTCTAGGGATTGATCTACGGACATTGACCTGGGTGGACCCTAGAGAGACTTGGGTTTGAGATCCCAGGTAGCACGTGCGTAGCTCTAGATTACCGTGACAGGTTTGGTGATATGAAATATATGGATGAACATGATATCAAATGGTTTGGGAAATTTTGTTTTATGATGATAAATGGATTTGGGCTGAGATCTCACATATGGTTATTATGTTCTAGATTTTCGTAAATAGATTTGGGCTGAGATCCTACATATGTTTACTATGTTATGGTTTTCTGTGAATGGTTTTGGGCAGGAGCCCGGATGGATATGGTTGTTTAAACATATGTGATTGGATAAATGGTTTTAGTATGCATGCATGCTTTTTAGTGAAGGGTATAAAGGTCTTTATAAAATGTGTTTACGAAACTTATTACTTTTTGTCCTGCGTTGTTCTTTTCTATTCGCCTTTCGAGAACTTAATATTTTCTTCCAGTGATGCCCAATGTCAGAAGGTCATTTTGTCATGATATTCATATTGGCGACGTTGTTATTTCAATAGTTAAGTGGATAATGGTCTAAGATTCTCTAAAGTCAGGATCGAGGTATTCGGACCAAAACACAAAGATGGTATCCCGACTTGGTAAGCAGTGAACCACGTTTGGTTGGTATCCTCCAATTACCAATCACTTCGTGAGAAAGTCTATTTTTATACCAAAATGGAAATGAGAGTACAAATACGGTAATCTAAAAGTACTGAAATTTGAATAACAACTGAAATTATAAGTACAGAGAGTAAACTATTTCTTTCACATTTCAAGCCCGTATCAAGCAGGAAATTTCGAAAATCATCAACTGAAATGAATATCTGTCAGAAATCATGTCATTAGATGGCAGAGCTTTCAAATATGATGCTAAATCGTCAAGAGGAGGTTCAAATCCCTCACTGGTCATGCCATGAGTTGGCAATCGTAGTGTTTTTTTTTCGTACAGGCAATAGTCGGGATGGCTTTCCGTCGACCGGTGGCCTTAAACTGTCTGTGAGCTAGTAGTCGGAATGAATGTCCTTGAACCAGTAGTCGATAATATCAACCCTTATGACACTGAATGGTTAGAAAGAAGGTTGATCTTCAGCAAATCTCAACCTAAAGCCTATGTGTAAGGACCCGGACCTTCAACGAGGGTAAAATTGGGAAAGTGGACCATTTTGCCCCTTGTCAAAGTTGACTTTTCTCGTCAAAATCAAAGAGTTGAATTTTTTACTGGGATGAATTTTCGCGATTCCAAAAATACTGTTAGGGAGGTCTCGGTCTCCCGAGTACGTAGACAGGTGGCATGCCGAAAACGGAGTTCGTTTGGACTTGTTCTTGGTCTAAGCTACGTAGGGACAATTTGGTAATTTTTGCAAGAAACGTATTTTGGTCATTTCCTTAGGAGATTGTGTTTTGGTTCAATTGGACAGGGACAAGTGTCCCTTATCCCCTGGGATTGTGTGCACCGACTTGGTGCTTTAGGTGTATAATTGTTGTTCTAATGTGTGTGTGTGTGTGTGTGTGTGTAGTTTTGTGTGTGTTTGTATGTTGCAGCCAAGAAGGAAATGAGAAAACAAAAAAGATGGACCGAAAAACAGGTAGGGAAAATAGAAGGAATGGAGGGAGGGAGAGAGGGAGGGAGAGAGAGAGAGAGAGAGAGAACCCAGAGAAGAGAGTGAAGGAATAGGAGTTGTTAGCTCATACCCTATGACCCGGTTTTGAGCCCGAGATGAAACCTTATGGGTTTCGGATTATATAATCGAGTTTTGATCTAGGAACCCTAGAAACAAGGTTAAGATTACTTTCTTGCAGTCCCTACGGTCGAGTTTGAGTGTTCAAGCAAGGTTTTGGACGTTGGGATTGTCCAAGTAGCTCGAAGACTCCATAGCCACGATGGTGGAGGTTCGAGCTGGAACAATCAAGGTATGGTTTTGATGTTTTGTGATTATAGATCCCTTTCTAACCTAAATTAGAAGATGTGGGTTTAATTAGAACTAAAAAAGGGTTAAAATTAAAGGAAATAGGACTGGGTTGGGTCGCAAGGGTCATGCGACTCGAAAAACCTGGAAATTGGGCTGCTGAGGGCTCGTGAGACTGAATTTCGAGGAACAGCCAACATGTGTTTTCATCCTTTCGTTTTAAAGAACATATTGGCACAGGTTTCGAGTCGATCGGACACTCTTTCGAGGTAGTTTTAGGTGTCCAAACGTTTTAGGGTTCGTTTTAATATGTTTAAAAATCACAAAAAAATTATGGGATTAAATTAGGAGTTAATTGAGATGATATGTGACCCTTAGATGTGAATCTTGGTAGGAGGTGAATCTCCCAGATTTTACGGAAAAACATGCAAGGCGTATTTCAACTATTCGAAGGTGTGTGAGTGGACTTTCTTTCCCTAAACTATTATGCATGCATACTCACAAGAATTGACACGACCCACCCTCAATCCCCCAGGATTAAGGGCTAAGGTATGCTTCCGTCTAACTTACGCGTGACACGAAGGCTAAACCGACGTCCAACCTCCATGTAACACGTAAGCCGGACCAGGGATTCCCAAACAAATTGTCCAAAACTTCCGGACTTCCCAGGGCGCGTAGAGTCTACTGTGGATCGCGTGTGTGATGTCTCCATCCCTCTCTACCAACAGCCTGCATCATAACAACCTGGAGGGTATCAAAAACATAAAAGACTGTAAGTGGACAAAAATAAATAGTACATTTAGAAAACCATTATAAGCAAAGTACACTTATACCCTCCACACAAAAACCAATGCATGCATATGAAAACCATTCCTTAAAACTATTTCATATCCAAAACCATCATTGAAAACCCGAATCGTTTATTTCCTCAAATTCGCAAATCAAACCTAGGGCCTTAGCCCAAAATCATAAATCAAACATCAAAGTATGGGAACTCAGCCCCAAAATTCATCAAATTCAAATCATCCGGGCCACTGCCCAAAACATCTGAAAACCATTGAAAAACCAGTGAAAAACCTCAATCATGCTAGTTGTTGGATCTCAAGTGCGCTCGAGTCTTTAAACTCAAAACCATGCGCATAATCAAGCCTTCCAGGGATATCAACAAGTCTTTTAACTCAAAACACAATCAACAGGCCTCGGGGAATATCACAATAACCGAGTCTTTAAACTCAAAACATATACCAATTCTTTAAACTCAAAAAATATCAATTCAGGGCCCTCCCTCGTCAATCAACTGAGTCTTTAAACTCAAAACCAGATCCAGCCGTTTTCTTTTTTTTTTCTGGGTCTTTAAACCCAAAATCATTTTTCAATAATGATTCTGTAAGCTAGCATCCGGAACCATCATCCCGAACCCAAATCCAGAGTTTCTCTTTCAAGTTTCAAAACCGAATCAAGAATCATCTTTCCAAAAACCGATTCCAAAACCGAAATCTCGTTTATCGAAATCACATGAACAGGGCTCCAAGCCCGAAATCACTTTTCTAAAATCCATCGTAAATCATTGAAATCAAACCGTATTTCAAATCCCAAAATCAAATCATCAAAGCCATGGTCAAATCTCAACATAAATCAGAAACTCGTAAAACGCGCAAATACGCCATAATCTCGAAATTCGTGCAAAACCGTAAATCATCATGATCATAACCATAACCATAGAATCATGTATATAAAACATATAAAAACATATATGCATGCATCATAAGTTAGAAAGCAAAGTCCACTCACAGACCATTAGCGTCGTCGCCTCGATACTCGTGCAATTACGCTTTCTGGGCTAATCCATTATCACTGGCTTTCCCGAACCTGTCCAAATCCTATAAGAAGGTCACTTACTAGTCCATAAATCTTCTACTAAAGCCCCGTAATTTTTCCAAATTTTTAACTATTTTTAAACGAGCCCTAAAACATTTGGACATCCCGAAACATATCGAGACGATGTCGGATTGACTCGAAACCAGTGCCAAAATGTTCGTTACATCAATTACAACATTTCACATGTTGAAAACTTCTCCATCGGAGGTCCCACGCGCCTTCACGCGCTGTCCAAAGGGGCTGCGCATGGGCTCACGCGCCAAACTATTGTTTATCTTCAACCTCTCTCCAATCCGGTCTGACCCGATTCGAACCGGCACAGGCGGTTCAACCTCTTAAACCGTCAAATTTCGATCCGTGTTCAACTCTGATTGGTTCTATAGTCTTGTCTCAGTTTTTGCAATTCCATTAACACTTAAAACTATGAATTTAACCCTTATACCTCACCTCCTTAATTCGAAGAACGAACCGGCCATGTTATCCTCTCTGTTCTCACGGTTCTGGCCATCTCAAGCCACGGTTCTAGTCCTTAAAGCTCCCTTTTGAGTTCCAAAACCTTATCCAAACAACCAAAGTAAGCAACAGCTCTTCCATCATGAACTTCCATTTTCAATTAAAAATAGAACCTCACGGTTGCTTACCTTGAATCGCCGTCGTAGGGCACCGTCGTGGCCACCACAAGTCTCAACTCATCTAATCCCGATTTCCGGAACGGGTCGTTACAAGAATTATATGTGTTTCTATGTGATTTTGATGATGTTGAGTGATTTGGAATTTTAATGGATTTTTGGTGAATTTATGAATATTTTATTATTATTTTAATGCACGTTTTACGATGAGTTCTAGAAATTGGTTTCGTAGACCGTTTTGCTTGTAGTTTCGATTGTACTTGGTTTATGACATGAAATAACGTGATTTGGAATATTTGTGGATTTCGTATGATTTCTAGAAGATTTTTAAGAAAGTAGCCTTAATGGCATGGTTTACAAGAAAGTCTGGTTAAGCTGTGTTTGGGGCTTAGGCCTATGATTCTGATTGTGGATTTGGATTGTGATATGTTATGGTGAAATGTGATATTGATTTGGGATGTGAAAACGTGTTTGCCCGATATACTTGATGTGTGATGATATGATGATGTGTGTTGATTATGTGGATTGGATGTGAGTCTCTGACGTCGAGCTCGGGGCTACGAACCTTGAGACGAGTATTATGTGTATTTTTTGACTGGGTTGCGATTCGATTATATGTGGATATGTTCTGATATTGTGTTGAGTAGTCTTGGGCTTTGAGCATGGCTCTGTATCATGGGACTAGTGTATGATAACGACTCGGACTTCGAGCTGAGCTCTGTATCCTAAGTGAGTGAATGATATGCCTACCGGTAGTGCACCTGTGATATGATGATTGATGTGGGGAACATGATGATTGATGTGATGCTTGCGCATTGATGATGAGTGACTATGTGGACCATGTGGTGATATTGGATATGGATTGATTGTGTATTGTTAATGATTAATAATGTGACGATGATGGGTTAGTGGTATATGAATGAACGCATTGGCTTGATGGTTTCTTATTATCTTTGACTTGAAGTTACTTTTCACGTACTTCGAGAATGGTAACTATGTTTCGTTTTAATCGAAAGAAAATGGTTTTCGTATGCATGCATTTTTGGAAAACGGAGGGTAAAATCTATTTGATTTCAAACGATGTTTTAAACTGTTTATTTTGTCCACTCACATGTTTTCTTAATTTTGGAACCCTCCAAAGCTGCCATAGGGAGATTGAGGCTCGAGAGGCGGAGGCATGAATTAGTAGGTTGTGTGTGTATCCCGTGTCTGACAAGGTGTTTGTCAGATAGGAGCAGAACCCGATGATACTTTTTATGTGTGATCGGGTGGGGTCCTGTCAACTTGGTATCAGAGCTATGGTTTGGTTGTGTTGTATTCTTGATGTTAGTGTCCTGTATTATGGACCCTTTGTGAGCTATAGTGTAACGACCCATCCCGAATATCGGGATTAAATATTAATTAATTATGGATTTAGAATGACTAATCGGGGATTAGTTGAGTGAATTTGAACGGACGGTGTAAAATGACCGTTTAGGCGCTAAAAAATGTTGACTTTTGACCCGGGGAGTCAAACATATGAGGATCGATGACCGTGACGTATATCGGGACGTCACGGGTCCATAGACAGGTGGCAAGTCAAAATCGGACGTCGAACAGGGAAGTTATGGTCACGGGATCGAAATCAGGAACTTACGTCTAGGGATTTGAATTAAATAAACCGAGAAATTCGATTGGCTAAATTAACTAATGTGGGGCCCTTGGATGAGTGACAAGTGTCACTCATCCCATTGGTCATCTCTCCTAATGTAACGACCCATCCCGAATTCCAGGATTAGATTAGTGACTAATCACGATTAGTGAGGTTAATCCGTGATTAGTTAGGCGAAATTGGACGAACGATGCAAAATGATCATTTTGCCCCTTGGAATGGGTAAAACATAAAATGTTAGCTTTTCATTCTGGTGGCCAAATGGACTTTGACCGTTGACCGTGATGTAGTTCGTGACGTCACGAGGTCATAGACAGGTGGTACGTTCAATTTCGACGTTCGGGGAAAAAGTTATGACGTTCGGAAGTTTAAGCGCATTTTGGTAATTATGGTTACAAAGGGGAAAATAGTTGACTTTTGGACTGGGATGTCCGATGGCCGAGGGCCAAGGACCATTGCGTAGATCGGGACGATACGAATCCATAGACAGGCGGCACGTCGAATTCGAACGTTCGACGGCGAAGTTACGATTCACGAAAGTTCAAGGGTACTAATGCACGAATTACAAGACGAGTTAACTTTTGGATTCTAGTGGGCCCCAGATATTTAGTTCCTGCCCTATGGATGAGTGACAAGTTTCACCCATCCACAGGCCACCTTCCTACACACATGCATCGAACATCTTCATTTTCTTCATTTCAAACCCAATACCCGATCTCACCATTTCCTCTCCTCTATGCAACCCAACCCATTCCCTTCACTTAGCCAACTTGAGGATGGGACAGTGAGATGACTGAGGACTGAGGAGGCTGCTGGAAGCCTGAACCACCGTCCACTGCGGCGTTGTGGAGGAAAGAAACCCAAGAGGTACAAGGTTAACCATTTTTCATCTTTATTTCGATTTTGCTCGATAAGATTGATTTTAGATGATTAGGATGAGCTTAGGGGATTAATAGGATTGTGTTAGGATGGTTTTGGGAAGCTTTGGATGGCTGTGAAGCCATGGGTGAGTTTTGGAAAAATGAACCGTGAGGAGGATAATCGGGTTCAATGGTTTTATGGGTTTTTGGATGCTCTAATTTATATATTTAGATTCATATAGATGTAAGGAAATTATAGGATTAATTAGGGCTTGAATCGGACCGAAATAGAGGAGGAAAAACCGTTGGACCGATCACGCCGGTCCAGTTGCAGAAAATGGGCCGAACCGGCCGGTCTGAACTGGCTGGAGGTTGATGACGGTCTACAGTAGCCGGCGCGTGGAGCCCACGTGCAGGCCTTCCTTAGGGCACATGCGACCACGTGAGGAGGAATTTGAGGATACTTTCAACACGTGAAATCTTCTATTCGATGTAACGAACATTTTGGGACTGGTTTCGTGTCGATCGGACACCATCTCGATAATGTTCGGGGCATCGGAAGGTTTTGGATCGGGATTTAAAATAGTTAAAAATACCGGAAAATTATGGGGCTTTAGTGGGAGGTTAATTAAGTAGTTAGTAACCTTATATTACAATTTGGACAGGTTTGGGAGTCCCGGTGATTGTGATCATCTCGTGAGAGCCGTATGGCACGCAAATCGAGGCGGCAGCTCTGAAGGTCTGTGAGTGGACCTTGTTTTCTAAATTGGTGGTGCATGCATAAATGTTTATTACATGTTTTAAATACTTGTTTGTGATGCCATGAGTGCATTTGGATGTGTGGTTACGTATAGGAACGTATTTCGAGGTTTCGGCCTTATACGGTGCTTATACGGATTTGTATTTCTTTGATGGTCTAAATGAGATGGATTTGGATTTCCAAAAGGATAAACTCGGGTTTGAGACCCATTTGGTTTTGTCTCGGGCATATGACCCTATTGATGACCTGCAGGTCTAAATCGTGGTCGCGGCTAGTGCTATGTGCACGGCGACAGACGGTACGACGCTCTCCTCCAGATTGGGATGTGTTCCTTCCAGAGAGGTCACGATGCACGATCTGTTGTCGAGTAGCCAAAGGAGGCTCGGCTTCGGAGTGATGATGGTTCAGGATATCGATCAGTGATGAGTGCACCATGAGCTTGTGGTGGTCGCGTCGGTTGATTTGTTCACGGCGACATACCAGGATTGAGGGCAGTCTTGGATGGATGGTTGCACGCATCACTACGATCGGAGTCGTGACTGACCCTTAGATATCAAGCAAGATACCCAGCTGATGTCATATGTTCGGGCACGAGACCCAGTTGTTTTACATTGATGATTTCGGGTCAGGGACCCTAGATGGATATCCAAGTTCATGGCGGTTTATGGGAACCGGCATGAACCCTGGAAAGGTCATTGTGGTACATGACGGTTTATGGGAACCGGCATGAACCCTTGAAAGGTATATATGATTCATGATGGTTTATGGGAACCAAGCATGAATCCGTGGAAAGGTTTATTGATGATTTCGTTATATATATATATATATATGTATATTCATATACCTTCCTTTACTTCTATTATATCCTCTGGAGAGGGTCGTTAGCCTAGGTCAACCCCAGAGTAGTCACGGAGCACTGACTGAGTGGGAGTCGCCCCAGTTGGGTTCCTTACTCTCAGGAAGGCTTGGATTGTAACCTCAGGACGAGTCATTGGTCTACGGACATTGACCTTGGACTCTGAGAGACTTGGGTTTGAGACCCCAGGTAGCACGCGCGTAGCTTTGGAAACCGTGACAGGATTGGTTTTGTGAATTATATGTATATATGCTATATATGTTATGTGATATGTGATGTGCACAGGATTTGGGAAGTGGCCCGTGTACTTGGTTTCAGTATGGATATGGTTTTGGGCTGAGTCCCTTATGGATTTGGGCAGTGGCCCGTATACTAGATTTGATTATGGTTTTGGGCTTAGTTCCCACATATGGTTCTTTCGGATAAATGGTTTTCGAATGCATGCAGGCTTTTTAGTGAAGGGTACAAATGTCTTCTTATGAAATGTTTTTATCAACTGGTTGTTTTTTCCACTCACAGCTTTTAATATTTTGACTACCCTTCAGGTTGACAACAGATGTCGACTGTAGCAGAGACCGAGATATCACATACCTCCTCCGGATCCTAGCGTACTCTGATAGCCCGAGAGGGCAAAGGTCGGAAATATCCCTTGTCTGACACTTGGTGTTAGACGGGAGTAGGGTCATCCCGCGTTAATCTCGGTGGGATTGGGATGGGTCCTGTCATCGTGGTATCAGAGCATAGGATTTCTTGTTGGATTGCTTATCAGGGCAGGGTTGCTCATGTTACTCTGAATTCCAGAGCGTATTTTGCGCGATACTCTATACGCAGGTCGAGGATGTGATATCTCAATGGGCTACAGTTCATGGTCAACGTGATAGTTGTTGTACCGGTACGATAGTTAGTAGGATTGGATCGTTGAATGTCTTGGTTCGGCATTTGATGACGGGGTTGCCATAGTTTTGTCGAGGTTGGCAGTGTGGGACCCTACGGAAGGGATGAATGTAACGGTGCTTGAGAGTTTTGATCGTGAGACGGTTAGTTGGGATCGTATTTCACGTTGTCGTAGGATCGGTTCCGACGACTAGTTTGCTGTGTGACCATTTGATGGTCAGGTTTGTTGAGTTAGATGGATTTACTGCTGTGAGCATCCGGATTCGAGGAATCCTAAATGAATTTACGGTAGGATTGGGTTGACGTCTTTTCGATGTCAAGACCACGTTGATGGTCAGATTTTGGAATATACTGCATTATGTAGTTGGGTTCAGGGGAACCCAAGGTGTGATCGTGGAACCCTACCTTAGGATGTATGGTTCGGAAATGTAAGTTGGCGAGTGATTTGACTCTGATGACTTTTCGGAGATGAGACCGTCGGTTGGTCATGTTTGGACATGTTCGATCATGTTTGGTCATGTCATGTTCGGTCATCTCAGATCTAGTCATGTCAGCTTAGTGTTGGGACTGCACTCCACAGTCGAGGTTGTACTTATAGGTTAAACCTAGATGGTTGTCGTTCTACTCTAGCTGTGATGGATAATTGGTGCAACTAGGGTCCTGGACGACCTGGTAGACGACATTTGGTTTAGTCGAGTTACAACTGGTTAGAGTTGGTTGGATAAGTTACCAGGGTTGGTACTTGTCGATGGAATCCCCGAGCGGGGATACAGAGTAGTTGGTACGAGTGATTGATTCCGTTGGATGCGGAGTCTCGATTTTGGTGTCTGGTGGTTACGTCTGCACGAGTCTGTGGTAGGCACTACTACCGAGAGTGGTTGTAGTTATGGTTGTTGGGAATCGGGGATGTTTGGGGAACGTTTTCCTTTTCTCGTATGCGTTGTCAAGATGACTGTACCCAGAGTTGTTGGGTATGAGGGAGGCAGAGTTTCTCCCATTCGAGTAGAGGTACGGGGTCGTCGCTCGGTATGAGAGGAGATCCAAAGTTGTCTGATTCGCACACTGAATGCAGAGGCTGATGCTGATGCTTGTGTACTTGTGATAGTGCGTTGGTGCTGGTACTAGCGTTGTTACTGGTGTCGATGATTGTGATGACGATGAGTCACGAGTCGGGAGGTGACTCAGTCGAGATGGGCATATGTTCTGTATCTGTGGTTCGGGCGTGGATCATGGATAGTGATGGACTGGATAGGATCCAGTATTAGTTGAGACTCGTGGTACGAGATACGAGTGTTGGAAGCCGTTTAGGCACATTCGTAAATAGTATACAAGGTTTAACCTTGAGTTGCGTGAATTCCACTCGGAATGAGTGTATCTACATAAACGGTGTGAACCGATAGGCGAGATGGTGTACCAAGTTCTCTTGGTTATGGACACGTGGTTGATGTCCGAGTGTGTTGGTTCCGATATGGTTGGAACTTCGAAATCGCGGGAGTTTATGATTGAGGTGACTAGAGGAGTGCGGGTTTTCCGCATTGGTAATGGGTATTTCAAAGTCATTAGGGTGACTTCTCCGATTCTACCGTGGTGGATAGTAGATGTTGTTGGTTGCCACTAGTACACTGATCGTGTATTAGTTGGTGGACTCGGATTTGTCTTGGGTCATCAGGAGGAGTTGAGTATATCGAAATTAGGTGACTAATATTTCTCATTTTCTGCTTGGTGGCAGACGATGTTGGGTTACATGGTGTGGTGAGTGCAGTGAGTTTTGCTTGCATTTCACATAGGAATTCTGGTGTCATTGTTTGGTATCATCCTTGATCCTTCTTAGGCGGAATGACAAGGATCGATACGAGGTAATTGGAGAGAACCCACAGTCTCAGTGTATTTTGTCGTTGATCGATCTGTTTAGATGTGGGAAATGGTTGAGGATTTTGGGCATCGTGACGATTCTTGATCATGATGTTTATGGTCGGGTGACGTAGTGATGGTTCTGGATCGTGATCTTGATGATCCAGATAGGTGGAGAGTTTATCACTCTTACTTGGATGTTTGAGTTGAGGATGATGGGACTGAACTTCTTTTCGAGGTAAATTCCATATGGCTTGTTACTTGAGCGAGTAGGTGTCTGACGAGGTTGGATTTTGTCAGCCTTAGATGGGTTGATGTTGTGATTGGCTTCCCTATGAAGTCAATCGAAGGTAATGTGTGAATCGTTTGAGCAGGTATCTGATAGGTTCAGAATTGGTGTGTCTCGGTAGACGAGAACGAGATTTCGGGTTTTGGAATCAGATTTCTGGATGGCGATTCAGGATTCGATTTTGGAACTTGAAAGTGGATTTATGGATTTGGGTTCGGAATGTTCATTTCTAATGCTAGCTTACGGAAAGATGATTTCGAACTCAGATTTGAACATGGTTATGGATATGAATTCTGGGTTTGGATTCAGGATTTCTTACGAAATTGCGGATTCAGATTCAGATTTGAAAATGGATAATGGGTCGGAGTTGTGATTTGTCTAGTACTGGATTGGACAGATGGACTCCATTATTAAAACGTGATTGACTACGACTTAGGTTGTAGTTGTAGTCTGGTTGGTAATGGATGTACGTACCTTGTACGTTGTTCGAGGTACGATACTGGGCAGACTTGTGGTGTTTGATGACGGTATATGAGATATACCATGGGTACGTTGGTGAACGTGTTGGTAGTCGGCTTAGTTCCGATACCATTGGATTAGTTGAGGACGTGGACTAGACATTAGATACTGTGCATTCGGTCATAGTAGTTCTGATGGGTCTTGATACACACAGGTCGATTAAGGTGTTGGTAAGTGTATACTCAGGTTGAGTAAATTGGTGGTTGGTGTAACCACAAGTGATTATAATGTTAGTTTTTGACTGGCGACTGTCAAGTGGTGATAGTTTGTCGGAGGTGTCAACGCGGATCGTTGTGTGAGTTCTGATGACTCCTAATGGGAGCAGACGTTAGGATAGGTTGGTAATTGAGAAAGGAACCTTCGAGTGTTTGTGTCAGTGACTTGGTAGATTTAACAAATGGTGTCATTTCAGAACGTATGGCTACTGTCTTTCGACATGGTCGAACGTAGTCGATACGACGTGAGTATTAGTGGTACGTCTGGTTGCAGACAAGTATTGTTCTGGTTAGTTGGTGTACGAGTGTACAAGTGTCGTGAGATCAAATTATTTCCACAAGGTGAATGTGGAATCCGGATAGTTGGAGTTTCCAGAACGAAACTAATTAAGGAGGGAAGAACGGTTGGAATTAGGTCGGTTGGAATTTCGAGGACGAAATTAATTAAGGAGGGAAGGTTGTAACGACCCGTCCCGAATTCCAGGATTAGATTAGTGACTAATCACGATTAGTGAGGTTAATCTGTGATTAGTTAGGCGTAATCGGACGAACGATGCAAAATGACCGTTTTGCCCCTTGGAATGGGTAAAACGTTGACTTTTCATTCTGGTGGTCAAATGGACTTTGACCGATGACCGTGACGTAGTTCGTGATGTCACGAGGTCATAGACAGGTGGCACGTTCAATTTCGACGTTTGAGGAAAAAGTTATGACGTTCAGATGTTTAAGGGTATTTTGGTAATTATGGTTACAAAGGGGCAAATAGTTGACTTTTGGACTGGGATGTCTGTTGGCCGAGGACCGATGACCATTACGTAGATCGGGACGATACGAATCCATAGACAGGCGGAATGTCAAATTCGGACGTTCGACGACGAAGTTATGGTTCACGAAAGTTCTAGGCTACTAATGCACGAATTACGAGACGAGTTAACTTTTGGATTCTAGTGGGCCCCAGATATTTAGTTCCTGCCCTATGGATGAGTGACAAGTGTCACTCATCCACAGGCCACCTTCCTACACACATTCATCGAACATCTTCATTTTCTTCATTTCAAACCCAATACCCGATCTAACCATTTCCTCTCCTCTGTGCAACCCAAACCATTCCCTTCACTTAGCCAACTTGAGGATGAGACAGTGAGATGACTGAGGACTGAGGAGGCTGCTGGAAGCCTGAAACACCGTCCACGGCGGCGTGGTGGAGGCAAGAAACCCGAGAGGTACGCAGTTAACCATTTTTCATCTTTATTTCGGTTTTGCACGATATGATTGATTTTAGATGATTAGGATGAGCTTAGGGGGCTATTAGGATTGTGTTAGGATGGTTTTGGGAAGCTTTGGACGGCTGTGAAGCCATGGGTGAGTTTTGGAAAAATGAACTGTGAGGAGGATAATCGGGTTCAATGGTTTTATAGGTTTTTGGATGCTCTAATTTATATATTTAGATTCATATAGATGTAAGGAAATTATAGGATTAATTAGGGCTTGAATCGGACCAAAATAGAGGAGGAAAAACCGTTGGACCGATCACGCCGGTCGAGTTGCAGAAAATGGGCCGAATCGGCCGGTCTAAACCGGCTGGAGGTTGATGACGGTCTACAGTAGCCACGCGTGGAGCCCACGCGCAGGCCATCATTAGGGCACGTACGACCTCGTGAGGAGTAATTTGAGGATTCTTTCAACACGTGAAATCTTCTATTCGAGGTAACGAACATTTTGGGACTGGTTTCGTGTCGATCGGACACCATCTCAATAATGTTCGGGGCATCAGAAAGTTTCGGATCGGGATTTAAAATAGTTAAAAATACCGAAAAATTACGGGGCTTTAGTGGGAGGTTAATTAAGTAGTTAGTAACCTTCTATTACAATTTGGACAGGTTTGGGAGTCCCGGTGACTGTGATCGACTCGGGAGAGCCGTATGGCACGCAAATCGAGGCGGTAGCTCGGACGGTCTGTGAGTGGACCTTGTTTTCTAAATTGGTGCGTGCATAAATGTTTATTATATGTTTTAAATACTTGTTTGTGATTCCATGAGTGCATTTGGATGTGTGGTTACATATAGGCACGTATTTCGAGGTTTCGGCCTTATACGGTGCATATACGGGTCTGTATTTCTTTGATGGTCTAAATGAGATGGATTTGGATTTCCAAAAGGATAAACTCGGGTATGAGACCCATTTGGTTTTGTCTCGGGCATATGACCCTATTGATGACCTACGGGTCTAAATCGTGGTCGCGACTAGTGCTATGTGCACGACGACAGATGATACGACACTCGCCTCCAGATTGGGATGTATTCCTTCCGGAGAGGTCACGATGCACGATCTGTTGTCGGGTAGCCGATGGAGGCTCGACTTTGGAGTGCTGACGGTTCAGGATATCAATCAGTGATGAGTGCACCATGAGCTTGTGGTGGTCGCGTCGGTTGATTCGTTCACGGCGACATACTAGGATTGAAGGCGGTCGTGGATGGATGGTTGCACGCATTACTGCGATCGGAGTCGTGACTGACCCTTAGATATCGGGCACGATGCCCAGCTGATGTCATATGTTCGGGTATGAGACCCAGTTGTTTTACATTGATGATTTCGTGTCAAGGACCCTAGATGGATTTCCAAGTTCATGGCGGTTTAAGGGAACCAATATGATCCCTGGAAAGGTCATTGTGGTACATGACGGTTTATGGGAACCGGCATGAACCCTTGAAAGGTATATATGATTCATGACGGTTTATGGGAACCGAGCATGAATCCGTGGAAAGGTTTTATGGATGATTTTGTTATATATATATATATATATGTATGTATATTCATATACCTTCCTTTACTTCTATTATCTCCTCCTGGGAGGGTCGTTGGCCTGGGTGGACCCCGGAGTAGTTACGGAGCACTAACTGAGTGGGAGTCGCCCGAGTTGGGTTCCTTACTCTCAGGAAGGCTTAGATCGTAACCTTAGGACGGGTCATTGGTCTACGGACATTGACCTTGGACTCTGAGAGACTTGGGTTTGAGACCCAAGGTAGCACACGCGTAGCTTTGGAAACCGTGACAGGATTGGTTGTGTGAATTATATGTATATATGCTATATATGTTATGTGATATGTGATGTGCACAGGATTTGGGCAGTGGCCCGTGTACTTGGTTTCAGTATGGATATGGTTTTGGGCTGAGTCCCTTATGGATTTGGGCAGTGGCCCGTATACTAGATTTGATTATGGTTTTGGGCTTAGTTCCCACATATGGTTCTTTCGGATAAATGGTTTTCGAATGCATGTAGGCTTTTTAGTGAAGGGTACAAATGTCTTCTTATGAAATGTTTTTATAAACTGGTTGTTTTGTCCACTCACAGCTTTTAATGTTGTAACTGCCCTTCAGGTTGACAACGGATGTGGACTGTAGCAGAGACCGAGATATCACATATCTCCTCCGGATCGTGGCGTACGCTGATAGCCCGAGAGGGCAAAGGTCGGAAATATCCCTTATTTTACACTTTGTGTCAGACGGGAGCAGGGTCATCCCGCGTTAATCCTAGGGGAATTGGATGGGTCCTGTCACCTAAGAAGTGGATCTAAGTTCTGATTGGATGGTTTTATATTAAAATATTAATTATTATTTTTTTATTTTATTATTTTTCCCTCCTCATCTCTCTCTTCCCTGCTGTGCAACCATCTTCATCATCTCCTCCAACATGACCATACACCCCAATCCTACACCAACCCCTCTCAATCATCGTCCATTGCTTGTGACCCGTGAATGAAAGTTGGAGAAGATGTTAAGACGAACCCATTGGTGTCCACTGCAAGGACCGTCGTACACGGTGGCCGGAATTTCGGAAGGTAAACCGCGGGATTCAAATTTTAGGGGTTTTTTTTTATTTTGATGGTGTTGATCGATTCTAAGCTTAGGATGATATTCCTTGAGCTCTTACAAGCTTGTAGGTACAATTTGGGACCGATTTGGATGTCGGAGGTGGCCGGAATGATGATCGGAATTATGGCCAAAACTTTGAATGGCCATTACATTAAATACAGGTACTTTCTGCAATTTCTGGGTTTATATTTGGAATCCTTGGCTCGAGTATATGGATTTACATAGGTAGAACGTCCAATTTGGTTGAGAAACGAGTGAGATATCGAAGTTTGGGGCATCAATGGAGTTTTCGGCGAGAAATTCCGGTGAATCGCCAGCGAGTTGAATAAGACGCTGGTGAGTTGACTCGTTGACCGACGAATTGACTCGCTGACTTTGACCCATTGACTTTTTCCAAAGTTGACTTTTGCGTTGACTATGCACGTGGGGGCTCGAATTTTGAGGTGGGCTCAATATCATTTTAAAAGTTTCGACGATCCGGATCCAATGATGGTGGTTTTGGGTTGATCGGAGATGGTTAAGTTGGTTAAATCGAGGTTTTTCACCTTGAGAATCGTGTCCGGGACACGTTGACTTTTCTGAGAATTTTAGGGGTTTATCCTATAGACTTGTATAGTTCATTAGTGACCTTCGGGTGTGATTTGGACAGGTTCGGGTGTTCCAGTGATGGTGATATAGCCTCGGGAGGCTTATGGCACCCATATCGAGGCGGCAGCTAGGACGGACTGTGAGTGGACTTTGTTTTCTAAACTGTGATGCATGCATAACTGTTATATATGTTTTACATATATGATTTCTATGATGATGATTGTGGTATTGGTGATTGACATATTTTCACATATTTCGAGGTGATTTTCGTATTTCATGTATTTCGAGGTTTACAATTTTATACTGTATTTCTACGTGATTGTGGTTCTAATAAGGGTTTAATGGTATGATTTTGGACTTGAAAATATGGAATCAAGCTTGAGACCCCTTTGATTTACGAACTATCGGACTTGGAGTCCATTTGATTTAATAAGGCATCGGGCCACGGGAGCAGTTGGTTTGCAAGATCGGGCTAGAGGCCCAGTTTATTATGATATCGGGCATGAGTCCTATTTGTGGTTTATAAATGTGATTTCGGGTTCCAAGACCCTAAATGGATTTGGATTTGAGAAAACGGATTTGTGGATTACTATGATTTTATGGAAATCACGGGCATAGGCCCATTTGAATGGGTTGAGATGATTTATGAATGTTTTCCATATACTATCCTTATGATCTGATATCGCCCCTCCAGGGAGGGTCAGGGACCTGGGTGACCCTGGGGGAGATTCGGCTGAGACCGAGGGGCATGCGTAGCTCTATACATGGCATATGAGATGTCTGGGATGTCAGGCATCTGGGACGCCAGGCATCTGGGATGCCGAGGATTGGTATGTAACGGTGATTGATTGGATTTGTGATCTATGGATTTACTGGACATGTGATTTGGATTTCGGTGTTAATGGATTTGGACAAGGACCCACATGGTTTGGATTTACTATTTTGGGCTGAGTTCCCACATACTTTGATTTATGGTTTTGGGCTAATGCCCTAATGATTTATTTACGTAAATGGTTTGACTATTAGTTTTTGAATGCATGCATAGTTTTTAGTTAAGGGCATAAATTTCTTCTTATGAAATGTGTTTTATTAAATTATTTATTTTCGTCCACTCACGGGTTTTAATGGTTTTTAATATCCTTCAGGTTGATCACGGATGCGTGCTGTAGTAGAGACCGAGACATCGCACTCCTCCACTGATCCTAGTGCGCTCTGGGAGCTTCGAACGGGCTAAAGTTTGAGTTATCCCTTGTCTGACACTTCGTGTCAGACGAGAGCATGGCATATCCCACTTTAATCCTTGGGGGATTTGGGATGGATCGTATCACATAGGGTTGTTTGATTGTTTTATTGACTTATTGAAATTCTTGTTTTGTTGTTAGGTGTGATCGTTGATTGGAGTATTGACGTGCTAATGTATTGATGTGTTGAAATGAACCTTGTTAATGTGCCCTTGATCTTGGTGCTTTGTGTGGTGAATCTTGTGCTCGTAAGAGTGAGTTAGCATTGTGATTAGAATTCGTTGATGTGTTGGATTGATTACGAATTTCGGGGACGAAATTCTTTTAAGTTGGGTAGATTGTAAGGACCCAGACGTTCAACGAGGGTAAAGAGTTGACTTTTTGATAGGGACGACTTTTAGCAATTCCAAAATTACCGTTAGGGATGACTCGGTCTCCCAAGTACGTCGACAAACGACATGCCAAAAACGAAGTTCGTTTGGATTTTTTTTCTTGGTCTAAGCTATGTAGGGGCAATTTGGTAATTTTTACAAGAAGGATATTTTGGTCATTTCCTTAGGAGATTGTGTTTTGGTTCAATTGGACAAGTACAAGTGTCCCTTATCCCCTGGGATTGTGTGCACCGACTTGGTGTTTTGGGTGTATAATTGTTGTTCTAGTGTGTGTGTGTGTGTAGTTTTGTGTGAGTTTGTATGTTGCGGCCGAGAAGGAATTGAGAAAAAAAAGAAAAGATGGAGAGAGAAAAATAGGTAGGGAAAAGAGAGGGAGTGGAGAGAGAGAGAACCCAGAGAAGAGAGTGAAGGAATTGGAGATGTTAGCTCATACTGTAAGACCCGTGTCCTGGAGGGAACGGTGAACGATCCCACATTCATGCAAGGGGGGAATGGTCTGGGAGGGGAATGGTGGTCTACCTTAAAGGTATAGGCACACACCTATCTAGGACGAGGCCTTTTGGGAGTTCAGTGGCTTTGGGTTTGGTTGGGACTCTAAAGTTAAGCGAGTTGAGGCTGGTGAAATTCCATGATGGGTGACCCATTGGGAAGTTACACCGTGAACTACCGAAAACAAAACCGTGAGGACGAGAGGGCCTAAAGAAGACAATATCGTGCTAGAGTCGAGTCCTGACCGAGGAGGGTCGGGTCCTGACATAGAACCGATGACCCGGTTTTGAACCCTAGATGAAACCTTGCGGGTTTCAGATTATATAAACGTGTTTTGATCTTGGAATCTTGGAAACAAGGTTAGGATTACCTTACTGCAGTTCCTGCGATCGGGTTTGAGTGTTCAAACAAGGTTTTGGACGTTGGGATCGTCCAGGTAGCTTTAAGATTCCATAGCCGTGACGGTGGAGGTTCGAGCTGAAGCAATCGAGGTATGGTTTTGATGTTTTGTGATTATAGATCCCTTTCTAAGCTAGTTTAGAAGATGTGGGTTGAATTAGAATTGAAAAAGGGTTAAAAATAAAGGAAATAGGACCAGGTCGGGCGACCCGAAAAACCTGGAAATCGGGCTATTAATGGTTAGGGGTAATGAACAGTACACGGGCGTGTGGCCCCCATGTGCAGCCACCTTGGATGGCGCTTGAGGCCGAATTCCGAAAAATGGCCAACATGTGTTTTAATCATTTCGATGTAACGAGCATTCTAGCACAGGTTTCGAGTCGATCAGACACCGTTTCAGGGTAGTTTTGGGTGTCCGAAGATTTTAGGGTTCGTTTTAATACATTTCAAAATCTCGAAAAATTATGGGATTAAATTAGGAGTTAATTGAGATGATATGTGACCCTTAGATGTGAATCTTGGCAAGAGGTGAATCTCCTGAATTTTACTAAAAAATGTGCAAGGCGGATTTCAGCTATTTGGAGGTGTGTGAGTGGACTTTCTTTCCCTAAACTATTATGCATGCATACTTACATGAATTATATGTATTTCTATGTGATTTTAATGATGTTGAGTGATTTGGAATTTAATTGGATTTTAGGTGAATTTATTACTATTTTATTATTATTTTAATGCAAGTTTTACGAGGTCCAAAAATTGGTTTCGCAGTCCGTTTTGCTTGTAGTTTCGATTGAACTTTGTTTATGACATGAAATAACGTGATTTGGCATATTTTTGGATTTCATATGATTTCTAGACGGTTTTTAAGAAAATAGCCTTAATGGCATGGTTTACGAGAAAGTCTGGGTAAGCTGTGTTTGGGGCTTAGGCCTATGATTCTATTTGTGGATTTGGATCGTGATATGTGATGTGATATGTTATGGTGAAATTTGATTTTGAGTTGGGATGTGAAAACGTGTTTTCCCGATATACGTGATGTGTGATGATCAAATGATGTGTGCTGATTCTGTGGATTGGATGTGAGTCTCAGACGTCAAGTGTAACGACCCATCCCGAATTATCGGGATTAATTAGGAATTATTGACGGATTAGCAAGGCTAACCGGGGATTAGCCGAGGATTAACAAACATTCATGATGAAGTTATTTTTTTGTCCCTGAAGGAGGACAAAAAGTTGACTTTTGACCCGGGAGGTCCGATGGCCGAGGGCCAAGGATCGGTGTGAAATGACGGTTTTGCCCTTGGAATGGGAAAAATGTTGACATTTGGTTTGGGCAGTCAAATGGACTTGGGCCGATGATTGTGACGTAGTTCGGGACGTCACGAGTTCATAGACAAGTGGCAGGTCCGATTCAGACATTCGAGGAAAAAGTTATGATGTTCGGTAGTTTGGGGGTATTTCGGTAATTTGGTTGGAAAAGGGTAAACTGCTGACTTTTCATACGACATGGATTTGTCACGCATTTAGAGGACAGTTAGGTAGGTCTCGATTCCCTGAGTACAATGACAAGTGGCACCCTATCATCGAACGTCGGACGGTTCAATTACGAGGCTAAGTACGGTAGGGGCAAAATGGTAATTTGTGAAGGCAATGGCATTTTGGTCATTTTGATGCATTGGGATCTGTGCCCAGTTGGATTTGGACACATGGCTGTTATTCAAAATGTCGCCCACGGAAAATTGGACACTTGGCCCTATCTAGATGGCTGTAGAACCTTGCTCATCGCTTCACAATTATTTGAAATGAAGTGCACGGTGTTGAGTGAAATAGAGTACATAGTGCTTGGGTGTGCAAGTGAGAATCCTCCCATCGACTTCCCTTAAATCTTCACCCTTGCCTGTAAACAAAAAAAATAGAAAAGAGACTTGGATAAGCACGTGGTAGACTCACCGTGAACCGTCATGGACTATGGAAGTAGGACCGTGGAAAACCTAGATAGGGGAGGTATGCCCGTGAAATCCAACCCATCTAAACCTCTCAAACTCCATCCCCAGTTGGTGGTTTTTGAATGAAAGTTGAAAAAGGAGGCGAGATAAAGCTATTGGTGGCCACGGTGAGGATTAAGATGGACGGTAAGGTGTGTTGCCCGTGACCTTTCATTTTTCAATAAAAATTGGTGAAGCTCGATTTACTGGTTGTGGATAGTCTTAGTTCATTAGGTGACGCTCTGATGGTGACCAGGAATCGATCACACTTGGAGGTAAGGCCAGAGACGGCCTGTGGTGCCCAGAACCAGAGAAGGACCGTGGCCGGTTCACCATTCGATGTGGGAAGGTAAATTCCAAGCCTATACTCTTAGTTTTGAGGCCATAGATAATTAGATAATGAAGAGATGAACCTGTAGGAGGTGGAAGGAATGAAAATGGACTAAAATTGGATAAGATAGAAAGATGGACCAGGATCGCTGGTTCGGTTGGACCGGGCTAGTCTAAACCGGTCTGGACCGGTCTGATCTAAGGAAGAAGACGGTGAACAGTAACCACGCATGGTTTCACGCGCAGGGTGTTTGGACAGCGCATGAGGGCGCGTGGCCCCTCTTTTCGAGGCACGGTCAACATGACTTTTAAAGTATTCGATGTAACGAATATTTTGGGATTGATTTCGAGTCGATCAAACATCGTCTCGATATGTTTCGGGATGTCCGAAGGTTTTAAGGCCCATTTAAAAATAGTTAAAAATTCAGGAAAATTACGGGGTTTTAGTAGAAGCTTTGTGAAGTAGTTAGTGACCTTATTATGGGATTTGGATAGGCTCGGGAAAACCGGTGATAGTGGATTAGCTGGGAACGACGTAAGTGCATGTGCATCGAGGCAGCGGCTTAAACGGTCTGTGAGTGGACTTTGCTTTCTAAATTATGATGCATGAATAAATGTTTTTATATGTTTTCTTTAAGTGATTCTATGATTATGATTATGATCTTGATGATTTACGATTTTTCACGTATTTCGAGATATTTACTTATTTGCAAGTTTTACGAGCTTACAATTTATGTTGTGATTTGATCATGGTTTTGGTGATTTGATTTTGGGCTTTTAAATATGATTTGATTTCAATGATTTATAATGGATTTTGGAAAAGTGATTTCGGGCTTGAAGCCTTGTTCATAAAAGTGATTTCGATAAACGAGATTTCAGGTTTTGGAATCGAGTTTCGGAAATATGATTCAGATTCGGTTTTGGAGCTTGAAAGTGGATTTCTGGATTTAGGTTCGAAATGATGGTTCCGGATGCTAGCTTACGGAATTATGATTTCGGATTCGGATTTGGAAATGGATTTCTAGATTTTCTATGATTTTCACTTGGTTTTGGGTTTAAAGACCCGTTGAAACTTGGTTTTGGGTTTAAAGACCCGTTGAAAATTGGTTTTGGGTTTAAAGATCAGGATATGGCTGGATCTGGCTTTGAGTTTAAAGACTCTGTTGATTGATGACGGGGGAGGGCCCTAGATTGATATGTTTTGAGTTTAAAGACTCGGTTATTGTGATATCCCCTGAGGCTTGTTGATTGTGTTTTGAGTTTGAAAACTCGTTGATATCACGAGAAGGCCTAATTATGTGCATGTGTTTTGAGTTTAAAGACTCGGCGTGCTTGAGATCCAGCAACTTGATTGATTGATGTTTTACTTTGGGTTTTCACTGGTTTTCAGATGTTTTGGGTTGTGGCCCGGATGATTTGGAATTTGTGGATTTTGGGATGAGTTCCCATACTTAAGGATTTATGTTTTTGGGCTGAGGCCCTGGATTTGAGTTACGGATTTGAGGAAAAGAAATGATTCCGATTTTCATTGATTGTTTTCTGAGCTTGGATATGAAATGGTTTTTATGACTAGGGTTTTATATGCATGCATTGGTTTTTAATGGAGGGTATAAATGTCTTTCCTTATAAACTGTTTTCTAAACTTATTCTTTATTTTTTTCCACTCACAGTCTTTTGTGTTTTCGATACCCTCCAGGTTGATGCGGTGCGGGCTGTTATTAGAGAGACGGAGACATCACACACGCGATCCACAGTCTGCGCACTCTGGGAAGTTCGAAAGTTTTGGACGGTTCGCTTGGGAATCCCTTGTTCGGCTTACGTGTTACATGGCGGTTGGACATCAGTTTAACCTTCATGTCGTATGTAAGTTAGACGGGAGCATGGCTTATCCCTTAATCCCGGGGGCTTGGGGGTAGGTCGTGTTAAATTGGTATCAGATCTAGATTTGTGCACTTTAAACAAGGTTTTAGCTCCCAAAGTAGTTGGTTCGTCGACTTGGGTGTTGTGATGTTATTATGGATGTGATATCTCGACGTGGAACAACCTGTCATCAACCTGGACGTGAGAGATAGTACATTAGTTAGTGGCGTAGTTAGTGACGAGAGCACGAGCGCCTGGGTGATGCGTTGTTCGTTACGCGGTGGATAGTGAGATGTATGTTGGGTTAGGGCCGGAAAGGATAGTGTGTTTGGCACTGGATATGCTCGTTAGCCGGTTGGCCCATCGAGTAAGATGGATTAGCTCCGATAGATGGTCGGATGCGTGCTAGGGTGGTTCACCCAGATGGTGAGTGTAACACCACTTCCGATTCTCGAGTGGAAGTGGGACCACATCACCATGGACTTCGTCTTTAAGTTACCAAGGACCCGGAGTGGATTTGACTGAGTATGGGTGATTGTAGACCGGTTAACGAAGTCAGCACATTTTCTACCAGTGCAAGAGACTTACAAACCCAACCGACTGGCTCAATTGTTCGTGAAGGAGATCATTCGACTTCATGGTACGCCGGAGTCGATCGTGTCTTATCGCGATCCGCGTTTCACTTCCAGGTTCTGGCGGAGTTTGCAGGCTACCTTGGGAACGAATCTGCATTTCAGTACTGCTTTCCATCCACAGACTGATGGTCAGTCGGAGAGGACTATTCAGACCCTGGAAGACATGATGAGGTCTTGTGTGCTGCAATTTCAGGATTCGTGGGATACTCACTTGCCTTTGATGAAATTTGCTTACAACAATAGCTACCAGGCAAGTATCGGGATGGCACCCTACGAGGCACTGTATGGTCGACAGTGCAGGACACCTATCTGCTGGATGGAGATTGGGGAGCGAGCGGCCGTAGGGCCGGAATTGATGGATATCATCCAGGAAGCAGTCCGTGTTATCAGGGAGAGGTTGAAGGCGGCACAGGATCGTCAAAAGAGTTATGCTGATAGACGGATTCGAGATTTGGAATTCGAGGTTGGAGATTTTGTCTTCCTGAGGTTATCCCCGTGGAAAGGGATTATTCGCTTTAGTCGACGGGGAAAACTGAGTCCACGTTTTATTGGACCCTATGAGATAGTGGAGAGGATTGGCCGGGTTGCGTATAGATTGGCGTTACCCCCAGAACTTTCTAAAGTTCACGATGTTTTCCACGTATCGATGTTACGGAAGTATGTACGTGACGCCTATCATGTATTGGAGGAGCAACCTATCAAACTTCGAGAGGATTTGAGCTTTGAGGAACAACCAGTACAGATTTTGGACCGGAAGGACAAGGTACTACGACAGAAGACGATCCCTCTCGTGAAAGTTCTCTGGAGAAATCAGAACGTGGAGGAAGCCACATGGGAGCCCGAGGCTCAGATGCGGGAACAGTTTCCTTATTTGTTTCCTTAAATTTCGGGACGAAATTCCTTATGGGGGGAAGGTTGTAACACCCCAGAAATTCGTAGATTGTAATATTGTAAAATATGGAATGAAATGACATTTTTACCCTTGTGAATGGTTGGGTCAAATTGTTGACTTTTTGATTGGTGGGTCAACCGGACCTTGACCGATAGCCGTGACGTAGTTCGGGACGTCACGAGTCCATTGACAGGCGGCTCGTCCAATTCGGACGAACTGGGGAGAAGTTGCGACGTTCGGAAGTTCAGGGGCATTACCGTAATTTGGACGAAATAAGGGAGAAAATTGACTTTTTGAAAGGCCGTTAATTTTCACACGACCCGAAGACCGTTGGATTCGTCTCGATGCCCTGAGTATAACGACAGGTGGCAAGCGTGAAACGGACATCGGATGACCGAGTTGCGGGTCACGGAAGTTGGAGGGCATTTTGGTAATTTCTGCCCTGAGGACATTTTGGTCTTTTTGCACGGTTACTGTAGCACAACCGTGAAAAACAGAGTACACGGCCATGCCGTGGTGTTGTTGGGCGTGCAATTGTTTAAAGCACTAGTGGACTGATTAGTGGGCATTGTTTATGTAGTTTGAGATAATGGGAGTGTAGATTGAGGCTGTTCAGAGCACGGGGAGACTTTAAAATTTGGTTATGGGCTCTGTGTGCGGGAAGCAGGTTTCAGTGAAATCTGAGGGTGTCTCCCACGGGTGTTGGCCTCCTTGATCGATTAACCGAGTAGGGGAGTGAGAGAAGGGTTCAGTTGGCATCAGTTTGAGGTTGAGAGACTGTGAGAGACAGAGAGAAAGCCGTGAAGAACATTTTCGGGTTTTGGGGGGAAAAATTCCAAATTCGATTCCTACGGGTTAAGGGACCAATCTAAACACTGAGGGAGTTTCCTGGGAGTGGCAGGAACTCAACCGTGCAAGAGTCGAAGAAGTTTGATCGAGGATTGCTCAGGAACCCGAGTTCCAGTTCAGAGAAAACCAATTTGGAGGGGAAAATCTGAGTTTGATTTCTACGGCCTATTGGACAAAACTAATCACTGAGTGAGCCTTCTGGGAGCATTTGGAACTCGTCCATATCGGAATCGACGGCAACCAGCCACGGAGGAGCTGGGACGGTGACCGCCGTGTGCAGAGGGAATCGAAATGTTTGGACGGCTACTTCCAGGTAATGTTTAGTTCAATTGGTGGTGCCATTTGGTTAGTCTAGGTCCTCTGATGCTCCTGTATAACTTAATTGGACAATGGAGCTAGTTTGGGGGAGTTCTGAGAATTGACCCGTGTCGCTGTTCGGGTTTGGATAAGACGGTTTATGGCTTGTCTAGATGATTAGAGGACTAAGAACTGTAATTGAATGATGTTGGAACATGTTAGAATTAGGAATGAATGAAATTAAGTAGAAATGGAAGGTTAATTAATCGGGTCACACCGCGGGTTGAAGACCCAAATTACAGTAAATCGGGCAGGGACGACGGCACTGTAGCAATGTCACTGTAGCAGCGCGTGACTTTCACGCGCAGCCACTTTGGGCGGCGCGTTAGGGCGCGTTGATCACTATCTCGGTTCACGGTCAACATGACTTTTAATCCCCTAATCATTCTGAACATTTTCTGTGAAATAACCATGTTGATCTGAGATAGTTAGGAAGGTCAGTTTAGGGCCAGATGTCTCGGGAAGCGTGTTGGACGGCTTTCCCGAACCGGTTTCTGTTTCGGAATTTTTGAGAGTATATTAAGGACCTATAATGACACTTGCATGTGATTTGAAATGACAGGAAACTTACGTTAATTCCGGAGACAAGATCGTACGCGCGCTATTCGCAGGGGGAACGTACAGCGAGTGGGCCCGTTTTTATTAACACTTGCATGCATAACTATTTTCATTTTCGTATATCTATATGTGTACGTGAATCAATAATGGATTTTGATTACCTCGATTTACGGCTGTGACACGTTTTACGGTGTTGGGCTGAGACCCGTTGTACGAAAATTGAATACTGTTTTATATGATATATATATATATATTTATTTATTTATGCATGTGGATATGGATGACTATCTTAGGTACTGCACTGTAGAATCCACCGTGTGATACTGTCTCATCCGGATGTGGTACCCCGGAGCGGTACGGTGCATTGCCTGCGAGGGGTCATGCTACGGAGATGCCGGACCGTAGGATGACTCAGGAGCAAGATTGCTATGATTAGACGTTTGGGACGTCGAGCGTCTGGGACGCTAGGCATCTGGGATGCGGTAACCGAACTGGGTTCGGAGTTTGGACTCGGGATGTGAGACCCCGGGTGGCACGCGTAGCCTTGGGACTGTGACCATTATTGGACGTCAGGGACGTCAGACATCTGGGATGTCAATATCGGAGTGTATAGTGAAGTAGCTGGGTTTATATTACATTTTTGGCTTAATATGATGCTTGTGATGTATTACATGTATTTATGCTTTTTAAATACCGATGCATGCATGTTTGGAAAACGGAGGGGTAAATTATATATTTTACTTATTATACTGTTTTTATAAACTTGAGTTTCGGCCCACTCACCTTTCATGTTTTGGTAACCCCTCCAGGTCGTGCTGCTAAGGTTGGTGAGGACCCTGAGGCTGAGGCATAGATTTCGTACTGCGCACCTGAACCCCTGTCGGGTCGGATCACCCGCAGGATTTTTCTTTCTAGTGTCGTGCTCGGATTTTGTATTTTGGATTGTATCCCTTGTCTGACATCTGTTAAATTTGGGTTATGTATGACTTTATAATTCGGACATTTATGCATTTAAGTTTTTAAGGCTAAAATTGGAATTTTCGGTTCGAGTGTCAGACGGGAGCAGGGCACGTCCCCTTGTGGTCCCCGGGGGATCGGGGCGGGTCCCTGTCAGTGAGGTACGATTGCTAGTAGGCTGGTAGGCATGTGGGGCCCAGTAGTGGCCTGTTAGGCCGGATGACGATCAGATGACGATGTGACTTTTGGTTAGTCTGGTTGAGATTAGACTTGTGCGGCTACGAGTAGTCGGATACCTCGAGTGGCGGGGGTAAAGGAACATGCTTTTACGATTTGAGGGATTCCCCCTAGCGGTGGTTACTGGTTGACGGTTGTGTAGATAGTACGTTAAGGGATGTTCTTAGCCGGGTGTGACGACCCGAGTGGGAGGCTGTCATGAACCAGTGGAGGATTTGAGAAACCTTATTGGGGTGGCTGGTTTGGTAAATGTGAGTTCTGTAGTGAGAAACCCCAGTTTAAATGCTTAGTTTGGGAAAACGTTAGTTGGGGTTATGGTTAGTTAATTTTTGTGGCTTGGGCCGACTTACGGCCGGATTGGAGATGGTGCTGCTGGGTGCAGCCGAGGTAGTGGATGGTTGGGTGGCTGACTGACAGGACCCATCCCAATCCCCTCGGGATTAACGTGGGATGACCCTGCTCCCGTCTGACGCGGAGTGTTAGACAAGGGATATTTCTAACCTTTTCCCTCCCGGGCTATCAGAGTACGCCAGGATCCGGAGGAGGTATGTGATATCTCGGTCTGTGCTACAGTCCACATCCAATGTCAACCTGAAGGGCAGTCAAAACATTAAAAGCTGTGAGTGGACAAAACAAGAGTTTATAAAACATTTCATAAGAAGACATTTGTACCATTAACTAAAAAGCATGCATGCATTCGAAAACCATTTAACCAAAGAAACCATATGTGGGAGCTAAGCCCAAAACCAATATTGAAAGAATTATAATGAAAAGGACCATACGGGACTCAGCCCAAACCATAGTAAAACCACGTACACTGGCCACTGCCCAAAACCTGTGCATATCACATATCATATATCTCATATAGCATACATCATATATACACATAATTCACACAACCAATCCTGTCACGGTTTCCAAAGCTACGCGCGTGCTACCCAGGTCTCAATCTGAGTCTTCTCAAAGTTAAGATCAATGTCCGCAGACCACTGAACCTACCCGAGGTAATAGTAATCATAGCCTTCCTGAGACTAAGGAACCCAACTGGGGGGTGACTCCACTCAGTCGGTGCTCCGTGACTACTCCGGGGTCCACCCAGGCCAACGACCCTCCCCGGAGGAGATAGAAGAACAAGTAAAGGAAGGTATATGAATATATATATACATAACATAAATATTCATGCCCGGTTCCCCTGAACCGTCATGATCCACAACATCCATTAACCAAGGTTCATGCTGGTTCCCATAAACCGTCATGAACCAGAATGACCTGACAAAGGTTCATGCCGGTTCCCATAAACCGTCATGAACCACAATGACCTTTCCAGAGTTCATGCCGGTTCCCATAAACCGTCATGAACTTGGAAATCTATCTAGGGACCCTGACCCAAAATTATCAGTGTAAAACAACTGGGTCTCGTGCCCGAACATATGACATCAACTGGGCACCGTGCCCGATATCTAAGGGTCAGTCACGACTCCGATCATAGTGATGCGTGCAACCATCCATCCATCCAGGACCGCCCTCAATCCTGGTATGTCGCCGTGAACGTATCAATCGACGCGACCACCACAAGATCATGGTGCACTCATCACCAATCGATATCCTGAACCGTCAGCACTCCGAAGTCGAGCCTCCCCAGGCTGCCCGACCACGAATCGTGCATCGTGACCTCTCCGGAAGGAACACATCCCAATCCGGAGGCGAGTGTCGTATCGTCGATCGCCGTGCACATAGCACCCGTCGCGACCACGATCTAGACCCGAAGGTCGTAAATAGTGTCATATGCCCGAGACCAAACCAAATAGGTCTTATACCCGAGTTTATCCTTTTAGAAATCCAAAACCATTTCATTAAAACCAATAAAGAAATACAGACCCGTATAAGAACCGTATAAGGCCGAAACCTCGAAATACGTGCTTATACGTAACCACATACAAATTGTAACGACCCGTCCCGAATTCCGGGATTAGATTAGTCATTAATCTTGATTAGTGAGGTTGAACGGTGCTTAGTAGGGCGGAATCGGACAAATTGTGCAAAATGACCGTTTTGCCCTTGGTTGTGGGCAAAATGTTGACTTTTCGATCGGGCGGTCAAATGGACTTTGACCGATGACCGTGACATAGTTCAGGACGTCACGAGTTCATAGACAGGTGGCACGTTCGATTCCGACATTCGTAGAGAATGTTTTGATGTTCGGAAGTCGAGGGGCATTTTGGTAATTTGGCATGTTTGGCGCCAAATGTTGACTTTTTGACCGGGAGGTCCGATGGACGAGGGCCAAGGACCGTTACGTAGGTATCGTCGATACGAATCCAATGACAGGCAGCATGCCGAAATCGGAGATTCGACGACGAAGTTATGGTCAAGGAAACGAATTTACGAACCGAGGCTCGGATTAAAATAATAATATAATAATGAATAGTGACCGTTGACTGTGCACATCCGGATGAGTGACAAGTGTCACCCATCCCTTGTTTCCAGCTCCATGTTTCCCTCCCAACACTATCATTACAACATCATCATTCCTCATCCATCATTCCCCTTCCTTTTCTTTGATTTTTTCTTCAAACCGTGCACAAATTGGGGGAGGATTGAACTGGGAGAATTGGCTCCCTTCCTCTGCCGTTCCTGAGAGAAAAATGAGAGACTAAGATGATTGAATTAACGGGGAAACACGAGGGGTTGTGAGAGTACTGAATTTTGGATTTTGGATTTTGGGAAAATTGGGGGGAAAATTCGAAATGGAAGAATTAGGCCGTGAGGATCGAATTGGAGATTACCTTCAGCTTCCTGGGATCACAACGATCAGAATCGTCGAAGAAACGAGAAGAATTGGTGCTGTTTTGGCTCTGATCACACTTGGTGACAGAGGAGGAAATTCGACCTTGAGTCGTGAAGTTGGAGGCTTCGATGGACGAAATTGAGGTGGGGAAACTACTTCTCATAATCCCACGATGCTTCTGGGTTCATCAATTGAAAGAAAACGGTCGTGGTTGACGAAACTCCATGGTTGCACAGTGGACGGTGTTCGAGCTTGTGTCGTGATCATTTTGTGATCAAACGACGAAATTGATGTGGGGGAATTGTTCCTCATGGTCCATTGATGCTTCTGGATGCATCAATTGGATGAAACCTGCAGCCATTGAAGGAATCCCATGATTGAACAGTGACCGGAGTGTTCTTCGTGTTCATCGTGGAATCGATGGAATCTGGGTAAGTGTTCGTGTAATTCAGTTTACAGAACTTAAATTAGACTTAAAACGAAACTAACTGAATGATTAATTGAAGGAATTAAGGCTGAATTGATGGACATTGAACCGGGTTGTATTGCGGGTAAATTGGACCCGTTTACCAGACATACGGGTTAGGACGATGCACTGTAGCAGGCGCGTGAGTTTCACGCGCAGCCACTCACGGCGGTGCGTGACGGCGCGTGGGCACGAATCTCGAGGTGAGGTCAACATGACTTCTGTCCTATTTAATGTAACGGACATTTTGGAATTGGTTTCGTGTCGATCGGACACCGTCTCGATAGTGTTCGGGATGTCCGAAGGTTTTAAATTAAGTTTAAAAATAAGTAAAAATTCGGGAAAATTACGGAACTTTGATAGGATGTTAATGATGAGGTTAGTGACCCTCTAATGTGATTTAGACAGGATTGGGAGTCTCGGTGATAGTGGTGTGGCCCGGGAGGGCCGGTGGCACGCGTATCGAGGCATATCGTTAAAACAGTCTGTGAGTGGACTTTGGTTTTATAAATTCTATGCATGCTTAAATGTTTTATATGGATTATGGTTGTGATTGTATGATGTTGATTTGGTTGTTGGTAAATTGTACGGTTTCAAGTATTTCGAGGCGATTTACGTGCTTGCACGTAAATCGAGGTTTCCGGTTTTACATGGAGATATCATATGATGAAATGGTTTTGAAATTGGAAATATGAACGCGGGCTTGAGGCCCACTTGTTTTGGAAATTTCGGACTTGGAGTCCATTTGAGAATCGGGTCGGGGGCCCAGTTGGTTAATGAACTCGGGCCAAGGGCCCAGTTGATATGAAATCGGGCTGAGACCCATTTGAGTTATGTTATCGGGCCAGGGGCCCAGTTGATTTACGAATTCGAGCCGTGGGCCCAGTGGGTTTATAAGTCGGGTTGCGGGCCCAGTTGGTTTACAAATCGAGCCGTGGGCCCAGTGGTTCATAAAATCGGGCATGAGGCCCAGTTGGATTATAAATGTGATTTCGGGTCAGGGACCCTATGATTAATAATTGTGATTTTGGGTCAGGGACCCTAAATGGAATTACATGGTTTTATGGAAATTTCGGGCAGGGCCCAATGGTAATGATGTGATAAAAGGATTTAATAAAACTATTTTTCCATATACCATCTGGATACAAGGATATATGATGGTCTCCTCCAGATGTCTGGGACACTGGGGAAGTCACGGTGCATTGCCTGCGATGGGTCATTATTCGGAGCCGCCGGACCGTATGATGACTCAGGAACAGGATTGCTATGATTGACGTCAGGGACGTCAGACATCAGGGATGTCAGATATATGGACCCGGAGAGACCCCGGGCAGCACGCGTAGCTTATGAAACCGTGAGATATGACGTCAGGGACGTCAAGCGTCTGGGACGCTAAGCATCTGGGACGCTAAGCATCTGGGATGCTGGTGATGGTAATGGTAAAATATGGATTAATGGATCTATGAAATGGCTTTTCGGTTGGATATGTGTTATGTGGTAAAAATGGATTATTGGTTATGAAATGGTATGTCGGGTCGGGGACCCTAAATGGTTTTGGATTTATGGATTTATATTTATGGCTTTGGGCGGTGGCCCACATAGTTTTAATATGTATGGTTGTGGTATTCCACTGTTTTGGGCTGAGTTCCCACACTTGGTTTTTGGATAACGTTTTTTGGGCTAAGGCCCTAATGGCTCGGTTGAGCAAACGTTTTGGTTACTGGTTTTCGTGGCATGCATATGTTTTTATTGGAGGGCATAAATGTCTTATAAATATATTTGGTAAACTTATTGGTTTTTGTCCACTCACAGCTTTTGGTTTTAATGCCCTTCAGGTTGATTACGGATGCGATTGCAGCAGAGGCTGAGACATTGCACACCTCCTCCATCGGTCCTTGCGCACTCTGGATGCCCCGGTTGGGCAGTGGCTCTTGGTTATCCCTTATCTGACACTCCTTGTTGGACGGGAGCAGGGCACATTCCACGGTAATCCCAGGGGGATTGGGATGGGTCCTGTCACAAATGCACCCATGGCATCATTAAACAAGTAATAAAACATATAATAAACATTTATGCATGCACCAATTTAGAAAACAAGGTCCACTCACAGGCCGTCCGAGATGCCGCCTCGATTTGCGTGCCATACGGATCCCCGAGCCGATCACCATCACTGGGACTCCCAAACCTGTCCAAATTTTAATCGAAGGTTACTAACTACTTAATTAACCTCCTACCAAAACCCCGTAATTTTCCCGAACTTTTAACTATTTTTAAACCGACCATAAACCTTCTGATGCCCCGAAACATATCGAGCCGGTGTCCGATCGACACGAAACCAGTTCCAAAATGTTCGTTACATCGAAGAGAAGATTTCCCATGTTGAACACTTTCCCAAATTATGGCCCACGCGCCCTCACGTGCTCCTAGAAGGTCGAAAATACTGTTCATCGTCTCCTACCTCCAACTGAACCAGGTACTGTTCACAGTATGGTTTTCTCGGGTTTTTGGACCGATTTTAGGCCCATTTTATCTCCTTTTAATCCTAATATGATCCTAATACTATTTATAATCTTTTAGACATCAAAAACCGAAGGAAAAACACCCAAAACCGTGCTTCAATCCGCCGTTCATGGGGGCCGTGTAATAACCCGTACCTTCGGGAAGGGTATAAATGTACTTTTGTAAAAGGATTTGTATAAAAGGACGATTTTGCCCTTGTGAATAGTGTGTCAAAGTTGACTTTTTGATTTATAGGTTGGATGAGTGTTGACCATTGACCGTGACGTAGTGTAGGACGTCACGAGTCCGTAGACAGGTGGCAGGTCCGATTTGGACAATCGGAGGAAAAGTTATGACGTTCGGAAGATTGAGGGCGTTACCGTAATTTTGACTAATTGAGGAAAATGTTGACTTTTTAGTGGACTTGTGATTTTCACGTAAACCGAGGACCATTAGATAGGTCTCGACGTCCTAAGTACAACGACAGGCGGCACGCTGTCATCGGACGTCAGATGAAATAGTTACGGGTCTGGAAAGTTCGAGGGCAAAAAGGTAATTTTAACAATAGGGGCATTTTAGTCTTTTTCCCCTTAAGCCTAATCAGATAAGGCCACTTGTCCTGAGTGGGATTAGATATTTTGCACTGAGACCATGGAGAGGTGGACAGGTGGGGATGGTTGGATGGTTCTAGGAAGGTCTCAAATACACACGGCCACAAACTGTGTTATTTTGAACCGTGTAGTTGGCTTGAACACAGGAAAACAGAGAGTGGGAAATTGGGAGTGTTCGATCGATTCAGTGCAAGGGTGAGTAAGTTGATGACTTGTGAGAGTGATAGAGAGATGAGGGTGAGTTGTTGATCGTGTTTTGGACTGGAACCGTGCACGGAGGTACGACGGTGGACGGCTGGAATTTTTGGGAAAACAGAGAGGCGGTGACCTTGTGGTAGTAGTTGTGCCGTGTGGTGGCTCAAACCAAGACACTAGGGGACTCAGACGACTACAAGGAACTCAATGAACACCATAGTACGCGGCGGCGCAGACGGCGGAGACAGGATCGAAGGTATACCCGATTCCCCTGTTTTTCCCGTTTTTCTTATTTTCCAAAGTCGTGGATTTAGGGTTAGAGTCGAGAGATTTGGAGGTTAGGGTGAGACTCCTGGAGGTCCCAGGAGTCGTTTGAATGTGGTGTCGTGCCGGGGGAGGACCTGGGTGGCCGGCGGCCAAAATAGGGGCCACGGGCAATGTTTTTCGAGGGAGAAATCGTGAAGTTTTAGGCCGTGATTTTCAATTGTTAGGACATGGGAGTATTGCTGGGGACTGGACGAAACTCATGGAGTTGGAAGGAAGAAGATTGGTGGAGGAATGAAGGAGAACCGGTCACGCCGGTTCAACTGTGTTGAACCGAGTGACTCGAGGAAGAAGGAACACTGTAGCAGGCGCGTGAGGCCCACGCGCAGCCACTTTGGGCGACGCGTGGAGGCGCGTGGGGAGGATTCCGGCCAAACTTCCAACATGGTTTTGGTTCTAAATGTCCTAAGGAATCCATTGGTGTGATTTTCGGGTTAATCGGACGATGTTATGAGATAGTTCGGGAATCCGGACGGTTTAGGGTCTAAGATTAAAATATGATTAAATTCCCAAAAAATTGGGAAAATTAGGATTAGTATCCTTGACGTAATTGTGACCATATTTGGTGCCTATTGATAGGACGGGAGACACCTGAGACGGTCGAGGAGCGCACGGAGCGCGATTGACTCGTTCAGATTCGCGATTAACTGTTTTTAATTATGTTTTAATGTTTTAAATAAGTTTTATGCTGTTTAATGATGAATATATGTGATTGATATGTTTTCACGTTTTTCGAGGCATTTTCAGATTTTCGTACGTTTTTCGAGAAAAATCTGGATTTCAGATTTTGGTGTCATACCTTGGGATTTCAATTTCTAATTGTTTTCTAATGATGATAAATGGATTATGAAACATGATTTTTGATAATCGCGGGTTTTGGTTTAAAAAGTGGATTTCCGGATTTGGGTTCGGAATGACGGTTCTGAACGCCGGAAGGGCTTCGGACCGGGGATTTCGAATTTGAGTTTGGCTATGGATTTAGAAATGGTTTTACATTGAATTTGGATTAGATTTGCTGGATCTGGATATGGGTTTAAAGACCTGGATGTTCTGATGGATGGGGGACGGGCCCGGATTGAGTTTAAAGACTTGGGAGTTTAAAGACTCGGATATTTATGATATTACCCCCATAGGCCTATTGAGTTTAAAGACTCGGGAGTTTAAAGACTCGGATTACATTTGAGGCCTGGTTGAGTTTAAAGACTCGGATAGACCCAGCAGGTTTGATCAGACGTGGTTTTAATATAGTGGTTTATGAAATACATTATATCGCTGATGTTGTGGTTTTAGAATATTCGTTAGGCATGCATGTTTTCAAAACGGAGGGAACAAATATTATTATTATATTTTCCTTAACTCTGATTTGATGATAAACTTTATTTATTCTAGTCCACTCACACTTTTTGGTTTTAAATTTTTCCCTCCAGGTCGTGGTGATATCATTGGGGTGAACGTTGAGGCAGGAATCGAGGCATAGAGCTTCGGACATTCTTCCGTTGCGAGATTAGCATAGTAGGATTTTGTGCCCATTTTGTAGAACTATGCTCCGACTGACAGTTGTATTATATTTACTCCTTCGTCTGATAGTTATGCTTATCGAAATACTAGGGTTATTTTGGTACTTTAAGTGTGATTGTCAGACAAGAGCAGGGTTCGTCCCGGGTATCGAGGTGATATTTGGGACGGGTCCTGACAGGCCGGACTTTCCTCCACCATCCACGGCCTTTCCCGGCCATCCTAAACCACGAAAACAATCTTATTCTACTCCTAGGGTCCCCAGAAACCTTACCCAATTAAAGAAATCGATTAAAAACCATTAAAACTCAAATGTGAATTTTCAAATATTTTCCTTACCTCACGGTCTCTCCAGCCGTCGCCACCGCCGTCTCCCGTCGTGGCTTGCCATCCTCAGCCTCTCACCACCTCCTCACGGTCACACTAGATGGAGGTTTGTGGTGGTGTCGTGTGTTTTGAAGAAAATGAAGAAAATGGGGTTATGGGGTTTTCGGGTTTTTGTGTGTGAAAATGGAGGAATGAACAAAGATGAAGATGATGTTTGATCTGATGAGAGGGGAGAGGATTAAGTGAGATGAGTGGTGAGGATTTGAGAGATTAAATGAAATGGATGGATAGGATTTGATGTTGGAGAGATTAATTATAAAATAATAATTATATTAATATTTAATTAAGTAGATCCATAATTTAGGGGTATTGACTAATAGGATGAGTGACACTTGTCACTCATCCATGGGACCCACTGAAAATATCTTGGCCAATCAGATTTTGCCAAATCATCCCGTCTCGAAGTACGTGCATAGTGAAATCGAACTTCCGTGACCTATAACTTCCCCGTTCGAAGTCCGATTTCAGCATGCCGCCTGTCTACGGATTCGTATCATCCTTATCTACGTAACGGTCCTCGGCCCTCGGCCAGTGGACCTCTCAGTCAAAAAGTCAACTTTTGCCCCTTTTTAACCAAAATTACCAAAATGCCCCTAAACTTCTGAACGACATAACTTCCTCCTCGAACGTCGGAATTGAACGTGCCACCTGTCTATGGACTCGTGACGTCCTAAACTACGTCACAATCATCGGTCAAAGTCCATTTGACCGCCGAACGAAAAGTCAACGTTTTACCCACACTAGGGGCAAAACGGACATTTTGCATCGTTCGTTCGATTTCCCCCAACTAATCACGGATTAACCTCACTAATCGTGATTAGTCACTAATCTAATCATGGAATTTGGGACGGGTCGTTACATTGACTCTGAACGAGTCCAATGAGATTGCGGCGTTTGGTTGAGCATTGAGTTGCTTAGAGTTGTGGATGACAAGGAAGGTTAGTTTCCCCGACCCGTGTAGATTGAGGGTTTTGGCTAGGTATGAGCGGAGATTTGGGACTCGTGTGCTGTGAACACGAGATCGAAAATAATGTGCCACAAGCTGGGATGCTTGTGAATGTTAGGATGGGCACATCGTGAGTTGAAATTGTGGCCAGTTTTGAGGTTCGGGTGTCTGGTAGGAACCGTTAAACGAGCTGAGATATGTGATGACCTTTGGCAGGTCATGTTCGGGATGAATAGTCACGATGCCGTTAGTTGATTAGAGTAGCGCAGCGGAAGTACGGTGGACCTATGCTTCGTGTTAGATCGGGCTAGGTTGGTATGGTCGGGTTGACCATCCGTGAATTTGGTTTTAGTGGACTCATCCTGATGTGTTGGAGATGTTGAGTGTGTTAGACTGTGTTGGCATATGCCGAGGTTGGCATTTGGGTGATGCCTAGGCCCGTACTTGGTGATTCCCTGAAAGTGGTGATTGACGACTTCGAGGATAGTAACTCAGGAGTTCGAGGTGAGTGATTGTTGATTGTGATTTCGAGAGTTGGTAACTCGGACGTTAGTGATGCTCGGAGTTGAACCTTGGAAAGTTTGAGACGCGATCATCAGTATGAGTGATGATTGACATCCTTTTGGATATGCATAAACGGTGATAACCGACAGGCGAGATGGTCGATGAGGTGGATCGTTTACGGACGAGAAGGTTGTCCGGGTGAATTGTGGATTTTCCTAAAACCAATAGAGGAGTTGACGTTTGGAAGTTTAGTCCAGAGGTGGTATACTTGTTGAGGATGAAGTCCCATGGTTGGAAAAAGGTGGATATACTTCCAACATGGTTGGAATCTCGGAATCAGTAGATGTTGTGATTTAGACGATGAGATATGGTGTGGATTCCGAGTTGGTGTTAGATGTTGAGTATCGATTCAGGTGACTCAGTGAAGAAACGTTAGGAGTTGTGAACCCCCTTAATCGTGGACTCAAGTGGATGTGTTGAGGAATAGAGAGAGTACTTGGTGACGCTCTGTTTGGCATGTGTGGCGAGTGCCATAGGATTGTGTTAAGCTGGATTAAGGTAAGACGAATTGTGATGTCATGGTTGTGGACAATTGTGAGTTCCATTGTAGGATGACGGAAGGAAGATGATAAGTAGTGACTATAACTGATCGATATGAGGTTATTGAAGAGAACCCAAAATCTAGACATGTCTTTAGACGTGTGGTATTCCTGATTGATTGGATCTGATGTGGTGATCTGATCATTTGGTGGAATTGAAGGCGAAGTAGTGAGATAGTTAGTGAATCGGGACTGGATTGCTTTTGGCTCAGGATTGAAGTATGGTGGATCAGGAGGATAAGTTACAAGACAGAGCTTGGACATGTTAGTAGGATGACAAGACAGAGGTTTGATATATTGGACATGCAGATGAAGAGATTTCTCTGTCTTGTAGGAGTGAAGGTGGCTGGATATCTTGACCATCTTGGAGCTGTGCATGACGTGTGTGGTTCGTCTCTCATACATATGGGTATTGGATTTGGATCTAATGCTGGGTCTGCCCTGTGTTCTGCGATTAGATTAGAAGTTTTGAATGCTGGTTGGCAGACGCGGAGTCGATTTGAGTTTGTTTTCCCCAGCAGACATGTAGTTCAGCCTAGTGGTAAGATTGGACCGACGGACTGCAAAAGCGAAGCGTGATTGGCTTGTAGGCAGGTGGTAATCAGTATGATTACGAGGATGTTTTGTGTGCCCTGGAGATACACTGTGAGGGTGACGGGTACACTATGGTGTTGTTGGATGGACTTTGAGTGTAGTAGAGCTTGGCTGATGCCGATGTGGTCGTTTGATGGATTTACCGTAGAACGTTGTTGGAAGTATTTGAGAATATACTCTATGACCTGTGATTGAGGTATTCTAAAATATCTCTATTTGATTCGAAGTTCGTAGGGTTGTTGTTGCGTGTGTTTGGTAGTATGCACCATGATTCTTGATGAATGTGATTGGTGCATGTATTTGAGATGTGTTCCAATGCGATTGGATGTGCATCGTGATGTTCTGATAGGTAATTGAGGATCAGCGTAGTTCCAATATGATTGATCTTGATGGAGCATGTGGACTGGATTAGGGTGATCCCGAGTGATTGAGATATGAGCTGGATGCTCGGAGCCATGAGTGGCTGGTGGGACCCTGATATTGAGATGTTTGATCACGGTTAAACCGGGTTGGTCTAGGGTCCAGTTACAGAAAGATAGTATGGGATGTGGATGGTGTTCCCACAGGTTGACTGAGTTGGTGGTTAGGGGAACCACCAGTGAGATGATGTGTTGCGCAGTTGTTGTGAGCGGGACGTTGTGACTCCGGTAAGGTCGGCGCGGGTCGCTGACGGAAGTCAGAACGTTGAACGATTATCGATGGATACGAGTATCGAGGCTGTTGGGTGCATATGTGGTGAGATTCGTGCCTACTGACGGCAGACTTGCACGATGTACTAAGATGTTGGCACGAGGTACACATGATTCGAGACTGGGTCAAGGTTGATGTGACTAGTAGTCGTGTGTCACGACCGAGTGTTAATTGAGCCGTGAGTGTCGGCTGGTGCAATATTCGAGGTACTGTGGGTACGACTTGGAAAAGTGTTGACCTCGGTGAAAATAAAAGGATTACGAGATGGACTGGAAGTTGGTTGTGTTGATTTTCTTGGCAGAGATATGGTGACAGTATGGGAACTGTCAGGATAAGCCAGATTGGCGGGTGATGGACACCGGGTAGGAGACCCCAGGTGTGAGATCAGTTGGGTTCCCCCAGTTCGTTACAAAAGACGTTCGGAATTTCGGGGACGAAATTCTTTTAAGGGGGAGATTATAACGACCCGTCCCTGAAATCAGGAATAGATGAATGATTAATGACAAATTAGTGATGTTAATCGGTGATTAGTTGGGTGATTTCGGACGGATGGTGCGAAATGACGATTTTGCCCATAAAATGGGCAAAATGTTGACTTTTGGTTTGGGCAGTCAATTGGACTTGGGCCGATGATTGTGACATAGTTCGCGATGTCATGAGTTCATAGACAGGTGGCACATCCGATTCCGACATTCGAGGAAAACATTATGATGTTCGGAAGTTTGAGGGTATTTATGTAATTTGGTTGAAAAAGGGTAAACTGTTGACTTTTCATATGACATGGATTTGTCATGCATTTAGAGGACCGTTAGGTAGGTCTCGATTCCCTGAGTACAATGACGAGTGTGTGCCCAGGAGTGGTAACATTAAAGGTTGAAATGCCTAAGTGTGATTGGATGAAAAGGTATAAATGGACGACACGAGTACTGTTTTGGGGATTAGTGACCGGTTGGTCAGATATGGTGATATGTAAAGATTTGACTGCATACCACAGTAGGAGCCTGTTGTGACTCTTAAGTCAATGGTATATCAGATAGGGTGAATTGGCATCCTTTTTGGATGCACATAAACGGTCGTGAACGGATAGGCGAGTTGGATTAGTCAGGACAGGTGGAGGACGTCCGAGTGAGTTGAGGGTGTGGTTTGCGACCGAGTTGGTAGACGTACCCTATAAGGGTAAACATGTGAGTTCGATGGGCACTAAGCGGGACAAAGAGGATCCCTAATGGCTCGGTGCGAGGTAGACTCTATACCTGGATTTGGTGTTAAGCACCCTAGTTCATTGTGAATGGACGACACAAGTGTTAGGTGCTAGAATTGGATCCTATACAGATGGGGACGTGCGAACTAGGTTGCTGATGTGAACAGCAATGGAGGAAGCCAAAGAGAATACTCCTAGTTGGAGGAAGACTTCGCTTTTTCCATTGGCTTGGTCCAAGCTTTAGATTGGTCGTCGGCGTGACGTGAGACTGAGTTACGAAGGATGTAAGCTCAGTAATCGGAAAATGAGCATGTTTCCAATGTGATTGGAACTTCGGAATCAAGAGAGATTGTGAGTCAAATTGGATTGATTGGAAAAGCAAATAGTAATTAGCGTCACTGGATGTGACGAGTAAGTGTCTGAGGTAGCGAACCCTTGTTGGTCTTATGGGTCATTTTACGTCGACTGAGGAAGCTGATAGAGGATCCTAGGTGGATTGAGTAGTGTGATGACAATCTATTCGATTGAGATGACTGAGATGATTGTGGCGATCGTGAGTCCAGTAGACCGAGGTTAGATCGTCATTAAATTGAATTACCTTGCTGATTATGCTAAGTTAGGAGCAGAGAAGAATTGTATCGGGAGACAGTCAAGGAATTCCTTAGCATAGCCAGTGAGAAGACAAGACAAAAGTTGGTTATAGGAGTGTAGGATCTGTCTTGGGTATGAGAGTAGAGAGTGTGTTGGATTGAGGTGCGCCTGGTGACGGAAGGTTGAGGTCCAAGCAGTGGTTGGAGCACGGACAGTGATACGCGATTGGATGTTACCCGAGTGCAGGACTAGATCAGGCCGAGTAGTGCCTTGATGATTGTTGTGATGGGGGTGTACCAGTGTGTTGTGCACATTGGACGATGGGATTGACCACAGTCAATTGTTATGTCGGGTTGAGAGTGCCCCGAGAGTACGGGTGTGATGTAGGTTGGATAGAGTCCTAGATGGACATGAGTGGCGATCAGATTAGATCCGATAGTGACAGTTTGGGACTCGAGTGAGTCAAGATTTCAGCATCGGTTGCTAAGTGACATGAGGTATGATGTGAGGACTCGAGAGCGAGTCGAGACTAGAGTGGCGTAGCGAAAGCGCAGTAGAGCCGGGAGCTACCGGCTGGTCACGATGGTTGTGACCTATAGTGGTACTGGGTTTAATCGGTATCCGATGCGTTCTGATTGGTATGGATTGATGGGACTCTAAGGAGAGTAAGTTTAGAGTATGGGAAAATGAGAGAGTTGATTCGTGCGAGTATCGAGGTCAATTAAACATGCGACATAGATTTGAGGATGACCTGCAAGATGGGATTCGTGCCATTGTGATGGCAGGATCTAGACGATGTTGTCAGAATCGGAGGCTGAATATGATATCAGCACGATTGTCGGATAAGAAAGGTCGTCGGGCTGAAAAGCCGATTGGAAGACAACTTGGTAGGAGTAACCTGGCAGAGTGAGTGACAGGCGAGGTCGATGAGTGTCGACGTCTCAAAAGAGATGTACGAGCTGACGTGTAGTTCTCGATAATGAATTAGAGTTTTGGAGGCTCCGGTGACAGTGTGTATCGACAAGTACGGCGCATGCGAGAGATGTGTACGTTACACAAGAGTACCCGAGTAGAGGGGACATGGTTGGATTCCACAGTTTGGTTGTGGAATCGGGTCAGTTTGAATTTCGAGGACGAAATTCTTGAAGGGGGGGAGGGAAGTTTGTAATGACCCGTCCCGAATTATCTGGATTAATTAGGAATTATTGACGGATTAGCGAGGCTAACTGGGGATTAGCCGAGGATTAACAGACATTCAGGGCAAAATTATGATTTTTCCCCTGAAAGAGGGGGAAAAGTTAACATTTGACCCGGTGACGTTTGGCCCGGGAGAGGCTTATGGAGCGCTTATCGAGGCGCGACTTCGGACGATCTGTGAGTGGACTTGTTTTACGAATTCGATTCATGCATAAATGTTTTATATGCTTTAATGAACATGTTTTATGATGCCACGAGTGTAATTGTTTGTGATAACCTAGGATTTACGTATTTGCACGTATTTCGAGATTTACGATTTTATGTCGTGCCTTTACGTTCTATGTTTTCTGTGGTGATTTGATGGAAAGGTTTTGGATTTGAAAATACGAAATCGGGCATGAGACCCATTTGATTTGGAAACCATCAGACTTGGAGTCCATTTGATTTGATGAGAAATCGGGTCGAAGGTCCATTTGAGTTATACGATCGGGCCGAGGGCCCCATTGGTTTACGAATTCGAGCTTGAGGCCCAGTTGGTTGTGAAATTGGGCTTGAAGCCTCGTTGACTGTAGTATCGGGCTTGAGGGCCTATTGGTTGTGAAATCGGGCTTGAGGCCCCATTGATTTATGGTTTTGGGCTTGAGGCCCCGTTAGTTGTGAAATCGGGCTAGAGGCCCAGTTGATTTTGAAATTGGGCTTAAGTCCCAGTTTGGTTTAGGAAATGAGAATTCGGGTTTGAGACCCTATTGAACTGTGGATTTAGGCCGAGGCCTATGAAATTGGATTTAAATCGTATTCGAGGAATCCTGTTGAGATTCGGGTATGAGACCCAGTTGAGAAATAAAGTATTTCGAAAATGTATATACCCTCCATACGAGTTGATTGGTCTCCTCCAGCCGTCGACTTGGAGAGTCATGATCCACTACCCGGAATGAATATCCCCATAGAGAGTACATTTCAGGAGTGGGAGTTATGTTATGGTCTCGGATTGGGTCCGGAGACAGCCATCCAAATGTCGTAGATCCTGGATGTTGCACAGAGCCTCCCAGATGGAGAATTCTCGGGGGTATACTCGGAGTGAGACCCCGAGTAGTATGCATACTTATATAGAAGAATCGTGACATATATCAGGGATGTGTTCCTTATGGGCTGTGTGCCCCGAGTCGGCATCGGAGATGCAGAGGATGGGTTGTATATATGTATATGTATATGTATACGAGATTTCATGGATATGGTTTTGGGCTGAGACCCACGTATATTGATTTGGGTTGAGTCCCTACGGAAACTGGTTTTGGGCTGAGTTTCCATGTACTTGATTTATGGTTTTGGGCCAAGGCCCTAAGGGTTTCGTGAATGTTTTGATAAATGGTTTTCGAATGCATGCATACTTTTTAGTGTAGGGCATAAATATCTTTTATGAAAACGTTTTTATCAAATTCTTTGTTTTGTCCACTCATGACTTTTGATGTTTTGAATGCCCTTCAAGTAGATCGCGGATGCGGGCTGTAGCAGAGATCGAGACATCACACTTTTCCTCCAGATCCTGGCGCTCTCTGGTAGTCCCGGTTAGAAAAATGATGGAACTATCCGTGGTCTGACACTTTGTGTCAGACGGGAGCAGGCACTTCCCACGTTAATCCCGGGGGATTTGGGACGGGTCCTGTCATCAAGCCCGGGGCTCCAAACCTTGAGACGATTATTATGTGTATTTGTGACTAGGTTGCGTTGTGATTATATGTGGATATGTTCTGATATTGTGTTGAGTAGTCTCGAACATCGAGTAGGGATCTGTATCCTGGGACTAGTGTGTGATACCGACTCGAACGTCGAGCTGGGCTCTGTATCCTGAGTCAGTTTGAAATCAGACATTGAGCTGGGCTCCGTATACTGAGTGAGTGAATGATATGCCTACCGGTAGTGCATCTGTGATATGATGATTGATGTGGTGAACATGATGATTGATGTGATGCTTGGCATTGATGATAAGTGACTATGTTAACCATGTGGTGATATTGGATATGGATTGATTGTGTGTGTTGATGATTGATAATGTGACAATGATGGGTTAATGGTATATGAATGAACGCATTGGCTTGATGGTTTCGTATGATCTTTGAGTTGAAAATACTTTTCACATATTTTGAGAATGGTAACTATGTTTCGTTTTAATTGATAGGAAATGGTTTTCATATGCATGATTGATTTTGGAAAATGGAGGGTAAAGGCTATATGATTCCAAACAATGTTTTAAACTATTTCTTTTGTCCACTTATACGTTTTCTTGAATTTGTAACCCTCTAGGACAGTTGCACTGAGATCGTGACTCGAGAGGTAAAGGCATGAATTAGTGGGTTGTGTGTCAGGACCCGTCCCAAATATCGCCACGATACCCGGGACGAACCCTGCTCCCGTCTGACAATCACACCTACAGTACCAACAATAATCTCACTGCTACTATAAGCATAACTATCAGACGAAGGAGTAAATATATACAACAGTCAGTCAGAGCATAGTTCTACAAAATGGGCACAAAATTCCTACAAAGCTAGTCTCGCAACTGAAGAACGTCGGAAGCTCTATGCCATGATATCTGCCTCAACGTTCACCCCAGCGCTATCACCACGACCTGGAGGGAAATTTTAAAACCAAAAGATGTGAGTGGACAAAAAAAATGAAAGTTTGAAAACCGTTTATTTTCAAATCAACGTTAAGAAACTAGAACACTTTGTTCCCTCCGTTTTGGAAATCACATGTTTAACTCAGTGATTAAATAATTCTCAACCAAGAAACATCATAAGCAACAGAAACACTATAAAACGGATATAGAAATCATAGCATGAGCATCAAACCATCATTTCCGATCAAACCTGCTGGACCTATCTGAGTCTTTAAACTCAATCAGGCCTTAAATGAAATCCGAGTCTTTAAACTCCCGAGTCTTTAAACTCAAAGGCCTATGGGGGTAATATCATAAATGTCCGAGTCTTTAAACTCCTGAGTCTTTAAACTCAATCTGGGCCCGTCCCCCGTCAAATCAGTATCCGGGTCTTTAAACCCATATCCAGATCCAGCAACTCCAATCCAAATTCAATATAAAACCATTTCCAAATCCATAACCAAACTCGAATTCGAAATCCCCGGTTCGAAGCCCTTCCGGCGTTCAGAACCGGCATTCCGAACCCAAATCCGAAAATCCATTTTATACCAAAACCCACATATAATCACAAATCATATTTCCAATCCATTTATCATCATCAGAAAACCTTTATAGGGTGAAATCCGCAAATATGGCATCAAAATCCGAAAACTAGTGTTTTCTCGAAAAACGTGCAAAATCTCGGAAATGTCTCGAGAAACGTACAAGCATAGCAATCACATCTAGTCATCATTAACAAGCATAAAAACATACTTTAAACCATAAAACAGAAATAAAACAGTTAGGCATACTCGTAAGAAAAGAAAGAGTCCACTCACAAATCAGAACGAGTCAATCGCGCTCCGTGCGCTCCTCGACCGTCTCGGGTACCTCCCGTCCTGTCAATATGCACCAAAAAGGGTCACAAATACATCAAGGATCCTAATCCTAATTTCCCCAATTTTTTGGGAATTAAATAATATTTTAATCCTAGACCCTAAACCGTCCGGATTCCCGAACAACCTCCTAACATCGTTCGATTCACCCGAAAACCACACCAATAAACTCCTTAGGACATTTAGAACCAAAACCATGTTGGAAGCTTGGCCGGATTCCTCCCCACGCGCCTCCCCAACCTCGATCGAACTCGGTTCGCACCAGGGCTGCAACCCGGACCGGGGAGAGCCATTCTCCGCCGTCCGGCCACCATTTCACTTCCTTCCTTCACCCAAAGCTTCGTCCAGTCACAACGAACTCATCCCCCTCACTCTCTTGGTTCGACTCATCCCTCAGCTTCACGACTGAAGCTCGAAAGAAAACACAGACAACCCCTGTTTTCCTTCCCGGCCGTCCAGTGCTTCCCCCCTCACGGTGGCGATTCCAACCTCTTCCTAGGACTTCACTGAGTCACTCCCAGCTCACAGAAACCTTCGATTCACCCCTGAAGTCCACGACTTCCCATTTGAACTCACGGCCAAAACAGAGTACAGAGTACTCGCCGTTGCCTGAACTCCGCCGTGTACTCCCCCTTCACGGCGACCGTCACAACCCACTCCTAGGACCTCCCTAAACATCACTGTACTCACCAATCCCCTCGATTCTCATCCTACCTTCACGACTTTCAAAATGAAAAACACGGGAAAAACAGAGGAAGAACACTTACCCTTCGATTTCGTCTCCGCCGCCGCGTACCACGGTGCTTGTTGGTCTCCCTGCAACCTCCTACGGCTCCCACTGCCTTGGTTTGAGCCACCACCCCAGTCTCACGGCCTCTCTGTTTCCCCAAAAAACTCAGCCGTCCACCGTCTAGCCGCCGTGCACGGTTGTAGCTCCAAACCGTGATCAATAGCTCACCCTCGTCTCTCTTTCCCTTCCACCAATCACTCTTCACTCACTCACCCCTGGAATCGATCACTGTCTCCCAAAATCTCACCCTCTGTTTCTCTGTGTTTCAAGCGATTGCACGGTTCAAATTTGTGCAAAGTGTGGCCGTGCACACTTGAGAACGGCCTGGAACCATCCAGTGTCCCCCACGTGTCCAGCATCCATAGGTCAGTACAAAATATCCCTGCCACTTGCCCTTATCTGATTGGGCTGAGGGAAATGACCAAAATACCCCTCTTGCACAAATTACCATTTTACCCTCACACTTTCCAGACCCGTAAATATTTCATCCGACGTCCGATGACAGCGTGCCGCCTGTCGTTGTACTCAGGACGTCGAGACCTATCTAACGGTCCTCGGTCTGCGTGAAAATCACAAGTCTTCCAAAAAGTCAACATTTTCCTCATTTACTCAAAATTACGGTAACGCCCCCAACTTCCGAACGTCATAACTTTTTCTCCGATTGTCCGAATCGAACCTGCCACCTGTCTATGGACTCGTGACGTCCTAAACTACATTACGATCAAGGGTCAACAGTCATCCAATCGGTAAGTCAAAAAGTCAACTTTTTGCCTACTATTCACAAGGGCAAAATCGTCCTTTATATACAAAAATCTTACAAAATTACATGTTTGCCCTTCCCGAAGGTACGGGTTGTTACAATCTACCCCCCTAAAAAGAATTTCGTCCCCGAAATTCAGTGAAATAAGTAAGGGTACTGTTCCCGCATCGATGCCTCAGGTTCCCACGTAGCTTCTTCCACTTGATGGTTTCTCCATAATACCTTAACCAAGGGAACCGTTTTCCTTCGTAAAACCTTATCCTTCCGATCCAAGATCGCGACAGGTTGTTCTTCAAAACTCAGGTCTTCCCTCAGTTCAACTGGTTGTGCTTCCAAAACATGTGAATCATCTCTAATATACTTCCGAAGCATAGGAACATGAAAGACATTATGTACCTTTTCCAAGTCTGCTGGTAAAGCCAATCGATATGCAACAGGACCAATCCGTTCTAAGATCTCATAAGGTCCAATGTAACGAGGATTCAACTTCCCTCGTCTGCCAAACCGTACAATCCCTTTCCAAGGAGATAATTTCAAGAAAACCCAATCGCCTACTGCAAACTCCAAATCTCTGATCCTACGGTCGGCGTAACTCTTCTGTCGGTCCTGCGCTGCCTTCAATCGATCCCTGATCAACGCCACTTTTTCCTGTGTAAGGTCCACCAGTTCAGAAGTAGTCAATCGCCTCTCACCAACCTCAGTCCAACACAATGGAGTCCGACACTGTCGTCCGTATAACGCCTCATAAGGAGCCATCCCAATACTCTCCTGATAACTGTTATTATAGGCGAACTCCATCAAAGGTAAATGAGGCTCCCAAGTACCCTGAAACTGCAAGACACAAGCTCGCATCATGTCCTCGAGAATATGAATAGTCCGCTCAGACTGTCCATCGGTCTGAGGATGAAAAGCAGTACTGAAATGCAGCTTAGTCCCAAAAGCTTCCTGTAAACTCTGCCAAAAGCGGGAAGTGAATCTCGGATCTCTGTCAGATACTATCGACTCTGGAGTCCCATGCAACCGAATAATCTCATCTATGAACAACTGTGCAAACTGCGCCAACCTGAAGTTCTCTCGTACTGGCAAGAAATGAGCAGACTTCGTAAGTCTATCCATAATAACCCATACACCATCGTGTCCTTTTGGTGTTCTGGGAAGCTTGAATACAAAATCCATAGTCAGGTGATCCCATTTCCACTCGGGAATTGGCAAAGGTTGCATTGCTCCATAAGGTCTCTGCTGCTCAGCTTTCACCTGCTGACAAATCAAGCATCTACTGACATACTCAGCAATCTCCTGTTTCATCCCCGACCACCAGTAATGCGCTCGAAGTGTACGATACATCTTGGTCCCACCAGGATGCATCGCATAAGCTGAACAGTGAGCCTCATCCAGTATCACTTTCTTCAATGCTTCATCCTCAGGTACGCACAACCGTCCACCTTTCACCAAGGCTCCATCCTCACGAATCTCAAAGTCCTGTCTCTCTCCAGCCTCGACCTCAATCCGAATGATGCCCAAAATAGGGTCCTCAAACTGAGCATCAATCACCTGATCAATCAAAACAGGTCGCACATGGAAACTCGCTAGGAGTGCTCCCTGATCATCCACAGTCAACTCCACTCCCAGCCTACGGAGCTCAACCAACAATGGTAATCGGACAGTCCTCAGATGCGACAAGGAACTAGTTGACTTCCTGCTCAAAGCATCGGCTACCACATTAGCCTTCCCTGGGTGATACTCAATCGTGCAATCGTAGTCCTTGAGTAATTCCAACCATCGGCGTTGTCTCAGATTCAAATCCTTCTGAGTGAACAAATACTTCAAACTCTTATGATCAATGAAAATCCTGCACCTCTCACCGTATAAGTAATGCCGCCAAATCTTCAGTGCATGAACCACCGCTGCCAGTTCCAAGTCATGTGTAGGGTAGTTCATCTCATGGAGTTTCAACTGCCGGGAAGCATAGGCAATCACTTTCCCGTGCTGCATCAATACACAGCCCAAACCTTGCAAAGAAGCATCACTGTACACCTCGAACTCCCCACTATCGTCTGGAAGGGCTAACACAGGAGCAGATGTCAACCGCCTTTTAAGCTCCTGGAAACTCTGTTCACAGTTCTCATCCCACTCAAATCGAACTCCCTTCCGAGTCAACCTCGTCAACGGTGCTGCTAGAATAGAAAAGCCCTCAACAAAACGCCGATAATAACCTGCCAAACCCAGAAAACTCCTGATCTCCGTCACCGTCTTAGGCTGTTCCCATTTTTCTACCGCCTCGACTTTCTGAGGATCCACGCTGATACCCTCGGCCGAAATCACGTGGCCAAGAAATCCAACACTGGTCAACCAGAACTGACATTTACTCAGTTTCGCATACAACTGATGCTCCCTCAAAGTCTTAAGCACGATTCTCAGATGTTCCTCATGCGCCTTCGCACTCTTCGAATACACCAAAATGTCATCGATGAAGAAAATCACAAAACAATCCAAATATGACCGGAACACTCGGTTCATGAGGTCCATAAAAGCTACTGGGGCATTAGTCAAACCAAAAGGCATCACAACAAACTCATAATGACCGTACCTGGTCCGAAAAGCTGTCTTCGGTACATCCTCCTCTTTAACCTTCAACTGATGATAACCGGAGCGAAGATCAATCTTCGAAAAGTACTGGGCTCCCTTCAGTTGGTCGAACAAATCGTCAATCCGAGGTAAAGGATACTTATTCCGAATAGTTACCTTATTCAGTTGTCTGTAATCCACACACAATCTCAATCCTCCGTCCTTTTTCTTGACAAACAATACAGGTGCTCCCCAAGGTGACATACTCGGTCGAATGAATCCCATATCGACCAACTCTTGCAACTGGGCCTTAAGTTCCCTCAATTCTGCAGGTGCCATGCGATAAGGAGTCTGTGAGATAGGCTATGTACCTGGAAGAAGATCAATCGTGAACTCGATCTCGCGATGAGGTGGTAATCCGGGCAACTCCTCGGGAAAAACATCGGGAAACTCCCGTACCACTGATATATCCTCCGCCCTCACTGGCGTAGTACGTGTATCCACCACATGAGCTATGTAACCTTGGCACCCCTTACGCAACAACTTGCTAGCCTCAAGTGCCGATATCACTCCAGTAGGAACTGCACGCTGATCCCCCTGAAACGTAGTCTCTGGTAATCCGGGACTCCGGAAAGTCACTCTCCTATCGAAATATTCGATAGAAGCATGATGTCTCGTCAACCAGTCCATACCCAGAATAACATCAAAGTCCCGCCGTAGATCCAATAGTAACAAATCTGCCATTAACTCAACCTCACCTACCATCACTGGACACTCTCTCAACACCTGAGTCACCACCAACACCTCCCCAGTAGGTGTACTCGCCCCTAAAGCACAATCCAAAGTAGATACCTCCCTCTCCGTAACCAAACTACAACTCCGAGCTATAAATGAATGGGTAGCCCCGGGATCTATCAAAGCAAGAACAGTGTGACCAAGTATGGTGAGTGTACCTGTCACCACTCCCGGTGCTGATCTGGCCTCCTACTGAGTCATAGCAAAAACTCGCGCCTGAGGTCCCGATGACCTACCACGCCCTCTAGAACTGCTCGTGGCACCTCCGCCACCCCTAGGGCCTACTGCCCCTGACACTGAAGCAGTACTCCGCCCGGGTTCCTCTGCACCTCGGCCTGCTCCACCCTCCGGGGCTAACAATGGGCACTCCCTCCGGAAGTGTCCTCGCTCTCCGCAATAGAAGCAAGTATCCCTACCGGGTCCATCGGTCTGCCTCCTAGTAGAAGTAACAGAAGTAGCACTCGCCTGAGGAGTCGGTTGTGCCCTAGCTCCTCGAAATCCCGAGCCCTGAAAACTCCCTGGTCGGCCATACCGGGCTCCACCAGCCAATGACGATCCACCAAAATTACCCCGTTTCGGGGTCCTCTGACTCGATGCTCCCGGAAAAGAATGCTCTCGGCGCCACACACTGCCCGAGTACTGTGGCCTGGCCGGCAAAATGGCCTCCACTCTAACAGCAGCATCCGATAACTCCCGGAAAGTAGCAAAAGAGCCGGCTGTCACGATGGCTCTAATCTCTCCCAAAGACACAACTCAAACCGGCGGTACTTCTCCGCCTCGGTCGCCACAAATGCAGGAGCGAAACGAGATAGCATTTGGAATCTCTGCTCAAACTCAGCGACTGTCAAGTTCCCTTGCTTCAACTGAAGAAATTCCGCCTCTTTCGCATCCCGGAAAGAGCGGGGGTAGTACTGATCTAGAAACCGCTCTCGGAACGTCTCCCATGTCATGGTATGTGCATCCCAGCCGGACAACTCCAGCGTATACCACCACTCATATGCGGCTCCATCCAGTAAGAAAGTAGCTAACAAGACCCGGTCCTCTGGAGGACAGTCCATCACCCCAAAAATACGCTCGAGTCGGGTGATCCATCGGTGAGCTTCCTCTGGATCTGCCCCACCGCTGAAAGTAGTAGCCCCAAGTCGCTGGGCTCTCTCGATCGAAGCGCTCTCAGTCCCTCTCGCCGCTTCATCTTCAGGTCGTGGAGGGGGTTCACGTCTCGGAGGCATGATCGATCGTACGGTGAAAGAGGCCTAGAGTTAGTAAAACAGCCTAAACCCCACACAAATCGACAACCTATGCCCTGATACCAATTGTCAGGACCCGTCCCAATATCGCCACGATACCCGGGACGAACCCTGCTCCCGTCTGACAATCACACCTACAGTACCAACAATAATCTCACTACTACTATAAGCATAACTATCAGACGAAAGAGTAAATATATACAACAGTCAGTCAAAGCATAGTTCTACAAAATGGGCACAAAAGTCCTACAAAGCTAGTCTCGCAACGGAGGAACGTCGGAAGCTCTATGCCACGATATCTGCCTCAACGTTCACCCCAGCGCTATCACCACGACCTGGAGGGAAATTTTAAAACCAAAAGATGTGAGTGGACAAAAAAAAATGAAAGTTTGAAAACCGTTTATTTTCAAATCAACGTTAAGAAACTAGAACACTTTGTTCCCTCCGTTTTGGAAATCACATGTTTAACTCAGTGATTAAATAATTCTCAACCAAGAAACATCATAAGAAACAGAAACACTATAAAACGGATATAGAAATCATAGCATGAGCATCAAACCATCATTTCTGATCAAACCTGCTGGACCTATCCGAGTCTTGCAACTGGGCCTTAAGTTCCCCGGTTCGAAGCCCTTCCGGCGTTCAGAACCGGCATTCCGAACCCAAATCCGAAAATCCATTTTACACCAAAACCCACATATAATCACAAATCATATTTCCAATCCATTTATCATCATCAGAAAACCTTTATAGGGTGAAATCCGCAAATATGGCATCAAAATCCGAAAACTAGTGTTTTCTCGAAAAACGTGCAAAATCTCGGAAATGTCTCGAAAAACGTACAAGCATAGCAATCACATCTAGTCATCATTAACAAGCATAAAAACATACTTTAAACCATAAAACAGTTAGGCATGCTCGTAAGAAAAGAAAGAGTCCACTCACAAATCAGAACGAGTCAATCGCGCTCCGTGCGCTCCTCGACCGTCTCGGGTACCTCCCGTCCTGTCAATATGCACCAAAAAGGGTCACAAATACATCAAGGATCCTAATCCTAATTTCCCCAATTTTTTGGGAATTAAATAATATTTTAATCCTAGACCCTAAACCGTCCGGATTCCCGAACAACCTCCTAACATCGTTCGATTCACCCGAAAACCACACCAATAAACTCCTTAGGACATTTAGAACCAAAACCATGTTGGAAGCTTGGCCGGATTCCTCCCCACGCGCCTCCCCAACCTCGATCGAACTCGGTTCGCACCAGGGCTGCAACCCGGACCGGGGAGAGCCATTCTCCGCCGTCCGGCCACCATTTCACTTCCTTCCTTCACCCAAAGCTTCGTCCAGTCACAACGAACTCATCCCCCTCACTCTCTTGGTTCGACTCATCCCTCAGCTTCACGACTGAAGCTCGAAAGAAAACACAGATAACCCCTGTTTTCCTTCCCGGCCGTCCAGTGCTTCCCCCCTCACGGTGGCGATTCCAACCTCTTCCTAGGACTTCACTGAGTCACTCCCAGCTCACAGAAACCTTCGATTCACCCTTGAAGTCCACGACTTCCCGTTTGAACTCACGGCCAAAACAGAGTACAGAGTACTCGCCGTTGCCTGAACTCCGCCGTGTACTCCCCCTTCACGGCGACCGTCACAACCCACTCCTAGGACCTCCCTAAACATCACTGTACTCACCAATCCCCTCGATTCTCATCCTACCTTCACGACTTTCAAAATGAAAAACACGGGAAAAACAGAGGAAGAACACTTACCCTTCGATTCTGTCTTCGCCGCAAGCGCCGCCGCGTACCACGGTGCTTGTTGGTCTCCCTACAACCTCCTACGGCTCCCACTGCCTTGGTTTGAGCCACCACACGGCGTAGCCACCACCCCAGTCTCACGGCCTCTCTGTTTCCCCCAAAAACTCAGCCGTCCACCGTCTAGCCGCCGTGCACGGTTGCAGCTCCAAACCGTGATCAATAGCTCACCCTCGTCTCTCTTTCCCTTCCACCAATCACTCTTCACTCACTCACCCCTGGAATCGATCACTGTCTCCCAAAATCTCACCCTCTGTTTCTCTGTGTTTCAAGTGATTGCACGGTTCAAATTTGTGCAAAGTGTGGCCGTGCACACTTGAGAACGGCCTGGAACCATCCAGTGTCCCCCACGTGTCCAGCATCCATAGGTCAGCACAAAATATCCCTGCCACTTGCCCTTATCTGATGGGGCTGAGGGAAATGACCAAAATACCCCTCTTGCACAAATTACCATTTTACCCTCACACTTTCCAGACCCGTAAATATTTCATCTGACGTCCGATGACAGCGTGCCGCTTGTCGTTGTACTCAGGACGTCGAGACCTATCTAACGGTCCTCGGTCTGCGTGAAAATCACAAGTCTTCCAAAAAGTCAACATTTTCCTCATTTACTCAAAATTACGGTAACGCCCCCAACTTCCGAACGTCATAACTTTTTCTCCGATTGTCCGAATCGAACCTGCCACCTGTCTACGGACTCGTGACGTCCTAAACTACGTTACGGTCAAGGGTCAACAGTCATCCAATCGGTAAGTCAAAAAGTCAACTTTTCGCCTATTATTCACAAGGGCAAAATCGTCCTTTATATACAAAAATCTTACAAAATTACATGTTTACCCTTCCCGAAGGTACGGGTTGTTACATTGTGTGTGTATCCCTTGTCTAACAAGGTGTCTGTCAAATGAGAGCAGGGCCCGATGGTACTTTTGTTGTGTAATCGGGTGGGGTCCTATCACTATGAATTGGTCAGTCAAAATGAAGGCAACCCTTGTGACCCTTGCTTGTTAGAAAGAGGGCTTATGAAAGGAAATGTAACCAACCATTATGACATTACTAATTAGAAAGACAGTTAGGCAGTTGCATAAATGCCTCAAAGGTGTGAGGAGAGAAGCTGCATTTGGATTTCCTAGGTCGAAAAAGAGTTTTCACCACAAGGGCGAGCTGTTTTAAACCATGAAACCTTGGTTAAAGGTGTACATTGGTTCAGAAATTGGTGGAGATCAATTTGTTGAGTTTGATTGGTTGATTGGATGTCCTTCGAGAAGTTAGGTTGCTTCCTTTTATAGGCAGTAGAAAGTCTCAACTTGCCAAGTTGGGTCCCATGTGAGTCCCATTTCACCGCTTTTCTGTGCAGGGATACTCCTCATGCTTCAATTTCTTTTGTATGTGTCAGCACCGCCCAAACTTGTTTTTTCTCCACGCTCAAGACCTGTTTGGGTTGGCTTTTAGTCGATTTTGGGCCTTTAATTTCCGTAAGTCATTGATTTGGACCCAAGGGATTTTTTCGGGTGTAAACATTGCCCCCTGAATTTGAAATTCTTTGGGTATAAAACATTTTAAATTTACACGACTCGCACGATCACGTCCTTTTCCCTTTTCTTTTCGCTCCACTTGTACCCATCTGGCGGTTCTTACTACTGTCTCTCATAACATTATTTTTCCTTATTGGAGTCTTTTTCCAGTTTTCTGCCCTGAAACACCATGACTTCCAAGCCTGCCTCCCGTCGCAAAAATAGGAATGATCCTCCAGTTTTTGCCAGTTTTCGCTCCACTTGTTAAATTCTCTTTATAGACACATTCTCAATGAATTTGTCATATTTAGAGAAATAATTACTTGATATTAATATAAAATAAAATAGAAGTAACGTGCCATGTAAATATGTAATTGACAAATTGTCACAATTAAAAGATAAATTTTTGATGTCTAACTAACATGAGTTTAGACTCGCTAAAATAAAATTCGTGAACTTATAAAATTTTAAGGGATAATTTTAAATTTACATTAATTTTTTTTTAAAAAATAGGTTAATGAAAAGGTGAAAAGGTCGATAATGAGGTTACTGGTCCTTTGAGTAAGGATGGATACGGTGCGATTCGATATGGATATTGATAATATCCAAATTCAAACCATTAAATCTTAACAGTTCAATAAAGTTTGAATTTTCTAAAATTAGAAATAAAATTATTTCAAATCAAATCTTTGATAATGGTTTAGTTTGGATTGGCATAGACAATTTAGACAAAATAAAAACTAAGATAATAATCATACCAATAGCATTGCAGAATAATCAATATTGACTCATCATTCAATTTCAACTCAAAACAAAGAACTTGACATAAGAGTCAAGTTTTCTCTACATTGTAACTTGTTAGAGAGATAAGTTTTTTCTGCCTTCTCTCTAAGTCTTTCCCATCCTATGCAGCCTTAGTAGCCGCCCCTATCTGGGGTCGGTGGCAGTGCCCACCCTCCCCTTTTTCTTCTCATCTTCTTTCTTTCTTTCTAGCCAACTTCTCTTTCTATCCTTCCCTACACCTCCCCGCTTCCATGCCTCATCCCCTGTTTTTTTTTCCTTTTTTCCCTGGTCGTTTCAGTATTCCCTTTCACTATTATCAACTTTTAGTTCAACCTTGAGGCTTGTTACCAGACTTGGTGGCCCCACTATCATGTTCCTTGGACGAAGCTGGTGATTTCCCCTTCCTACTTTCCGTTGCTTTCTCAGAAACACTCAACTTGTCTTTCACATCCTCATCCTCATCCTCATCATCTTTTACTTTTGAACCAGATTTACCATTGGTATTTGTTTTCCCACCATTCATAAAGGATTTTTCCTTGGAATCTAAGGCAGCCTTTGAAGTGCTGGTTTTTAGCAGTCGTTGTTTTCTCCAAAATTTTGGCAATCTTTGTTTTGGCAAAAAAAATTATTTTCTGTTTGTTTTTCTGTTAGCACTTGTTGGGTTTTCTTCTATTTGATTTTTGCAGCCTCTTTTTCAATTCGACTATGCTCTCTGCCCTTAGTGGCGCTCTTCCGACCCCTCCCACTGTGGAGGCTTTTCCTTCTCCTCCCTGGAAGACTACCGGAGTTCGCCCAAATCTATTTTCCATATCTATTTCAGCTTCCTTCTACCATGCCTCAATCCATTCCTCTTCACTCATCCAATGTCCTTGATAGGGATGAACCTTGAATACTTCACCACCAAATTCCATCTTTAAATCCCATGGTTATTTTGTCGTTGGGTTATTTTCAAAGTGCGTTTTGCACTTGTCGAATGGATTATTAGAGCGTTCCCTGCACAGGTGGCATGCTCACCCCCATTTTCCACTGATTTCTTCAGTTTCACCTTCACTTTTCTCCCTCTTGGAGGTGATGTGTTTACTAGTTATATTAATTTTGGATGATAACAACTTTCCATTTTTTAGATCTAGGGTTGTTGTTGGGTTATATTAATTTTATGTTATTGGATTTGTATACATATGAATTTAGTGTTGTTTATGTGTATATCTATGTCCCTTTCATGTTCTTTTATTTGTAGGCTTCTATTGCTTTGTAATTTTGCTTATTGATAAATTTCTTATTTGTTTGATAAAAAAAAAAGAACTTGAGATAAGTAAATGGGCACAGATATCTCAAACATGAGGATAGTGACAACACACAATCACCGAATGCACTTATTTGATTTAGCATCCTTCCTATGGTGGAAATAAAAGCTTTCCTTTTTTCAAATTTTTTTGAGGGAGGGTCTACGTGTTTCACCCAAGTACAATTCCGAAGATCAATGCCCTTCGCGCTCAAACTAAACTCAATGTCTTTTTTTGAACTCATAACTCAATGTCTTATTCAGGGGATTTGAGGCGATGAGCAACATCCAAATTAACCAATACCTAAGTTAGTGCTTATATTTGACATTTGAAGTGATGAAAAACGAAAACGAACAACAAGTAACAAGCAAAGAGCATTGATTTCTATGTGGTTGCTTGTAGTTGTAGGTGGGGTGACAACTAGGATTTGAAGGAGATGATGAAGTCAAACTGAGAGCCTGAAAGTTGAGAGAGTCCTCTGAGTGAGAGATTTGAGTGAAGGTAAATTATGTAATGGATATTGAAAAAAAAAATATATCCATGTATATAAATAGTATATGATAGATTTAAAAATTAATATATTATTTAACGATTTGGTTTGAATTTAATGGATTTTTAAAATAAAAATTCACAATCAAATTGTTACTAACACAATGATTTGAATTTTCAAATTCTTTAACTTTTATTCGATCAAAATTAAATCATTAGATAAATAACGATTCAATTAATAATTTTAATGAATTTAGGCTCATCCTGAGTCTTGAGTGCTTGACGCATCCTATGCTCTTCCCAATTCACGTTCCCCTCCCCCCCGGCGGTTGAATTTAGGTTCAAAGCTGTGTGGTGTCCTTGATCATAAATATGTCCAAACAATTTCCGCCATGCCCATTGGTGTCTCGCAAGAGGATCGCTTAATTTGGCCTACAACTGCGGATGGGAGTTACTCGATCAAGTCTGGCTACCAATGATTTAGGAAATAGGCTCCCTCACTTTCCATCAATCGCCCCTCCTCCTCTTACATTATCCCTGAGGTAACGTGGAAATTAATTTGGAACATGGTGACTCCCCCGAAGATCCGAAGTTTCCTTTAGAGGACGGTCCGTGGCTACATTCCGATTAGAAAGGTTCTCTTTAGACTCCATTTGGGGACTAATCCATTGTGCCCTGTTTCCTTAGAGCATCCTAAAACTGTGGAGCACTTGTTTTTGCAATGCAATGGTGCCATAAGTGTGTTTTGGTTGCTCTTTGGGCTATTCAGTAAGTTTATCAAATATCTCCACTTTCGAATCCTGGTTTTCTAACATTGCAGCCTTTCTCCCTGGTTGGAATGTGGAGAAGCAGAGGATTCTGGCTATGATTTGTAAGGCCTGTGTCCTGAAGGGAACGGTGAACAATCCCACATTCCTGCGAGGGGAAATGGTCTGGGAGAGGATGATGGTGTGCCTTAAAGGTGTAGGCACACACCTATCTAGCACTAGGCCTTTTGGGAGCTCAAGTGGCTTTGGGGGGGATTGGAACCCCAAAGTTAAGAGAGTTGAGGTTGGTGCAATTCCATGATGGGTGACCCCCTAGGAAGTCACCATGAGTTCCCTAAAACAAAACCGTGAAGGCGAGGCCCAAAGCGGACAATATGGTGCTAGATGAGTCGGGTCCTGACCGAGGAGGGTCGGGTCCTGACAATTTGGTATTAGAGCCAGACTCCGACCGGGAAGTGTGCCAGCGAGGACGCTGGGCCCTAAGTGGGGTGGATTGTAAGACCCGTGTCCTCAATGGAGTTTAAATGGGTTTCTCACTCAATAAATTTGACATATGATGTTTTTACTTCACATGCCCAACGATGGATGCACGAGGAGGTCTGGATTGATCGCCTCTCATTTTCCCTAGTGCATGTGTTATCTCGTGATGGCCTTTCTTGCCCTCCACCCGCTGTTGACTGCTAGTTGTCCCATTCGCTCGTAGTTGGTCTTTTTTTTTTCCTTTTCCTGCTGTTTCGTTTGTTTTTTCTTCCCTCATAAGGGTGGCAATTTTTGACACGACTCGATACACAATTCGAAACCCGCACGAGATTTACCCAGGTCAACCCGTACAATTAAAATTTCGGGTCATTTTCGGGTCAACTCGTTATGACACGTTTAATAAACGGGTGAGTTTCTGGTCAACCTATTAACCTGTATAATTATCTGTTAACCCATTTAATAAATGGGTAGATTTCAAGTTAACCTGTTAACCTGTATATTGACCTATATATTGATCCGTTTAATAAATGTATCATTACTAACTCATATATCTACTAATTTACCTACCTAAATATCTATTAAATCTTATAGTTTAAGTAGGTTAAATATGTTAAATCGGTTAAACCGGTCAAATGGGTCATAGGTTAATTGAGTTTCCAATACGACCTATTTATTAAATGGGTTATAAGGGTTATATGGGTTACCTGAGTCATTAACAGATTATGTTCGGGTTGGACATTCTTGACACGATTATTAAATGGGCAGGGTTCGAATTGGGCATATTTAGCTAAAACAGAATTTATAACACGATACAAACCCAATACGATACGACTAATTGTCACCCTTATCCCCTCAGTTAGTTTTTTTCCCTTGCTCTTTTGAGCACAAATAAAGAAAAGAAAAAAAAACGTTGATTATTGTAAGTTAAAATGGGCCGCGATGACAAAACCCTTAGCCTACAACCCAAACTGGGAACCCGAGCCCGTGAGGTTTGAGAACGGCAAAACCTATCGTAGTCCTCCTACTTCTCGTGACATCATCCCTCCGTCTCTTATCGTCGTGCATTTCGCGTGCATCGAAGATTCGAAGTCACCTGCAGCCGCGAAGGGCTTTGATTTCTCGGGTTGATATGATCGCTTTCTCTTCTCAGCTGTCAGGTTTGTCATCTTACTCCGATTTTTCAATTTCTTTGACAGTTCATTTCTTTAGCTCATCCGTGTAATTGCCTCAAAGTTGGAGCGCGAAGGCAGTGAGCGTGCAGAACTCTCTTACCCAGGCGCAAAAGCAAGAGGCAATTACAGGGGACACAAAGGTAAGGGCAATTACTTATAGAGAAGCACTTAGAGGGGCAAGATGTTAGAGGTTTTAGGCTTGAAGGTGGAAGCTTTAATGGACGTTTGATATAGATATTTGTGCGTGTGTGTGTGTGTATATATATATAGATATAGATATTTGGGTTTGATTATTCCAACATAGTACAAAGACCGGGCTACTTCAATTTGATTCTTAATTTATTTTTGTGCATGGCCTACTATCTATATGAATATGGAACTTATAAGAACAACTTTTAAAATTAGAATTACTCTAGCTCGTTGTACTCTAATATTTTCTGTGTAACTTGAGAGGTTGATTCTTAAAATTTACAGGATTCACTTGAAATTAAAAGCGCAAGGATCCAAGTTCCTATTTTTCAGTGTCTACGTGAGGACCCTTATTAATTTGCTTAGGTTTTGTGGACGTTAATAATGAATTTGCTTAGGTTGGAGGGATAGAATTTAAGAAGTTTAGTAGGGAAGATAAAGGTAAATATGATTTGTTTGAACAATTTTACAGTTGCTGTATTTATTTAGTTATATTTCACCTTGTGCGCGTATGTGTTGGACCCAACATTGAAATTGTTAATTTTTTTTAATTTTTTGTGTCGATGAAATATAAGGTTTGGTTCTTGAGAAGATTGCATTTTTCAGTTGTAGGTGAAAGTAAAGGGCATAGATTTTGGTAAATAAATTATTTAGGGGAAAATAATTAGCTTTTGAATCTGGGGAGTAATGCAAGTTCAGGGAAATTCAGCTTAGGGAGAAATCTTTTAATGGATAACATGGCTGTGTATTTGATTGAAATGTGAAGTGGTGTTGTAAAATTAAGAGAAATTCTACTGTCAAGGTCAAAGAGCTTGGTTTACAATTATGTTCTTGTTCTGCCCTTTTTTTTTTCTTTTCTCTACCATGATCTTTGGTTAGAAATTGTTTCGAAATACATAGAAAGGAGGGGAGGGTAAGAAAAAAGGATGTAATGTGATGGAGGAAGAAAGGTTTTTCTGGTTATTTATCTTTGCAATGCGGTTTATTAGTGCTTGAAGTGAAAGCTACGTCATTTTCTTGTAAGTTGCAATTCTTTTGTAGATATATAGTAAACTAATGTTTAACAGAAGCACTGATTTTGTATGGACTTTTGTATTTCCAGTTTCTTATGATTATCTTCTTTTTGGAAATTTCTTAATTCTGATTTCGCCATATATGAGTGAATTTTACTTTTGTTGAAGTTGTGGTTTAGGCATTACTTTCTGATGTGTAGGTTGGAGAAGAAATGAATGCTTTTAAGGCTTTCAAAGCCAATGTCCCAATTGCATGGAGCCCTAATCTATACATAACTTTGGTGAGGGGAATCCCGGGAACCAGGAGATTACACAGGCGTACTTTAGAGGCTTTACGTCTGGGCAAGTGCAACCGAACTGTCATGCGATGGAACACTCCTACTGCTAGGGGAATGCTCCAACAGGTTGATATAAGTTCACAATGGATGCATTTGTAGTTTTGGCCAGTTCTCTTGTTCCTTTTCAATGATGATAGGTTATTTTTCCACACAGGTTAAGAGATTGGTGGTGATTGAGACAGAGGAAATGTATATAGCCCGCAAACAGAAGTTCGAAAACCATCGAGCTCTACGGCCCCCGTTGGTGATCAATCACCAACCTTCTTCTGGAAGTGGTTCTTCGTAATAGCCTATGTAATTGTTTAGAGGTCAGCAGCTCTCAGCTTCCTTAGTTATGTGCTTCTTGATCAAGAAGACGAATTTTCCTGTATCTTATTCGTCATAAGAAGCCAATTCTGGATCCGTTTGTTTTGTCAGTTTCTATGTTTGGCTTGTTGTCTCAAAGTTTGCAGTTGTTCTGAATTAGTTAATTAATATCAAAGCTACTAATCTTGCAACTAAGTAGGCTTTCTACTTGCATATGCAATACAGTGGATGGTCTGGTTTGATAGTGTTGCAAATTTTGTTTATTAGAGAAATAAAAATCTATTTTTACATTTCATTCTAGATCAAACTATTTAAATTTGTCTGAGTCAGCAGCTCTCAGCTTCCTTAGTTATGTGCTTCTTGATCAAGAAGACGAATTTTCCTGTATCTTATTCGTCATAAGAAGCCAATTCTGGATCCGTTTGTTTTGTCAGTTTCTATGTTTGGCTTGTTGTCTCAAAGTTTGCAGTTGTTCTGTATTAGTTAATTAATATCGAAGCTACTAATCTTGCAACTAAGTAGGCCTTCTACTTGCATATGCAATACAGTGGATGGTCTGGTTTGATAGTGTTGCAAATTTTGTTTATTAGAGAAATAAAAATCTATTTTTACATTTCATTCTAGATCAAACTATTTAAATTTGTCTGAGTCAGCAGCTCTCAGCTTCCTTAGTTATGTGCTTCTTGATCAAGAAGACGAATTTTCCTGTATCTTATTCGTCATAAGAAGCCAATTCTGGATCCGTTTGTTTTGTCAGTTTCTATGTTTGGCTTGTTGTCTCAAAGTTTGCAGTTGTTCTGTATTAGTTAATTAATATCGAAGCTACTAATCTTGCAACTAAGTAGGCCTTCTACTTGCATATGCAATACAGTGGATGGTCTGGTTTGATAGTGTTGCAAATTTTGTTTATTAGAGAAATAAAAATCTATTTTTACATTTCATTCTAGATCAAACTATTTAAATTTGTCTGAGAGACTGCAGAAGAAAGGATTGAAAATCTAATAATGATTGATAAGCATGTTACACAAGATCTTCTTGTAGACATAGATATTAAGGTTCTTCTTTTGCCTCAATGCTTTTCACTTCTGTCATCTCACTGCCTTTTACGCCATTTGAACTGTCATTAGGGCCATTGTGCTGCTGGACTTTGTACTGGTGTCTCATTGCGAAGGCAATGAAAACTACGAAATTTATAGCTCCTAGGATCGCAAGCACCCAATAGAAGTTATCCACCCTTCCCCTGTTTAGATCACTCCTCAGCCATCTTTTCTTAGTTACCTTGTCTACAACGGTCACCAGTAGACTGCTAACAAAAAACCCCATTGAGATCGTACTTAAGAAAAGCCCGGTGCTCATGGACTTCATCCTGTCTGGTGCCTCTCTGATGAAAAATTCTAGCTGTCCAACGTAGACGAAAGCCTCCCCAGCACCCACTAGGAAGTATTGTAGGACAAGCCAGAAGGCACTGAGCTTGGTGTTTTCACGAACAGTGTCCCTTCTCTGTTTCTCCACGATCGCGGCTGCAACCATGGCAGCCATTGATAAAATGATCCCCATCCCAATCCTCTGAAGGCTTGTTATTCCTTGGACATTTTTGGTGAGTTTTTTAGCCAGGGGCACAAATAGTTTCTCATTTAGGGAAGTAAAAAGAAGAATGGTGATGAAGAGCAAGGCGGAGAAGGAGCCTGCCGGGATTTCAAAGGACCCTACTTTCCGGTTCATGAAGGTGGCTTGTTCTATGGTGAAGGTAGTCATTTGAGAGTAGGCTGTCCAGAAGAGGATGCAGGTCGACCAGATCGGCATGAGCTTGAAAACCAGTTTCACCTCTTCTACTTGGGTCACTGTGGATACAATCCATGGGTTGCTTCTGTTTCCTTCTGCAGCTGCATATTCATCCAGGACTGCAGCTTTGTCTAGACACCTTCACATGCATAGGGGGACAAAGTTAGATCTACGAATTTGTATATTTGTTCCTGAATTTCTATATGAATCTTGTGTGGATTTAGGGATGCAACTTGGATTGTCCTAACCTGAACTCGCCCATGCTCAATTCGATTTGTAGTTGATCGAGCAGATTTAGACTAGGAATAAACCCAATCAAACCCAACTCAATTCCAACGGGAGCATTTGTTATGTAGGGTATTCATAATTCGATCCGACTTAGTTGAATTCTAGTTAAACCCGCCAAACTCAATTTTAGACCGTGATTGCATTTAAGTACACCTGTAATTAATGTTACTTCACATGAATTCGCTAGCATACCTATGTCGATCGATCGTAACTAATTTCTTATTTAGTAGTTTTGTGTAATAATATACAACGGTAGAAAAACTGGATAAAATGTAATATATGAGCGTCTAATTGAATGAGATATGTTAAATGTTTGGATTGAACCGAGTCGTCATGAACTTAATCCGTATCCAACTCAAAATCTAAATTTTACCGAATCTACATAAACCTTTGTTGACCCGAGTTTGAATTGTGAAGAATGGATTAAAATGGAGTGAAGCTTCCATCCTACTTTGAGTTGCACCTCTAAATACATGCGATGATTTACTTAGAAATATATGGACGAGTCTTACTTGAGCCTCTCTGTGTGGGGGATCTTGGCATCTTGGTAATCATTCAAAAGGCTTGGATGAGCAGGGTAAGTATAAGTCCTCTTCTTCCAGGCCAAGAATATGACTCTCCAGATTGCCGTCAAAGGGCTCCCTTGTGGCTTAATGAACCGATAAAACGGCGTCCCGGCGAGTAACACAAGGAGGGCAAGGATCATGGCCCCGGCCGATATCCCATAGCCCAATCCTCTCCCCACATTGTCTTGCACATACACCAGCACGATCACAGCAAACAGAGACCCAATGCTGATGCCAAAGTAGAACCTGTTGAAGAAGAAGATCATGGCCTTCTCTTCCTTTGGGTCGGCCACATCAAACTGATCCAACCCGAACCCCGAGACATTGGATTTTATGCCACCACCACCTAGAGCTGTGGTGTATAAAGCTGCGTAGAGCAGAGCTAATTGACTTCCATTGGCCTCAATGCATACGTGGTGTAGCTTTCTGTAGTCATCACATGGAGGAAGCCTCATGCTAGGAATCGATGTGGCCAATGTCAAAAAAATAATCCCCTACACCACGACAAAAGTTACATTAATAATTCCTTGCGATTTTACCAAATTATACTTTACTGCACTAATTTCTACACTAAATATTATACATGTATTTTTAAACTTGCATTTAAGGAACATGAATTCTTTAAAACATTTCACCCTAGTTCATATGTTACATGATGAATATCTAGTTAATCGATAACGTGTCTCATGCAAAACTCACACAAGAACGACCCTGAAACTGAATATAAGAACAAAGTAGTTATATTGCATCTCTTTCTGCTCATATAAAGTTATGCAAAATGACTACTTTGTTCATATGGTAGTACAAAATGACTACTTTGTCCTGAAACTCAGTTTTATAGTCGTTTCTATCCCGTTTAAAACAAGTTATGAATTAACGTGATTTATAATATGATACTTAAATGCTGAAATTTAAAAATTCATATATAATCCTAAACTTGGATGTAAAACATAAAATGCTAATGTGTTTTTTGCCTTAAAGTTTTGTATTAGGGTAAAAAGAATTGGAGTTGGAAATTAAATTGTGCTTGGAACTTACCAGGGCAGTTACTGTTGCTGAAAGAGCAACAGTTAGGTATCTTCCAAGTCTAGCATCTGCTAAGAACCCACCAAGGAGGCCAAGAAGGTTCAAAGTGCCCATGAAATTGGTCACAACAGTTGCAGATTTCGCCGACGAGATGTGCAGATTTCCGACCAAGTACGTGACCAAATTCATCGAAATCCCCATCACACATATCCTCTCAGCTAGCTCAATTCCTGCAGAAGATAGAGAGACCTATCAGTCAAGAAATATATCAGAAGAATAAATAAGAAGAGAAAACATTAGCCAAGTAGAGCACCCAAAATAAGCCCGGCACCAAGCCATCCCCCGGTTTTCGCCTTGTTCACCGGGTTCCCGCGAAAATTCACAACCACAGCTCCATCTTTCTCCTTCTCACCTTTCCTTGCAACCACAACCTGTTGAAAATGAAGGAAAACAAGTTTTAAAACTCATACTAAGAAGCTCGTTGAAATTCCGAAGTTGATGTAATCTTGGAGTTGTTGAGTAAAGGGTGGCTACCATTTTTCCTACTTATGATTTGCAGAAGAGCAAGCATGAGAGTGCATGTATGATTGGGGTTGGAGTGGTGTGTGTAATGTGTATATATAGGAACTGTAAGGTCTCCATAATTTTCTAGTGGCCAAGAGTAGCCGATGCTGTGCACATTTTTAAGGCATGTGAACTACTTAGCAAAATAGGTAAATTATGTGAATATGTATTTGTGGTTTTTGTGCTTGCAACCAAAACAAGGGAAAGTGACACTCCATTTTAAATTTGTAAATATCTCTTCTATCATTATGAAAACTAGGATTTTATAAATGATATTTTATTGATGGAAGGAACTGATTTTCACATTCTAATTTACTTTTCATGTATTGTTTTATATTTTCTTTTAATTACATTTATCAGATAAATATCTCTATGTATCACCTAAGTAGCATAAGGGCTACATTATTTTGTCGCTTGGAAGAACATATGGTCCACACTCTTCACTGGTTCCATACTTCCATCCTTGAAAACACATACAATCACGTGTACATTCCTTACTTCTCTCGTTTAAAATGCATGCAATTACTATTAAATTATCAAAAATATATACAATTACTCGTAGACTTCACGTATCATACTGAACAAAATTTTATCGTTGAAAAATAACAAGTAATCATTCGTAAATATAATATATATCAAATATATATTCTATTCGTAAAATTATAATCATAATTGATAAATTTTCATCGTTAAACAAACTACGCATTGTTCAAGAAAACCATATATATACCAATTGTTCAAGAAAATTCGATAGTACACACATACTATTTATGTCGATACTTTTAATTACAATTTGGTGTATATATAAATCATTGCGTGTTTGATTTGATAAAAGCTTTGAAACTGTTTGAACAATAGAACAAGACAAGTTCAGTCATTTAAAGTTAAACTCTAAATCTTTGATGTTTTTTGAAACGAAAAAGAAAGATCGATCCAACTGCATTTGTTGGACAGGCCACAATCGTGTACAGGTGGACATACTGTGTCCTTCTGACCATGGTAATGCAATGTTACAGTACGTAGCAGTGACTCATGGATACCATACCCTTTACGTCTGGAGATAACGGATATCGGCTATGGCGGGGCCGATGATTTCTAGTCACCATTTGGCACTCAATATCATTGAGAAAACCTTCTGTTGTCCATTCCGGACGGAGGCCTCTTCCACGGTCTACACAAACACTTTTGAGGACGAAAGCTTACTTGTCACGGGTATGTACGTTGTTTTTTTTCTCTCTTTATCAAATCACTTGAAATGATACATAAGCAGTATCAATCCATTATATGGAAATTTCTCTCCTTTTAATTTTCAGAGACAATATATTATTGGTCTGAAAAATCAGGTGAAATTTCCAATAGAGATTGGGTGGAGCTTAGGAAAATTTGGCAAAAAAAAAGTATTTAATTTTGGAATTTAGGTTTTGAATTTGATAGAGTCTAGATGTTAAGGGAAACAGGTGTGCAAAAGTTGAGAGGTTTCCCGATGACTTGGGTCATTCGGAGAATCACATAATTAATTGAGGACAACAATGAATGGATCAAAGGGCTTTACTTTTGAAATCTAGGGGAATTATTGGGTCAATTGAAACTTTGGTCCATTCAATTTCATGAATGATAATCAATGAAGAAGTGAGAGAAGTAAACGGAAGGCCAATTGGTTGTGTTTTCTTTCTCTTGTACATCTACTTTGTTACAAAAACAATGATTTGAATGGAATCATAGCATCCATGATAAATTGGAGGTGTTTTTTTCTCTCGTATTTTAGTTTCAATCATTCTTTTTAAAGCATTAGGTTAAGTTAGGTATATATGACATTGTAATACCAACCCCTTTTTCTATTTTAGAAGGAATTAGCAACAAAAATTTCATATAATATAGAACAATTGACATTTTTTTTTAAGATTGATTCAATTATTAATTCCCGGCTTTGTTTGTAGAAAATGAAAGTAAGTTTATTCTATGAGAACTTTTATGAAAAATTTTAGTTTGTTTGTTGAGAGAAAATTAACTACATAATGTGTATGTTCGTATCTAAACTGGTCGGCCTGATCAAAGGCCGAGCAGGTCTGCCTTAGGAATTCCCAAGCCCTTCAGCTCACAGAATGTACAAACCATGCTCAACCGATCACGGCGAACCGATCACATCTGATCAGCCAAGGTCCTCTACTCAGCCATCCTAATCACCATCAATGAGGCAGAACAACATAGGCCGATCAACATATCTAGTTGGCCAGACTTCACCTTTGGCCACGTCTAACCACTGAGTAAGAGGCTGATCAACATCACAGCCTGACCATATGACCACATCTGGTCAGACAGGCCCATTAACATGTAAAAAATGTTGCTCAGGACGACACTAGGACATATGTCAGCTCCTAAAAGCATCAATATTTATCCTCCATCGACAAACACCATAAACCACATTTAATGCTATTATAAATACAAGGGTACCCCCGCCTCCAAAAGGTAATAACAATCTTGCCATTACCTTGTCTAAATTACTACAGTACCATTCCTACTTAATCTGGCTTAAGCATCGAAGGTTGTTAGGCGGGGCACCACACTGGTGTCTCTTTGCTCTTACCCTCTCCATGTGCAGGTCTTCCTATCCCGAGAGGAGCAGCCAAAAGGTGCTCAGCGAGGCGAGTCTAAGTTGATACATTTCTTGCATCAACAATTTGGCGCCATCTCTGGGAATTCTGAAGCAATACCTCACGCTCTCAGTCACCACTTCTTCCATCCCGAATTGCTCCTAGCACCATTGTTGAGTTAATTCCTCCTTAGTGGATTATTAATGCATTGGAATTTTAATGCATGGGATTACGCATTGGGAATAAATACATGGTGTTTTTCATTCATGGTGGAACCTTGTAGAGGAAGATTGATGTGGAAGCTTCATGAAGAAGAATGAATATGGAAGATTCATGAAAGAGCATTCATTGAAGAAGGTTCATGAATGAACTTTAATGAAGGGATCTAGAGACTTCCTTAAGCACTATATAAAGAGGAGATCTTAGCCACATTTGAACATCAAGGAGAATACATCACAAGTGAGTGAGTGAGAGCAACTCTAAGGGTCTTCGGGTATAGAAACAAGGTGAGTTGTGAGTGTTTCAAGAGCGTGCATAGCTCTTGGGGTAGAGTGATCTTCTAGGTTGAGAGAAGGTGTACAAGGGGTATCCTATTGGATACAAGGGCTCGAGTTGGGTATAAACTTGAGTTGTGTAATCTTGTATTTTGTATTCTCTCATAGTGAAGGAGAAAACTCTCCGAGGATATAGGCAAATTATTTGGTCGAACCTCGTTAAATCTGTTGCGTTCTTGGCTTCTTTATTTCCTTTCATTCATCTTTATTCCTAGTACTGCGTGGCAGAGGATTAATTTCCTAAAAAGTGGTATCAGATCTCCGGTTTATCGATCGTGGGCGGTTTTTCATGCCTAGTTCTAGCATCTCACATTTCAAGATGGAGCAGTTTGATGGAAATGGAAATTTCCCTCTATGGCAAATGAGGGTGAAAGACATCCTAGAGCTTTGGGAGAAAATGGAGAACCTTTATCTTGGGAAAGGATTGCAAACGAAGCTGAATTTAAAGCGGGATCTCTACAAGCTCAAGATGGGAAAAGTTGCGAATCTCATGGAGCACATGAACGTGTTCAAGGGATTGATAAAT